>JAZDUH010000342.1:13558750-14208125 GCA_036419115.1 Scarus forsteni
GTACAATGAATAAAATGCATCATTTCAAGTCTGGTCCATGTGTGCTTTTTGACTTGACAAAATTATTCATATTTAAAGGGACTGTGAGGAGTTTCTAAGTAATTACAAAAAAGTCTCACTTTTAGTTATATGCCTGATTGAAATACACACTTTAAGATGAGTTTCATAGCATCTAAATAGGTTACCTATAAATGCTATTCCTTAGCCATCCGGTCGTGTCGGACAGGGCTGGACTGGCCCGGTACTCAACTTCGGGAACAAGACAATTAAAACTAGAGCAAATTTATATTATTCGGACACATCTTAGAGCACCTGGCTGTAAGTAGAGATATATAGCCGGCTACAAAACTACGATACTAAGTTTTCCAAAAATGCTTGTTGTCACACATCAAAAACTACCGCTGCGTAACTAGAAAGAGACACATTACCTCGTCGCGTTGCATCCTGTAAGTTGTTGAAAAAAGAAGTTGTAAAGCAATGCAGAGTTCTGCTGAAGGTCCGAGCTGCATTCATTAGCATCACAACAAATGCACGCTTTGGCTTGTGGTGCGTTCAAGTTGTAGTCTGAAGTAGGAATTTCCCAGTTCCAAGTAGGAAACTAAAACTGGAATGTTCCCCGAAGTCAGAATGTCCTACTGGGAACTCGGTGAAACCTCACCACCCCCGAGTTGACAATCGAAGCTTGATACCCCCAGTGTGAACAGTTATTTAGCTCCTGTAATAACCCATTTATTTGCACTTCTGACTGGGATGTGTCGCACTAGATCAGCTGTATACATAGTGTTGTTATACTTTTATTTACAAAAATGCTGCCATAGTGATAATCACATTCTTCATACAACGTAGGGCATGCTAACAACAGCTAACAATAGCCTGGTAGCTCGGCATGTTTTTTTCCGACCAACTGGAACGCCAATAGGTCGGAGATGATGTCACTCCCAGTTCCGAGGTTACTGGAACGCAGCATTACGACAGACGCCGCGAGTACTCAAGGGTAGCAGAGTCTCAATGTCGGCGGAAACAGATTCTCCTCACAGTCCCTTTAAGATATATTTAAAGAAACAACTAGTAATTTGTTTGCACTTCAAAATAGCACATATTATGCCTTTATGGGCATCATATGCCCTTCAGTGTGTTAAACATGTCTCCTCATCAGGGGCCTCATGCAGCCATCCCTCTCCCTCAATGTGGTCCACAGGTCAAAGTTAAATATTCATAAACTGTAAACTTGACAGGAAAAACACAAAATTTGCCTTGAAAGTATTAAAAGTCAAAATATTACATATACATCACTAAATATATTGTCTATATAAAAACTGTAAAATACAGTAGAAAAACTGTAAATATTGTGTTTATTTAAATGAAATAGCTGTTTAAATTGGCTCATATACCATATTTTTCTTACTTTATGAGGTCTTACTGTTTGCATTTTACTTTACAATTTGAGCATTGATTTAGTTAATTTATTGAAGACTATTCTTTTATTTTGAATTAGGAATAGCATGTTATTATTAGTATTTTAGAGTGCTGCCTATCCCTGTTATAGAAGTAAAGACATAAACTTCGTTGCTTTTTTTTCTTTTCAAAACTCTAAAGCATCCTTTATCACCGTTTTGAGATCTACTGCATTTACGTCACTGACTGATGAAGTGTGAATGCTGCTGTTCTGATTTTGTTAAAGATAGGCCTATCATTTCTGAAATATGATCACTGTGTTTTTCCATTCTGCTTTAGACAAATTAGCTGAAGAACAGTGTCAACTATAATGTCTGTGATAAAAACATGGGTTTATAAATCACCTATGGAGTGGTACATGATATTAAGTAAGCTCAAAATTTAAGGATCTTTAAGGATGTCTGATCTTCAGGCCGTCATAGCTGTTGAAGGCTGCCTCATCCTGAAAAGACATTCATAATCTGTAAAAACCTTCACGAGATCAGATTTTTTAGGTTGTGCAGTAGGCGCTTTTGTAAAAAAAAAAATCAAGCCACAATTCCAACTACTTCTGAACCCTGTCAGTGGAAGGATTTATAAGGGAATGATTAGCAAAAAGTCTCATGATGTTGATTCTTTGATGGAGCTGCGAGTTATTCTCAGCTGGATTGGTTTTTGATTCCCATCCCTATGCATGTGCTTCTGGCTGTCACCAAGGAAACTTGGGGGAGAACAGAGTGGTCATAAACAAAAAATCAAGTTTAAAGCCATTGACTTTGAGGCAAATAAACACACTGGTGAACTCAAACAGAGACACCTCAGCAATGCCAGAGGAAATGCAATTTGGGAGGCCATCTGTAAAAAGCACACATTTCAAAACTGGCATTGCTGGAAAGACGATATGTCTCTACTACTATTTTTATTTCTGGCCAGAGGTTGTAATAACCTTTTTTGCTGTCTGTCATTTTGATTGACCGGGTCATCACTTTTCCCTCATGCCTTACTTTTGTTTGTCATTTTAATTTTCCTTTTCTGATTCCAACTAAACATGATCTAAATGAAAAGCATTACATTGTTACACAGCTTCATCACCAGTAACCTCTCATGTGCAGAGCAGTCTTGCAGTTACACACACACTGAGTGTTTGACGTCCTTTAACTGAAAATCCGCACAATCCATTTATCAGCTCTGGGTGACAAACAGAGTGAAACTGACTGTAAAGGGGATCTTTTTTACATCGGTTAAATGACCTCCTCCGGGATGAATTCTGAGCACAAAACAAAGAGGGCTGACTTTACACGTGTCTGGATGAGTATGATGGCACACTGGATTGTCCCTCTTTTTCTGCATATTCATGAAGGCAAACATGCTAAATGCTACACATGCTACTTTGCCCATTTTACAGACACAACCCTTGCTTTTTATCTCCTTTAGCACAGGAAACACTGATGCATCTTTTTATCACTTTTTAAACAGAGAAGTGTGACAGCAGTTTAGTCACTGACATTTAAGTGTAAACTCTGAAGTCTAGATTGAGTTAAGATGCCTCATCATTTCCTGGATATGATCACAGCTCTTTCTGAAGTAGCTATGACAAACAAGCCAAAAAAAAAACAGTGTAAACTGATTACCAACCCAGCTGCAAACACGTTTTACCAACAGCTAATGAAAAAGAGAGGATGGGACACAGGAAATGATGTCAGAGGACACCCTGGAGTGGCAGGAAGATCAAAATGGTCACCCTCTTGAGAGTTTGCACAAGAGTTTGATCCTTCATTAGGATGTTAACTCCCCCGGGAGGATATGTTTTTGCCTGCATTTGTCTGTTTGTTTTTTAGCAAGATTAGGTCAAAACTACTGGACAGATTTTGCTATAATTTTCAGGAGATGTCAGTGATGGCCGAATCTAAAAATGATTAGAATTTGTGGTGATGCAGATCTGGATATGGATCCAGGAAGATTTCAAAAGATATGTTAACTGTGCAAATTGGACAGTTTTCTACAGTTTTGCTATTTCCTCATTAAGTTTTCATTGTATTTGAACAGTGTTGGGAGTAATTCATTACAACAGTAATGTGATTACTGTAATGCATTCCTTTTTACTGTAATGTAGTAATGTAAGATATTACAATGAAAAAAAGTTATGTTTTACTCGGTACAACTGTCAGTAATGCAAGTTACAACCCATTTTTAATTTAACCCGAAATGTAGAGCTTTTTATGTTTGTTTGTTGGTTTAAATATAAATTCATCAAATACTCTGTGAGATCAACGGAGGAGAAAAGTCCTCAGCTCGGCTTAAAGTTACAGTATCTGTAACGCAGTTTACCAGACTTTTACCTTTGTCTGTTTTTGCTATGATCATTTCTTGTATTGTGCCATTAGCCACCAATGTGGCTTTTATATTCGACTGTTTTTAGCCTTAATCCCAACTCAGTCAGATAGTTTACGACGTCACCTTCCACTGGATGTGTAATGAGCTTTTTGAGCGTAATGAGCTACATAGACTTTTTATGATACCAATGGCTAGGAGTAAGTTCTCAGGGCAAAGAAACTGTATTATGAGGGGAAAATTTCCTCATGGGACTATTGCTTATAGGTCTAACAGCAATTTGTACGCTACTTTGGTGAAGGTTTGTGCTCTCCAGTGCTGTCTAATTACATGTGATCCCCAGTCTTTCTGTCTTTATTCAAAAATCTGCTGAGACCAGTCTGTTAGTGTGTACTCTTAGTCTTTTTAAAATCTGAAACTTTGAAAATTGTTTACTGTGCCCTCTGCTTACATTGAATGACCCTATGGCTGTAGATAATGTTTAAAATGATTTTTTACTAACAAACAAGAAATGCTTGCATTAGCCCCCCCCTCCTAATATTTTGTCATCTTTGCTAGCAATTCATTAGCAACCATGAATTAAAAAACACAATAAAGCTTTTAAATTCAAAAGCAGGGCAATATAAGATGTGTTTTATTTCTATCTAAAAAGATAGACTGAAATTATAGACTTTGGGATATGAGAATCTGTGTTTAAATGCTAACTTGCTCCTGCTTTTTAGGACTTATTCATGCCCCCCCCCCCCCCCCCCCAAACAGCAAGCAACCAAAGGTTAACAGGGGACAAGGTAGCTTTCCTGTCAGTTATGATGATACTGCCATACTGTACATGCCCAATTATCCAAACTTTAGATCAATCTACAGACAGACAGACAGGTGGTGTTGAGGTGGGACTTAAGGCCGTCTGACCAATAGTGTCTCCATGTGAACTTGTTGCCACGATAATCACACCCATCATTTTCTAAAGCTGTCAATCTCACTCTCAAAAACATAAAAACAGGCACAACATTAAAAAACTACCCTGTTTAGAGAGACCCTTTAGATACTTAGACTAAAGCTGTTTGTTGAACCAGGCTGCAAAGATGTTAATTTAGGCTGTTAGAACAGTCTGATCCCCGCACACAAACATACAACTTCCAGACTTCGAACAGGAAGCCTCAAG
The DNA here is from genome assembly GCA_036419115.1 of Scarus forsteni. Lineage (NCBI taxonomy): Eukaryota > Metazoa > Chordata > Actinopteri > Labriformes > Labridae > Scarus > Scarus forsteni. Next base: position 13,563,678 of record JAZDUH010000342.1, read on the forward strand.
CAAACACTTGAATAACTGCAGTTTCTGGCACTTCTGCATTAACCTCATATTTCAGCTTCTGAATTTGCCACCTGTTCTAAAGAGTGTAAGCAGAAGTGAAGGCAACTGGATGTGGCCCTTGGTCTTATTTTAAGGTATAAATTGTTTTTAGAGAGTGGCATAAATACCTTTTTGAATGAAATTATCTGATAGCTTAATATTTTCATAGCAGTGGTTTTGTAATGTAGCTTCATGCTTGTCTTAATTTGCAAGAGGGCCCTGAGTTGCCCCCTTCGATCGATATTTTGACTGCCTTTCACTTCATGATAATGCTGCTTTCAAAGAGAAATCCCAGCTACCATAATTTTCCGGGCTAATCTGGATAAATGTTTCTGGTCTCAGTGTTACAGGCTCAGAGGGACCACAGGAACTGTATGATGGATTATAGAGCTGTGAGGGACTAAAGACTAAAACAGGACTGGTCAGTCTTAATCAGAAGTGTGTGAAAATGTCTATTTTTCAGTTGGGCCCTCTTATTAGTACTGGCATTGTGCCACTGTAACAAGGCTTCATCTTATTTTTTGCGACTCTGCCAAATTTTGTCCTCAACCAGCCCACCCAGCTGGCCCAGGATTGGCCCTGCTGTCAGGTGCTCTGCACTCACATTCACACAGGTTGCCTCAGAGTTTCCTTAATAACCCATTTTCTCAGAGGTCGTCCTTTTTGTTTCGTAGGAAAAATATTCTTTCATCCAGTCTTGTATCCATTTTGATGTTTTAATTTCTACATAAAGGTCACATATTATATACTCTTTTCCTGTATGTTTATGCTCGTCTCAGGTGTCACCAGAAAATGTTATCAAAGGTTTTTCTTGCCTAAAAAAGCACTCAGATACTGTGTTTGGGTATGTCAATAAACCCCTCTGTTTTAGACCTCAACATGCTGTTTTCATGTAAATCCTCATCAGCTGTGTTTGGCCAAACACATCTCTTAAGAAGAGTGTATGGTTTCACTTTCCAGAACTGTGCTCTAATGTTTCCTGTGGCTACACAGCTATACCAAGACCCCAGGTTGCCAGCTGATTAACCCCATAATAGAAGGTCTGAGCCCAAATTTTCTAAAATGTAGAGTAAAAAAACAGAGGGGGAGGAAGATTTAATGATGGGGAGATTGTTAACATGTGGAATAATTTATTAAGTGTAAAACACTGAAAATTGTATTTTGTGGTAAAACAAACCTTTAATTAGCAGTTGTTTCCTATTCAGGGATATCTTGATGAACTCATATTCTAACTGTAACTAAATAATTTCCAAAAGATCTGATTTTATATACAGTACACAGTACCACTGTACATTTGTATTTTCAGTCAGTCAGAGAGGATCTGTTAGAGCTCCTGCCCCTTCAAGGCCTGTTCATCACATGGAACTTTGATTAGCTGAGCAATCTTCTTCGTGGTATTAGATCAGTTCAGTGCTCTGTGTCACGTTGTCAACCACTCTACATTCATTCAATAGCCTATAGTCTGCATTGGGCTTGCTCCAGTAAGCTGAAGGGCTAAAACTCTAGAAAGAGCAATGTTAGGACATCACAGACGCTGGTGGGTCTTTGGAGGGGCGAGTGGACAAGAAGAGGAGAGAGAGAAGTCTACTTTCACAAGACAGACCATAAATTTACCCAGTATGGGATATATTTCACTAGTCCATCTGAGCAACAGCCCATAGAAAGTGTTTAGGGAGGACAGAACCTTTCAAAAACATACCTGGCAGGTGATTGGATCATCATTCAGTCAGTCATGAAGAACTGTATGGCTGTTGCTGCCAGGGAGTGAAGTTCATGACACCAGGCAGTTTATGCATGATATTCTCCTTTCTCCTCAAAGGGCAATGACAGGATGATGCCTCTGCTGATTTGAGCTCAATCATCCTGACTTGGAGCACTGCAGGATGGATCTGCCTGATGAAAGATCAAAGTGTAGTGCAAGGTTGGAAGTCCTGATGTATCAGACTTTTTGTCTTGTTCATAGTAGTGCTCTGTCTCGTAGAGGAGACCTGAAACACTCTTAAGGTCGGAAAACTCAAAAAAAAAACCTTATACAGTATCTTTACAATCATTTCATTTCTGCAAACACAGAACATCTTTAATCTTTGCAGGACACTCAGCCACAAGGCCTTTTAGTTGAAGTGAGATGAACATTTGTTTCAAAGCTTACACCCTTACATTTAGCTTTAAGTTGTTGTGTGCTGGTGATGCAGCCGCACATGCTCGCCTCTGTGTATGCACCAAGCAGGGGGTACAAAACTCAATGTCGGTGAGTTGGGGGCACATTCCTTAGTTGATTTAGTGGGCATTAAGATGAGGAGGAATGTGTCAAAGCTGCAGAGGCTTTAGTTCACTGTGGTGCAAACTGGCTGGGTGGAGCTCTGAGAGTCACTGACAGCCCAGACTGATGGATGACTGACACTGAGCTTAACATGAGAGGGATGGAGAACAGGGCGAAATAAGATGGGGGGGAAGTACCTCATGGAAGAGATGTTAACTGAGATTAAAGAGAACAGTTGGCACTTTAGAAGAGATTAATGGAGAGTTCTGAGAGAGGCAGGGTGTTGGCATGAGATGAGATGAAGGGAGAGAAAGAAGTCTTATAAGGAGGGGAGGAGAAATTGCCAAAAGTTGGGTTAAACGTGGGGGAAAAATGTGGAAAAAGGTCACATTCTCACACAAAAACGGTGGCTGATTAAAAGAAAAAAAAAAGACTAAATCAAGAGGATTTCAGAAGCTTATCTTTATTTGCTCAAGATGGTCTGATAGTTGAAAGATACAGAGAAAGAGAATACAGAAATATTATTTTCTTCCCCTTTATACAACATCTTCTGCTGGGTCATTTGTGCAATTTTGACAGGACACAGTAAAAAGCTAAAGAAAGCACAAGTGTTAGGGATGCACAATCTTGTCCACATATCTGTTGACATGATGCAGTTAAAAAAAAAAGACATGATGCATTTTAAGTAAAGTAAATATTTCAATCACCATCTAGTTTGTGATGGGCTGTTTTTTGTTTTTTGCTTTTTTGCCAAATTGACGGCCAGTTAGTAAAATGGTAACATGATCGAGAAGATAAATTGAGTAATACATCAGGAAGATAAATTGAGTAATATATTAAAATCAGTTTGCCTATTTGTACCGATCGGACAGTACAGAGGCCACAGGTCAGACTCAAAAGGCTGAGTCATGCTTTTTGTAAGGATGGTCGTGCAGACACAAACTGCAGCCCATTCATGATGCAGAAACTCTTGTTTTTTTACCTTGCGGCTTCCTCCTAGCTGCAGAACAATATTCTCTCATGATTCAGTGCCTCAAAAATTCACAATTATTGCATTGGTTAACTTAAACTAGTGGAGGAGAAAGTGAGCTTCATGTCACAAGTAAACAAAATGGCAAGAATGAGCATGGGAACAAGACACAAGGTCTCCATGTCAGCAATGTCTTTCATAGGTTAAGATGTCAAAGCAGACTGGGGTATCACAATCTTTTCAAGAAGCACAAAGATACAGTCATGTTATTGACCATTGATGCAGAGGTTGACCAACAACTTAGTGCAGCACATGAGAGGCATCTCAAGTCTTTAAAACTTAGAAGATGTCCGGCAGTGCCATCAGCTCAAAGCTGGCAGAAACCAGTAGTACCATCATTCATATGCACCCATTTACTGCCTGGAAAAATCTGGACAAGGCCAAATTTGAAATACTTGGCTGTATTGTAGTATGAAGATATTTATTCACTAATGGTTTCCAAGCAGATTAACTATTAGTGTCTGCAAGCAACAGTGGCTACATTTCTATGCAGTCAATATTCAAGTTAAGGTCAGCATTCTGGTTTCTGAAACATTTGGAAAACCCATTTACATGCGTAAGCAAACAGGGTAATCCCTCTATACATGGTATCCCGATCAAAACAGCAACACAAAGAAAACATCATAACACAATGCATTTCATTTTTACTTTGTCTTCCTGTATCCAATAACAATGACAACAACAACAGCACTGCAGATAATGAACAGACTGGAGCAGGAAGCAGTTGCCTTCGTTTGTGCTTTGGTGCTGGTACTGAGCCACCACCAGTGCTTGAACCTATTCTTTGTCAATTTCTTCACTAATGGAAGGCTACAATGTGAAAAAATAGAAAAGGAGCCGGAGCTGGACCATTTTGCAAGTATTTCTTGTACTCAAAAGACCAAGATTCCTTGCAAAAAGAACATGCGCAGAACACAAATTAATGTTCCTTTCGATCACCTCTTATTCAGGTTAGAAAAGGAGTAACCCAGGGGTGATTTGGGGACTTTAAAAATCAGAATAAGAGCATATTCCAGTTTTTCAAAAGGGTTATTGGTGTATATATGGCTGTGGGCAACCAGGTAACTGCTAATATTTCGGTTACAAAAGGGTTAATGACTGCATGTAAACATAGCCAATGAAGCATGTCGAGGGTTCCTTGCTAGTTAGCTAATACAAGCAGATTCTTACCCATTATAAAAAACCACCAGGCAAGCATCTGATTAGGCTTAAATAATCCTGCAGGAGAGCGACTTAAGGCATAGAGCCAGTGTCATTAAAAATTATCTTTGGAGTAAAGAAGATCATGAAGTCCTGGAAGGGGTGGTACAACTTTACTGAGTTTCTTCGTAAAAGGAGAGCAAAGTAACATTTCTGGATACAAAACTGTGAGCAAATGAAACTTGAAGAGTCTCAAGGCAAGGGTGGTCACCCCAGATATTCATTTTCTTGACATTCCTTTTCTTTCTATACCCTTTTAATTCAATCAAATTTGAATTAAAAGGGTACAGAAAGAATAAATAAATAATCAAATAAATAAATAAATTATTAAGACCTATTTGAGAGAGCATTCTGACTTTATAGCATCTCTTTACACCTGCTTTACACCTTTGCACAGTTCTGTGTATATCAGAGACAACTCAATTAGTTCATAAATAGCCTATCAGATTTCTGCAGAAATTCAATGTTGTGCATCCCTAACAAGTATATTTTGCTACTTCTTCCTTTTAAATAATAACAATAAATGTTATGTCATAAAAGAGCTTAATCAAAGCACTGCATTGACCCAACATTACAAACTCAAAAGTGGTGCAAAAGCTTTCATCTAATAGTTCAACACAGAACAAAATCTTCCTTAAAAGATTAATAGTTGTGTGTGAGTCAGTGTGTTTGTGTGTTGAGGATTTACATAGTCCTGAGACAGTGTCAGCATATACAGTATTGTTGTGTGTGTCAGTTTGCATGTGTGTGTACTGATAACACTACTGCTCCTTTGGAATACCACAGCTCATAGATCAGACTTAACTGCTGCAGGACATATCAGGACAAAGAAGATTTATTAAAGAAAAAATAAAGAAACTTGTCCATAAATTTGGCTAACACACATAAAACTTCAGTGGATCTTCTTTTTACAACCTCTGAGAAAATAGCAGTTAAGCACAATTAAAAGCACAAAAATGAACAAAGCAGCCAGGGTTTAAATTTTAATCATACTTTTACATTTAAGCTTTAACAGAGATATGTGCAGTGCGGGTCTGATTCAACCTCAAAATGGCACCACGCATAGCCAGGAGTGATTAAAAAAAGGCAAACCTCTGCCAGCAAGCATAGAAATGTGTTCTCACTTTCCCCTGCTGAACGTAAACATGACTTTACTTCCCCCTCGTTTCCTTAACTCATCCGTTCCTTTCATAAATACATCAAAGTGCAAACGCCACTCTCTGACATTCAAGGAGCATGCATCATACACAGCTGACACGCTGTATTTATGACTCATTTACAGTTGAATGATTGCAGCCCTCGCTCTCCTTTTCACACTCCTGCATGTTGTTTTTGACATAAAGCTACGTGACAGCACAGGTCAATCAAAGTGCACGAGATAAACTGAAGAAAGAAACGCGCAGAAATGGAAAAAAACAAAAAAGCAGCAGGAAATGAGCGCCCTGTCAAAGTGGATGTAAAACCCACAACCTCTACCCAATCCTCACCTCTATCCCACCCATGGACCAAAACTCTGAAGCTGATGCTGCCCACCCCTGCTGGTGGGGGGCCCGAAAGGAAGGGGGCCGATGTGTCACACAGTGAGGGAGATGAAGCTGTTGTATCTCTGGATGTTCCTCTTGAGGATCTCCGAGCACGGCCCAAGCACACGCTCAAAGCGGGGCCTGTCCAGTTTCACACATTTGAGGGGACCACGGGCGACTACAGTGGCTGCCCTGGGACGGTTCAACAGCAGGGCGATTTCCCCTGAAACACAAGGAGGAGGGATAGAAAGCAGGAGTCAGGCAGGAATCTATTCAAGCATCCCATCTTGCAAAATGTTGGGCTTTTTGTCTTTTTAGACAGAACAGGTTATATATTAGAATTTGGGGAGTAAGAGTGGGACATGAAATGTAGAAAAAGAGCTATGAGGCCAATTTGAACAAAGCCTAAGTTCATCTGGTGCAACAAAATCCCAATTCCTTCAGTGACTCTTTTGGTGACTTATAACTAACTTTAATGTTAATATGAGCTGCAGCACTGATCATCATTCATGGTTTTTATGCTGTAGATATGGATTTGTATCTTGGCAGCTTATTAGTAACAGACCCAAGGAGGAGAACAGCTTGCCATAATAAAATAATGTAGTGGTTTAAAGAGGTTGGCAGTCATGGCAATTTGACATAAACTTATGGAGTATATTATTGCATATTCCCAAAACAAAGCATTTTAAAAAAATTATACTCACTGTAGTCATTTTTTTCATGTTGAACAGGAATGAGGAATTCCAAACTGGATTCACAGTTTTATACCCACATTTGAGCCAACACACTGGGCTTCTCTGAGAAGTCAAAATTACTCACTCACTAAAATGATCTTTTCTGTTTGGAAAAAAGCTGTCTTATCGGATGCAACCATATCAAACACGACACCCCTGATTTGATGATGTGTTGCATAAAGAGTTGCTTTTGCAAGTCACTGGTGTTTTCACTCACTGAAAGTTGTGCAGTGAGAGCCTATTCATTAAAAGAGCTGATATCAGTTTTGACTCCCATCCTTGGTATTTTCTGATGTGGGGTGGATTTCTTGTCCTTTTTTTTTTTTACCAAATCAGTAAATGTAAAATCAATCAAACTCAGCAGACTTTTGAAGATCTGTAGTCTTTATTGTTTTATTGGAGGCACCACCTTCCGGAACAACATTAGCTTTTCAGTCTTTGAAAGTTACCATCAGTGCCACCTTTTGAAAATTCAGTCAGTGAAAAAGGGAAAAGGCTTCATCAGTCAGCAGCCACTCACCAAAGTAATCAGAGGGTCCAAGACGTCCAACCTCCACGTACTCCTCATTGTCAGACCTGCGCTGCAGAACAGAGGCTATTCCCTGCAAACAGGAAGACAGGGAGAGGAGAAACAGGATGAGAGGGAGAGAAAGGGAAGGGGGTGAAGGAATAGAGAGAAAAGGAGGAGTTGTTTAGCAAAGGGCTGAAAACCATCAGGAGGATTAAGCCGAGGAGACATTCCTTTGCTTCATAAGGACACAGGTGCACAGGATTTAGCCCACTCTTCCCTGGAACGGACACCTGCTCTGTGAGATGCATTTGAGCTGAAACACCAAACAACACAAACTCAGATATTCCAACAGGCTTCATGTCACAAATGCTGATTGGTTCTGCTTGGATCTTTACTGTTACAAGTCTTTTTGCCATGCAATAAGCCTCACAGCTACTTATTTCTGTAACATAAACATCATGGATATTATCATAATTGTCTGTCTCAATATCTCATCAGTAGTTATATCAACATGTCGTAAAAACTTACAGCATTTCCAGCCGTAACACAGCCTAACAACAATAACAAGAAGCACAGCCACAGATGGATGCAGTCTAAAACACCAGCTTTCACATACACACTTCCAGTGAGAAAATCAACAGCTGATGTCTGCTGGAGCAGACAGACAGGCTGGACCCTCCACTTGCTGTGTGTGAGTCATCTAAGAAGTATAACGCAGAAAATCTGATTTCCGTTCACTTTGCTTGCCAGATGATAAGACTTTTATTTTTTCTTGCAGCTGTTGACAAACTTAATATGTGAATTAGCAGGATATTAATCTTTGATTTCAGGCAAGAGAAAATTGTTTGTGATGCCAACATGAACAAGGAAGGCATCTGACCACTGACAAACAGCACAATTGCCCCCTACTCAAGTGAAAGTATGCTCATATATGGCCAAAAAGTTTCTGGTAAACAACTCATTTAACTCTTTTGACAAACCAAAGCAGCATGGACCATTAATTCTTAAAAAGACCAGCTGTTTAAGGACAGGCCATGGAGGAAAATGTTGGGTAGAGGTAGGCACTCGTGCTCCTGATTCAGGGCAGTGGTTTACATAATCTTGACAGGGCCCTTACTCGGTTGTTTGGGGGCCCATTTTGTTGTGCAGCCTTGATGGTATCAAGAACATCTAACTGCTAACTCAGGGAAGAAATTTTCCATCAGTCAGAGGAAGTGAACGGTTGGACACATTGATCTGTTTACTTGTCCCAACATGACAGAAAATGTTAACATTGGGGGGAAACAAAACAAAAAACCAGAGTAAAGAACCTCAGCATTAGTATCAGTAGTCAGCTTGATTTTGTTCTTGCAGATTGGTACAACTGAAGCCCAGATCTCACAACTGGTGCGTTACTTAACTGTTAATCTCCATTTTTTTTTAACTTTCTACCTAAAAACTTTGAAACACTCGTCTTAAAAACTTAACAGTTAAACCATTTTCCTGCATGTGTGAGGTCACAAGTAGAAGTAGAAATGAATATAATGAGCTTAAATGAGAACCCCAAAACTGCATGCTCTTGACTGAAGGGAAATGCAGTTGAGACACTGTTTCTGTGAAAATGCCATTTGTGTCTTAGTGAAATAAGTCAAATGAGGTTAGAGGTATAGATAATGGATGGACCAAATGAAACTTTGGGGGAGGGAAATCTGGGTTTTGGTGAAAATGGTCATTTTTCTTTTGTTCACTTAGCTAACACAACTGCAAAATACAGTGTAGACTAACTGCATTTTATCTTTTAGACTGTTTGCACAGCCAAACAAATTCTTAGACTGGAGACCAGTCCAGGGCGTGCTGGCCTCTTGCCAAATATAAGCTGGAATAGGCTCCAGCCTTGTGACTCCAAAAGGGAACGAGTGGTGTAGATGACTGAAAGATAAATGGATGGATGGAAATCACATATATTCACAGACATTTGTTCAGTCAGCATTGGTTAGAAAACTTCAAGAGTGATCCCTCCATCTCCATTTTTAGGCCCAATGGTAAATAACCAAAAAACACTTAAAGACAACAAAGAAACAGTAATAAACAAACGTAAGAAGCAGCCTGTAGTGCCATGTTACACACCTGTGCAGTGCTCAAATAAAATGTTTGAAGAGCATTGGGTTTAGATAAAAGATTTAAGTTTTTCCATTTCTCCTAAACTGTCATTTTCTTTGGCCTAAATGGATACAGTAATGTGCTCCATCAAACATTAATAAGTATACTGAACCAAGAATACCTGTTGTCTATTTTATATCTGAACTTTTATTCCAAATTCCAGTGGTATCTGCACCGTCTCCTACACCCTTTTTTCCGAGCTTTTTAACAACCAAATGAAGCAAGCTTGGGTTTGACAGTGAAAGTGGTGTGTGAACGGGGGAAAGAAGGAAAGGGGCATTGAAGGTACAGTGTTTACAACTGACCGATTCCTCTCCTCTCCATTCATGTCCAAACAAAGACAGTGAGACAGTGCAGCACTGTAAGGTACAGTAGATCACAGTGAACAGGCTTCACCCAGTGTGGTCCAGATAACCATCACATACTGTACCGTACCACCCCAGGGACAGCGCTACGCTCTGCAGAAATGTCTTTTATAAACAACAGAGGATCCTCCATGGGATGGTACCCGGCATGAAGTGCAAAAGACATGTTTAACAAAGGAAGGAAAATGTGGGTGAATCAATTATAACCGTCACTTAATGTTAAAAGCAACAGCAAGAAATGCTATGAGAAAATGCTTTGGTAAAATAGGATCCAAAGTGAACACAGACACATACCACACACAGAGCGTAGCGTGTCTGCTGGTGGGGACATGTCAAAATTTAGTCGTGCATGTAGGAAGTAACAGTCGTTGGATCAACAAAAGGCACAAAGAGAGAGAGGAGGCACAAGTAGAGGTGGAAGAGGAAAGGTGATATCCTGAGTAGTCTGTTCACAAGGGCCACCCAGCACCAGCAGTGTCTGCACCTTCTCACACAAATGCTAACACTCTCTAACATAAAGAAGGTTATGCTGGGGGAAAACATCCAGTGTCTGGGCTACTTTCATTTAATTAAGACCTTTTATACTTTACCATTTTTTTCTAATTGTTCAACACTGATTCAAAAAAGACTTCACTGACTTCATTCATCTTCACACTTTTAAGTGCCGATGAATATCTGCATTAGCTAAATTGCCTTTAAGTAGTTTTCAGTTAAAGCTGATACATTTTGACGGATCCACTGAGGATCCCTCTCCCACTGGGACCCTTCAGATCCTCTCTGTTAAATACGTTTGTGAAGCAACATTTGAAAAATGCTAGACAACAAATTGAGTCGTGCTGAAAGATCTACGTTGGGAAAAAATGCGGGTAAATGCTTTTGCTAGGTACTAACAAGGAACCTTAGGGAAAGGGAATCATATATATTTAAATAAATAATGTACACACACACACACACACACACACACACACACACACACACATATACATATATATATATATATATATATATATATATATATATATATATATATATATATATATATATATATGTACACACATACCAAAATGTGGGTAAATGTTTTTGCTAGGTACTAACAAGGAACCTTAGGGAATCATATATATTGAAATAATTTATACACACATATATCTATATCTATATCTATATCTATATCTATATCTATATCTATATCTATATATATATATATATATATTATATATATACATATATATATACATATATATATTATATATATATATATATATATACACATACATATATATATATATATATATATATATATATATATATATATATATATATATACATACATACATATATATATATATATATATATATATATATATATATATATATATATATATATATATATATATATATATATATATATATATATATATATATATATACATATATATAAATATATATGCATACCAAAGTACAAGAACCTTTGAACATGAAACTGTTCAAAGACAAGCTGTAAAAAATAATTTCAATACCAACAAACCAAAATTCTGAGTTCTGGCTATTTGAAATTGTGATATTTTTTGTTACATATTTCCAACCTGCTACATGTTCTGGCATAGAAACATCACTCAGAACATAAATGCTGCTTGTAGCAACAAAGGCATAACAAAGAGGATTTCCTGAAAAACTGATCAAAATATATGGTCTTTATTATCAAGAACTGTTCAGGTAAGTAGCAGTACAGTGCGACAGAGCTCACATTGAGCACTCCACAGATCTGAATTTACCAAAGTAACGATGCTCCAACTGCCCACTCATCTGCTGCTCCGTACTCTTAAACTTTGGGATAACACTGAAAACTCTTTTTTCAGTCCTATAAGTCAAAAATATTAATCCAGTGTAGAAGTCAGTGTTGAACTTTGTGCTGAGATCAGGTAGGCTAAACAACCAACACATGCACGCTGTGTTTTGTGATACGTTTAAGGTCCAGTCATAAACACTATGATGCATTTGTCAGCTTTGTAAAATGAGTATTTGACAAAGGTAAGTCCATGATGTGTTTAAATATACTCCAAAAAGATGGAAAGTCAGATTATTTTAGAGATGAGCAGCTAAATGATTACAGGGTTAGTTTTTTTCAGTGGGGTTGCCCATGGCACTAGTAAATATGAATGCCAGTAAAGGAACCTGTGAGCATTGGGAGGAAATATCTGGGGCAGGTGCTAAATGGTACATGACATTACATGGTGCTACCAAAAGCCTTGTAATGGACGGAATCACAAGTTAAAACTATTTTTAAAAAAGCTAGGCTGGCTCTACAAAATGCTACAGTAAGATTCTTTACAGCGTTGAACTTTTCCTCGACAATGCCCCTGAACCAAAAATGAGAGATTTTGACCGCTGTTGTGCCACTTGTCATATTGTGCTTGTTGTGTCTATAGGCTTATCATGCGTTGTGAACTGTGCAGTGTTTGTACTTATATTTAAGGTCCTAGAGTACATCACTGCAACGTCAGGAGCATGCTTACTTTTTCTCACTCATTTACTAATTTTACATGGCATAGGCTACATGGTATAAATGTCTATTTTCAGAATTTCATTTTTGTTCATTGCCTGTTCGTAAGTTTTTACAAAACCAAATGAATGCAGTTGCTGTAAAATCACTGAGAAATTGTGTTAAATAAAAATGCATTGCAACAATGACTTTTGCCATGACTGAGCAGCCCTGGTGTGGGCACACACTGTGAGAGATGAAAATTTTACACTTCTTGTGTTAAATTTTGGGACTTGGGATTTATTTTGACCTGCATAATTATTTTAAATTGCAAAGAAAACACATTTCTCCCCAAAACATCTAAAATATCATAGATTTTGAATGTCTATGCCTAATGTTACAGTCATGTTTTGTCTAGAAGACGAAATGTAAACACACACTCGGAGTTGTAATATCAAAGATCCATTTTAGCTTATTTTCTCTTTTTGTCATGGGAAAGACACATCAAACAGTTGGGTTATATCTTGCCATTTTCAGAAATAAAAAAAATGGAGATGGTTCTTGATGATCTGACATAAGGGAACTTTGATCAACAGTAAGTTTTTCGTTCACTGTAACTTATATTCTCTTAATCTGTTTCAATTTGCAGAACTTTTCCCCACCAATGCAAAAAGAAAACCTAAGTTACAGTGTATATAACACTTGTTTGTCATCTTCATCATGTGTCAAAATCCTCACTGACAGTTTTTCCAGCTTTCCACCTCTGTCTTCTCATTTGCTCTGTTTTATGTGACAGAGCAGAGACCACAGATGACAGGGTGCAGGGCCTGAGTGTAGGGGCATGGAGGAGAGGGAGTGTGTGTATGTTCAGCTAGAATGCCCACAAGAAGAATAGAAAATAGATGGAGTTGAAGGTGGGAGTGATCTCTTACTGCCCCCCGAGTTCTGCTCAAGCTTGTTTGAACCATGTGACATAAAAATGTAAACATGTCTTTTTTGATTAGGGCCTCTTCTCCTCCTGACAGGTAGAGAGAGTGATGTTTCTCTTTATCTTGTATTGTTAAGCTTCCCATCAGAAGCATGTTGTTAGGTGATTGAGGGGTTTGTCTTTTGCTGATGCTAAAAAACCCGAGAAACAACAAACGAGGTGAAAAGATTAGAGGGAGAGGGAGGCAGCAGAGTCAGAGTAAAAGAAAGGGGACAATATGAGCCTAACTAAGCACAACATCTCAACTGGACTGAACCACATAAGTAAAGGTGTGGATATGAGGAACAAGACATGAAAAGATCTGCTCTTCTGGGATGAAAATATGTCAAGTTTTTAGATATAATGTTTATTGTGAAAGGAGAAAGAGGATAAGACAATATAGTCCATATTAAACAAGGCTGACTTGAACACGTGATGCCATGCCAAATGATTTAGTACTGTTTTTAAATTTTGAACAAATTTCCACTTTGAACCAAGTACAAACTGATTAGATGTTGGATATAAGGTCAAGGATCAAGGCCATGACAACATGTAGTGGCGTCTTGCTTGTAAATGCAATTCTAAAGACAACCTCAATCATTTTTAGCAAACGTTGAAAAAATGGTCACTCTCAATTAAGGTTTAAGTTGGTAGTTTTTAAAGGTCATTTATGAGTAAAATGTCAATGTCACAGAGACTCAAGAATGGCCTGATCCAAGTTTCAAGGTTATGGCCAAAGGTCAAGGTAATAGCTTAATAATTACACTGCTTTTGAATATGCAATGTCAGTCCAGTTCTACTCCACTTTTGCACATTCAAGTCTCACGTCTCGTCTTTCCTGTCCTTTCCTGGTTGTCCTGCCTCTGTCTTGTCGCACCTGCCTCCATCTTGTCGTACCTGCCTCCTCATTGTTTTACACCGCTTGTTTCCCATCACCCCTCATTACATCTTGTATATAACCTCATGACTCACACTGTCTCGGCACCAGTTCGTTGAACTCAGTCTTTGTTTCAGCATTTATCACAGTTTGTCTAGCCATATTTTACCTTGCCTTGCCCCTTCCCTTTTCATGCACCACCTCCTGCCTGCTCTTCGGTCTTGTTCTTGCCTTACATCTTTGGACACTGTCGCTTCACTGACTGTCTACCTCTGTACCAACCCCTGTGTGTTTATTCATTAAAGATTTTGCCTTTTTGACTCTGGTTTTGGTGTTGTGCATTTGTGTCCAACTCTTCAAGACAAAATATGATGTTATGGGTGCAGTAACAGCGGAGTAGTAACAAGTATGACGGGGTATCCCTCAAATTCTGCACAAATCTCCTTCCTAATGCAAGGATGAACATATTAGATTTTAGAAGTATGAGGTAAAAGGTTATGGATTCTCTTGGTCATTCTTTACTCTTGAATATAAAACCACAATGTCAACATCCTTTTGTTCATGATGAAACTTTGCATGTGAACATCATTTTTCATAGAATTACACACGTGGACAAAATTGTTGGTATCCCTCTGTTCAAGAAAGAAAAACCCAAAATGGTCACTGAAATAACTTGAAACCGACAAAAGTTGTTGCACAAACTTTTGAGGCAATTAATGCAAGCAGACGATTTTTGTAACTTTCAATTGAGACTTATGCAACTGTTGACAGGTACTTCTGCCCACTCCTCATGAGCAAACTGCTCCAGCTGTCTCAGGTTCGAAGGGTGTCTTCTCCAGGATGCATGTTTCAGCTTCTTCCACAAACGTGCAACAGGATTTAGATCAGGGATCATAGAAGGCCACTTCAGAATAGTCCAATGTTTCCTTCTGTGTGTGGTTTGGGTCATTATTCTGTTGACCTGCGATTGAGACCAATCTGTCTGATACTGGGCAGCACATTTTGCTCCAGAACAGCCTTGAGATTTCATTGAACCCTGCACAGATTCAAGACACCCTGTGTCAGTTGCAGCAAAGCAGCAGAACATAACTAAGCCTCCTCCATGTTTCACAGTAGGTACAGTTCTTTTCTTTCTATGGTTCTTTTTTGCATCTGTGAACACAGAGCTGATGGGACTTGCCAAAAAGCTCTAGTTTTGTCTCATCTGTCTAAAGGACATTCTCCCAGAAGCTTTGTGGCTTGTCAATGCATTTTTTCCTTTAACAGACAACAATTTTGTCCACATGTGTATTTCAGGGATTTCTATCTTACTTTGCACAAATGTCCTCTCTGACTTAAAGATAGGTGTCTTACATGCTTAAGTTACAAATGTCTCATTTTTCTTCCCTAAATACAAAGAAAGCAGTGCAAAATGGTACTCACAGTGTCGTTCTCTACATTTCAAAAGAAATGCAACCATTCAGTACTGTTGAATGTGCAATGTTACAAACGTTTGACAGACAGTACCAATTGAATGGGAGAAAGTACATGTCACAAACAATTCAGGACTTGTATAAACTCCCTTTTATTTATTGTTTTTATTGTTGTGTGTGTGTTTGTTGGAGTTCTTTTTTCTTTACAGAGACGGCCTATTTTTTTATGTATTTAATTAGTATAATTATTTTTATTTACATGCAGTTTTTCCCAAAAGAGAGTCCATTTCATTTTCATTGGGTTTTTTCTCTTTTTTTGTTTGTTATATTATTATATTGTTTATTTTTTTAAATATTTAATAGATCTTGACCTTTCAATTACAGTTAAATACTCTTAAGAAATTAAAGTTTGTTGCTTTTGATATGGTGTTCTCAGTTTATTATCCCTTTATATATTATAATTACAGTAATGGAAAAATGAAAAAAAATCAAAATAATATTGACAATAATATCGATTATCAGCAATAATTTTTTGGGCAATTATCGTCCAGCAAAATTTGTTATCGTGACAGGCCTACATATGTTATACAATTTACAAAAATGTTGCCTTTTTTGGCATGATTTAGAAAACTTCAAACATGGAAAAACTGCCATACAGTGGCAGTTTATGACAGTTTATTCCCATGGTATCATGTAGGTTTTGAATTTATTTATTCATTACAAACAGAAAACAGAGATATTTTTAGTAAAGTTATTTATGGGGAGTAGTTTTGGTTCATGACACTTGTGTGCTACAAGTGTCTTGCATAAAATCCTTCCCTCCAGTCTGACATGTGGTCCCTTTACATCCCTGTTCTGCCCTCTTTAGCTCATCCTTCTTTCTCTCTCTATTTTTCCCTTCTCCTTCTTCGTTTCTCCCTCCCGGGAGGCTGGGTCTCCTGACCCCGTGTGAAAGTCAGCAACGAACATTCCACCGCAGTTCACCCTGCTCTGGGAAAGTCGGGCTCTGCTGCATAAGAGACGGAGAGAGAGATGGAAAGAGGAAAATTGTAGGGGAGAGAGAGGATGGGAGGGGGAGGGACTTGAAAACCAAAATTGAAGAAAGAAAGAGTTTCATGAAAAAAGTGATGCCCTTCCTTCCTGTCAGCATATCTTCATCTATATCTCCATGTGTCAGATTGATGAGTCATACAATTTTATAGATATTGTTTGAAGAACATATATGTGCCCTAAAACCTGATTGGATTGAAGTCACTGTTTTTGAAAAACTTTCAGATTATTGTGAGGCTCTAGCTGGAGGCTCCAAACTTGACACACTAGTTTAATCATGTAATCTGTATTCAAGATACAAAAGGTGGGTTCTATGGAGTTACATTTATCCTACGTAATTTAATATAAAATGTCCATGTGAAGTCAGCGCCAAGTTTTATTAGGCAGGGCTTCAATCAAAAAACAGTAATGTTGTTCTTAATGTAAAGTAATAGGAACAATATTTTATAGGGCTAACGGTCCTTGTATATCCACGGAAGAAGTCTATTGCCTAAAGATTTATCAAGATATTGGATTTTGCCCATACACCCCTCTGTTTTGCACCTGCAAAGTACAAGCTGTTTTAGTGTAAATTCCCATGAGTTTTGTCTGACTGCACCACTCTCAAGAAGTGGGCAAGGCTTTTGATTTTCAGCTCTGTGTTCTCATGTTTACTATGACTGCCAAGAAATACCTAGGCATGTTCCTGCCAATAAAGCCAGCTGTGGGCTGAACAAACAGCTGGTTCAAGGAGTGTCTCTTACCTGGCAATACATACATCCCTCGATTAAAATCATTATGGGATTTTGTTTTTAATCTGCTTGACGGTCTGCTTGGCTATGCATTTTTTTAATAGTTCAGCGAGAAATAAAATGAGAGAAGGATTTTTTCTTATGTTGGGGTAAGGAAGGTATTACATTTTTATTTTGTTTACATGTTGTACCAAAAACAACAGAAGATAAGAACAAATTCTATTTATGCATTTCTATTTTCTACCTAAAGTAGGAACCGGCAGAGGGCAAATGAGGTGGCCGATAGACATTAAAATTAGGTAGGGTACATTGGTAAAAAAAAAAATAGAAAAGTACTCCAAGTGCACCAAGCCAGCCCAGTTCCACCCATAAATTGTTATTCCCCTCAACAATATAGTCCTTTTATTTATTTTATACGCAAATTGTGGAATAAAAATTATAAATCTGCATGACATGTGATTTTTGTTGACATAAATATCATCCAATAGTGACCAAGTTAGTAGTGGGTCTTGTAACTTGTTGCCGGTACAGATTTCGGCATTATACTCGTTCCAGTGGGTAAAGTCACCAGCCTGCCTGTTACAACACAACCTTGACGCTTTGGTGCACCGCTCATTTGCATTGTGTGGAATTTGGGGGTTAGGTTTCTACACTCACACACACAGAGTTTTGCATTGACAGACTATGTCCGTACTCACATTACCAGCAGCCTTGTTTCAAGTGATTAACAGGCACGTCCGGCAGGACTGCGAGCGAGCAGAGCTGCCTTGTCTGTTTCTATATCGTTAATGGGGTCACAGTAATGTTACTAGTAGCTGTAAGTTGTAGAGGATTGTGATGGTTATTACAATTTCAGGAGAGTCTGCTGCCTTAATTTATCTTAGAGACCAAGGCTCCAGGAACAGCGTTGGGCTTTAAACTTCCTCTTCTCTGCTGTCTCTGAGAGCAGAACTGTGCATGCACAGCTTTACTGCTGATTGGCTGTTTGCCATGCTCTGAGTGTAACCAGAGTGCATAACCAATCGCATTCTGGTGTTGTGGGTGGAGACAGAGTAAATACAGTAGACAGAGCGGGATGGAGAACTCCTCCCCTCGCATTGCAAGAGAAGCTGGGGAATGTAGTGATAAAGGCTTAAAAAGCTACACAACAGCTTGCAAATAAAGTACAATTTCTATAATGCCATAATTGAATGCGATTTGCTGTTATAAACTTCATTGTTGTTTTGTGACATCAATCTGGATCAGATCAGCACAAAAATGTATTGGTTTCTTTCTTAGACTAAATTATACTTCTGGTAAATATATATATATATATATATATATATATATATATATATAGACATATATATATATATATATACATATATACATATATATATGTGTGTGTATCCATCACATAGTTTTTTTCCTAATCTTTTTAACAGACCAAAAGACAAACAAACAAACAATCAAACAGACCCAGACAAAACCATAACCTCCTTGGCGGAGGTGACAATCATACACACACCAAAAAACAAAAATCAATCAGACAAAAATATGGAAGGCAGAGGGATTGTGAGGTTTACTTTAAACTGTTTCATTTATGTTTTAAAATGCTGGAAGCACACAGGTGTGAGGATTGTGAGGATTTGATTGAATGCAGCTTTAGAAGCACTTCTCTCTGCCTGTTGCATGTGTATCTGCTCTGTGCTCTGTCATATGTTATTCCAGATAGTATTTTATCCACCTGTTGGTTAAAACTCTTTTTGACACACCATTAGCAGTTTTAGTACAATGCACTATTCAAAGCAGCAGTCCCAAACCATTTTTCTTCTGAGTCCATCCATCGGCGTACCTAAGCAAAGTTGAATTGACCACAACACACCAGAACATTGTTGCCGACCACGTCCATTCCTTTATGACCACAGTGCACAAATATTATGATGGCTACTTCCAGCAGGATAACCCCCCAATTGGTAAAGCTAAATCTGGTGTTAGAGATAATGTAAATGGGATGTGATATTACTTAGCCAAGTGATGCTATCATGTCAACATGGAACAAAACTCAGAAAAATGTTTGCAGCACCACGTTGAGTTAATGCCATAAAGAATTGAGGCAGCTCTGAAGGCAAAAGACATTTGCTATATTTTGGTAAGTTGAACATATTTTGCCTTTCAATATCTATTTCTTTTGGCCTTTTTTGATGGCCCTTTTATCTGTGCTGGCTGGAAATAAAATGTAAACTAACCAGTTTTGTGAGTCTGATGAGTCAGGTTTTTTGTTGCACTGAAACAGGTACCGCTGGATATATTTCTAAATATATCCAAAAAGTCCTAATCTAATATTTAATAACTCTTCTTCAAAATATTAATATAACATAGCGGTCCAAGGTCCACCAACAGTAATGCCTACGCAGTATAGTATAGAAAAGGAGCAGGGAAAATGTATTAATTAAAAAATATTGAAAAAAGGTACCCTGTGCTTTAGAGGTGCACCTAAACAGAGAAGGGGGGGGGGGGGGGGGGGGTCAAGGAAGCCAAAAAAGACACACTTAACTCTGTACTTTTTGATGACTTTTTATTTTCCTTGACTGGGGTAAATGCTCTGCTCACCTGAGCTAGTTGGACAACAATTAGGACAGACAGAAATACAAACTTTCAGCCATATGTGAAGAAGAGTGGGGAATGTTGGAAGCAAGGACAAACGTCAGCAAATTGTGCCCCCCACTCTTTCTGCACAAGGCCCTCTTGACTTGACCCTGGTGAAAGCCGTGTAAGTATGGAGTTAATCAAAAGTGTGTTGGGATGACAGGCAGGGGGCCCTTCATGAAGCAGTGCCAGGGGCCCCAGCTCCACAAAGCCTGCAGTGTGAGGGGCTTTTCTCCAAGCAGGAGTCGATGTTTTAGGCTTGAAGGGGGAGTTTTGGAAGCACTGCTGCAAGTCTGTCTGCTGGTGGCAATAAACTTGGATCAGTTCCGATCACAGCACAGAGCCCACCAACGTCTCTGATGACATGCAGATCAACCCAGATGCCTGCTGATGATGCCTACATGGACCTCACATGTCAACATGTAGGGCTTTCAGGAGATGTTACAGTAAATGAAAGCTTACAGTCATCATGTCCTAGTTACAACAAGCCTTTTTAACATACACTCACTAAGAAGCTCAGCTGCAGACCTTACCTCTGTTATAATAAAGAAGTCATCACCAGGCTCGCCTTGCACCACAATCTTCTCTCCATCCTCAAACTGAACGGGCTCCAGAGCATCGGCCACGGTCAGGCGTTCCCATTTATCCAAAGACTCTGCGAATAAAAAATGCAGTATTTAAATAAGACATTTACATGGAAAAATGCAGCAACATGAGGACTTTCAACTTTTGCTGGTTGTTAAATAAGTTGACAAGAGGAGCACTTGTCTAAACAGAATGTTTTTACTTGGAAAGCATGTAACCTGCACGGGAAAGAAAAGGCACTGTTGCTTACTTTCAATCTTGAGTAATATTTTGATCATTAATCAAAACATCTGAGTTTCCATTTTAATTAGATCTCTCTATTGGAGTTTACTGATTATTTAAAGGACAAAAAGTCAACATTGTCATCATCACATCAATGTTTTTTATTTGTGTAATTGTTTGTTTATTTGTTTGGCCCGGTAATTTGGCCAGCGCTCCACGAAAAATGAAAAGGAACTGCATGATCACCATCCTAATTTGTTTTCTTTATAGCAACATTTTTGCTGCCTCAAAATAGTGCTTGTAAAGTTGATTCAACAGTAAAAGAGCTTATGATGGAGAGAATGGCGTGAGTACCCTAGTTCCTTAATAAAGCACTATGTAAATCTGGCAGTGAGCTGTAGTCATCTCAAGAGAGGTAAGTGGTGCTTCATGCCATTAGTTCACAGGAAGCAGCTTTCTCAAAAGTAGAATTAATTTGTTTGTCTCTGTACTGTGTTTCATAACTGGCTGATGGATGAGACTATAGGCTTTGACCTACTGTTCATTTTAATTGAGCAGAAACTAAATGGATATATCTGATTCCTGTAAAGGAGATAAGTTGCTGAGTTTAGCATTTCAATTGAGGAGCTGGAGCTGTACCACAGCAAACAGGACAAACTGGCCACAATAAAAGCTAAATTAACACATATCATGGTCATACTGCAGCTCCAACACTGTCTTCATCCAAGCATACCGTAAAATACCAAATAAACGTTTGGTTCCAATTAATCGCCCGGTCCCAATAAACGCCCGGTCTGCTCAATGATTGAAGCAAATAAACGCCCTGGCAATTATTTGGTATTTTACGGTATTCTTTAAATCTATTATCCTGGCCATTTTTATGACTTTGCTCAAATAAAACAAGGTGCTCTGAAACAAACACACAAATAAGCATGCTGCCTTGTACATGTCAGCGAGTGCTGTCATGGGCTAAATGTGACTTCAATGAAGACAAAATTGACTATGGTCCAAAAAATAAAAGACACAGTATTGTTCTGCATCACTATGTTGCTGGTGTGTACGTTTGGACTGACTAGCTATAGAGTTGGAAAAATAACTACATGCAAATTATTCACGAAAAAAAGATACTGCATCGAGTGTGCAAGAGCCTTAAGAAGAAAAGGAAAGGGAACAATCAAGAAGACGTACTAGAATATATTTTAACAGGCTTTTACATGTCGGGATGAGTTTTGAGAGACAACAGGCTGCAAGTCGGTTATTGTTATCGAGTCACTGTCTTATTAATCAGAAAACCATTCAACCCATGTCGACAGAGTATGTTCTAAACAGTGGTCTTTAAGCAACAACAAAAAAAAAATACTGTACATCCACTCTACATGCAAACAGTCTGCAAACAATGGGCTGTTATTGCAAATAAAGCCTTTTTCACAAGAAATAATGACACTGTCCTCTATTGTCTGATATAGATAATTTGTTTCTCACAACATTGTAAACCACCAGATCATCACTGTCTGTGTGGCAGTAAATGCACATTTTCTGTGAGGGGGAGGTAACAGTGCTGTTAGTGTTTTATTGCAGGGCAGTTGGGCCACTGAAGCCATTGGAGAGTCTATTCAGTGAAAACTGCAATACAAAAATCTGATTTGTCAACAAATCAGCAATAGACACCTGCATGAGTTGAGTGAGATGAAACAAGTTACACATTTGGGACACGAACATGCCAAGAGTAAACTTTGGAGGACAAAACTACACATTGTAAAAGTTCTTGGTCCTTGGTTCTCTTGGTAATGCATCTTAAGGTTCACAAGTTAACAAGAGGGTCCTGTTCGTTTTTACTGTTACAAAATAAGATAAAAGTACTAGTTCAAAATTTACATGAGATAAGCTCATTTATCAGCATGTGCACACATTTTTTGGCTTTTCCTCACTGTCTTGTCCAGAGAACTGTCAGGAAAGATCATTTCAACCAGAAGCTAATCCAATCAGTCAACAAGGATCATTCCCCCTTCCTTCTACCATGGAGCCAGGAGAGCTAGAACACTTTGATACCCACTCCTAATGTTGCAAGACTCCACTGATTCTGGGGTGTGCTGAGAGAAGTCTACCGTCTTCGACCAAACAATGACAACAATTTTTTGTTTTATCCAAAGATGACTGGGGTGAAAGTTTTAATACTGAGGACTTTTTTGTTTTGTTCGTAGAGGTGTTCTCTCAGGCAGACTAGACATGATAAACACACTAAAGAGCACATACAACTGAAAACTGAAGTTTGATTTTCCTCGATACCTTATATTCACTTGCTTCATCCTCTGAGAGCAGCAAGTGGCTTTGGAAACAGGAACACACTTCACCACTTGAATTTTTAGACAAAAACACACTGTGAATTCAGAAGCTTCTGTTCATCAACATTTACACAACTTGTCTCTGAGGGACAAAATAACAAATGTTTCAGGAGAACAACTGAGAAAGACACCTGTTCTGCTCTTCAAACACTTAGCACCAGGCATATTATAGGACCAGTAGTTCTTTTGTTGATGGAACAAAATTGTGCCATTATCCTCTAGGTTTGCTGACAAAATAAAGTCATCCCTACACCACTCTTCACAAATTGTTTATATTAGTTTTTACAACAGTTTATATAAAAGTCACAATATTAAAAAAATGTACAGCAAGATTTCATATCCCGGAAGATACTGCAGAAGGAAAGGATATCAAAGTGTCACTTTTTCCATCATCAGCCCAGCATGGAGAAGATTTTTATTTCCAGGAATGCTAAATAATCCCTGGTGTGTAAATAAATGGACAAAACCTTTGATAAGATGCATGTTTTTCCAGGTTCTTGTTGATCCTGAGAGCCAGTGGCAGCAGCTGTCTTTCCAAATATCCAGCCACATATACAGTGACGTGGTTAGCCCGAGATATTTCAAGAGGATGTCGGTTTTCACACAGAAACTAAGAACACAGACGTCTCACATCGGTACTGGGAAAAAAATTCCGAGCGTTTTCAAAACTCAGATATTCTTAGAAAAAGGAGGACCCACAGTCACTAAATAGCTCTACACAGAGAGATTAAGCACACAAGCACATCCTTCTTTCACAAAACATCAGATTATTGCAGATAAATTTTAACAGTCTATACATCTTTGCCTGGAATGTGACTTATCAGCAGTGAAAACCCTCTTCATCAAGGCTTTATCTCAATGACTGGATGACTGTTTGGATTTGACTAAGACATGAGTTGGAGGTGTAAAACTACAACAGGATCCTTTTGTTAAGCCCTATTGTCTCCTGATGGGCTAAGTAACTGATCCTCGTGTGTCTGTTTGTGTAAATGTGTGTGTTTTTAAGATTAACTAAGGTGAAGTCTGGTCGCTTAGAGGTGTCCTGTGTCCCCTCCGCTGGGGCCGAGGTGTCTGCAGGCCCCAGATGGATGTCCTCTGTCTGGCTGCGAGCTAAAGGCAGCAGGTCCGATTGTAGTGATCCTTAACGCTTGGTGAGTAACATGATACACAAACATGCTGACTGGAGAAGCAACATTTCACGCTTCGCAGAGCTGGCACCCACTTGGATCCTCTTGCTGCACACATATGAGGAATGGCTTTAGGGATATTGAAGCCTCAGTGAATGTGTATGACAAAGAACATGTTGTTTTTTACCCCCTTCACTCCTCGACATCAAGGGCTTGTACCCAATTTCGTGGCTATCTGGAAAATCAAAGACAAACAAAAACACTCCCACCTCCCTCCCCTCCCTCCATTCAAAGTGGTAAAGCGGAGAAGCAGAGCGGCAGAAAGACGACTGAAGAGAGGAAAAGCACTTGGAGGAGGGAGGTGGGCGTTTGAATGCAGGCCTGGACAAGGCTGTCAAAAAGGGAGACGCAGAAGAAAGGAGGTGAAAGAAAAGAAGAGTGGATCTCGCGGAGACCTTCTCCTAAGACCTGAATTGAGTGTATGTGTTTACTCAGCCAGCTAATAACTCTGTACAGGGGGCATGGCCTCACTCTATACACCACACACACACGATCAAGTGGAAGGGGATGAGATGTCAGTTCCAATTGCAGCTCGTTTTTGAGAGTCTGAATGAATCTCATTCCCTGTCCTGCAAAACTCAATTGCCGCTCAGGCTGGTGTTTTCAAAATTCCAGTACAAAAAGAGAAGCTTAGCTTAACTTTCTATTCTTTAATTGTCCTGACTGGCTTTGGTATGAACACTGGGAGAAGATTAGGACTGTACACACAGACCTTACTCAGCTGTGGGTCTCGTTTGACAACATGCGCCTGTGTTTATGTGGGCTAATCTACAGTATATGTTGCACTGGGCAGATTTAACTGCCTGCACTCTGGACTCTCTGACCTGGTGTTTAAATTTAATACTTTACACGGCACACACGTGCGACAGCACTGTTTACAGCAGTGAATTCATATAAGCTGAAATATACAATGAAACACATCATGGTCAGCCCCCCTCCACCACCACCATGCAAAGAAGGGCATTATATAGCTGGTGAAAAATTACTTTAACGTGTACTTAATACATTTCAGATGGGCATGAATGACTTAAATTTATCTAATTTATCTGCCATCCTGCAGAAAGCTCTGGCCTGCTTGCATATTTCTGCAGTGATTTTTTTTGTCTTTGACACAATCAATATCTTCTTTCCTACCTATGCCAAAGTAGTTTTGTTTCTGCCAGTGTTTGTCCGTGTGTTTGTTTGTCTGTGAGTAAGATAACTTGTCTTGGTGGACGATATGCTCTTCATAATCTACAGTGCTTTTCCCTGCCAGGGTCACAGAGGACTAGAACCTGTCCCAGCTGACTTAGGGTGAGAGGTAGGTTACTCCCTGAACCAGTCACCAGCCAATCACTTGGCCACACAGAGTGACAGACAACCCTTACATGCTCACCCTCACCTGAGGGCAATTTGAAGTCACTAGTTAAACTAATGAGCATGTTTTGTTTTTATTTTTTGGTCAGTGGGAGGAATGCAATTGTTGTTATCTGTTTGGTGAAAGAGCATAAAACCTTTCCTTTTAGGCTGGTGCCTTTTTTAAGCCCCCACCCCTGAGCAGAACCAGGGGGCAGAACCAGGGGGCAGAACCAGGCAACTTGGCAGAATCATGGGAGAAAGTGATCTACTTTAAAATACAAACTTACCAAGGATGGAGACTTTGCTAAGAAACTCCTCATACATCTTCCTCTTCCTCAGTGTGCTACCCTGTAACAGGACAGGAGGGAAATGCAAAATTAGACACACTCCTGAGAGCAACCCCCATCACCATACCCATCAGGGTAAAATGGTTATTTTAAATATTTGAAAAGAAATCCAATACATACACACAATCAATGAAACTTTAGGAAATGCATATAGATAGATAGATAGATAGATAGATAGATAGATAGATAGATAGATAGATAGATAGATAGATAGATAGATAGATAGATAGATAGATAGATAGATAGATAGATAGATAGATAGATAGATAGATAGATAGATAGACAAATTTGACCTTCAACAACTGTAATATTAAAGTAATAAAGTATAAATAGCGTAAATATTTACACAAAAACCTAACAATAGCTCAGTAGAGCTGATAATGGCTTTTTATGTTTCCTTTCGCTGACCACCCTGCCAATTTCACCAAATATTCAAGAATTGTTTACAGTTATTATCAACACAAGTCTGTTGTGGAGTTACCAGGGTTTTTCTTTTAATTCATGCCAGACCAGAAGTGGTAAGACATGTTCTCCTGCACCAAATGAACAGCGCTGAAGTGCATGGAGTTTATGTTCCCCCAGAAAAAAGCTGACGCGTTTGTTTACCAAAGGTTTAATAACATGATGCTCTGCAAAAGGACCCATGAGGGTTCCTTAAATCTATTGATAAGCTTGAAACTTTCTGACTTTGATGTTTGGTTAATCAAACCATTGTTGGTAATGTTCACTGCATACGTGTGTCAGTGTGTGTGGCTCACCCCACCCCACCCACCAGGAAGAGGGACTTTCCCCTCTGCCATGAACATCAGGTGCTTCCTAACAAGTCTGGACCCAGAGGACCCCTTCCCTAGCCCCCCCCTTTCCTTTCTTCCATTTTTTAAATGCACAGAATCAGAGTGAGAGGTAACATAAAGAGAAACAGAGAGAGTGAGGAAAGACAATCTCATCCCGCCCGTGTCTGCCTTGCATATGGAAATGATATATTGAAGCTTGGGGTGTCTTTAGAGCATAAGTGCCTAAGTGCTGCTGCTTCTGCCTCTAATTTTATATAATTTCACATTTTCTCTTAAAGGGGGAGACAGTGTTCCCTAGTGAGCCGACATCATAAACAACTTGATTAAAGGAATTCTAACTTGCATCGCCACCCTGCTGGATAATTGATTTGTGTGTCTGTCAAAAGCATACAGTCTGTTTTTAGTTCTGCCACTTGTGTTTTGTTGCTGCCTCAAAAGAGAGAAAATGTCCCAGTCATTAGGCAAGAAAATATAAACATTCACACACTTACTCTCCAACTAAAACACTCTCATAAACACAGTGCACAGAGATGGTAAGTTGGTCAACTCATTTCTTAGATTCTCCACAGACTTTCAAGGCTGCATAGAATAACTTTACGTTTCACAGCAGGTCTGATTTAAACTGACAATGGTAATAATGGATAAGATTTACTGAAAATAAGCTAAGGAAACTCAGACACTGCTTTGAATTGAGGTTCAACAAAATTGTTAATATAACAAACTAATAAAACTGGCCTGGAAAAAACATGGTGGTACCCCTAGAAAAGATTGAAAAAAGATTTGACTTTAGGGACATGTTTCAAGTTATTTCATTGACCATTGTGGGGTTTGTTTTTTTTAACAGAAGGGTACCAACAATTTTGCCCATGTATGTGTGTAAATATATATATGTGTATATATATATATATATCTATATATATCTATATATATATATATATATATATATATATATATATATATATATATATATATATATATATATATATATATATATATATATATATATATATATATATATATATATATATATATATATATATATATATATATATATATATATATATATATATATATATATATATATATATATATATATATATATATATATATATATATATATAACCATTACTAATAAGAATTGGGGATCACATGGGTGCTCATGATTTGGTGCCACTGTCTCAGTAATACCAAGATTCAGTGATAACTCAATCTAGTGATTTCTATTAAGACGCACATAAAAAAACATCAGCATGATGCACTTTGAGTTACAAGATGGACACTGCATATCCAGCTTTGGGCAAAAACTAACCTACACATGCAGTTCCTACCCTTTTGTCACTGATAGAACGCTGATAAGCCTGGTAGTTTCTTGACAGCCATTTCAGATTGATAATTTAACTGTAATAAAAAACTTATCAATTCTTTTCTGTTAAAACTCCCTTCATCCATGTGAGTGATTCTAGAATTTCATGGTATCAAACACTGATTTCTCATGTTGCATTCCTTTAATCTCTATCCATGCTAATCCTTCCTGTCATCTTGGGAGGGCATGAGCACATGTTTATGTGCAGAACTTCCCTACTCTTTTTAGCTCTAATGTGTTCGCTCCTCCTGTGGTTAAAGATGATCCAGTCTCTGTGTCTGCTTACTGTCTTTGAGGTAGAACCATCAAAGAGTTGAGGTGTGGAGTGCAGCCAGGCTAAACCAAGCGTACCTTACACTCCGTCCCCATCACCTTCATCTCTGTCCAAACACACATACACAAGCTCGCACACACAACACATCTGTCCTCTTTTCTTGGTATCATACCTCCTTGTCTCCTGTCATCTTGTGCTTTGTTTGTTGACAGGGGTCTGTCATTTTGTTAATGGCTTTGTCTGTACCCATGTGCATGTAAATACCAAGATGTCATGATAAGGTGGGTATTGTTTGACGTGTGGCTACACAATGGAGGGTGTGTGTTTATCAAAGGGAATGATGTTACTTTATTTACTGAATGCACTCCAGGATAAGGATGAAAGGAAGATATGCAAGGTAAGGTGGTTTTGAAAAGCCATGCTGGCTTTGATTTAAATAACAAAATCACTGAGATGTTCATATTTTCACAAAGTGTTTCAACATCAGCTCCGTGGTTAAAAGACTTGAAGCCAAGCTTTGTTGCTTCAGACACAACAAACTAAATAAATCTGTTTTATGAAAACATTTCACTAAATTATCCCTTTTTCTTTCTCTTTGGCTGTTTTGTCAGAAAGTCGGTAACTGCAGCCTGAAAATATCTAAAAATGTTCGGACTCATATTCAGGTTATACATCTGTTTACAAAATAAATCACGCTCCATTCATTGGCGGTGTACAAAACCACATACTGAACCAGCAGTATTTACTGATCTTGAGGATGCAGTATGCAAACATCTGCGAAATCCACCATGCAGTCCCTGGGAAAAATTAGAAGTATGCATCTGGCCAGTCTAATTTGTGTACCGTTACCCACAATGCAAAGTGCCGATGGATGGCCATAGTGTATCCATGGAAACAGCCTTAGGATTATTACCATTTTGATTTAACAGGATAGAATAACCACAGCAACAGCGCAGAACTATTAAGCAAGACATCTGAGGTTTCATGCAATGCTGTGACATTGCTCAACTAGGATGTACTGTTGACTTGTGTGTGCAATGCACAGGAATTGAAAATCACTTTCACATCTGGGAGCTTGATCCTAGCATTTAGCGTCAAGCTAACATATCATTCATCATCAGATTTGACAAGAGAAACAAAAGTACGGTACAGTTAATACGGTCTGTTTGTTTGCCATCTTCAGTATCACTCTTCGTCAAATACCATCATCCTGGTCATCATGGGGAGTTGATTTGGATAGTGTCGTCTGTCATGCCCGTCGGCCAATCACAGAACAATTTTATGTCTCTGTGGTAACATAATATTACACATTGACCATTATAACTGACAAAGACCTGTGAATCCTGACCTCAGTAATTATATGTTTTTCTTAAATGATTGAATACGCAAATATTTAAAAAATATCAAACTGATGTTGAATTGATGTTCTAAGATACAGCTTAGCATCAGGACAGGAGAGGGCAAATGAGCAAGCAATGGAAGTGATGGTAGCTGCCACACACCTTCCCAGGCTGCTGGCTAACCAGCTGCAGACACTCAGCATAATTTTACTGGGAAACACTCTGGCATACTTAGACACACAGAGAACGCTCATTGTCCTGGCCTAAGACTATGCCAGAATACCACAGTTTATAAAAACAGCTTTACAAATCATTTGACAGCAATAATTAACTACAGGTTCACATAATTGACTTCTGCTTCACCCAACCCCCCCTCCTCCTGCTGCTACTGCGGCAAGAGGAGACGGAATGAAGGAATGAGAGCCGCAAAGAGAGAGGGAATCATCAACAAGAAAGGTTACCGGGGCAGTCTGTGCCCTCAGTTTAACTATGTGCTGAAGAGGTAACGTAAGTGCTTGGCAGGTCTGTGCCAACTTTACACTGTGCTGAAAGCTCCAAAACAAACTTTTACCATCTCTGCGGGTACAAAATGTTTGACACAGTGCAGAAGCTTTGCTGGTAATGCAGATGACTGAGGTCACGAGGGGTAACTGGACAACATCTAGTTTAGCTGATATTGGATACAATCAACATTTGATTACATGTTCAGTTTAAAATGAGGACCTATGCAGGCATCTGTAAAGTGATTCTAACAGCACTCAAAATGTGTGCGAGTGTGAATCTGTTTGGCAGCTGGGGCAGAACACCTTGTATTTCCATCTTAAACATTTAGACATTCCTGCTAGATAAGCTGCTGAAGAAGGAAGTGCATGTAGTAGCATTAAGGTCGACCATTTCTCTCCTTCACTGCACTCGATCTTTTCTTTAAGCCACTGTTTCAGCCTGGCTTGCAGTGGATGTGAAAGACAAAACTGTGAATATAATGTGAACATATAATTAAGTAAGTCTTTGTACATCAATTCAACAATGTCAACAAAATTCTATTTCTGGAGTACATTATGGTGTTGCACAAAGGAAAATGTTACAGAAAAAGAATGTAGAAAGTAACGACTGAAAATTCTAAATAAAGCGAATGCAGACCGATATTGTAATTTTTCGTGGGAGTCCGCTTATTTGTGTTTTTGGTCAAGTAAAGAGGCCTGGCCTGACTGCAGCAGAATCAGCAGACGAAAGAAATCAAGCAGGAAGAGAGAGTTTGGTCCTAGCGCCTGGGCTTGCCCACAGAAACACTGCTGTAGGGGTAATTTCTGCCCTAAACCTTGTGATAGGACCCAACTTGTTCAATCCCGGAATATCACTTTAAGGTGTGGTCTGATCAATAGTCATTAGTTGCCAACACATATCTGATAATGACACTGATGTTTATTTCGATAGTTTTCTTCTCTGAGTTAGTGTAATTAAAACCATGTTTACAGTTCACTTTTCACACAACAGATAATTGCATACTAAATCCTGATCAGATTTTTATCAATACCAATACTGATTTAGTTTTGTGTTTTGTTGAAACAACTTACTGAGAGTTCACTCAATAGAGCAGTACAAAAAGCTCTAAAGGAACAGTGGTATGAGAAATACTGAAATACGCAGTGTTATCACACTGGGTAGACACTTATGATTTAAGTTCATTTATGGGAACGAACAAAAATGCTCATGATGCCAGCAAACAAAATGTGCACACGGGGACAAATAGCAAGCAATACAAGCATTAGTTTAGGTTTGTTTGCTTTATTAACTCCTGCTTGGTCATTGATTGACTATTTCTAACTGCAATGCTGGACAGAAATTACAACAAAATCTGGAAAAAATAACAGCCTTCTCCATGGCTGGGGATATGTTGAGCCTATATAGTAAATGTGATGGATCCAACATTGAAGGAGGGAAGGATCCATTATTGGCTGCATTTGGAAATCAGACAGTCTCTGACTTGCCAATGTAATTTAAACATCCTCGAAATGCATGTCCTGAGCTGTGGACCCCATAGGGTAGCTAACCTTACAACCCCAGTCACAATGTATTTTGTGTTACGTATTTCTTGAATTCGTTGGGCTGCATTGGGAGGGTTCTCTTCTGTGATCCTGATATGAATGTGTTAGTCTACATGTGAGCAGAATGCTGTATCTGTTCAATTAGATGTGATTGCCCCCGTCTGACACTGGATAGATGACTTTGACTTCAATGGGTAATAGGGTGTGAAGGAGGGCAATCCCTACTCAAACAGCCAAATGATGTCACCCCAACGCAGAAGAAAATCCTAAGACCTATCCAGTTTCAACAAACCACAGCAGCTCTGTGTTTTCGGAGCTTGTGTAATCATGCTTAATGATTTCTTCTGTGTCATGATAAGGTACGGGCAGAATACTTGACCTAAGGTGTTCTCCTCCATGTCTCTGTTGATGTTAATATCAGTATTGTGAATAAAGTCAACCATTTCATCAGCTTAAACATTCAGTCCTCTCCAGCTGCAGCTAGGGATTTTGCAGCTATTCATGTTATGTCATGGCAGCCTTTAGATGGGGACGAGCACTGAGTCTAAGAGGAAAAGCTACATGTTCGAAAAAATAATTGTATTGTATACTGGGGTAAGTGTGTAGATGTTTTCACCATGAGTATGCGTCGGTAGCTGTCTCTATCGATGCCCCACAGCTTTAGATCAGTCTTGGCTTTCACAGTGGCAGCTCTGGGGGTACCATAGATCAGGGCCAGCTCACCAAAACTTCCTCCTTCTCCGATACTGGTTACCCATTCCCCATTTACATAAACCTGCAGAAAAAGCAAGAAACACAGCAATGAAATGGGTGTTGCATAAGGAAAATGCATAGATAAGATGTTCCCAATATTTGTGTAAACTGTGTTAAATTTCATGTATTATTTCCCAATCCTAAACACCTTCCCAAGCCCTTTCCCACCCCCTCACCACCCTCTCCCTGTCCTATGTTTCCAGGCTGTTTTATATGCTCACTCAACGAGTCTTAAAGCATTTGATCCCCTCTAAGCCTTCAAATGAGTCCCTGTAAAAGGCCTTCAATCCCCTCTATCTCTCAACCCACCCCTTTTATTTCGCTCTGTCTTGTCTTGTTAGGACCATCCCTTTGATATAGCACTGATGGAGGACAGAAAGCTCTGGTAGATACTGTGGGTCTACTCACTGATCTTTAACCTACACAGGCACTCACATGCTTGTTCCCCAACACACATATCTACACAGCTCTATTTAGGCCAGCTACTATAGCGCTTCAGAAAATACAACCTCATTGAGGCTCACCCAGGCTCTCTCTGGGGCCACTACAGTTTCACCTGTCGACACACTATCCAGTATGTTGTTGTCTTTATAACAGAGAGAGAAAGGAAGAGAAAGAGGGATTGTGTATCTCTTCTGTGGCTGTGGGTTGCCAATATTGTTGCAAGCCATTATGGAAGGCTCAAAGCTGACCACAGGGGACTCATCCTTCTCTACAAACTGGGGTGGCTTTAATAAAGACAGAGGGGTTATGTCAAATGTAGAAGAATAATACAACTGTCACAAAAATGTTACATCAGATCATGTTGGTAAAAAGGTGTTCTATTGTGCATTTTCCTCTATTCTACATGTAACTAGTGAACTGCCTGGTCATTGCAGGAATTCCAAGATATCAAAATGTGAAACCACAATAACCATATACTATATAAATAAGAAGTAGTTCACAGCTGATACTACAGCAGATATTTCACTCTAAAAATAAATTAGAATTTACGTAAAAAAAAAAAAACTGAAACTAGCCTGGACAAAAAATTATGGTACCCTTAAATTAATATTTTGTTGCACAAACTTTTGAGGTAATCGCTGCAATCAGGCACTTCCTGTAACTCTCAATGAGACTTATGCACCTGTCCACAGGTATTTCTGTCCACTCCTTATGAGGAAACTGCTCCAGCTGTCTCAGGTTTAAAGGGTGTCTTCTCCAGACTGCATGTTTCAGCTCCTTCCACAAATGTTTAATAGGATTTTGATCGGGGATCATAGATGGCCACTTCAGAATAGTCCAATGTTTTGTTCTGAGCCATTCTTGTGTGTTTTAGCTGTGTGTTTGGGGTCATTATCTTGTTGGAGGGCCCATGACCTACTACTGAGACCAAACTTTCTTTCTTTTCTCAGCACATTTTTCTCCAGAATGCCTTGATAGTCTTGAGATTTCATTGTACCCTGCACAGATTCAAGACACCCTATGCCAGATGCAGCATAGCAGCTGCAAAATAGAACTGAGCCTCCTCCATATTTCACTGTAGGTACAGTGTTCTTTTCTGTATATGCTTCATTTTTGTGACGGCGAACATAGAGTCGATGTGTCTTGCCAAAAAGCTCTGGTCTTGTCTCATCTGTCCAAAGGACATTCTTCCAGAAGCTTTGCGGTTTGTCAAAAAGCATTAAGTCCACTTTGGTTCAAACCATGACGGATGGTGCAATCTGATTCTGATGTACCTTGACCTTGTAGTTCACCTCAAATCTCTTTTGAAGTTGTTCTTGGCTCTTTCATTACCATTCATATCATCCATCTCTTCAATTTGTCATCAATATTCCTCAAGCAGCCATGTCCAGAGAGGTTGGCTACAGTCTGGTGACCTTAAACTTATGAATAATAAGTGCAACTGTTGTCACAGAACATCAATATGTTTGGAGAAGGTCTCATAACCTTTGCTTTTAACATGTTTGTAATTTTCTTTCTTCTCTCCTGTGACAACTTTCTCCTTAGCTTTCTGTGGTCCATGTTCAGTGTGGTACACACCATGATACCAAACATATCACATATTGACTATCAGGGGAGACAGCTTCATCAGTTAAATCTGAGAGGCATTCAAAAATAGTGGGCAGGACTGCAAAAGCAAACCCACACACATTTACTTTACATTAACTTGTTCACAAGTTAATGCTATACATGCTTGTTGATTTTTGACATTTAAGTTCTTTATTTTTTATTGTTTTCTTTGTCTTGCTTTGAATTTATCACATTATTTTCTTTTGTATTCTAAAGTACCTGAATGACAAATAAGTATAGGAAAATGCACTTTCAATTTTCATTTTCTATCCTAATCCTATCACAGTTTACATATGAATGCTGAAAGCCGTGTATGTAGACTTTCCAATATGCTCATTCTGAATGATCCCACTGTGATTATGATTTAACTGTCTTAGATTAGTCTTTAGTCTGCCTTCATTTTAACCCATTTTATTCCATAAAGCTCCACTAATCACTAACATGCAGCCATTGTTTGGCGGAATCTGTTTCAAATACTTGAACAAGCCACATTACATCTGAACTAGCTCATGTATGCAAGAGTGCAGCTGTATGATGTAAGATCAAGCTCTGAAAAAGGTGGTCCATGGGAGCTGAATTAGAAACACTTGTACGGCATTGAGTCAGAGTTATGCAGAGGGTAAAATTGAGTTCATGATGAGACAATTCAAGTCTTAAACAATGCATTCTGTCTCACAGCTGTCACTTTTTTTTAACTTATTTGCTGGTGGTAATTAAGACACTACAAATCATATAAACAAGGTGTATGAGATGACAGTGTTGAAATGTATTTCTGTTTTCAGTTACTTGTGCTTGCACATTCCCATGAGCTGTGTGAGACAGAGAGATAGCAATTAATGCTATATATGGCATTTAATGTATTAATCTCCAATATATTCCAAAAAATTATAATTAAATGATTATAAGTTACTAAATAGTTGCTGGCATTTCAGTGAAAGGGCTCAAGTTAAATATTTTAAGTAAGATAATGTCAAAAATTCAACATCAGGGATTAAAGGATATTTTGTAACCCTGCAGCAGTCAAATGTGGCATACAAAACTTTGATAAGTGGCTTAACACATCATTGCAATTAGTTTTGCTCTCATGGCAGCTATAAACTTTATCTGTCATGATGGTATTTTCCGTGGGAGACTTGGCCTGTTTTGACTACAAAAAACTAACAATTTCTCTGTCTTTGAAAACTTATGGATATATTTAGGTAATTTAGGTAAAAGGTAACACTCAACTAAAAAAAGACAGTAAATAAGATAGGATAAATCAGTGCGTGGGTGGTGCAGTTGGATAGTGCGCTTGGCCAGTAATCGGAAAGTTGCCGGTTCGAGCCCAGTTCCAGGCGACACAAAGGGATCCGTCCTTGGGCAAGACATTAAACCTCTAGTGCTCCCACTGCTGCGTCAGAGAACTAACATAGAAACTCTGAGCCATCAGTGAGTGAATGAGAGAGTTAACAGGTGTAAATGGGTAAGTGTGACCTGCAGTGTAAAGCAGATTTGAGTAGTCAAAAACTAGCAAAGTGCTAAATAAGCTTAAGTCCATTTACCATTTCACCATTGAAAAAACAAAAAATTTAATTCCCAATTTTCTAAAAATGTTTCATATTGTCTCACTAATAACAAGGTACAAGGATGTTTTCTGGAGAGAGAAAGAAACTCACTTTTAAGGAGCATGAACAAGATATGGATAGTAAATGTTAAGGTTATATTCAGTGTTAAAATTTTTGAGGCTCTTTGACTTATAATGTTCTGCAAAAACTCATTGATGCCAAAAGGAAAGACAAATTAAACTGAAAAAGTCATCTGAAATATCAGACCAGAAACAGCTTTTCTTTCAACTAAACCATTTTGCATTTTGAAATGAAAAGTTAACTTTAAACTCTGCTGTGCCCAATAAATGTAAGTCAATGTTATAAAGTGAATTCATCAGCAAGCAGACGTGGTGGGGTGTTTACATCAGTGGCAGTGAATGTCAGCTTGCCGACTCTTTATGGGTTGCCAGCTGATTTACACTCCAGTCTAATGAGAGACATCTTAACACTTTAATGAGTGTGGAGATGTCTCTACACTTATTAAAGTACTGGCACTGAGCTGATGTAGTTAAGTGAGTGAGCTGTGTCTGCGACGTGGCAGCAGTTTGTAGACATCCATGGCTGGACTGTTGATTGAGGTTATGTTTAGATGCAGACGACCTCTGGGATGAGAACAAGGGTGAAGTATTGTCAAACTAGGAGAAGATCTTGAAAGTGAAAAATATGTGCAGACCTAAACTAATCATTAGTAGAAAGTGAGACCAAGCATTTAGAAACCAAGCTGGTTCAGACACTTGGGCTGGGTTATATAACAAGCATTAAAGATCAACTGATTTATTCTCTGTGTGTCAAAATAACTGATATCAGCAGAGATTATTTTGACATTGAATTCAAAATTGATAAAGGCTCAATGAAAGATCTATTTTTTTCAACTGTAAAATCCACAAACAGTAAAATGTTAACTGACCACCAGATGATCAGTTTAAAATGTTTATTCTGAGTGTACTATCTAGGGATGGGTACTGAATTCGGTACTTTAAGAGGAACCGACCGAATTCTGTAGGTACTACTGAGTACCGATTCACACAAAATCAAACGGTGCCATGTTTAGGTACCTAAACTCAACCTTGTGACTGTGAGGGAGTGGAAGAAGCAGGCACACTATTGGGTAGAGTAGGTGAATTTCCATACCGGACTTGAACGCAGCACAGCAATAGCGTAATGACGTCAGCCGCTGCGGGCTCAGTCAACAAAGCAAGAGCGGCTGAGAGAAACTGCTCGAAAGTATGGCTCTACTTTATCAAATGTGATGGAGATTATGCTCGCTGCAATATATGTGACGCCAAGTGTAAGGCCAGCGGTGGAAATACTTTAAATCTGAGGAAGCACTTGGTGATGCACAAAATTTTCCTTAAAGCCAATTTTTGATAGCCTCAGATCTACGACCACAAAGGATTCATTCGGCACTGTTAGCACGCCTGTGTCCAATGGCGACTAGTCGTCTGCAGCCAGAAACACAGGAAAAGAAATGGCTTTAACATTTGGTGATGGCAGCAAATGCGACATGGAGGATTCCAATCTGTAGACAACAATAGTGCCTCTTGAATGTAGGAAGAGTCTTTATAGCATGGCTTTATGAAACTTCAATAACAACAAAAGGGAGGTAGTTGGACAATAACACAGCAAACTACCCTATTGAAATGTAGAGCACAGTTTGGAAGGTCATACAGCATAACAGAGCCTCAGCTGGAGTCAATTTGAATTGCCAACAATATGTAGTTGAAATGCCATGTCACAGCTGTTTATTTAAAAAGGATGAGAACACTGGTAATGTCCAAGAACATTTGTCTACACAGAATGGCATTACAAATCTGGAATGCCATGTGTTTGACATTGTTGACATACAAAAGCTCAGCATACTGGTACTTTGACAGCCATTGTAAATGTCTTCACAGAAGACAAAGTGTTAATATATCACATATTAATATTTAGCTGAGAGACACTGTTGTGTAATTTTTGGCCGGTTTCACACAGTCCCATAGTGTACACGACTTAGACTCAGAGAAGGACCTTGGAGAGAACAGGCAGGCAGACTGCTTGTTTGACTCTGCAGAACAGCTAGACAAGTGACTTCAACACTCTATCTACAAGGGACGAGACAAGCCAGAGATTGATAAGATAAGTGGCGAAAACAAAAACAAAGTGTCTGTCTAAAAACCCTTTATTGTGAAAGCAGTAGAGTGATAAGATACATCTGATCTTAAAAAGGACTTCCTAACAATGAGGATTTACCGGCACTGGGAAAAACACAACAAGCAAAAAGATAGAAGGGAAAATCCACAATTTACAATTGAGAACACCATAGGATTGTAGTCACTGTTTGAGTCTGACGTGGTCCCCTTTATGGCGTAGCTGTTGTGAATCATCTGTGCTTTCCATTATGCTGTGTGCACCTCTGATTCCCTTGATATTTACTGTGGATGGCCTGTGTCAATTCAACTGATCACATTTTCTCTTATTATTCAGAATATTATTATTATTATTCAGAAGCTGATCCAGTGGTGGACAACACTGATCAGGGCTCCCTGAATCTGACTTGCCACCTCCACCAAAATCCTTAACATCGATTGGCCAATTACTCTGCTAAGGCTCTGATGTAGCCACTGTGTTTTCTGTAATAATATGCAAATCAACTCATTCTTACCCATTTTAGGCTAGTTTTGCTAACTATAATTCATTAAAGGTAGGATAATTCCTCTGGTCCTCTGTGAAAAAACTCAAGACATCCCTGGGTTAGATGTCTGAATAAATAAGCTTCTTAGAAAATTAGGAGTCATGTCATGGATCATTTGAGTTTGTAATAAACGATTACAAACTGATATCCACTAAAACAATGCAAGTTAAGAAAAAAAACAAACATATAATGTCCTTAACTTTTACATGCCCCTTAGTGCATGTATACATTTCCATAGATTGAGAACTTTCATGCGGAAGACAAAAAGTCTGCAACATCTGGACCTCACTCCCTCCCCTTGTTCACAGCGCCAGTAGCTGCATAGACAGTTATCTCTCCTGGCCTCCGTAAGCAGACCTACCACTGTCATGCCTGTCGTTTTATCATCAGCAGTCCAAGCCTCCTGGCTCAGAGTGACAAGCTCAGTACAGAGCATAGACAGTCGAGAGAATTTAGTGCTGCTGATGGTGCAGAGCAATGCTTAGACCAATAACTACAACAAAGAAGAATGGTCAACCAATCAGCTGACTTGGTTCAGATTGGGAAGAGGGCCTTAAATTGACAGAAGCTTCAACAGAGCATCTCAGATTGGAATATAGGTAGATTAAGAGTTCAGACTAGGAGGTTTTGAACATTAGCGACTGTGAGATTGTGAACATGCTCTAGTTGTCATCAGAACTAAATACAAATATATACAAAATGTGGTCTCTTTAACACAGCAATCCATAAGACTAAAGTGTAGGGCACCACCATGGCTCCATCTCTTTACCTTGATACCCTCAGGTAGGCTGACAACCCTGCCATACTTGCCAACCACTTTATCTCTGTTCACCACTGTTGGCGCCCATCATTGTTAGTTGATATAATGCTTCCTGTTGAAGCTTTCTATCACCTTCTATTTCACCTCTCCACTTAAAACTCTACCACTCTTTGTCAGGCTTACTGAGACAAAGGACGTTCTCAGGTAGGCTGCTGCTGGACAGCAGTACCTTTAGATTGTAATCTTAGTGGAACCAGAGAACAAAACATGAAGGATATCCAATACAACCAGCCCATTGTCAGAGGGTGTTATTGTTCTGACATGAGGAGAGAATGCAGGGTTTCCCCACTGATTCACAATACTTTTGATAAACTTTTCTTCAAATAGGTAAGTTTTGTTAATATGGGAGCATTACATTTTGGAATTCCCTTCATTTGTCTTGTTTACATTGGCCAATCTTATTGAAATAAGTGGATTTTCTGTGTGTGTTTTTGTCTCCACTTACATCCACTTCACCTTGGTCAATCACATAGAAATTGTCTCCTTCATCACCTGGAGAGAAGAGAAAGAGAAAAACAGGGTAGTATATAAGAGAACAGAAAAAAGTATGAACTAGAGACAGCAGAGAATCTTACTTTTCCTTATCCCCCTCTCTCAGTCAAGTTTCAAGGTTGGATTTGAAAACCATAAAATCAAAATGTGCACATCAGCCTGTCTTAATATTTTGTTGGACTTTGTACTACTTCTACTTCAGTGAGCAGGATGATTTCAGCTGTCCAAGCTATAGATATGATTTTTCTGTCTTAAACCTACATTGGCAAACGTTTTCACACTCTGTCCCTCATATCTGTCAACTTCTATTACTATTTTTGAAATAACAACGGTCGAATATCTTGTCTTCTTATCAGTATTTTGGGCCTTTAAAAGCCTCAGGGCTGGTCTAGCGTCAGAGATGCCTCTACCTCCTTCACAATTCACATTTCACTCAGTCTGCCAATAAACTATCAGCAACAGCGGTACTCATTACAGCTGCTCATGCAGTTAATAGTGGAAACTCTGAAACAGAAGTGCCTGAGCATGCCCAGTTCAAACAAATCAGTACAATATTGGGGTAAGGAGAAATTTATGGAATAGGGCAACAGTTGTTTCTATTAGATTTCTTTAAGTTGAGACTATGCCTCTCCATGCAGAAAATACACCAGAAGAAGTTTGAGTTTGAACTAATGCTGTTTACCTGAGTTATGTTTCTTAATGAAGAGAAGGCAGCTTGTCAATTTTAGATCTAACAAAAACTTGTCTGAGTTGTATAGGTCTAATGAGAACTTTTGTTTGTCTGAGATAAAATGATCATTTTAGGATAAGCTTGCTGATGCTGTAGATCAACTGGTATCTTGCTCTTTGCAAGGGTACTAACTTTTCTCAACAGGCTTGCAATTTATATCATAAATAAACTATGCTTCATTTCTATATTCTATAATGATAAACTTTGTAAATTAAATGTAAAAATGTTTTATGTTGTCTTGACAAAGGTAGAACAATCTCTGTGCATTGACTTGAAACAGCTTATCAGCATATAGAAAATTAGAGCATACGAGTCCTATTGATAAATCTGTCAGCATTGTCCATATGTTTGTCTGTTCATCTGTGTGCAAGATAACTCAAAAATCTCTACAAGGATTTGGATTTAATGTAGGTCATCACACAAGAATGTGGTTCATTTTGGTGGTGATCCAAATTTTGAAGTGGATCTAGGAATTTTTCAAAGGATTTTTTCAACATTGCAGGATAGGGCAGTTTCCACATTTTCAAAAATAACTTCTCTAACAATATCAGAAATGCCTGGACGAAGGTTTGTGCTCTGCGAGCACTTCTAGTTGATACTTTATTGACTGTTACATATAAAACATTTTGGCATTCAACAGGTTATTTTGAATTAATTACCTTCTACATTAATGTTGCAGAGCACTGCATCAAACTTTATCCACTAGTTTGTGCTTGTCTTTGCATTTTTGACTTCAATATTTTTAACGTGTCTGGGTTTAAACAGCTAGTAACCTTTGGATCCGAGAAAGAAGCTGGTGTGAAGAGCAATCAGCTGCAGTTCCTCAAGTGTCTGCAGTAGAAACCAAAGAAGTTACATACACTCTCTATGTTACAAGACCTTACAAAAGGTTAATGGACTCAAGCTATCTTTATTTCATAGCACTTTGTTCGGTACACAGCACATCACATACTTGTATTACAGGTGGAGAAATGTGTACATTACTTTGAATCAATGCACTATCGACATGGTAGTGATAATGCTAATCAATATATGGCTCACAGTAAGCCAAATACAAGTTCTCTTTGGAGTTGATTCAAGTAAAAGCACAAAATGCAATAACAAATATAAATACCATAAGTGCACCACTACCCTTCACTTTGCAAACAATTCAAAAATATCTGCTGAGGGCTGAGTGTGTATGGGCACCATCCACAATTGTCTACTGCAAGTACATCTATATATTCTGTTTCTGTGAATCAGTGCCTACATAAGACATCTAAGTATGCTTCTGTAGTGCAATATCTACTCACACATTTGCATGAGCAACTGTGTGCTATGGGAACCATGCAATAATTTATTCATTATGCCACTTTATTATCTTGGGCAGTAGGGTAATGAGCAATGCAACATACACTTCATATCTCTGTGCAATATTGGGCAATGTGCAATATAACAAGGATCAGAGCTCCCAGGCAGATAGCACTATGCTCTTTTGCATTTGCCACTTTAGCACTGTGGCACTTTAATTAGCACTCAAGGACTTTGTAGTTCAGTGTGTATAATACCAATGGTCTCAAAACTCCTGGCCCATTTTCTTTTGTACTGTATGACATTTTTGTATGTATGACTGTATGTCTTTTAATATGCACTGGGTGCTTTTATTCCTAATACAGATGTCTATTTTGTTTTATGTGTTGACTCTGCCCCACTAATGGGACTGGAGAAGAAAATTAGCCACTCGGCTCTAATCCCATGCATTTACATTTCAATGTTTATTCATGCATACTGTCACATTTTTTTTTAACAAATAAATAAATCAAAATCTAAAAGGACAAAAAGAAAAAAGAAAGGAATAGAAATTGAAGTTTTTAGTTCCCTTTGCTTGAAAAAATCTCCAGACTGAATTTAAACTTCTGCTTAGTTACCTTTAATGTCTCTAAATCCCTTACAAAAAAAATCTTGAATCCAGGCTTTCAGTATGCAGCTGTTTGAACTGATGATTTACTATTGATCTTAATGATTATTGTGTATTGTATGATTATGGTGTTTTTTTAAACTGTT
This sequence comes from Scarus forsteni, assembly GCA_036419115.1. NCBI lineage: Eukaryota > Metazoa > Chordata > Actinopteri > Labriformes > Labridae > Scarus > Scarus forsteni. The sequence goes on from JAZDUH010000342.1 coordinate 13,606,610, forward strand.
TATTGTTGCCATTCTTGGTCAGGTTTACCTTGAAAAAGTGATACCTGATCTTAGCGCGAGTAGCCTGTCCAAAAAAAGGCTAAATAACAAATATTAAGACTATGTTTTTAATTTGGCAATCCCCACAATCTGGCTTTGGGTAACAGCCTCAAACCAAAAAGGTGACTTCATCATAGTTATAATTTATGTAACTATGACAAAGTTTTAAATTTACCCTTTTGTGGTTAAGTTCAAGGGCTTTAAAAAGTTTTAAGGATTAGAGAAGCTTTTATGTTAAGTCTTTGATTCAGTTTGTTTGTCATAGTCATTGTGTCTTGGTCATGAAAAAGCTCGTCTGAATGTGTCAGAAAATGCAGCTATTAGGCTATAATTAGGTGAGAATGCATTGTATTGTCTAGATGATTGGCATTTCTTACATGCCCAAGGAATTCAGCTCAAAATGCAGCCTGTTCTTCCTAGTAGATCTGAATTGAAACTCTGTTGTATCAATGACAGGGGAAATCTGTGCTTTCACAGCAAATGCTAACCCCTGAAGTGAGCCATGGTATCTGCTTGGTTGACGTCTGCTAAAAGCGTCTAGTCTGTAGATAAGGCTGAAAAATGGTGGAGAACTCCTTTAATTATGCTATCCGTTACATAGGGCTCAAGGGAAATGATTAAGGAAGACAGACAGCCAAAAACATGAGCACCACAGAGCTCTCCTTGCCGCTAACAATAAGATATAAATACAGCTCCATTCAGAGTCCTGAGTAGGCAACGAGGCATGAGTATACACGACAAAAGTATGCAAGTGTATGCATTCTGTATGTACCAAACATGGGTGTGTTTGACTGTGTGTTTGTGTGTGTAGAACTTCACCTGAAGAGTTGAAAGGCAGAGAGTGCCCTGTGTGTAAAGTTCACTGGAGTTCACATGGCTAATTAATACTGAGAGAAGAGAGCTCGTTAATCATACAGCTCTATTTGTCACACAAAACGCTCCTTGTCTGTCTGATGGTCTGTCCCAGAGGAGACCCCTGGCAGCCACACACACACTCACACACACATACAACCTGCTGCAACCTGGCCCTCTGCTATCTCCCTCTCTCTGTCTCTGCCTCCCTCTCTTTCATCTCATCTATCTATCTTTCAATTCCCTCTCACTCTGTTTCTCTTTTCTTCTACTCTTCCTGTCTTTTATCACTTTGGTGCTTGAGTCTTTGTTTTGCGCGTTTGCAATCCCCCTGTGCCTGAGAGTGCAGGCAAATATTTGAGTAGTGCGTGCTCTTGCACATAGGCGCATACACACACACACTTGCAGGCTGGCGTTCTCAGTGTGGCCTTGTTTCAACACAAGGTAATTATCACACACACTGTTCAGGTTCTTTGGCTTTGCTCAAAAGAAAAATATCCTCAGCCTTTAAGGTCTGTAGTGCCCACAACACTGCTACTCTGTGGTACCCAGCAAAAAATCAGAAAGCCAACTGCTCAGGAATAATAAACCCAAATCTCTCAAATGTTTGTATAATTTTTTAAAAAACAGCAATTTGCAAAATCACTTTCATTCTACAGTTAACTAAATCCCAAATAAAGACCAGATATTGAAAGGTTTCTATGAAGTAGAATGACATGCATTATTTGAACAACACAGCACGTAACGTTTTTTTACAGACTAGCTGTTCCTATATTCCTTGCACCAACACAAAGAGGTGGAAAAATAGGGATTTTGAATAGGTGCTGGAGGGATTATCTGTGCTTCTTTGACTTTTCTCATACAGCAGAGTGTAGAGACAGCGGAGCACTCATGTATTTTTGTGAAGGACTTCAAGGAAGAAACTTTATCTAGCTCATAAAAGCTGTCTTTTGACAAGCTTTTGATTCAACCACTTTTCAGTACCAAGCACTACACAAGTGTTTCTCCACCAGAACACTAAAGCCCTTGGTGCTCTGTTTACACAAGGGGGGAAATGGGTCATATAATGTAGTTTTTTTTTTTAACAGATGCAACATGGACAGCAGGCATCAGCTATTTGATGCTCTTGTTCAGTGTTTACCTTGTCACAGTGCATTTATGCAAAAGTGCTGCTAACAAGCACCATCATCAGTACATCTACATAGATCCACATTAATCCAGCAGGGATATTATATGTCTGTCAATTTACTTTCTGATACAGCGTTGGGGAAGTGTGAGAGAATGCCGCACATTCCCCATGCAAACATATACACTTAACAGCAGTGCACCCTCACCTGAACAGTTTCACTTCAGGCTGTATCTTTTATTCAATACCACTCGCTTCCTTCTTATGGTTTCTTTGCTAACATTATGTTTTTGTGCAAATCTGCAACATGGGCAATAACAGTACCTGTTGTGCTTTTTCTGGTTTTCATAATTGTTTAATTTTCAGTCAACATGAGGATTTTTATATTTCGGGACTATACAGGAAAAAAAAATGTGTGTAACACCAAGACACCTGTCCATTCAGGGAAAACACAGTGCATAGTGTCATACAGTATGACATGCAATGTTGTGGTATATATCCACTTTCTGTTCTATGACTGAGTTGATGGCTTCATATGTGTTTGTCTCTGTTTGTAATGGTTTTACTTCTGCATCTTGTTTAGGCTGCGCATCTTGACCAGGACACTCTTGTAAATGAGATTCTTAATCTAAATTAAGCCTTCCCGGTTAAAAAATGTAAACAAACAGAAAAAAACAATTATGTAAAATTTTGGACAAAAAGTTGTACAAAGGCTGGGAAGTATATCAAGCTTTTGAGATACAGTATATTGATTTATTTCGAATTTTAATGTAGGGTTAGCATACAGTTAATGTCAATTGTGATTTTCTACATGTCAGGCTGACATTAGTATTTAATGCATGCATCTTAGCAGGCTTACACCCACACGTCTGTGCTGAGTGATTCAGTCAAGTGATCCAATGCAAGTACAACCTTGCACAACCTACGTAAAATTGGAATCACATTTCCGTGATCAAATACCTTCAAACTGCACTGGCCTACATGATGCTTTCAGTGCTTTATGCTGCTTAAATGCTCTTTGTTTACATCTGGATTGAGGGACACTATGGCAATGAAGTTGCAATTAAGCAGAGCTAAAGGTATTTTGTTGGAAGGTGGCTGTGCTTCAGTTTTGATAGAGCATTTAACCAGGGCAGTCAGCTGTCAAAAAAGAATACCATGTTAAAAAGAATAATTGTGCACATCTCTATGACTGCCATTGTTTTTATTGTCTTGATTAAATAAAAGAGGTATGTATAAAATGTAATTATGTTCATTAATAAAATATGAAGCCCATGGTGCCCAGCAGTTACACTGAAAAGTCTTCTATGTTCCATACTGCATGTAAAGTTAATTTTTCTTTGTTTAAATACCTCTCAGACTACAGAGCCAATAACTTCAGGCTGTGTCTAAATAGAGTGTGATGAGCCTGTAGCAGTGCTGGGTTTTTGAAGCTGCACAGTACCCAGGACATTAGCAATGACCTCAGAGTCATACTGTATATACTGTATACCACACTCTGTAGTACAGCGTACTGTATATAAAACAATGGGCTGTCTGGGACTGGGGGCCCTGCAAGCTAGCTGGACTTATTATCGCCAAATTTGGCCTGATAATCCAGGATGTTGTCTTTGAGTGTGTGGGAGGGACTGCATGGGTGTGCGATCCAGTCAGTGTGTCAAAGCATATAGTTTCTCCCACATAATGCAAAAGGGAAAGTGTGTCTCCAAGGTGCTATCCCAAAGTATAACCTTGGGACATCAGAATTACTTTAGCAAGGCTTTTCTTCAACAGACATCAGCAAATGTGCATTACAGATTTAAAACCATGTGGTGTGACTGATAAGGGTTACAGAATAGATTGCTGTAAAAACATAGTCTGGCCCTGCTTATATCTGCCAATGTATTAAGAGTCCACAAATGTAATGAAGAGCAAACATGACACAAATCTATAGCTTTTGTATTGATCCCATGAAAAAAAATACCCACAGATTGTCTTAAAGCAAAAAGGCAAAAATGATCGAAAATTTTCCACTAATGTTTTGAGGTCTAATCTAGTGTAAAACAAAATATTAAGTGAAGTGGATGAACCTTTTAGAAGGATGGACCTCTTAAATGTATATACATATATAGATGAAGGAAGGGCTTTGGTGAGATTTTACCTACATAGCATTACAACAGAGTTCTCCCTGCAAGGTCAGTGCTAAAGCCCTAATCAAATCAATAATTAAAACAACAAAAAGTATAGTGTGAGTTTTTAAAGTGGAGCTGTACGAGGTACATGTCAATAGCCAGAGTGACAGAGATGAGCTCTGCCTTTGTGTGGAAACCAGCACAAACAGCAGTCTGATCATTTGACATTGTTGGAATGTTTGAATCAGTTTTTAAGTCAGAGTGGAATTTTTGTTTCCAACTCTGAGAAAAATGGTAATTTTAAATGAACTATATCTAAAGACTTTTTTACAAGCAATAATGTGTCTGGATCACACATATTTGTAGCTCAGTATCAATCTGCTGCTAATTGCCTCTCAATACTTGGAGCTTATGTGAATAGCTCAGACTTAATCATTACAATAGTCTCAATTTAACAACATGAAAACATTAGGCTTTGACAGAATAATCCCTTAAACATTTAAAGTATTACTTATAGGTGGTATTCTGCCCTTTTGTGCAAGATGTGTGACCGAGTTCACTATTTCGGAGCAACACAGACTTCTTTATCTGATTTTCCTACCCCCAGAGCTGTGGGTATGCAAGTCTCAACAACCACCATAATTAAACACACTTAGATTCACAGCACAAATTAATGTTACATAACAACACACAGTAGAATTACTTGTTTCTACTGCGTTTGCACTTCTCAAATATTAAAATGGTACACATTTATAAAGTATAAATGAAACTGTACTCTCCAGGTGATAAGATGACTTCCAGGAGAAATAGCTTTCTATCTCTTATACTACTATATATATGTGTATATATGTATGTATATATATGTATGTATGTGTATGTATGTGCGTTTATGTATGCATGTATGTACATGTGTGTATATGTGTGTATATATGTGTATGTGTATGTATGTATGTATATGTGTATATATCTATATATCTATATCTCTCTCTCTCTATATATATATATATATATATGTGAGTATATATATATGTTTATGTGTGTGTATGTTGTATGTATGTATATATATATATATGTATGTGTGTGTTTATGTATGTATATATATGTTCATATAAAGAGTGAATGAGCAGAAAAGAAATGATAAATTATTATTAATTATTAATTAAATGGGGGTGGGTATAAATAAGATTTACTTCCACTCACTCCTTTTCGGATATATGATTTATTTAACCACTTGATAAGTTTTACTGTTTTAGTTTTCATGCGTTTGGCTTCTGTAAAGTATTTTCTTTTCGTTTTTTTTTTTTTTTTTATTGTTTGTTTATCTCAGTCTACTGCAATATTCTATTTTTGGTTTATTTGTGATTATCATCATTGATATCATTATTATTATTATCTTATTTGTATTACTATCATTGTTATTGTTATTAATTTGTCCGAAATAAACTTTACTACTACTACTACTACTACTACTACTATCATTATGCTACTCTGTAATTGGTCCTGCTGTTTCAAAACTATATACCAAGTGAGGCTGGTAAGAGGATACCTCAAACTGTGTTCTTTGCTCTTAAAGCAACAACATGTTACTTAATTCCCTGAAAATAGCTGTTTCAATTTGGTAAAACAACTTCCAAGCATTTCCACAGAGTGTCCAAGTTTCTGCTCCAAGCATCATGTAGCTTTGGAAGTAGGCCGCATTTCCCGTGTAAGGGGCTCATATGATTTTACAGTACAAGCTTTAAACCTGCTTCCAAATAAGATGCCTGTTAGCCTGCCACAATACAGTTCAGGCAAATGGCTAGGGGAAGTTAACTAATTGGGAAAATTGTGTGGCTAAAGTAAGACTGAAAAAAAGTGACCATGCAAAAAGCAAGCTAAAGTGATATCTGACAGGCTTATGCATATTAGCAACCAGCAGTGCAGATGGACCAGCCTGGTTTAATGTCTATAATCAGGTATTTATATCTTGCCAAACTCCAATCTATGACCATAGTCAGCGGTCCAAAGCAGTACAGCCCAATCAGCATCCTTCAAAGCAGGAAGAGGTGGGAGCGATGATTTAGTTACATGTACATAGATGAGCACTGATGCTAATAGCTTCACTGGCATTGTCAGATATGGACTCGTTTCTTCATTAAACAAAAAACAAATACCAAAGGTATACATTTCTTTAGAAAGAACATTTTTACCCCACTTTTGCCAAAAGCTTGCTCTAAAATGTAGTTCACATTGTGTCCTTTATATTGTGGCAGTAGCCCCCCGCCTACTACATTTTGTGATTGGTCCACCATGAATTTGACTGATGAAATGATCATCTAATCACCAGCTGGATATGATTTTAAAGGTTCTACCCAATCCCCATATAACAATATAGGCTACTTCCCTGATGGACTTGTGAAATCTATTAAATCTGGTGTATCACGTTAGCCTATTAGCAAGAAGTGTGTAATCAAACGATCTTGTACCTTGAAGACCAAAACTGTAAAACAGATGTTGAAACCAACAAAACTTCCCACAAAACTTCTTTAGTCCAGAATTTGATCAAGATCATTCGATAATTGACTTGCAATGTAATGTAAAAAAACAAACATTTACTCAATATGCCTGCCATCACACAATAGCATAGCACAGGTCAATCTGCAACACCAGTCAGAGCTTTTGGTTGGAACAGATGTGAAAATAAAACAGCTATAACAAATAAATTAAAAAAACATGCTTACCACTGACATCATTGGAGGTAATGAACAGTGTTTAACAGTGCATTAATGGAATTTTGCAATTTTCATGTTGGCAATTTTTTCTAACTCACCTGTGTGGACAAGTTTACTTTTGAAACCAGAGGAAAACCTCAGTTTTGAAATATACTAGCCTACGCCACAACTCTTTGTGTCTTGGCAGAATTATACCTGCTTCTTTTTTCCAGTGCATAAAACAGCTCATATCCATACTAAAAAAAAAGGAAAGTTAAAAGGATCGTGCCTTCCAGCGTATATATCTTAGAGCATAGACTACTTGGAAAATCAGCTTTTTAAACCAGGCCGTAAATAAATGTCAGCTGCATGCAAAGAAAACCCAACAGTTCCTCCATTATAATGCTTTAATTGGATGTTGCTGATGGTATAAGTTATCTCAAAATATTATAGCCAAACTTATCTTAATGCTATTTGTTTGGTATTATTATAAGCCTTTTTTTAAGCCGTGTATATTATATCAGGAGATTAGGGACTTTTCGTCACCTTCTAGTTTAAAGCTATGGTCTACGATTTGGAAGCTTTGTACATATTAATAACACCGTTTACAAGGCTGTTATGGTCCTATGGTCCTATCTACACAGTATAAAGACCAAAAAGAACGAAAAAAATCCATTCAGTATATCCGCTGAAAAGCTGCATATTAGCTGACCAATCAAGCCTAAGAACCTGCAACTATTAATTGGTCCGTGAGTTAGTCCATGAGCCCATCCAATCTCGTCTCGCTACTACGCTACTACAGCATCTTGCCCATGGTCCCGCCTCCTCCCTCTACCTCCGGTGAGCAGCTAGCAGCGTTAGCTACTGAACTATCATGGAGCCGAAAAGCCTAGCGCCGAACCCGGGAATCCGCCTCCCTCTCCGCGGGCCCAGCGGAGCTCTGCCCAGCGGTTGAGGCCTGTTAGCGGGCTAACGGCTAACGAATAGCCTCAGCCGGCCGTCAGACATTCAGCATCGGCCGTTTCGCCCCTGGTTGATCAGGTAATGGCTTTGTTTACTACAGTGTGAGATGTCTGCTGAATAACTCTGGTTAGTTTGTGCCTGTACGGGCTAATAACTTGTAGGGGAGCGGGTTAGCCTGTTAGCCGCTAATCGTTAGCACTGTAAGCTGAGCTGGGGAGGACAGGCTGAGAAAGATAAATCCTCCCCCACACTCGGCTCCGCTCTGGCGGCGCCAAACCCGCATTGCCGCCGGTCCAGTTGAAATGGCTACTGCTGTGTGTTACAAGGGGGATGTCTGTCGTGTTTGATACTTTCAGTTGAGCTGAGCTGTTTTGGATTGAGTTTGCTGCTGATATATTGTGCTAGTCGCTCGTAGCTCTGCCGGAGGGGGCTTATATGAGGTGACACGAGCTGGGGGCGGGATCTTGGAACACGGAGGGGAGAGGTGAGGGAAGGAGGGGCAGGCTGCGGTTTCAAACCGTAGACCACAGCTTTAATAGTATTTAAATTGTGTAACTGTTAGTAGCCAGTTTACTTAGTTAAAAGTTGCAAAGGCTAAAAATGTTTTTAGAATTTATATCCAACAAAACACAGCTTAGGGTTTTTTACTAACACAGAAACTCAGAGATCATCCACACTTGATGAGTGATTTAATACAACAAGAGCCAAATTCTACCTAAACACATACCTTGCTGGATGACAGTTTCTCCTGCAATGTGGGTGACTGGGAACATGGCATCAAATATGTCACTAAGAGAGAAAGACATGGGAGGAAAAGACATGGGAAGATGGGAAAAAAGAGAGGGAGAACGGTTAGTACAAACATACCTGGTATTACAGTCTTCTGTGGAACTCAAGCACACATATACATACAAAACACACACATATGTTTGTTCTTTGTACAACTGGCATGATGGAGGAGAAAGGGAAGCCATCATCACTGTGTAAACTCTGGAAGCAAAGCCAAAATAAAGGTTTGAGGGCTCTGGATTATCCACACAAAACACATCCACTTGAATGAGGTCAATAGAGATTTCTTGAAGGCTATCCACTGACAAACAAGCACTTAGGATCCACAACTAAAACCAGCACAATGCAAAGGCATATACCAGAAAGAGCATATACAGTTTAGTCCAAACGAATTTGATACTTTTTTTGGCTGACTGTCGGTAGGAAATTTGTGCTTGAAATGCAACAGCATAATCTTTTGGGCTGATGAATGAAAGAAGTGTCGAATACAGATCTGTGACAAACACTCATGCTGAGGCCCTTCTGCATTTTTCATTCCAACACTAAAAAAGTAAACTAGGCAGACCTACAAGCTGAAGCTCACAGTCCAAATTACATTACCTCCTTGGGGCAGAGTGGGTTGCAGTAGAGCTAGATGAAGAAGCCTTGGGCATATTGACTAAATATGGCACTGCAGGTTTAATGAGTCAGAGTGTTTTTATAAAGGGGTAGTTACCCTTCTCCAAACTAGGTGGCAGCAAAGCAGCCTTAACACTCGCAAAAACAGAAGAAGCTGAAGTCAGGACCTGCATGTTGGCAACACCCTCTTACTACAGCATGTTTGGCCAGGGAGGGAAGTGAAGTTGGTTAAAAAAAAAAAAAAAAAAAAAGGAAATGCATGAAACTGGAGAAGAGACAAAAAGGTGAATTCTCTAGGACTTACAGAGAATGGTCCAGAAAAAGAAAAACATCTAGTGAACATTAGTTTCCTGGGCAAAAAAATATTGTTGATGTAAGAGGTCAGAGGAGAATGACCAGAGTGGTCTGAGATTATAAAAAGGCAAAAGATACTCAAAAAAAAATCGATCATTACACCAAGGTATACAAACGACCATTTCTGAATGTCTTGCAGTAGATGGGCCAAAGCAGCTGACCACACTAGGTGCCATTTTGCCTGCTACAAAGACAAAAAATAGGCAGTAATTCATACTGGTACACCGAAATTGTTCAATGAGGGCTGGCTGAATAATGTTGCCTAGTCAAATAAGTCTGGATTTCTGATGCGACATCCAGCTGGTGGGTCAGAATTTGTAATTAACAACATGAAAGCACAAATCCATTGTGTTGTATCAAAGGTGGTGAGATGGTATGGTGGTAGAGTGATGGTGTATGGGGTCATTTTTTTGCACACTTTGGAGGCCCCTAGTGCCAACTAAGTATTGATTGAATGCCACAGCCAACCTGAATACTGTTGCTGACCATGTCCATCTCTTCATTACCACAGAATACCTACCATCTGATGGCTACTTCCAGTAGGATAACGTGCCATGTCACAAAGCTCAAATCATCTGAAACTGGTTTCTTGTACATGAAAAGTGTTCGGTATACTTCACTGGCCTCTGCATTTACCAGATCTCAATCCAAGACAGTACATTTGGGATGTAGTGGATTGGGAGATTCCCATCATGGATGTGCAGCCAACAAATCTGCTGTAGCTGCATGACGCAATCATGGCAATATGACCCAAATCTTTGAGGAAACTTGTTAGATCTATGCATCACCGGTTTTTGAAGGCACAGGGAGACCAGCAAAGTAAGCCGAACAGAGTACCCATTGTACCCATTAAGTAAATTTTAGGTCACATCAACTGTTACCAATGCATCACGTGTTGCTTTAAAAATCAATGTATTAAAAGCCCAACTATTTTTTCTGTATCTTCACAATATTGTAATAGTGCCTAGATTTAGACTTTACTCCATGTTATTTCTACACATGATCAAAGACTTTCTCTTCAAAAGTATCTTAAAAGAGCAGTGCAGAGGAAACAAGCAAAATGAGGGTTGTGCTCGGCACTTAATTTGTGTCTCAGCCCAGAAGGAAAAACGTCTGTTCAAGTCTTTCTAATCGGCCGTTTAAATGCATGAAGCCTCTGCAGATAAGAGTTTTTTTTCTGAGATGTGTTGGGACAGGAGAAAACTCCAGTATGCTTCCTCTCCTCCTCCTCCCAGCATGTCTCTCACCTTCAGGGTATATTTATCTATCTAATCAGTTACATACCGCCTGTCTTATAGAGAAATATAGAAAAAACAATAAAAGAGGGTCAGGCATATCAAAGGCATACAAGACCTGCTGAGTGAATGTGGGGCAAGTTCCAGCCTGCTCATGGATAAATGTGAGTGTGTTTGCCCTGGTCTGTCTGCGTTTGAGTATATATTCCCTATGAAAACACACAGGTTTGCACAAAATAATGTGTGGGTGTTGAATATGTCTGTGTCCATGACAGAGTCCTAGGCTATTCAGCACTTTGAAATGAAAAGGTTTACACAGTCAAACATACTGATCTACACTCCATGCACATTAAAGAGTTGCTTCACATGTACCACCCCGATTAAAAATAAATAAATAAATCTGAGGTCAGCAGATGTTGAGGAGAGATCTGAGGATGTTATTGAGAGATTTGGAAGTGAGTGGACCCTGCTGGTATTTGTTTATGTGATGCTGAATAAAAAGCAGACTTGAAAAGGTGGATTTGAACCAGATATGCTAACTGGTAGGCTCTGTGTGATGCAGCTGGCCACTGACTCACACACACAAGGACACACTGTGAACACAAGCATGTTGTATATTAGAAAGACCACCTAAAAAAACATGAGAACAGATGCACAGACTGGGGATTGAAGGATTAGCCAGCTACACATATTCAAGTGGGCACCCTCGTCAGACCATGAAATATGATGTTTCTCACACCTAGAGTTTTGGAAGAGTATCTCTGATACACGAGGGGGCTCTGTTGTTCAGCACGGTTTGTTTATGAACACAGCAATCAATCTCTGTTTTGATACAAACAACTGTGTCAACTTTGCCTTAAATAAATGCTTAAATAAATTTGACCCCTCTTGAAAAAACCCAAACTAACCCTTCAAGGACTCGATATCACTTTGTTATTGATTCTTATTGCTTGACAATTCCCTTATCACTTTGTTCTGCATGCCTTTTAAATTTTGGATTTTTGCATTCTCGTCCAAGGCAGTCAGCACAAACACCTTTAAAGAAGTCAAAGGTGTGATTATGGAAGAAATATTCAAAATTGTTGCTTAATTCCACACAAAATTATGATGTATGCAAGAAAAATCCAGTGTCTATGATTTTTAATCAAAAATGAAAAAACAGAAACACATAAAAGCATTTGTCTACTCAACACAACGTTAAACATCAAGAAAGCTATGTGTCTGACCTGTGAAGGTCAACTTTTTCTCAGGCTAAAAATCCATGGGAATTTATAAGAAAGTTTGTAAAGAATTGGATCAACCAGCAAAATCAGAAATTGAATTGTTATTTGCAAAATCTCATCCCGTTTTCTTATACAAGCACACACAAAAATAAATATTTCAATTTATTAGTGGCTATGCATACACGAGATGATGGTAAAAATCATAACCACAATTATTTTAATACCTATTCAAAATAGAATCATGAAACACAATTACTCACTGATTTGAAGATGTGTACAGTATGTTTTCTATGAATGTTTAAGCTTCTGACATGATCATTTTGAGCATGAATGGACAGGCAATACATAAAAATATACTTGTAAAATATGTACAAATATGTCAATAAAGTGCAAATAATAATGGACAATGTATTTTTTTAATCTTTATTGCTCAGTTTTCATAATTGTGAAAAGTAGTGGGAGAAATCTCAATTATTATTCAATTAATTGTCCAGCACTAGCATGCACCCAGTGCATGAGTTATTGAATGTCAGACAGAAGATGCACACCACTGTAAGCCAAACATCAGGGCAGGAGCATTCCTGATAAAAAAAAAAAAAGCATACAGGCATTCAAATGAATCATAATCTTGAGCTCTTTCATCTAAATTAGTCAGGGTAACATCTGCAAGAACGTCCATAACTCGTCTCACATCTGTGACCACCTGCACATAGCATGGGGTCTGTTTATGAACTCAGGAAGGGTTTAAATATTGATGTCTTGTTTGTGAAAATGACCTAACGAGAGACATCACATTGGTTAGAAAAATTAAATGCTGGGTGCATTGTGACAAATAGGACAAACATTTCCATGCTTGGCCTTGTAATGCATCTGGACCAACTACATTCATGTCATCGATGATGTTACTGCACCACTCAGTGAGGTATGGTGCTGGAGACTGAACCATGCAATCTTAGTGAAGGGATCAAAGGTAAGCAAGCCAGCGTTTAGGTAATTGCCCTTGACCACCTCTCTGATTTCCACATCATGCCTCTCTCCCTAAATGCATCACTGAGCACAACAAAGACACTTACGCAGGTAATTACTTCCCCTCATCCTTACCTGTCTCTCTTTCCCTTTCTTCATCCTCAGCTTCCTCCCTGTCTGTTCTCAATAACTTTTCCCCTTCCTCTCCGCTCTCAATTACCCCTTTCTTCTCTCTAATTCACTCCCTGCCCCACCTATTTCTCTCATCTATTGCTTGAAGCCCCCTCCCTGCCTGTCCCAGATGAGGTGATTAATCTTGTCCTTTCTGCTACCTGTAGCCCCTCTGACCTTATGAAAAAGCAAAGAACTCTACAGCCCCTAACAATGGATGTGCTGTTCTGGTATAGACAGACAGGGAAACCCTGAAGACTCTGAATGGGGCCACAAAGTTCACCTTACCCCAAGGGATGGAGATGAAGTTGTTTTGCTACTGATGATACATGCTGATATGACCTCCCTGCAAAACATGTAACTGTGCCTTGACGAACATTCATGCATTCATGTCAGAAAAACTAAAAAAGAGGAGAAATGCATCATTGCAAGTCTCCTTTACTACCATTTATTCTGGTCTTATTTGTAACTCTTCATATGTATCCAGTGAAAATACAATAATTCTTAATGTAAAATAGAATTCTCCAAACAGTATCCACAATTCAACACACCACTGTGCTTAATGTTTCATGTGCCAAAATTCTCTGCTTTTTGTGTGCCTAAGATTCAAATAGTTCAAATCTGACCCATAAGTAGATATTTCATAACAATGTGTGTGTTAATATGTCAAATGGTGTAGAGAGGCAGCTAAATAAAGAAGCCCCACTGTCTTTAACTATCTGTGTCCACTGCAGATTCAATAAAACCTTGTCCAATTGTGAACTGAACACTTCAAGGTGACACCTCTTTGTTCATAATTCAATTCATAATTCAAAGAGCTTTATTAGCATGACTGTAGGGTATCATTGCTCAAACATTACATTAAAAAGAAAAATATAAAATTACTATTAAAAACAAAAATAAATAATATTTAAAATACAATTTCAAAAAAAGATAATAATGATAAAATAAGTTTTACTGCAATAGTAAAGGCTGGCAAACTAAAGAAGAAATAGTTATGATTAATACCATCAATTTTAGCAACAAATTTGTCTGAAGCTTTGGCATGACAGCCAAACAGCATCAGGAGTGAAAGGTGATAAGAATGACATCATCAGAGAGAGGAGGAATAGAGCTCCAGGCCAAACCACAGACGGAAGAAACAGGGAGAAAGTCTCTGGAGAGTTTTTAGTATCCAGTAAGCGCAGCCCATATGTATTTAATACTTTAGATGAGCTGAAGTATGAACAAAATACGCCAGAACAACAGCAGTTCAAACAACTGCTAGTTGGCTTCAGGTCTGATTTTATAACTTATTAGATGTGACTTAATGCCACATCCATGAGAGAAAGAACAGACCAGGGAGAAAGGACAAGTGAGTCTGGGCTGTAACATTGACAGGATAAAACCCTGACCATGGTTTATCAACCTCCTTTCCTCGTGGCTTTTAAGTCTGAAGGGAGAAAATTTATCTCAAATATGAACCACTTGAACAGGCGAATACATGTGAGAAATAAGTCATGGACGGGCGCAACACAAATATAGATTTTTGTGTTAAGTGTGAGCACAGCTCCAGACTATAAAAGAAGCTTTCTGAATGCTGTTGCTCGACTGAACATTGGCAGGGCTGACCGGCTAATAGTAACTCCATGCACACTTAAAGCCATAGCAATCATGTCCCTAATTTTCAAAAGAAAAAAATCCCAGATAAAATAAAAGTAGGCAAAGTATAAAACGTTTTAACCCACAAGTAGTGAGACCACTTAGATTAAATATATACTTAGACAAAGCTGTGTTTTGAGCTAAGCTGTGACGATGGATATTAAACCTGTAAAAACAACGTGTTCCAATCACATAATAAAAAAAAACACATCTGGCAATTTGGCAAGGGCCTCATTTTTCAGGCCCAAATGCTGACACTTGATAATCAATGGTTATGGAATCTATTTTAAGTTAGCTCAATACAAAGCAGAGCTTAAACAGTTAGCTAGTTAACGGCAATCTCGACTGAGTGTTCACTTCATGCCAACAACTCAGTATCACATCTCAGTCCAAAACTTTGAAACTTTAAATTTAGCTTGAGTAGTAACTTCAAGTTCTTTTTAAGAAAAACACAATTTAAGAGCACACATAGTCCTTCTTAGATTTGACAGAAAGTTCAGCAAACAGAACTCTGAAGAAAAACCTGTATTGAGCTTACAATGAAAAGTTGCACCAGTAAAATGTAAATATCTTAATGTATGTGTATGTGTCTTTGTGAAAAACTTTCTGTTGCTACCAATGAAAAGAATCACAACAACTTAGCAACAACCCTCTATTGTTCACAAACACCCATTAAAAAGGCAGTTAGCTCAGGGAGTTTCAGTCATTAATGAAATAAAATCAGGCCTGCTTGTTGTGGCTGAATTTGCTTGTTAAAGACCTTTTGTGATTACCTCACTTTCCTTTTGTATTGTTTACACTGAACACAGCTGTTGATTTCTTCAGCAAAAGCTAAATCCCTCACATTACCACCTAAAAACACACCACTACCTCTGTGTAAATTACACCAGAAGCTTCTCTCTAACTGTGCAGCATGCAGCCTTGTCTTTGTATCTCTAAATGGGCCGCAGAATGCTGGGTTACACAAGTCCTTAATGGGGAACTCATCCAGAATGTTCACTCGTCTGTGTAGAGAAGATTTTGCAATAATCAAAACAATCAACAACTGCTCCTCATGGAGGAATGTCCCAGCTCTCCAAGCTGTTTCTTGGCTTGGCAGTGATGTGCCACTGGTTTGGCTGGCACAGAGTTCATGCAGTTAAGTGCTTGAATAATTAATTTTCGTTACCACAGCTGATAGTAGCTCAGACTGCTTATTATGGCATGCTAGAACAATGCTATTTGTTTTTTCATGTTCACCTTATTCTTTGACAGTCACAGCCTGTGGACATGAAGTGAACTGATGTAAGCCATGCGGGCCTCCTTAAAAAATCACAAATGATGTGAACACAGCAAGATAGATCCTCAAACAACAAACCTACAGAGATCCAGAGCAGAGGTGATAATGTCAGTTTAAAGGACAGGTAACCCCAAAAGGAGAACCCTAGAAGCAGAACTGGTGTATGACAAAGAAAAATGCGATGTTGTTCAGTCTGCATTGAGTTTGTACAGGGACGGAAGTACAAAGTACGGAAAACTGTTGACCTCCATGTCCATGGCTTACAAGATCCTCTCCATTGTTTAACTGGCCGTGTTTCAATGAGCTGATGATGTCATCAACATGATGACATCATCAGGTATTCGTTTATTTTGTCTGTATTGAAGCAAGAAAAATTCAAACATTTCTCAACAGATTTCCATCAAATTTTCAGGGTGACGATCCAAAGACATATAGGGATCCATGCATTTTTTTCAAGTATTGTTAACAGTGAAAAACAGTGCCATCTTCTACATTTTCACAAATAACATGATAAGTTCTCAACAGATTTTGATGTTGATGATTTTCATTGTTGGTCATGGCACAAGGAAGAAGTCAATAGATTTTGGTGATGTTCTGAATCCGAACATGGATCCAAGATTTTTTATTTTAATGTCCTGGTAACATTACAAGATATAATAATAGGGCAGTTTTTCAATTTTTACTACTCACTTAGCTAACAAAGTCAGAAATGCCTTGGCTAAGGTCTATGTTGCTGAAGGACTTCCATTATTATGGATCAGTTTATAGTTTCAACAATTCAAAATAATTAAAGTAAAGTAGGATTACAAAACAAATTAATCCTATTTTCTACTGGAGGCAGACTTTTATCATTGTCCATCTGTCTGATTTTCAATTAAATTTCAATGTAATTATTGTAATTGAGCTTTAGTATGACCAAACATTTCATGACATAGGGGTATTCAGATAACTGCATTATATTTAAAGAGCACATACTTTGCTTTAACTTTGGTTTGTAAACTTGACTTTGAAAACTACTAGAGTATGTTCACAATCACTAATATGATCTACTCTACATGTAGCTGATCAAAGGCACTTGGATAGGGAGAAAAAATGTGGACTACTACATGTCCTGTAAGAGAAACCATAAGTAAACAAAAATAGAATGACTTTTTTTTTCTTTAAGACCTCAGAGTGGGTCATTTAGCTGCAAGCCCACTAATGTCAGTGAACATGTTATCAGTATCCTGGGAAACAAGTTATTTTTAATAATACTTAAACTTTTGATTTACAATCCTGTAAATCAAAAGTTCTTTAAGGAGGTAAAAGAAGCACTGTTGACATTCCCAACCAATTCAAATTTTCAGATCTTGATGAAAAACAAAACTCACAAAGGGCCATTTTGTTTAGCTGCCAGGTTGAAGGACTTTGATTACTCAGCATGTTGTGTGAAGCACAAGAAAACCTCAAAAAGCATAAAAACAGACATTAGTGTTTCAGTGCCAATAAAGGTAAACTGAATGTGTACTAGCCCACTGTATGACTCACTGAGGGCATATCACAGTGAGAGGGAAAACAGATTTATGAGGCTGACTAAGAGACGTACAGTTAAATGTCCAAAGATAAGAGTTGAGCACAACTGAGCTTCATTATTGTGGAAATAATAAATGTGCTTTTATAATTATCATTACATAAAATGGCATGTGGAAAAAAGTGCACACAACAACACAACACACTCAGAGAAATGATGAGAAAAGTGGGAAGATTAAATGGAAATGATAAAGCATTAAATCACTTGTTGAGAATATTTATGGCATCAAACTTCTCAGCATGCACCTTGTTTTTCCAAGAGCAGGAGAGGAAATTAAAGAGATTGGAACAAAACAACTGTTGAACATTTATACACTGAAATCCAAACAGCAAATGCAGACACAGCAGCTTGTGATGTTTCACTCTGGTCAAAATACACCACAAAGATCATCTACAACTACCAACTTTGTATCCCAGCAACTAAACTTAAGTGATCCAAGGTGATCAAATTGGGAAAGAAACAATTTACATAACAGCTCAACATGTGCCTAAAGCATGCTGCACACACCGAAGAAAGTCTTGGACAATGCCATGCAGTGGCTCCAGCTGTTGCTGAAAATAGGTTTTAAAATTAAATCCACAGCAGCAGCCGTAATGAAAACCCAATCTCAAAATGACTATTGACAAACATGAAAGTAGTTGTGGTGTCAAAGTTGAAGTGGGGCTTAAAGCTTGGATTTAATGCAAAATTCACTTTTAAATGATTTTAAACTAAAATAAGTTCTCATGGCCCATAAACAACCCCCTCAATATAAGAAAAGTTCCACCTTTCCACTATCAGCTCCTCTTTCAGAAAACATTTACCCAAACAGTCAATTTGAAAAATTTTCCCTCAAGAGGTCAGGGGACCTATTACCACTACCTAAGTCAGTCGTCAGTTAACAGATATCTAGAGTGGAGGGAGCATGTCTAAGCATAGCTATGCAACGACAGTAAACATTAGAGCTCAACACTGGTAAGCCAAAGCCAGATCTATTCCATGAGAGGGGTGTTGTAAGACAGCACATAGAGATCACACTAAACAGCCCGTTCTACACAGGAATGACACAGAAGGGTTTAGGCATGTCATGCAAGAACTTTAAATATATATTAGCCAGGGAGTTTACTTTTTTACATAAAACCTTTCAGGTCTCCAGACAGATGGCACAGCATGTACATGTAAACCATGCTCCTCATGCAGAACCTGAAATCCTAAATAAGACCAAGACAATCCGGGTACTACATTTTCACCCAAAGTCTGAGGACATTAACACAATAAGAATTCAAACTAGAGCAGTTTATAGCTGTTTTGTTGTCTCTTTGTGGTCACTGGTAGCAGAGTGGATAGTGTTGGAAAGAAGGTTAGATAGCAGGAAGACATGAAGGAAAAAAGTCATGGGCTGGAATTAAACCTTGGCAGCTAGCTTGAGCCATGAGCCTCAATGAAGTAGGTGCATAGACATAACCAACTAAGCAGTTACTTCCCCAGTTTTTTCAAAATAATCTATAAAAATGTATTTTTTCTGTTGTTAGAAAAAGCTTCAAACATGTATATGATGCTTCTGCAAACAGCTTCAAATAGAAACTTCTGCTT
The DNA here is from genome assembly GCA_036419115.1 of Scarus forsteni. Taxonomy (NCBI): domain Eukaryota; kingdom Metazoa; phylum Chordata; class Actinopteri; order Labriformes; family Labridae; genus Scarus; species Scarus forsteni. The sequence continues at coordinate 13,625,809 of JAZDUH010000342.1, forward strand.
TGGTTTCAATGTATTTGGTTTATGGTGCACTGCTAAATATACAGTGCACAGTCCAGTCTGAATGAAAGTGGATTTTAAATTCTACTGTTAAATCAAGCTAGAAAATGTATCTCTTCTTTGTTTCATTGTGCCATCAAACACACAGGGCATAGACATGACCCTGTATGAAATATGCTGTTGGTAGGTTATAGTATGATTTTTTTAAGCATTTTTACAAACATCAGCTATAGTCAAAAACACATAGAGAACATATCCACGTGACTTTTTTTATCACAGAAAATTCTATAAACACTGACAAGATTAAACAGCAGTAATGCTTTTAATGGTCTGCGCTCAACATCAAACCAAGGAAAATTAAAATAACTTCTGTCATTATGAGTTATTCATCATCAGAATATATCAAAGACACCTTACAGCCTTCATTGTTTTATTTTACATTGCATGGTTGCAGATAACACCTTTATTAGGCTTATCTGACTGTACAAGAAAACAAAATAACTATGACTTGTATATTTCTGCCTTTTTAAGGAGAAAACTCCCCAGAGACCAAAAAGCAAATAATTCCCACACGCTGTTAGTCATCTGTACTCGTAAAGGCAGGATATGCATACTCGGAATAACTGAGAATTTTAATCTAGCTTTCACGTTATTGTCTGAAGCTTCTGGCTCTGTCACAGTTTTATATCTACTGTGCGGATATGAAAAAATACCAGAGAACGTATTTATTGTTTTCACCCACGTTGTTGAATTTCTCCCCTTTGTGCCACTTCAGAAATATGTAAGGTTAAGTTTAAGCCTGTTTTTCTTGCTGAAAAGAAGAGGTCAATACTCAGTATAAACAAGCAACTTTGCAACACAGAGGTGGTCCTTGGTGTTTACAGGTGGAAATAACAATTTATGATGAGTGCAACAGCCACTTAAAGATGGTCAACAATGTGGAGAAAGACAGGAGGCCAAGGCCAAGGAATGGGAGAGAAAACAGTCACTTTTCTTTAGCACAACTGACCATTTCAGGCTTTGGTCTTTAGCTCTCAAACTGCAAATCTAATGAACACCATATGCTCTATAACATACTTTATGCTCTTTTAATTTGCAAATGTCTTCTGCACTGTGCAAACTACCGTAATCTTAATCAGTGCTCTGAGTATTTCTGTCTTGATGATGTAAGTGGGCCTTGCATTCATGTACCTGAAGGTGGGAGGGGTAGGTATGTTACTGAAAGTTGGAAGTTTTTTGTTCAACCCAGCAGGAGGCCATGAGCGTGACGTGTTAAATCCACACACCTGGCTGTTGTGGGTTTATAAGAGGTGTAAACCTGCATATATCCTGTAGCCTTTAAGTGTAGACTTCTGTCTTTTAATAAGAAAGGCTGAAGCACCTTTGAGCCATGGCTGGTTATCAGTGTGACCTGTGCACTGCTGTAGAGGAACAGTGTTATTTATGTATAAGTATATGCTACAATGACCAGACCACCTTTGAGAGCTTAGGAGCAAAAAAAGAACAGAAAGAAACCTAACATTTTCAATTTTCTCAATAGCTAGTTTGCAACTGCTTTGAATTCTTATGCTACTCCTTCTTAGCTCTGCCTATGTCTCATTGCAGTACCACTGAGGACTAGCACCTTGCAGTTACCCTGGTAAATGGTTACTCTGGCTTTGTTCTGTCTTCACTGGCTGCCAGTCAATTTAAGAATCAATTTAAAGATCTTAGTATTAACTGAAGAAACCATAATGGACAAGCCCTCGAATACAGACCTCTTGTGTTCCTTTTCTACTGGAAGGACTCTAAGATCATCAGACCAAAGACTCTTGATGGTCACTGCTCATGCTTTAAAACACAGGAAAATTGTTTCTTTAGGCAACAGCACCTCTGACGGAGTTCTCTTCTTTTGTCTTTACGCTGTGTTGACTCCACTGGTGATTATAAGAAATAGCTGAAACTTGTTTATTTAGAAAAAAACTAATTTGAGTTGAATCATATGGTCTTTTATTGTTTTGCTTGTTCTGATGTTTCTTTTTTCATTCACTTTTTTATGTAAAGCACTGGGACCTTGAACTTTTCCATTCCACAGGCGAGTTTCACATTGTAAGGGAGAAAAACAGTTTAAGTAAACCAGAGTGGTTTCTAGAGAGAACAGTTATTGTTTTAAAAGACTTCCACTATCCTTTATGCAGCAGAGGTGAGCAAACTTTTAAGGACTCTTAAAGGACTAAATTTTAAAAAATCATAGTTTAAGACATTCCAGGCATTTTTAAGGACCTGCACAAACACAGAATGAATACACAAACTCAAACAAGGGCTCTGTAAACACACATTTCACTCAAGAAAACAAGCTTGACAATTCTTATTTTATACCATCTGCTTTCAGTTTTACGGAGGCAGTGATAATGAGGTAGAGCTTGTGCACAAAACCTCATTCCTCAGCTGTGACTACTGCTTGGAAAATACCCATCAAAACAACCAAACACACATCATGGCACAATAAAGGTGAGAAGCAGAGCTGCTTGGTAGAAAGACAAGAGGGTTACACAAAGAAGCATTTGAAAAAGTATTTTCAGTTCAAAGGCATATTTTTTATTAGGGTATACTTATTTATTATCAATATGTGAAGCAACATTTATTACTTAATGCAGTAACCTCGTTTGGAGTTAACTTTAAAATAGCTGCTATCCAACACTGCTACCTACAAATACTGTCAAAAATATAGAAACAAACAACCCAAAAAAACTCTGCAGAATGCAGTATCTGAAAAAGTTCAGTTGAGTTTTGTTTAGGATTGACAAAATTGACAGTTTTGAAACACTGCTGGTAACTAAACAGTTCTTGAATGTTTTTAAGAGAAAAAGAAAACTTGACTCATGTTTTCCTTTGATGAGGTAAGCAACAGTCCTTTTGTTACCTGTACTGTGTTTTCTTTGGCTTGAGGGCAACTCAGTCAGCTCCGTGTCCTTTTCTAACTTTCCTAGATTAACTAAGGAGTGTTTTAAAACCAAATCTGCTCTCTGTAAGGTTAATATACTAAACAGTAAAGCATTATTACAGCCACAGTGAACTCCTCACATTCACATAAAGTACTTTGAAAGTATCTGAGCTTCCCCATCTTTTGCAGCAAGCCACTCACAAATCATTCTGGAGGTGCAAGCAGTAGAGACAGGGAAGTGTGTACTCTGTTAATGCACTACTCTTCCTAAGAATCAGGAATTTATTTTAAAAAGCCTGTTTGCCTTAAAGCTGTGGTCTACGATTTGAAACCGCAGCCTGCCCCCCTTCCCTCACCTCTTCCCTCCGTGTTCCAAGATCCCGCCCCCAGCTCGTGTAGCCTCGCCTCATAACAACAAGCCCCTCGGACAGAGCTATGAGCGACTAGCATAATATATCAGCAGTAAAATCAATCAAAAACAGCTCAGCTCAACTGAAAGTATCAAACACGACAGACATCCCCCTTGTAACACACAGCAGTAGCCATTTCAATTGGACCGGCGGCAATGCGGGTCTGGCGCCGCCAGAGCGGAGCTGATTGTGGGGGGGGATTTATCTTTCTCGGCCTGTCCTCCCTAGCTCAGCTTACAATGCTAATGATTAGCGGCTAACAGGCTAACCCGCTCCGCTACAAGTCATTAGCCAGGACAGGCACAGACTAACATAGTTATTCAACAGACATCTCCCACTGTAGTAAACAAAGCCATTACCTGATCAGCCAGGGGTGAAACGGCCGATGCTGAAGGTCTGACGGCCGGCTGAGGCCGTTTGTTAGCCGTTAGCCCGCTAACAGGCCTCAACCCGCGGGCAGAGCTCCGTTGGGTCCCGCGGAAGAGGGAAGCGGCTTCCCGGTTTCGGCGCTAGGCTTTTCCGGCTCCATGATAGTTCAGCAGCTAACGCTGCTAGCTGCTCACCGGAGGTAGAGGGGAGGAGGCGGGACCATGGGCATGACGCTGCGTAGTGAGGGAGACAGGGGATTGGATGGACTCACGGACCAACTCACGGACCAATCGAACCTTACTGCCTTCAAGGTTTGATTGGTCAACTAGTATGCAGCTTTGCAGCGGATATACTGAATGGATTTTTTTCGTTCTTTTTGGTCTTTATACCGTGTAGATAGGACCATAGGACCATAACAGCCTTATAAACGGTGTTATTAATATGTACAAAGCTTCCGAATCGTAGACCATAGCTTTAACTGAGGTTCATGTAGTCATTTTAGATGACTGCTATAGATAGAGTACATTCAAAATTGCTAATGTTAAAAAAGTCAAATTTTTATATACAGTTACCCCTGATCCGGTTGTATTGTCTCTGTCTGAGACAATCTGCTGGAGCTCCTGCCCCTCTCAAGGCTCCCTTCCTTTCATGGGCCCACTCTGCTCTGACTGGTTGACATGTCTGCTCTGAGGTACTTGGTCTGTTCAGGACTGCTTGGCATCACATTTTCAGCAGATCTGCATTCATTCTAATGTTAACACTCGGCATTTCCTGCTATCACTAGCAAAGAGACTTAAACTGACAGCAAAACGTTAATGGTAGGAAGCTATTGTTTGATTCAAATTCAAAACACCCTAGTTAGAATAGGGAATAGGTAAACCTGTGGCCAGCGGGGCTTCACCTTTTCTCTGTCTCTCCCTGCAAAGCAGAAAAGAATAATTTTGTGGTAATAACTGATGTGAGCGCAGTGTTATTCAGAGGTAAACACTGATATTAAAATAGGTATATTGTTAAGTGCATTCATTATTGTTTTTCTTAGTAACCTTTATCATTAGGGACTGACAGGAAGAGAGGATAAAATAAATGTCTGTCTCTAGTCTGGTGTGTGTATTCAGCGTGACACGGCTGTTTTACAGGCCTACCTGATGATCCAACGCACACCACCTGTTGAACCAGCCATGATGTCAGCCTGAAAACATCACAAACATGTCCAACCCTGCACTTTCTCCCCTTCTTCCCTATCTTTTCTTCCAGCTTACAGCCCTGCATTCCACTTTGCTGTCGATTAATTTTCCTAAAACCTCTCTTATACAATCCCCTGATGTCTATTATGCCAAATTTTCAAAACTTGGGGATTTTCACACCCTCCTAATGTGCTGTCTTGCTTGTTGCTGCAGGACAAGGTCCCCACAACACTAGGAAGGAAAAACAGTCAGGCTTAATCAGGTGCTGACAGGACTAAGCCGATGCCTCTCTGATTTGTCCATAGGTGACTTGCCACTGCAAGGAGAGAGGGTGAACACATATTCTCTTCCTTACCTAGTAAGTTAAAAAAAAAAAAAAAAACAACACTGTCCTGCATTTACAGATCTATATGCATTATGTGCAGCTGTGCCACTCCCACCCCTCTCACTCTCACAAACATTCCCTGACACATTGTTGAACATCACAAGACATGCCGCTCTCCTACGGGCATGTCTTTTCCTCTCCCTTCTCCTCCTTTATTCATTCCCACCTTGCAAAAGACTTGCTTTGGAACCAGATAAGTGTTTGAGAAGCAGATCAGGTCACAAATTGTCCTTTGTGGATGTTTAAACTTGAGAGATGTTTACACTGCATATTATACAGGCATGTTCAAACGCATAAATACAGTATAGGAAATTGAGCCAGAAAGGAAACTCTAAGAATGCCTAAAGCAAGAGGGAGAAGAGTTTTTGTGAATGACTAGATGGAAAAAAAGTGAGAGACCAGTTATCCACTGGTGCTTGAGGCAAGAGCTGTACGCTGTACACTGTACTTCTGCGTGAGTTTGAGTGTAGTTCTCATCATTCAACACTTCAGGCAGTGAGGTAATAGGTGCAATGGGTGCAGGGAAGAGGAGAGAAATAGTTGAAATTCAGTAACTGACATCTGACTGACGTAAGGGCTTTTTCTGATGTAAACAGGCAACTTTATCAGACACACTGACCTGCAGACCTGTACAGTGTTGAGCAACCAACTTGCTTCTTTTGTATATAATACCAAGACCATGGTATGAAACACTGGCAGCTTGTTGGCAATAAATACCATTCTTTAGTAAGAACTAAGAATGGGAAGTAAATCTTGTACTTTCTGCATTTTCAATATCTTGAACTTATTGATATAGCTACAGGGTCTCCTGGGTCTTGTGACAGTGCGTCAATTTATCATAGGCCTTTCTAAAACATGCCCAGTGATCAACTGTGGCCCAGCCCAGGTTGTACCCAAGCTGCAACCTGTGGGGCTGAAAAATGTAGCCAGTGCAGAAATGCCAAAAATTGAAGTTCCTCAAGTGTACACCAGAGAGAAGCTGCAGAAAGTCTGGACTTCATATGATTTTGAGAAGGGAACCGACATTTTTTAAAATCTTGAATAAACATGATTACCTCCTAATTGAGAAAAACGGTTTCTTTATAAATATTTAATATATAACTAAAGGCTTTTACTGTGCAGGTGTCCTTAACTTGGCCCCTCTATCAATGAGTAGGTTGATCTAAAGCTAGGTTGAGAGGGCTTGGACAGTTGCAACATCCACAGATTGCAGATTGTTTGAAAGCCTCCTTTAATAATCAAGCCTCGCATGGCTTTTCCAATTCTTTCTACAGTTGATAGGTTTGTAACAGCTGGGATAGGTCACCGGTCACATCTACCCATTCACACCCATTTGCCCTAATATACAGTAGTTCATACACTGGTTCTGGGTGTCTAGGTAAGTTGTCCATCAGTATCAGTTTACACATTTTCATACTCATTTACGTGCCACTTACACAGCAGTGGAAGCCAGTTACAGATTTGTGGCTTGCTCAAGGAAGTATTAACATGTGACAGCCAAGGCCTGGCTTGATCTCTCAACCCTCTAATTGATGGTGGAGTGAATTTCCAGACTAAAGCATCAATGCCAAAAATGTCTTTACAGCAGGGGCCATACTTTCATTAATACCAAACTCTGCCATACTCCTCTTCTTAAAACTTTTATGATGGCAGTATTCTCACAGAGGTGATAAATAACTGGAAGATTAGCCTTCTAGTTACAAACAGTAATGCGGAACTGAAAGTCTCATGCTTTATAAAACTCCAAAATATCAGACATTCAGAACATGTAATCAATGCCTAAGCCTTGTTTGCATCCAGGTATTAAGAGAGAATTGATTTATTGATGAGGGCATACCTACCTCCACTACAGAAGGTGGAAATATGTTTCCTGTTTTTGTTAGTAACCTTCTGCCTGTGGTGATGGGAACTGCTATGATTGTATTTTGTGCAGACAGCACCATTTGTCAAAAAGTCATATACAATTTTAACCACTTTAGTTTGCTGTCCACCATGATAAGATTGTTGACATCTTTGTGATTGATTGTGACAATTGCCTCGAGTGAGAGCAAACCATCTCATTTATAAGGTATGCAGAATTAAGAGAAGGAACTTATTAGGAAATTATTGGGCACAACAACAAGTTATATCTAGCCTTTGTTCTGGTTGTTCCTTATTACCTCCGCCAAGGAGGTTATGTTTTCGGGAGAGTTTGTCCGTCCGTGAACAAAATAACTCAAAAAGTTATGGATGGATTTGGATGAAAGTTTCAGGAAATGTTCAGCGTGGGAAAAGGAAGAACTGATTCGATTTTGGTGTTAATCGGGATCAGTGTCTGGCCACCATGGCGAAAAATGTGATTTCTGTGAATAACTACTGAACTAAAATAGATGTCATTATGAATCCAGCTGCTAATGATACATTTTCATGGTCAAGGAATCTAAATATTTTGATGAAATAAAGGTAGGAGTAATATTTATGGTCAAAATGACAATATGGCTGAGGACTGTGGTGCTGGCGGAGGTCTGCGCTCTCCGAGTGCTTTCTAGTTCTTAGTTGGAATTGGTTTCCAGTAAGTCAGTAAGTCATTACTGAGTCAAGACAAATAAAAGTCAAGACAAATTAAAAAAACACACAGAGAGGAAAGCAAAAGAAACCTAAAAGTGATGGACAGGCAGGTGGGTCTGAACCAGCTAGACCTGTTTAACATCACTGTTTCTCTCTGGTCATTTAAAAATTTGATTGTTTGTGGAACAAAAGAAAATTTTGCCCAACAAGAAAACTTTAACTTTTGGTACAAATGCATAGCAGGCTATCCTGGTTGCTCATAGAGTCAAAAGGCAGATGACGACGTGACTTCTGCTATGTGGTGTCTCTTCTGATGTCTGTAAGTACCATAGAATCCTCCTCATGCATGCAGTTTTCACAGACACATGAATAAAAAAAATCCAATTTATAAAGCAACTAATTATGCAGGTTGAATGCTGACAGCACAGCTGAGTCATTGTATGTTCTGTGTATGTGATTATGGAACAGAATTAGTCCAGCAATACTGAACACAAACAATTAGCTGGTAAATACATGATGAAAGCCTGAATTCTATAACACATACATCCAAGCTTATCAAGCATGGAATAAATGGGCTGACCACCTCTTATCCAAATGAAACACGACCAGAGTGACACGATGAACCAACAAGGAGGTCATGGGAGAATTAACATGCTATAACTAGACCGTTGTCTGTGCCAGTGCACTGGAACCTATCACAGTAGCATAGACAAAGCAGACTGGATGTATACAATGGGAGACCATGGGCCAACCCGGCCTATTCTGTAGGGTGCTGGGCTTCTCTGTCCTTGGCTAACGTGCTGGTGGTCAGTGTGTGGGTTGTACTGTGTTGGCTTGGCTGAGCTACAAAGGCACTGAAGGGCTGCCGGAACATCATGTCCTCACAGCAGGGGCAAACCCTGGCTAGGAAGTCATTATCATGCCCGTTTGCACATTTACCCTACATATTCATTCACATGAGAGGAAACGTGACACTGTCCATGATTACAGATGCCTTGAGTCACTCCTGTTTAATAAACAGGGACACATTTATCAGCTAAAAAGTGTGAACAAAGATTTCTAATCAAACTCACTGCTCGATTCTTGCATTTTTACTTTCCTTCTGTAGCAGTGGAAGTGTTTCTTTAGGCCTTATAGTTAGGAAAGTTGGAGGTGATTCACTGCTTTTCACACTTAAGATATTACTGTTCCCCAGACCAAAAACAAAGGCCAGCCATGGGTTGCCCTAGTACTGCAAATTGATTGATGATTTACTCCCATAATCTAAGTACACACTTCACTATGGTAACTTGGAGTTCTCCTTTGCTGCTCTATGTCCTTCCAGCAGCATGTACAGCCTAGCATCCATGCTGGTTCTTTCCTTGTGGGGTAGAGCATTTTGCCATCACTGTGGCTGATATATTAACTTGTGATATGTCCCTCATTTATCATGAATCCCATTAAGACAGAACTTGTGAGCATATGGTGAACAGGGGCTTTTTTCCTGTTGTGTCACAAATACATATGCACTGCACATGCAGACATATAAACAAAATGCTTTTTATGCAGCCTAAAAAGTTTTGCACACAAGTACCTGTGTATAATTATATAAACTGAAAAACATGTTTTCACATGTGCTTCATATGCAAATCCTCTCATTGATGGTTTAAGCAGCCGAAAAGGCAGAGATGAGTCACAGTGAGCTGGGAAACTGTCCTGAATGGACTCTGGGGTACATTTTGGAGGGAATACAATGTTCAAAGAGGACTCCAGACCCTAACACTAAGACATGAGTCACTTCTTTCTAAAGGAACTAGATGGAGTGAAGGATGAAGAGGAAAAGCCAGGGAGTGGAAGAGGCAGCAGGGGACAGGTTGAAACACAGCAGAGAGTACGAGAGGACAAAAGTTTCCAGCTATCTGTGCAGTCTTGTGAGTTCCGCATAGTGCCCCTGCATACAAGGGAGCACTTAGTAGAGCTAGACAGTATATCTGCTTTTTAAGATATATCAACAAATCTTCAAATAAACTACTGGCTAAAGATTCATTCCCTGGTAAATGATACATTTGTTACATTTTCCAAAAACGGTGGACTACTTTATACAGTATACTGTTATTAATGATAATGTAAATATAAAAAGATTTTAGTTTCTAATTAACTGTGAAAATTTACTGTTTTTTTAAATTATGACTTTGTGCGTTTCCATGTTTTTGCTTTGAATGTAGAATAATGTCTGGTCCCTAAATCTGTTGTAAATATGTGTATGAAATTGACAATCCTCTCATGCCAGATTTAACTTTCTAAGTGTTTCTCTGTCCATACAGATAGCGTGCAGTTGGAAGCACAAGCATCTCTGCTTGCAAGGCAAACATATATATATATATATATATATATATATATGTATATATATATATATATATATATATATATATATATATATATGTATATATATATATGTATATATATATATATATATATATATATATATATATATATATATATATATATATATATATATGTATATGTATACAGTTGTGCCCAAAAGTTTACACCCCCCAGCAGAATTTCTGATTTTTTGGCCTTTTCTCAGAAAATATGAATGATAACACAAAAACCTTTCTGTCACTCATGGTTAGTGGTTGGGTGAAGACATTTATTGAAAAAATTATAAGTTTACTCTTTTAAAATCATAATAACAGCAGAAACTTCAAAAATTACCCTGTTCAAAAGTTTACACCCCCCAGTTTTTAATACCTTGTATTTCCCCCTTTAACATCAATAACAGCTTGAAGTCTTTTGTGGTAGTTGTGGATGAGGGTCTTTATTTTCTCAGATGGTAAAACTGCCCATTCCTCTTCTCAAAAAGCCTCCAGCTCCTGTAAATTCTTGGGCTGGCTTGCATAAACTGCACGTTAGAGATCTCCCAAGAGTGGCTCAATGACATTGAGGTCAGGAGACTAAGATGGCCACTTTAAAACCTTCACTTTGTTCTGCTGTAGCCAATGGCAGGTTGATTTGGCTTTGTGTTTTGGATCATTGTCATGTTGGAACGTCCAAGAACATCCCATGCGCAGCTTCTGGGCAGATGAGTGTAAATTTTCCACCAGTATTTTCTGATAACATGCTGCATTCATCCTTCCATCAATTTTGACCAATTTTCCTGTGCCTTTGTAGCTCACGCATCCTTAAAACATCAGTAATCCACCTCCGTGTTACACAGTAGGAATGGTGTACCTTTCATCATGGGCCTTGTTGACTCCTCTCCAAATGTAGCGTTTATGGTTGTGGCCAAAAAGTTCAATTTTGGTCTCATCACTCCAAATGACTTTGTTCCAGAAGTTTTGAGGCTTGTCTCTGTGCTGTTTGGACTGTAAGCGGGATATTTTGTGGCATTTGTGTAGAAATGGCTTTCTTCTGGTGACTCGACCATGCAGCCCATGTTCCTTCAAGTTTCTCCTTATTGTGGATCTTGAAACATCCACCCCAATTTTTTTCAGAGAGTCCTGTATTTCAGCTGAAGTTATTTGAAGGCTTTTCTTTGCATCTCCAACAATTTTCCTTGCAATTGGAGCTGAAATTTTTGTTGGTCTGCCTGACCGTGGTTTGGTTTGAACAGAATCCCTCTCTCTCCACTTCTTAATTAGAGTTCTAACAGTGCTTCTTGGCATCCTCAATTCCTTGGATATCTTTTTAAATCCTTTTCCTGTTTTATATAGTTGAAATATCTTTTCTCGCAGATCTTTTGACAATTCTTTTGCTTTACCTATGATGCAGAAACCTGAAATTTCATCGCAGTGAAAGATGCACGTGTCTGTCAGGAGCTCAGAAACTCACTGAGCTTTTATACACACACACTGATTACAAGCTAATAGATCACAGAGAGGATGGTTACCTTTAGTAGACATTCAAACCCATTTGTGTCAAATTTTGTGCATGTTATCAGGCCAAAACTGCCAGGGGGTGTAAACTTTTGAACAGGGTAATTTTTGGAGTTTCTGTTGTCATTATGATTTAAAAAGAGTAAACTTATAATTTTTTCAATAAATGTCTTCACCCAACCACTAACCATGAGTGACAGAAAGGTTTTTGTGTTATCATTCATATTTTCTGAGAAAAGGCCAAAAAATCAGAAATTCTGCTGGGGGGTGTAAACTTTTGGGCACAACTGTATACATATATATATACATATATATATACATATATACATATATATATATACATATATACATACATATATACATATATATATATATATATATACATACATATATACATATATATATATATATATACATACATATATACATATATATATATATATATATATATATATATATATATATATATATATATATATATATATATATATATATATATATATATATATATATATATATATATATAAATGTGTGTCATGTGTGTCAAGCTGCTATTGCTGGTCTGTTACTCCTCAGGGGGCTGGATGGTGGCGGGGATGGTCGAGGTTCAGTCAGGCCTGCAGCTCTCCTGTGGAGAGTGACCTCATCGCCTGGCCCCTGGCATTGTGGCCGGAGCACAAAGCCATGCAGGGGGACACTGAGAAGAGACTTTGCATGAATGTGGGGGGAGGGACTGGATGTGAGTGAGGATGTGGGCATGAATGAGAGAGGGAGAAGACAAGTGAGAGAAAGTGGTTTGTTCTGAGAAGGAGGAAAAAGAAGACCACCGGGCTTTCAGGAAGAGCAGGGATGAGAACACACAGACGGTCAATGAAGGAAGCTGTGAGACAGGAAACGCAATCACTAGCGAATAGACTAAACAACACACAACATCGTAATTTGTTTGTATTGTGGACTGTTGCGGTTGCTTAGCCAGCCGTAAAATACAAATCACAGTCAAACATCTTCTTACACCTGAACACACAGAGCAACAGGTTCTCTTGAAGAAGGAAAATGGCACACAATTAAGTGTAGAGCCAAATACACACAAACACAAATTCACGGGATGGAGGCTGAAGAGTACTTCCTGATTAGTAACCCCAAAATCAGGAGAAAACAGAATTGGTTGGTGAGAGAAACAAGCATTCATTTAGGGTCACTGTATCCTGTTTCCTTTGCTGTCACACAGGACAGCGGGGGGGTATTTTTAACAAGTACTTAAGTATGCAGTCCCTCAGGTAAAAAAATCTTAATTTATACATGGTCTTGTTTGTATGTCTGTCTACATAGCGTTAACCTGATTCTCTGAGACAATCACCCACAACAAAGTCAATACCAGCGTGATCTGTGTGTGTGGCAAAAACACCCCCTAGGGGCTGCCATGTGGTAACAACACACTTAGAGTCACTGCTTACATGATAATGTTTATGATTTTTAGAACATAAACATAATCAACGTGAGTAAAAAACTATTGTACAGCTATTATGGAACTACAATATGGGGGATTGACTGAAATCAGCTACAGTGATTCCAACTGATATGTCCCTCTGTTAATTCTTGTTTAAGAAAATCCCCCATGTGGGACCCGATCAAGTCAGTGCTCATGATTGTGACTCTTGTGTACATAATATCATTTTCTAAAGACAATCAGAAATATTTAGATTTGAAGTCCAGAGCCATTTCTGTAGTTGTTTCAAGATGTAATACCTTTCACAATCTCAAACAGGGCCTAGGTCTAGGTGAGTTTTTAGTTGTAGAAAAATCTTGTATGCATATGTTTACCATGGATATTATTTAACATGACACATTCGTAAGGACAAAGGAGCCTGGACTGCTGCAATACCAACTCACTTCTGCATTTTAAGACCCACTACAGCACAGTCTTTTGGCAGAGAACTGCTTCAAAAGTTATTATCTGTATCAGCAGACAAAATTTTCCTGCAGATGTTTATAGCCCATATTACATCCCTCTATATCAGAATTACATTTGTGAAACTTGTAAAACAGTTATGAAAGATATATCTATATCTATCCAAAAAAAAGAAAACATATAGACATATATATATATATATACACACATATATATATAAATAGATAGATAGATAGATAGATAGATAGATAGATAGATAGATAGATAGATAGATAGATAGATAGATAGATAGATAGATAGATAGATAGATAGATAGATACAGGTATGTACACATGCACACATATACGTATATATATATATATATATATATATATATATATATATATATATATATATATACAGGTATATATATACACACACGCACACACACACATATACGTACATACATAGGTAAAAGTAGGGGTGTGCGATATGATGATATTAAATCGTTAAGGATTATAACGATTTAATATTGTCATAAAGCAGAAAGATCGTCAGATCGTCTGTGTGGGCGCAGAGACTTTGATGCGCACCTGACTAGCCAATCGTAGCACATTAAGCGCAGTGCATGGTAGTATCTCCTTTTTGGTTATGTGGCGTGAAGCCATGGCGGAAAGAGAAAAAGAGATAAAAGCTTGAAGATGTCTGAACAAAAATCTGTTCTAAAGCAGCTGTATTATTCACTCAGATTATAGATATTGCAGTGAGATAACATTTGTTTTGAATTGTTGCACTTTAAGAGATAACGTTGATATTGTTGTTCATTACCTTTCATGTTTACATTTATTGCACATTTTTATAAAAAACTGCACTATTTCAATTAAAAACTGTTTCTTTGGCTTCAATTGTCCTTTTTTGTCTTTTAGGGTTTTACATGTTTTATATGTTAGACATAGGGAAAAAAATGGTCAAACATGCCAATTAGCCTAGAAAAATCAAAGTAAAAAGGAATCGTGATAAAATCGTGATAAAATCGTGATCGTGATTTTACTTTTAAAAAAATCGTGATATATTTTTGCCATATCGCCCGCCCCTAGGTAAAAGCTGCAAAAATAACAGGGCTCATTTTCCATCACTAAGGTGTCACATTAGTGATCAAAGCTTCTGAGGGGCAGATGAAGCTTTGCTTAAATGTTATTTTTTCATGTAGTGTAGGTGTTACCCCAAAAAACTGTTTTCAGTTATTCTGATATATTATGCTGGATTCTGTGAAGAAGTCAAAAGAACGTTGAAAAGAAATGAAAAATGGATAAAGGCTATAATATCATGTACTTTTCAGAGAAAGACTGGACTGTCTAAATTTAATGGCTATGTCTCAGTTTAAACAGTGTGGAGTTTGTCTTGATTTTTCGTCTTGAAATGTGTCAATAATAAAAAAAAATACCGGTACCTCATACTAGATGACTTTAAAATTTAGAACTTAAAGAAATCTGTCATGGAGTGCTGGTTTGGCAGAGTGGTTAGCAACCAGGCACCCCATGTACTTGCTTCTGCCGGTCCAGGTTGGAATCCAGCCTGTGACCAGTTTGCAGAGTGTCTTCCCCTTCTCTCTCACCCCCTTTCACAAGCCTATCCACTGTCTCTCTCCTATCAATAAAGGCACAAAATGCCCAAAAAATACATTAAAAAAAAGAACTCTGTCATGCTGACCAAACTTCAACACACTACTCATGTTGCACTTCTCTTGCTCTCTTGTTGTTTGGTCCCTTCTAAGGCCCTTAATAAACTTCTGCTGGAACGTGAGACATGACAGATCGCTCCCGCGCAGTTTAAGTGTCCGTCACTTCACCACTGTTTGTTTGTGTGACTTTTCTGTCGCTAACTGATTTATTTATTGTTATTCTTGTACCTCTTCAAGGTAACACACAAATACACACAAGCACACACACACACAGACAATGGGTGCCAGTACACTGAAGATGGTTCCTGTCCATCGGCAGAGGCTGCTGGAGAAGGTGCAGAGGTCAGGGTTTTTGGGGTCAGAGATCAACTAATCAGTCACTTCATCAACTCATTACTCAGCTTGTTAATTAGAGGATTAAAGCAGGCAGAATGAGGTTACCTGCACATCTTTACAGTCCACTGAATGCAATCTTTGCTTTTTCATTTTTAATGGGACATCTCTGATATATCAAGGGCATAACAAGTTTTTTAGATATACTACTTTGTTTCAAAATACATGTGGGTATACACAATTTTGCATGTTTGATTTAAGCCAGAGCTGGGCAAAAAAATCTATTAAATTGATTAATTGTAATTATTTTCTGCAGAAGTTTTTAAAAATTAAAAATCAAGATTTTTTTTTTCTCGCCTTAGTCCAATTGTAAGTAGCTGCAATTTTTGAAAAAAATTACAATTTTCATGACGGCCTTGTAGGGTTTGCACAAGCACTTTTATAGGCTTGTATTTATTTTTTAAGTAGATTAAATATTGATCAGAGAGTTTCATGCTAATATTTTGAAAATACCTCAGCCTTTTAGTGTTTATGTAGACAAACCTGCCTACGTTTATACTACATTACATAATCAACCTTTTATGACCCAGACTTTGACTTTAAGAGGGAAACATTAAGACAACATAAAGGCAAAACTTGATTTGTTTCATTTTTATGTCACTGGGAGTTTTGTTTCTTTTAGGGAGGGGAAAATCGATTAAAATTGAAAATTGAGTGTTGTAGAAAAACCTCTGGGATTTTATTTCTAGGCCATATCGCCCAGCCCTAATTTAAGCTGCTGTTATTACTGGTAAAATAAACCATTAAGTATGCCAGCCCTCACTCTAACTAAAGACCATTTATAGCAACAATCACTAATATAAAAAAGTGTTTTAAGCAAAATACTATTTATATTAACTATCACTCAAACAATAAAATGTGCTTTGAACAAAAGTTAGTCCATCCAGAAAATTCAGTGTGAATAGTAATCACCATTTTGTCAACCTTATTTCACCAAGCATTACTGGATGATCTATTTTTGCTTATGATTAGACATTCATCAAGACTCCTGCACCTTGTCTGAACTGCGCTTATCTTTGCAACATGAAAAAACTGGGTGGAACTAAGACAGATTTAGTGTTTTCCTGGTCTTTGCAGATTGTCAGTGTAGTTGTGCAATTTAGATGGTGCTCTTATTCTCTTTTGTTGTTAAAGTAAAAAATATGGTCCACATTTCTGTACTTTTTACCAATGTGTTCATTCTGGAGTAGGCGGGATGAAACTGATGACAGCTTATAAACACGCTGTATGTATAATTAAATACATCTGCTTGTCTTTCTAAACATTATAATGAAGATGTTAGTATGATGCTAAATACCTACATTTACTCACTTGGGTGCAAAGGTATCTCTGCTATCAATAATTATATTTTCTCTGTCAGTTTTTTTAGTTTTTCTGCAACACATCATAAAGGCAGGAATGTTTTCATCAATTGACAAACTATTCCTCTGCATCCTGATTCAGTCTTTTGGCAACAGCTTCAGTTTGTGCATGTTCATGATTGTTAAGCATGCAGAGCCCTCCCTCATTTTTCAGTGGTCAACATCTGTAACGTGACAGAACAAATCATTTTATTGTCAATAGACTCTGGAAAGTTTGTTGTGCTAGTGCTTTTAGATCTGTCAGCTGCTTTCGACACTGTCGACCATAGCATGTTAATCTCCCGCCTTGAGCACTGTGTGGGCATCAAGGGCGTCGCCCTTGACTGGTTCCGTTCTTATCTAACTGACAGAAGCTTTTGTGTGAAACTTGACAACTTTGTGTCTCAAACAGCCCCTCTTCCATATGGGGTGCCTCAGGGTTCAATCCTCGCCCCTCTCTTATTCGCACTGTACCTACTCCCCCTTGGTTCCGTTTTCAGGAAGCACAGTGTTTCATTTCACTTTTATGCCGATGATTGTCAAATCTATGTTCCATTGGCACATAATGCTATCCACTTAGTCCAGCCACTCATTGATTGTCTCACTGATGTCAAAGCGTGGCTTTCACTTAACTTCTTGAGTCTTAATGAGAATAAGACTGAAGTAATGTTGTTTGGACCAAGTTGCTGTTCTCTCCCCAACATTGACCTTGGCTCGCTATCACCATATCTTAAGGACTGCGTCACTAATCTGGGGGTCAAATTTGATCCTGATTTTAAATTTGAAAAACAGATCAGCAGTGTAGTGCAAAAAAGCTTTTATCAGCTACGCCAAATAGCTAAGGTGAAGCCTATTCTTTCTAAACCCGACTTGGAGAAACTAATCCATGCTTTTATTACATCACGCCTTGATTATTGCAACTCCTTGTACATAGGAATTAGCCAGGCTTCCCTTGCCCACCTCCAACTCATGCAGAATTCCGCTGCACGTCTGCTAACCCAGACCCGCAGGCGTGAGCACATCACTCCCATCTTGGCATCCCTACACTGGCTCCCTGTGCAATACAGAATTAACTTTAAAATTCTGTTACTTGTTTATAAATGCCTGAACGACCTTGCCCCTCCTTATCTTTCTGACTTGCTTCAGCCTTACTGTCCGCCTCGATCCCTAAGATCAGCTTATCAGTTGCTGCTAGCGGTCCCTAAGACTCGGCTAAAACTCAGAGGTGACAGAGCTTTTGCCGCCGCTGCCCCCAAGCTCTGGAACGAGCTACCTTTAAAGGTCAGACAGGCCTCCTCACTTCCTGTTTTCAAATGCCTCTTAAAAACACACCTTTACTCCGTGGCTTTTAATATCTTATAATTTATCATGTCGGTGGTCTTATTTAAAGGCACTTGCCGTGAGCTTGTTCTGCTTTTTAACTTGTATGTTTGATTGCTTGCTTTGCTTTGTTTGCTGATATTTTATGTATATATTTATACTGTGCAGCACTTTGGCTACCCCCGTGGTTCTTTTTAAATGTGCTATACAAATAAAGTTGTATTGTATTGTATTGTATAAATCATCAGAGTCAGGACAAAAGCCTAACATGCAAAACTTTTGTCAGAAAGTTGAGCTTGGCACTCCAAACTGGATCTTTTATTTAGTTATTTTTTTAGACAACCTATTCATATGGCTGAAGGGTTATAGGTGAAATATCTTGTCTATATTGCCCACCCTGTCTTGGACTGAATATTATATTTACCAATGCTAGTGTATTTTTTGGCTGCTTAACTAATCAAAGAACTGTATTTGTATGATTTACACAGGGTCCTTACCTCAACAGGTTTAGCAACTGTTACCAGATGGCATTGTCATTTATCATTTTGCTGATTCTGCTAGAAGAGCAAAAGGAATGGAATAAACACAGTTTCTTCAGGCCTGTGGGACTATTTATAAGGTTACACAGAGAGCAGGGCTTCTGGTGTCTGTAATGTCCCCATGAGACTGCATAGTGGTATGTGTGTGACTAATGCAGGAGAAGACAACTTGATCAGTGTGTATATGTGAATTTGTGTAAGTTTATTGATCGTTAGGGGAATAATAAATGTACCTTATCCAGATTTCTTTTAGCTGCTTCTTTTGCTATTAATCATTTTCTACTGAACATTTACAAAGTAAAGCTCACAGGAAAAAAGAAACATTGGCTCCACACCATTATGCTGATAGAACTTTGAGAACATTTGTCAGTATGGATAAAAATAGAAACAAAAGCAGATTCTGTAACGAATTTATCTTTAGTTTTTCATTTTTTCTGTTCTTAAGTTGGGTGGTATGATGGTGTACCAGGTTTGTGTGCATGCTTCACAGCAAGAAGGTTGCTGGTTTTGACTTGCTGTGTCATTCAGGGTCTTTCTCTGTAGAGTTTGCTGTGCATTGCATGTTCTTCCTGTGCCTGTGTGGGTTTTTTCAAGGCACACCAGTTTCCTCACACAGACTAAAGCATGCTTGTTAAGTTAATCTGTGACTGTAAGTTGCGCTTAGGTTTGAGTATGAATGGTTGTTTGTCTCAGTGTGTGGCCCTGTGATCTGCTGGTTGACCAGTTGAGGGTGTACCCTGCCTCTCACCCAGTGACAGCTGGGATAGTCTTGACCGCCCAGCAGCCCAAAAAGGAATACACAGGTTAAATGATGGACAGATGGAAGGATGTTCTAAAGCTGTGGTCAAATGCTCTGTTGAAACTGTAATACACCTGGTTGCCACTGGTGACCACTGTAGCTCTGCTAAATGGCTGCCTCCTTGCTGCTGAAATGCCATCCAACCTTGATGGGAACAAAGGTTTCTATGAAACAAACAATAGCATTGACATTAGCATCAACATCAAGCAGACACTTTGCAGTTTGGCAGAAATTTGACCTAAAAAATGTGGGCTGTGTTAGGTTTGTTTCACACATGGAGTCCCAGTTTAGATCTATATTTTCAGTCCATCAGTACAGCCGTTTTCACAGTGCATTTACACAAAAGTGCCACAACATAGCTCTGCCATCAATACTCCTCAAGACATTCACATTAAATCTGTGAGGACATTCTATCTGTTTCAGTTCACAGTGAAATAGAGCTTAGATGCACACAATACTGCATGCTCTCCATACACACTCAGTTACATGCACTCACAGTGCTCCTGTCCTTGGATATAATCTCTAAAGAAATTGGTACTGGGATCAAACACAGACTTGCACAGCATCTAATTTTCCTTAACTGTATTTTGGTCTCTCACTTTCTAAATGGCATCTAACTCTGTCAAATTAAAAATTAAGGCTAGTTTCAAGCTCAAGCTACCAATTTTACTTCACACGTCATTGCAAAATCAGCCATGAAAGTTTATAATACTATTGTAAATCATTCCTATCAACAAACTGTTAGTTCTTTTAAGGCCAGCTGTCTAATTGTAGTTAGTCTAGTATAGCCTTGGTGTTGTGTGGCCAGCATCAGTGCATTCCCTCTCCCTTGTTCTTGCTAACCCTTACCCTTTTAGAGTATAAAAGGCTTTCATGTGCAATTGAGTAGTTCTGGTACACACTATAACAAACAGTATATTCTGTGTACAGCCTTGCAAAACAGTCAAACATAAACACACAGAAAAGATGCTATCAGATCTAATTTCCTATTACTTTAGAACAAAGTCGGATAAGAACCGTTTTGATTGTAGGAACTGTAGGGGAGTTGTTGAACAAGCAATAACACTTCTTATATTTGTAGATTGAGTCTAAATGGGCAGTTATCAACCAAAAGAACACTGCAGACAGTATTTGCTATGTAGTCAGACACTGACTGTAAAGTTGTTGGTTGCACAATATAACTAAATAATACAGAGGTAGTCTGGCCATAATCTTTCTGTTTTTAATCATGAGATTAAAAATAACTCTCATTTGAAAACTATCGTTTAAGAGTTTGAAGATGAACAGAATAATCAGGCATTCATTATGAACACTGAGATAACAGCTAAGCTGATATAACAAACAATGAATGGTTACAGTCCTGAGACGGGTGGTTGTGACTTGTGTAAGCAGACCAAACTCAGAGTAAAGTGAAATGAATCACTACTTACACAATAGCATGTCTTGTTTTCTTCTGAATTTATTTTTGAAGGCATATCTCAGGTAACTCACAACAGCAACGTGGGCAACAAATACAAGGCTCAGCTAAGGAATGCACAGCTTAAAGGGAATTTAAGTTTTTTAGGCAACTGGTGGGATCATAACATCATTCACATATACTCTAAATTATAGATACAATATGAACTTGTTTATGGTTTGCTATGTGGATGTAGCCAAACTGTTGGCAGTATGCTTTTGCCTAATAGCAAATAGGTAGTTGGATCAATTCCCCATTTGATCAAATCAAATCAAGTCAAACTTTATTAATGAAGCGCTTTTTATACATAAAATGTAACTCAAAGTGCTTTCCACAGAACAATAAAAACAATCCCTCAAACCCACCCACCCACCCCTAGGTGGGCCTCTCATACCCCTTTTCCACCAAGCTGGTTCCAGGGCTGGTGCTAGTGCTGGTGCTAGAGCCGGTTCACAATAGCTGGGTTTCATGTGACGTCACATTGTTGCATAGCGACAGCGTGCAATTCAGATGGAGGGCAGGAGGTAAAGTAACGTTAGAACTTGCGGTGATAAACAATCAAGATGCCAATGTTTTGTGTTGTTTACGGATGCTTTAAGTAAATCACAAACTAACGTCCTTGTGTTCTTTGACTGTTGGGCTAACGTCGCTGTTCAGATTTGTTGCGTGTTTGTTTCCATGGCTTGTGCACATCATAGCCGCGACTGCTAGCTGCTAGCACCTTAACACATAAACAAGAAGAAAGACTCACCCTTGCGAAGACCAAACAATAACCATCCTGTAGTAGTTTGGTATCGAGGTTGTGGACCCACCCACTGATGAAAAAGTTGTATGCCTCCATACTTTTGTAGGCTTTCATCTGCTGTTTGGTGCAGTACGATGTTTGAAGAACCAGATAGTTTGCGATGTCGATAGCCTCAATTGCCGGTAAATCTTTTGTCTCTGCTGAAAACTCGCTCATCTTCATGAGATATGGATCACGCCCACCGTATCTGTTGATTAACTGCTTATATCTATTTCTTGAAACTGGTTCTATATCAGCACAATACGAACTTTCGCCGGTCTTCTTCATAGACTCCATGTTTACTTCCTGCCCTCCATCTGAAACCACGCCCTCTTCATACGTCATAATAATCACGTGACTGAAACCCTCCTATTGGTTCAAGTGTGAACCGGTTAAGAACCGTTTGCTTTTCCACAAACGGGTGCCGGCCAGAGAGCTACGTCAATGTATACGTCTGTATACGTCACGCCAGTTTCCCATAACAACTAGCGAACAACAATAAACAAAACAATAAACTTACCCGGCTCTGTGGAGGTTTGCTCCATGGTTGTGTCCTCCTGCATAGACTCCAGCATGGCTGTGGCCAAATTCAATGCACCGGTAGTGCTGCAAAACGTGGCCGACCATTGCCACTACAGCCCAGCTCGGTCTGCTGGTCCCTATATTCTTTCTTTATATATTCTTTATCTATATATTCTTTTCAATCTGTTTTTCGCTTACTCCAACCACATCTTTTTAAAAATGACTCTCTTCCGTGTTTTTACTCTGCTAATCCCGCCCTCACCCCCTGACGTAAGCGCGTAGCCCCCGACGTAACCTGGTTCTTTTTGCTGGCCCAGCAAAAAGTTGGTGCTTGCCAAGCACCGGTTTTGAAAGCCAGCAACCGGAGCTTAGTCTGTGGAAAACCAAAGAACTGGTGCTAAGTCTGGCTTTAGCTCCGAACCAGCCCTGGAACCAGCTTGGTGGAAAAGGCGTATCAGTGAGGAGTTCACATGTTTCATTCTTGCACATATTGCATGGGTTTTCTCAGGGTAGTCTGATTACCTTCTACACAAAAATCATATCCATTGAATGAATTGGTTTCATTACAGTGTAGTACAGCATTAGTGTGTGTGAGTGGTTGTTTGTCTCCATACATTAGCCCTGTGATTGCCTGGTAACCAGTTCAAGGTCTATCCAGCCTCTTGCCAAATGTCTGCTGGGAAAGGCTCCAGTCCCCCCTGAGTACAAAAGGGATACAGCAGTACAAGCAATAGATGGATGGATGTATTTCAGTTGCAGGTGCTGAGCTGAGATGGTCCACACCTACTCCGACTAAATCATGAAGAATGTCTCCTTAACAAGTGCTAGAAACTGCCAGTGGCCCAACATCATCATATTATCATGATACTTGAATCCCCATTTGATTTTATTGCGACTCTTAACAAATGGCAAAGTATAGCAATACTTTACTTTGCCATATATTGCTTTTTTTTAATCACATACAGAAACTCACAGACTGGTGTCCACGAGTAGCCAGTTAATTCAACCCTACTGTAATGCTGAGATGGCACATATCTGGGTTCCAGGCAGCATTTAACAAAGCCCTTGTTTTCCACACCATGTTGAGGCCTTCTGTCTATAATCATGCAGTCAGTTATAGATTGAGCTATTTTCTTTGCTACTTTAGAGCTGGGAAGCAGCTCTGACAAGCTTAGCATGTCAAGGGTTGGCTGGTTAATCAGGGGGGTTAGCTAAGAATGAACTTCGCTGTTATCCACTTTTGTTCCCTAGGATGATACAAGTGAGGTGAGCCTTATATCCACTCTACTCTCATGCACTACTTATTGCAATCCCTGTGTCATGTACATCTCTTATGACCCTCTCAAAAGTCCACCGTGTTTCCAGATCATTTTAAAATACAGCTGAAATAGTGGAAATACAATGATGCAGACAGCAAATCAATGCCAAGAAAGGCAGGAAATATAACTTGTTGTTTAGATGTTGCTCTTTCTATTATCTCATAAACGACCAGTTGTCTTGTGATATGATGGTTTTCACATGACCATCATGACTTTGTGTTTGAAGTTTTCAAGGCTGCAATCCACCATACAGGACTTGATCATGCAGAGGCTAAGGAAATGGGCCATCAGCTGAAGCAAAGCTGTGGATTAAGTGAATGGGATTTCAATGGATGTTTGGATTATTACTGACAATAAATTAGTTCAAGAGCAGAAAATGGTTATAACTTAGAAGTTTTGATCAGCAAGATAATCTCTACCAATGAATACCAATTTCTAGCTTCAACATATTCTACACGCGTTTAAAGCTGTTATCAGGCTATTAAGGCACTACAACATGGTGAGCTGCCTAAAAAGCTGCTATCCTGCTTTTAACTTTCTGTTATTCCAGAGAATTTCCTCCAAATGTAGCCTAGTCAGTGCAAATGGCTATGGCAACTGTGTGTGCAATCTTGTTTGCTGATGATCAGAATAAATGCACTCAAGGTCTCTGCCACCCATTGGTCCTTTTAAAGATACCATGACGCTATGCTTTAAAAATGTCATTCTAGTTATTCAGCAGATGGACCAAAGCTTCACCATACTAGTGTAGCTTTGATCTCTTTTTTTTTTCTTTAACCTCCTCAGCCGACAAGCTGTTCAACCAAAACGGGGCTTAGCTGAGATCTGGAAGGGAAAATGTGTTGAGGTTTCCCTTCCATGCAGCTGAGGGAAGATGGTCTGCATACACACACAGATACACACACAGAATTGCTGGCAGGGCTCAGAAACTCTGAGGCCATAAAGTTTGACATATGGAATGGTGTGTTAATCAAAGAGTCCACGCTCCCAGCTGGAGAAGCCTCACTGGGAACACAGGCTTACATGCATACTTTACAATATCCCTGTGGGTGTGTGTGTGAGCTGGCAAGTGTGTTTCTCATGGTACTCTAATCCCCATCATCCTTTGTAGCAATGGTTGCACTGGGGCGCCCAAGCCTGAGTGTGCTTACTTTCACCTTGCAACAGAACAAGAGCTCTATAGTAGGTTGATTCTCCTTGACCTCTGAGCAACTTTTCCCTTTTATTTCACATTTAAGCTAAAGACGCAAATAATATATACATTTTTCGAGCTGTTATACTGATGAAAAAAATGCATCAGCTAGATTATGTGATAAGCTTAGACACAACTGACTGTTCAGAAGGATAAAATAAAGACAGCAAAGAGGTGAAAAACTCTTTCCTTCTCTAATTTCATGAGACACAGTAAGAAAAGCGAAAACCTGTATGCATGGAAAACAAAATGCCCTTCTTCTCATCATTCATACCTATTGCCTACATTCTCCGCTTTCATTCTCTCTCTCAGACATCTTTACATTCCTGACAAAAGAAGCTGAGGAAGAGAACATCTGCAAAAAAGGATATGACCAAAGGGCACGACAGAGCATGAGCTAGCTCTGCTTTTTTAAAAGCATTATTCTGCTGGACCATTTCTTTCTGTTCTGCCCATTCCTGAATCATTCACGTTTGGACACATATTCTCATTCAATGTTTTTTCTTTATTTTCATCACTATTTACATTGTACATTCTCATTGAAGATATCCAAACTATGAATGAACACATGTAGAATTATGTACTTAACAAAAAAGTGTGAAATAAATGAAAATGTCTTTTATTCTAGTTTCTTCAAAGTAACCACCCTTTGCTCTGATTACTGCTTTGCAGACTTTTGGCATTCTCTTTATGAGCTTCAACAGGTAGCCACCTGAAATGGTTTTCACTTCTCAGGTGCGTCTTGCCAGGGAAAATTAATGGAATTTCTTGCCTTATAAATGGGCTTGGGACCATCAGCGGTGTTGTGCAGTAGTCAGGCTGATGCACAGTCGACAGCCCTATTAGACAACTGTTAGAATTAATATTATGGAAAAAAACAATCAGCTAAGTTAAGAGAAACAAGTGGCCATCATTACTTTAAGAAATGAAGGTCAGTCAATCCGAAAAATTGCAGAAACTTTGAATGCTGCTGAGAAAGAGTTCATCTGAGTCACCAGCCTCAGAAATCGCAAGTTAACAGCAGCTCAGATTAGAGACCACATGAATACCACACAGAGCCCCAGCAGCAGACACATCTCTACAACAACTGTTAAGAGGAGACTGCGTGAATCAGGCCTTAATGGTCAAATAGTTGCTAGGAAACCACTGCTGAGGAGAGGCAACAAGCATGAGAGATGTGTTTGGGTCAAGAAATCCAAGGAACAGACATTAGCCCAGAGGAAATCTGTGCTTTGGTCTGATGAGTCCAAATTTAAGATCTTTGGTTCCAACTGCTATGCAGAAAAGGTGAGCAGATGGGTTTTGCATGCCTGGTTCCCATTGTGACACATGGAGTCTATGGTGTGATGGTGTGGGGCTGCTTTGCTGGTGACACTGTTGGGGATTTATTCAAAATTGAAGGCATACTGAACCAGCATGGCTACCACAGCAGCCTGCAGCGACATGCTATCCCATCTGGTTTGCATGTAGTTGGACCATCATTTAGTTTTCAATAGGACAATGACCCCAAACACACCTCCAGGCTGTGTAAGGGCTATCTGACCAAGAAGGAGTGTGATGGAGAGCTACTCCAGATGATTGAGATGGTTTGGGGTGAGCTGGACCGCAGAGTGAAGGCAAAGGGCCAACAAGTGCTAAGCATCACTGGGAACTCCTTTAAGGCTGTTGGAAACCGTTTCAGGTGGCTACCTGTTGAAGCTCAACAAAAGAATGCCAAGAGTGTGCAAAGCAGTAATCAGAGCAAAGGGTGGATACTTTGAAGAAAGTAGAATATGACATGTTTTCATTTATTTCACACTTTTTTGTTAAGTACATAATTCTACATGCGTTCATTCATAGTTTTGATGCCTTCAGTGAGAATCTACAATGTAAACAGTGATGAAAATAAAGAAAAAACATTGAATGAGAAGGTGTGTCCAAACTTTTGGCCTGTACTATATATATACATATATATATATATATATATATATATATATATACATATACATACATATACATATATATACATATACATATATACATATACATATCTACATATACATATATATATATATATATATATACATACATATATATATACACATATATACATACATATATATATATATATATATATATATATATATATATATATACACACACATATACATACATACATACATACATACATATATATATATATATATATATATATATGTGTTGACATGTATATAATTTGTGTCTATGGGTGCATTGTATGTATGTTTTGGATGGGGATGCATTTTTATATGAGTATGTGAGTTCACGGTGTGTGCAAGTGTACATATACATATGATATAGGGGGTACCTGCTGATTGTTAATGACTGTCAATGAATTTCAGCTGAGTTGGGTCACGTGTACACCTACCTTGATTTAAATGGCTACTCACTGACCACCCTGCAAAGTCTGAGGAAGAGCTGTTTGGCTCGAAACATCACTGTGTGAAATTAAACATTTTCAAGGGAGCCATTTTTTGGTGTGCAGATGTTCTTAGGCCTTTTCATATTAAGAATTTTTTGGATCCATGATGTGCATATCTACCTTGTTTATTTTTTTACACATGACATAACCCATATTCACATGTGAGGGACAGGCCTTAACCACACATAGACGGGTATCTTCGAAAAACAATAATGTTCCATTGCTCTTGGAAAATAAGTCTGTCAAGACACAAGTTTTAAAAGAAGTTAGTAAAAGTATTATGTTGACTGGTTCAGGAGCATTTATGGTATTTTTATCAAGTCATACTAACACCCAGAGGAAGGAACAGTATTCTACAAAGCTAAGTAAAATGACCAAACACTGCATAATGACAGCAAACTTGCACATTTGCAGTCTTTTCCAATTATAGCAAGCTGTAAGATGACAGGTAAAAATATGCTTTGCTTCTATTACAAGTTCAAGATAGATCTGAGTTCTATGCTTGATGGGCATCAAAAGAGGGCAAAGCCTTGTCAGCGGGGAAAAATGTACTTCTTTCAGGATTCCACATGAGACAGTGGAGTAAACATGGAAGAAACCTAGATAGATTATGCACTGTTCACAGATTTCAAAAAATTTGAAGAAAAGTGGGCAAAAGTGATGAGGGACAGAAGAGCACATCGGAGAGAGGGGAGACACAAAGAGGGTTTCAGTGTTTTGGTTCTTGCTCATTACTGAAGGGGATGATAGCATAATATAGTGCTAATGGGGGAACAAATCATGTTGTGTTCAGCTTACATAAGTGCTGAGTGACTAATCACAAGAGATGTTCCTTGACACACACTGCTAACAGTCCCTCTTCTTTATTCAGCCACATACACACAGTTTGCAAACCAAAGAAGCTTTGTGTTTGTGAATGTTGAAAACTGAGCATTTGAAATAACAAAAAAAATGCCAATGCCGATGACAAGTTAAATAATCCATCCAGAAGCAGTATTTTCATTTTATCCAAAGATGCAGCTACTGACTCATCCCCCCCGATCTAATCACAGGTCCATCTCAGCAGAAGTGGTCATCTGTCACTCTTCTCTCTCCAAATGAGAACATATTTGTGAGTGCATCTGATAACCAAAATGGCCAGCTGTTTGCAAAAGAAGAGCTACAAAACAGTGAGAGAGTGGGAGACATGGAATGAAGCTCCATCTGCTAATGTGCGTCAGTCTATGAGAGCTCTTGCTCCTCTAAAGAAGCCAATGTACATCTGTCAGTGACAGAAGGCATCAACAAGAAAAAAAAATCTTCTAAAGTATTTGAAGCTTCATTTTATGTGATTGTGCCATTTGCAACAGGGGTCATTAAAACAGTGTTGCATGTAAAACAAGACCAGTTTGTACACTTTAAGAAATGCAAAAGTCGCATGTTTCTCCTCAGGCGTAGCTTCCTGCCAAACACTGAGGTTATGGGCATGCAGTTTACTCGGAAGAAACTTAGCCATTTTCCGAGGCTTACAGGTTACTCTGCTAGTTTTTCACTGATTCTCATTGAACACACCTTAACTTCTGTCAGTAGTGGCAGTAACCGCAACAAAACCGCAGAAGGACTGAGCCAACAGCCAGCCCAAGAAGCCAGCAGAGCGGCATCATCAGCTGGAAGTGAAGTGTAAGGGGGAACAGAGGAGAAGGAGAGGAACTGAAATACTGACAGGCAGGGCTATGAATAGAGAGTTAGAGGATGGTAAAGCCAAGAATCTGCCATAAATCATGTGCAAGTTAGCAATTCATACAGGGCTTTCAGTGGGTATGCCTCTTTCAGGCTAATTCTGCCTATACTGATCCCCAATTAGTTAGATACTGCCCGACCTATACTAACCATGTTTTTTTATGACAACTGTTAACATATTTTCTCAAAAGGAAATTACAAAATTCCTTAAAGAGGATTGCAACAAGTATCCTGCTGAAAGGACATGTGTATTACACAATGCAATCATTCATTAATCACATGTTTTTGTGAATTAAATAACAAAATCAGACTGACTAAAAAAAGCAGGGCCTATTGTTGGGTAAATAAAGTGAAGTAACCATCCAGACATCAACCCAGTTGCTGTGTAACTGATGCATATATTCTTTTTTATCATTCTGCCGGGTAAACTGGCAAATATCAGAACAACTGTATTTATTCAGGTTCCTAGCCAAAACCTAAATTTATTTCTCTTGAAATTTCATTTGAAGTAACCCCTTCTAAAATATTATTTAACTGACCCATTACAGAGGCATCATGTTAATAACTGAACCTTAAAGTCCATGCCCCTCAATGTGTTTTACACATCTCTCCCATTTGATTGAGTACCTCTGTGCAAAAGACAACACAATTCACTCCATTTGGACCTCTCCCTATCCTCCTGCAAACTCCTCCCTAGCTGCCTGAAACAGCTTATCCCCCCTACCACTGTGATGTCCTACCATTGTTTCCTCAGATAGTTCATGCCCAGTGGCTCAGGGTGGTAAGCCCAGCGCAGAGCATAAGAGGTAGAATGACTCCAGAGAATTAAAACATGTCCCTGAATCGCACCAAACTATCCAGTTACCACAGCCCAGTGAGAATAGACATGGATCAGGAGTACTCATTATGTAAACACTAAAAGTAAGTAATACTAAATTCTGAAAGTTTTTTTTCTCACATTAGCCATTGAGAACATGCTCCAGCAGTCATCAAAACTAAATAAAGAAACTTGAGTTTAGGTAAAAATATGACCACTTTAAACAGTGAGTCCTATTGTTATGTAACTTGTTAGTTAGCTTTCTAGCTTTTATCTTACATGGTCTCAGCACAGATCTAAACATAGGTTTTCAAAATTTTAAACCAACAAGGACTGAAAACATAGTTTTGGGGAGTCTGCATCAGCTATTGCTTGAGAATAAAAAAAGCAACAGAAGATGAGTAGATGAGTCTTTTGTTAACACAAGGGTGCTGGTTAGGGTTTAAACCAGAACAGATCTGTG
This sequence comes from Scarus forsteni, assembly GCA_036419115.1. Classification (NCBI taxonomy): domain Eukaryota; kingdom Metazoa; phylum Chordata; class Actinopteri; order Labriformes; family Labridae; genus Scarus; species Scarus forsteni. Next base: position 13,656,153 of record JAZDUH010000342.1, read on the forward strand.
ACCAGAGGCATTAATTTAATCAGCTGATCATGTATGTTTACTGAAAAAGGGTAATGATCCGTTCTTTATCTACCAGGGGACCTCTGATTTTCAGTGGCCAAAAGTATTTACAGCTGCTGACTGCTCATTTACCTTCAAATCCTATACAACTACATTTTGTGAGCAGCAGATTTCATAAAATGTTGATGCTAACAAAATTTCATATTTTCATATTTCAAATATTTCAATATTTGGTAAAACAACAAACACGTCAGCCAGTAAGGTAAACACTACATCATACATGGCTTCAAGAGTTTAATGCTAATGCCATTAACTTGCCAAGTGGCCTTGAATACATTAGAACCTGAGGGTTTATGGTCCACTGCCATTTATTTCTGTGGTGCAACTCTAATCTGCCACATTAGCCACCCAAGTGGCTAAGCATGGTTTTTCAGACTGTCCCAGTCAATCACATGTTGTACTCCTCTTAGCGCTGCTTCAGAGAATGACATGCAATCAGAGGCCTGCATGCCTGTGCCAAGTGAGCATGGTAAATTTTTACTGAGGAGAGACTGGAAAGAACATGTTTTAGGTTTGGTTGGCAAAGTCTTTTGGCTAACAGGAAAGCTCTGGTGTTTTCCTCTCCATGGGACATAATGGATTCTCTCCGCCAATGAAACATTATTCCGGCTGGCGGGCCGGGCTGCCAGCCACCTGAGAGTCTTTCCCACAACCCCACCCCCCCTCTGTTACAGCCAAGCTGAGCTGTCACTGCAGATCTGGGACAGATGAAGGGATGGAGAGAGAATGTCTGGGAGGAGAATAACTGTGCAAGAACAATGAACAGATGTTTAAAGGAAGAGGCACAAGAAAGTTGGCATCTCTATCTGCAGAAACAACTATGGAGAATTACTGATTTCTAAGCAATGTGTGGAGGCCTTACTGCCATCATGCAATTTGAGACAGAAACATTCACATACCAAATGAGAATTAAGTTAAACACACAGGGGCACATACATTTGCCCCTAACCCAAATTTGCCACTCTTGATCCATATCTCCAACCTGTTCTGTCACTGTATATATACCAATCCCCGGTGCTCCCAAAACATGAATTAGGGCACTCAGTGTATAGAGGGGGAACTTAATTGCTTATAAGAATGTCCTAATATCATTTAGTATATATACTTCTTTGTTGGCTAGAGCTGGGCAGCATCCTATGATCAGTGTTTCCGTAAATATTTTTCTTTAGGTTTATTACTGTCAGGGATGCTTTTATACCAATCAAAAGAATTTGATCTGGTTGATATTAGCATTTTTAACTGGTTGACAGGACTTTATGCTGATCATCTCACCCTTTTTGTTTACATCAGTTGACGCAAGGTGAGCACTCTTAACAGCAGATCGTAGGCATCTGCAAAACTACTGCTTATGTGGCGGTATTACTAGAGCTTATTTTTGATAAAACAAGTTTGAAATGACATTTAAAAAATTGAAGTATGCAATGGAATATGTAACATTTACTGAAGCCACTTGGGAAAGAGAAAAGTCAAACTATGGACTTAAAAAAGAAGGATAAATTTAATAGAGACATTTAAGGCCAAAAAATTACAAAAACATGGATAACTTCACTGCATTGGACAGCATGCCCATCTCTGTAACAGAGAATCTTAATGCACAATGCATTTTATCTGCAACTTCTTATGGTCACTTTGACTGTAAAGCACTTTATTGATCTGTGAGTTTTATGAGGTAGTAACATTCAATTGTGCCTTTTAAATTGCCCCCTTGGGAGTAAAAAATTGAATTGTTAAGAATGCAGGTATTGGTCATCTTTTGGATCTTTCTTCTTGACACAACAGTGCAAACACAGCCTTAGTGGGGCAGTGTTCTAAGACACAAGTGACAGATTTGAGTTTCATGGAGGACATTTGAACACTAACTACACACTGGATAGATTTCTCCACTTTTTAGTTACAGTTAGCTGTATCACATTCATGCCCGTTTGGGGATCTCATACAGCAGAACATGTCAAGCATCGAGGAGCTGCTGAGAACACTAGAAATCATCAAGCAACAGATTCATGTCATGACACTGCAAGGAAGATGAAAAGGCAAAGGGAGTCCAAAGGGTAGGCTGCCATGCACACTTGGTCTTACTGGTTTTACATGAGGGTTAATGTTACAATGCAGCACCACAGACTAAGGCTGTCACTTTTTCTAAAATCAAAGTTGAATGGTTTTCGGGCATGCGCCCAAATAATCGAAGATATCTGATTATCCCCCCCTCCATAGTAAGGGACAGAGACTCTCTTATCTGCCCTTTCGGTAGAAAGAACACACGGGGTTAAACTCTTGACGAAGCTCCGCTGCACTCGGCCGTACAGCTTGGATGAAAAGCCGATGGCTGAGCCCACAAATAAGTGACGAAACTGCATTTCACATAACACACAGCCTGATATTTGATTCTAAGTTTGCCATCAACAGTGTAGAACCAAAACTACTTCCACACAGCTCTCCTCGGATGATTCGGAGCTGTTAATGTCCGCTCGGAGTGGAAACTCTTTGTTTACTGAGGTCAAGAGAGCAGCGGATGTGACTGAGGGTCAAGCTGCGCTCGCAGCGCCCTCTGTTGGACAGAACAGCCCACTGCTCCGGGCGCCCTGATGTGTCACTACACTCAAGATTTTACATGCAAATATTTATTTACTATTCGGTTATGGATAATTAGCCCCATATTCGATTGGTGATTCAAATATCGAATATAAAGTGACAGCCCTACCACAGACCCCATTCAAGAGCAAGGAAGATTAAAAGACTGTTTACACAACATCAAAAATGGCTGAAAACAGAGAGTTTCTGTGCATTTGTGCCCTGCAGTCACGCAAGGACAGTGCCTAGAGTGCCTAAATCCCAAACTTTTGAAACCAGGGTCCAGAGTGAAAAACATGTGTGCTGCTTACTGTGCTACGTTTATTATTGCAACTCCAAGAAAAGGTTGATCCGCTGCAGCAATACTCTGACCAGCAGAGACGCATTTGTTATATTTGCCAAGGACTGAAGATATCTGAAAAGTCTGTGTTCACCAGAAGGCTTAAGTGCACAGAAGCATAACACCGCTGTTTCACTGCAAACCTACAACTGCTGGCCTGGCATGCACACAGCAATGTTTTCAGTAGTTCTTGCAGATTCATGTGAACACAAGCAAAAAGGAAAAACCTTTCAGTTTCTGATAATAACACTGTCATGTAAACAGGGTCTGTGGGACACTCTAAGGCCTCACAGCAGGACTACTCATGACTAGAAGATAACCAAAATGATATTAATATGCTAGTCATTTTCCAGTCCCAAATACCATTCAGAGAAGGTTTTTTTTAAAACTTTTTTACCAGTTTTACAATTATGCTAGTGGAACTTAGTTCAATGGAAGAAGTATGTGCATCTGATTACTTTGCTCACTTAATTGGGTTAACCAACACAAGAACAAACAAACACAAAATACAATGTGTCTTGGTAACTATAAACCTTGGATCAGGACTCTGTGTCTGCAGATACCCATTATTTTAAAAATCAAATCACACTGAAACACACACACTTTCATTGAGGCTTCAGAAAAACAAAATCTTATACCTATGGATGATGTGGAAAGCTTATTTCCTTCCCAAACACCCTTCTATTTTGATGTTACCTCAGTGTCCCAGTGAAAGTACAAGTACTGGAGCCAATGCCTATACACACACACAAAAATATGTAACCTTACAGTGCAGATGGGCCGGCCTGAATCATTGTCTGAAATCACACAGACCCATCTTACCAAGCTCCAATCTTCTACGACATGGCCTAAAGCTGGAATCTCAGGGAAGAGAGGGGCAAACTGAAGCCGTGGCAACACCAGGAAGAAACTGCATGTTTGAAAACAATGAAGCGGTCACCAGGGATGGGGCAAAATCTGCTATCTTTCTAAGAAATTGACAAAATTTCCTCTTTAAAAGAGGAGCAAAGAATGTCACTTAAAGCTGGGGTTGGCGATTTTGGAGAACTAGCTGTCTGTCTCTAGCCTGAAGGGGGCGGTAATGCTCCAAAATGATGGATGCCAACCACCGAAGAAGAAGAAGTCTCGCGAGAACTGCCACCTGCAGTAGCATGGACGGCAGTTCTCACGAGATTAGAGCCAACAGCGGAACAAACTTAGAAAAACAGAGTTTATTTCAGATTTCTTGTACATCTGTCTTAAATGTGAGGGATACTGGAGCTTGGTTGGTGTTGTGGGACAGCTCACAGCGGACTTCCCTTATTTTCAAAGACAAAACTTGAAAGGTAAGCATTCTCCAGCGGAGTCTGTTCCCTACACGCTACATGCTACATGCTACACGCACTGTCGGTGCACGCCGGGAAAATGCACGCGCAGCAGGCACGCAGAATGGCGACGGGATTTGATTGGTGTAAAAGAAGGTATCCCGGCAAGATTATTGGTTGGTGTTTTCCCTGTTTTACTCCTGCTGTAGATAGCGGATATTTTTCGCTCTGTTTTAAGAACACATTATGAGTTGATTACCATCGGGTCATAAAGACCATTTTAACCAGTATTTCAAAAAGTGTATCTAAATCAGATCGCCAACCCCAGCTTTAAAGCTTTTCTATCAGGAAAACATGTTTTTGCTCTTCTCCAGACCAGGAATCACTGCCAGAAAACTGTGAGATCACGCGTAAATTCTCTGGACGATGCCGTTAGTTAGTCTATGGTAGTGATGGTTTCTCAGCAATACCTGGTGAAATATGCTCTCCACAGAATTACCGGGATTGTCGTTGACAAGGTTTATATAATTGGTAAATGATACATTTGTGTGGTATAATTTCATGAAAGATGATAGTCTGAAGACTAAACCCTAGCTTAAACAACGGCTAACAACATGGGCTACATATTTCAGTACCTTCTCTCATTGTCATCCAGGTGAGCAAACAGCACATTCTTAGAGATGGCCTTTGCCAAGGCAGTCATGGTCTTGTAGTCCTTCGGGATCACCTGTGAAGACATTACAGCAACATGGATGGTAAAACAGACTGTTATAACACTGTGCAGGTGGACACATGAATTAAGCCAGCAAAAAAGCATAATAGGCTTCACTTCAAAGCCGACTAAATTGAGTAATTAAAGAGCAGTGGGTTGGCAAACTCTGAAAGAAATCTCCCACACGTGTGTGTGTGTATTTTTGGGAAAGCCCATCTGTTCAAGGATTACACTCAAAATGTCACACAGCCCTTAAAAATTCAAGAGAGGTCTGAACTCATTCATAAAACATGCATTTTCATGTCCCAGACTCAGTGGGTTGTCTGTGTGTGTTTGAATGTGTGTGTACATGGAAACAGGATCACAAAGTCTGTGGCCACAACAAAGTCACAGAGATCCATATTCATAAAGAGGCATCCTAAGAGGGCTCTTCAGCATTTCTCACTTAGGGTGAGAAAGAGGTAAGGAGGAAGAATAATGAACTAATTCCTCATAGAAAAACTTGAGGGGCATGAAGTGTGTGTATTTATGTGCATGCGTGTTTGTCTCTGGTGGTGAGAGAGAGGTGGGGGTAGGCTGTAATTACATGAAAGCAACAGATGTTTCCACATGAAGATGACCACGCAGCACTGTTCACATCAAGCACATAAATACACACAAAGCCACATCACACAAAAACATAAAAAGTACCAAATTTTACATTTATCTGCTGAACTCAGGCCGTGATACCCAGTGGACACAAAGAAAACAGAATCTGGCCTGGCTGGAAATGTAGCTGAAGGAGGAGCATCTACCCAGAGAGAGTAAGCGCTAAAAGTAATTTTCAGTTACAGACTTTGGGTCAGACACCTAATTATCCTCCACTAGATCCAGCTTCAGTGCTGCCTCACAGGGGATCATTAAATGTCAGCATGCAATCATTTCTTGAATAACTCAAAATTATGATTCAGAATTCCTCTGTAACTTCTCAGGGTAATTTTTAGGTTTTCTCTTCTAGCCATATTGGGGAAAAGCTTGGGTAAAGCCATAAGAGAAGAGAAAGATTCTAAATTATTTAAATGATACGCTTGCATACCAAAATTATGTGGTTCCCTAACTTTTTCTGCTACTTTAAAGCATTTCTTTCCCTACAACCTTCTTCATATTCATCAACACATAAACTTACATGACTATAAACAAACAACTGTCTGTTGTGTCCTTTTAGCACAAAATGCGTACTTTTAAGAATTCATCAAAACACTGTCTACTAAAAAAATGCAAAATAAAGGTACCCCAGAGTAAAACAAAAGAAGAGATTTACAGAGGGGACAGTTAAAGCACTACTGTAACAATAGTCAAGGGCTGGCCAACATGAACAGAAATATTATCTTTATATTCTTAAGCTAAATGGCAATTCATTAAACCGATCAATATTTTTCTATAGGGCATTTTCTTTTCCAAATCTGTTCTGTGTCTAATTTGCTTGTCAATTGACAGCTTTCACTTGATGTCACACAGTAGTATAACATTTCCCTCGTAGGCAAGCAGCACTTTCTTTGGTGGAAGCTATGAGGCAGTTTAAACAAACACAAGTAGTTTTTTCCACTATAATATATAATATTTCTAGAGCAATTGTGATGGTACATCACCTTACAACAGGTTGAATGACACCTCTGTCATGGTCTGAGGAGGTCTGTATCACCTTCACTGGCACTATGTAACTTTAGTGTGGATGGTGAGAACACTTCCACACTGAAAAACTGCAAACTTTTACTGCTTTGACTGCTTACATGCACCAATTCCCCCTCGGGGTGAAAGTTAAACATTGGGAAAGGAGAATATAAAGCAGTTTTTTTTTTAAACAGATTTAATGAATAAAATTAAGTGTAAAGTGAATATGTGCTTATTTTCCTAATGGAAGTAGGGACCTCTGGCTCACACTCCTGCATAGTGGGTGGTGGTATTGCTCCTCTCACGTTGGATACCACCCGCCGTAAACAAGAAGAAGAGGAAAGCTAAATGTAGAGTTACAAAGAAGAGGCTTCTTTGCTTTTAGGTGAGCAACTGCATTTGGCATCAATCTAACATATAATTTATCATTAAAAAACACAGTACTACAATTTCAGTAAGAGTATTTGCTGTCCTCTACACATCCTCTTTCAAAACCATTACCTTGGTCATACTATGTAGTCACAGTGAAAAGCTGTCCATACTCACAGGTATTCATCCTAACAGTGGTGGAAAGAGAAGTACTCTCTACTATTATAGTAAAAAGATCAAGAATGTGAATTAACTTTCGAATATTTGAATACCCCTTGCCTTGTCAGCATTTGATAATTTTTCCCTACTTAGTGGCTTTTAAACATTAAATGTTTTATAATTTCCATGTTAGGTAAAAGGTGGCCATACTGTCTGAGAAAAGGCTGAAGCATGCCTGAATGCTGCTTACCAAGCTTCCATACTGTCATTTGACAGTGTCAGCTTATCTAAAAAGCAACTCAGTAAATTACTCAGCCCTACTGTGTTGGTACATGTTTTTAATTTATCAACAAGAAAGGATCTGAGTTACTGCCTTCCTCATTGGTTAAATCCCCCCCTTAGGTTCATCTTTACTTACACGTAGTGCTGCTTTTATTTTAAGTGGAACCACAAAGAACTGGAGAAAACATCTCTTAGGATTTTTGGAGGTTTTCCTAGCTAGTTTCAAATATTGCTCTCCCACGCATTCTGTTAATGTGACCTGTGGGTCTAACAGACAGGCATTCTTAAGCTCTAACAGCAAAGCTCCCTTTAATCAAATAAGCTGGTTAGCTAATTGAAAGTGTTCTGTTAAAACATACTGACATTGGAGTCATTAATGAAATTGATGATGTGGGAAGATGTCAGCACTCATTCTCCAAGCATGCCAGTGTGTGCGTGAGTGAGTGTCTTCTTTCAGTGTTCACCAATGGCCAGTGGAAATCCTCTCCTTTATTAAAGCAATAATGCACGTTTATGCTCTAATTCAAATTTAATTCACTTCTCTCTGATGGGTTGTAGCAATATGCGTAGTTATGTGATTTCACTTATTTTTCACAAGCAGCTGACGTGGCAGCATGAGTCTGAGTCTGAGTCTGAGTCGTGAGTTTGTGTGTGTGTGTGCATGTGTGTGTGTGTGTGTGTGTGTCCATGAGATAGTGAGGGACAGTGAAGACGAGAGCAGGCTTGTTGCCATGACACATGACTGCAGTGTCTGGTAGAGACCTCAGAGACATAACCACAAACACCTTAGGGTGTGTGCACATACCTGACACACACATCATGCTTCAGTGGCCATGCAATTACAGCACAGTGATAAGTGGGTTCATGGGGTTGTGCCATAGCCAGGCAATTAACAGTGCGTCCAATTAATTTATATTCAACAAGCGTGGTCATGACATATCAAGCAGGTGAGTGTGTGAGTCCATGTTCCTATGTTGTTTCTGCTATCTGAATGTAAAAAGGTGAGTTACAGCTCCTGGCAGAGATCACTCCTTCCTAATAAGCCATGAAATTAGGGGGAAAACACATTCATGGCAGGTTCAAGATGACAGAACACTTAAACACCTGCTGTGGACATGAAGCCACAAAAGAAATGATTTTGTCTTCTTTCCTTTTGTCATTTTTCACTTTTTATTACAAACTACAAATACAAAAAAACGTGTTAATACTACAACTACCATCCTAATCAAGAGCCTGAGTCCAAAGACAGGGCTTTTGCACTGGCAGACATATACTGTTGAATATATCAGATAAAGCAAAAGTGATGTCAGCCATCTGGCTACCATAGAAGGCTAGCACTCTTTCTCTGTGTTCTCCCCACAGTGCTTGTCCATATTTCATATTTTTGTGCAGGCTTTCAATCACAGCCCCTCAGAGCAGTTATATGTAAGTACTGAAACAGCCTAAATACAACTTTGTCTCCTTTTTTAATCGAAAAACGTCCAAACTGTACTGTCCCTAGGAGACACCACCAATGCTAGCTATCCATTCTACGGCATTCATTCAGTGTGTTTTGTTTATATCTATGTTTGAAGCAAATCTCAGGAGCAAAGCAGCAGTCAGAAGAAACTTCAAAGCTGACGAGTGGTATGCAGCTGTTTTACACTTTCAAAAGATCATATGACTGGGATTTTGGGCTTCCATTGGCTATGGGCCTATTTCGGCTATGTCCATTGATTCATTTTCATTTTCTATACCCCTTTATCCCTTATAGGGTCAGGGGGGTGGGGGGGCTGAAGTCTATCCCAGCTGTCATTGGACAGGGGTACACCCTGAACCGGTCGCCAGTCAATAGGGCTCACATTCATACCTAAGAGCAATTTAGAGTGACCAGTTTAATGAGCATGTTTTTGGTCTGTAGGAGAAAGCCGGAGTGCCCGGAGAGAACCCACGCATGCACAGGAAGAACATGAACCAGGTACGTTCTTGCTGTTAGGCACGTGCACTACCTGCTGCGCCACGGTGCCGCCCAGGCTATATCCATTGGTAAAGAAAACATACAACACTAGTCAAACCCACTTGAAGTCTAAAAGAGGTTTTACACAGGGTGAATGCAGCCAGTTCTTGCCAAAGTGAAGATATCCTGCATTAACAAGGGGTCTCCTCCAATTGAGCTTGCACTTTGAGAGGTACAGACAGGAAGAATAATTAGAAGCTCTGACTTGACAACATGCTATCCAAAATGAGAAAAACTATCATGCAAGAACAATATATCAAGTGTGAAACATCCCTAAAGCTGACTAAAAAGGTCATGTGACTATATTCTAAAGCCCAAAATCTCAGTTAGATTATCAGTTGAAAAAGTAACACAGCTTACCACGTTCCTCATCTGACTCATCTTCCTTTTTATTTAAAGAAAAATATTGAAATATATACTTGTCTTCTGATGCAGCTATACACAAAAAGACATGATAGTTGGTCCATATCTCTTAGCACTGCTGGCTTAAGAGCTTGCACAGATGTTCTCCCTTTATACTGTCATATTGTGTTATTGAACATGTTTACATACTATCAAAACAACATACGTATCTCCATCCAATAATCAACAGCCTTAACGGTTTTTAACTGTATAAAAAATGCTCAAATAGTTTTATACCCACAAAAGCATGAATACAATCAGTAATGTTGTGAATGTGTTGGTATTGGTTGATGTATCTGTTTGTGTCCTGTGCAGGTATATGTTCATGTTTCTTTCATGGCTGACCTTGCGCACATAGCTAACAGCATCCTCTTCAGTGTAGACCTCAGCGCTGACCCCTCCCCTGCGGCGCCTGGCCTTGACAACAGGGTTGGGTGGTGGGGGAGAAACCTCATCATCGTGTGAGTCTGACTGGCTGTTAGATTTCTGACGAGCCATGATCTGCTTGCATTCTTCCTGTGAAGAAAAAAAGAAGACAAAACTGTTAGAGGCTCTTCAGAACATTACTTATTATAAAAATACTAATATGAAATAAAAACCTTGTTATATATGCACAAAAAAGAAGAAAAAAACTATGTTCACCAAAACAGAAGCATCATCTTTTGCTTCAGGCATGATCATCTGAGAGCATCCCCTCTTATTTCACTTGAGAAACGATCACATGAAAACAGGCTGATAACCCCTTTTCTAACATCAAAAAAACCAAATGGACTCTAAACCAGGTCAGGTCACACAACAGAACTGTTTAAACATCAAACAAACAACAGCGGGAACATCCATGTTCTGAGTGCTCACTGTTTGGACATCTGGCTGCTGTGGTATGAAGTAAAAGCCATCAAATATTAATATCTGCAAGCCTGAATGTGCAGAGCGCAGAGAGCTCAGCCAGGTACTCACCCCCTCCCAAATGATAAACAACCAGGAAGAAAGAGATCAAATGAGAGATAGGATGCCTCTGTCTGGCTATTGTTTCAACTGCTCAACACCCTGCAGGGAAATTATTGATCGCACACTTGATCAACACATTAGCATATGTACACAATAAAACCACTGCATGCAGGTTACAGTGTGAGAGCGCTGTGAGCTGAGAGTATTTGATAAGAATTTGCACAAAGCAAGTTAGCATTAGGGGTGAGTATTGGCAAGAGCTTCACGATACAATACGTATCATGATACTTTGGTCACGATACGATAATATCACGATATCACAATATTGTGATATATTGCAATATTATACAGTAAACTAGGAAAAAACTAGAGATGGTGAATATGTAACTTTTCCATTGTATTGTAACTGAAATATGTCAAATGCAGTGATACATAAATACACTTGAAAGCACAGAGTGCATCAAGTCACTTAAATTACTGTTGCAAAGGAATTATTCTTGTTTTCCCATTAACAAAGTATTGAAAGCATCCTAACCTGCAGTGCATGCCAAACTGTAATTGAACACATGAGGAACAAAGTGCTTTGAGTTACTGACAGCACAACAGTAAGTTAAAAAATCACATATTTCTCTTGTCTGAACTGAATAGACTGCATGAAAAAAACCTGTGCATACATATTTATAAGTTGTATTTTATTTCCAACTCTGATAAAATATGAGCTATTATTTTTACAAAACATCGATACTAAGATTAGAAATATCGATATTGTATTGGGAGTCAAAATATCGCAATATATTGCGATACCGATATTTTTTCACACCTCTGGTTAGCATCAATGTCTTTGTTAAATATCTACTACGGATAATGGGTTTTCCAGGTTAATACCTTCAATCACACCATTAGAACTGAGTTAGAAGCAGATTTTTTTTTTATTTTCATACTTAAATAAAGGGACAATGTCATCTGTTTGCTGGAAAAACTCATTACTAATGTATCAACAGATAAGCCAAGCGTTTTAAATGAGGCAAGACTCCAGACAGGCAAACCTAAAGAGGCATTTTACCTTTACAGCGAGGGTTCACACTGTGATCCGGGGGCTAACTGTGGCCCGCTGTCCTCTTCTATTTGGCCCTCAGTGAGTTCCCAAGTGTAATGGAAATCTGGCCCCCTCTAAGGTTATAAAGCTTGTGCTCGGCTGATGAACTAGAACAAAATGAGTGCAGCATTTAGGAGAGGTGTAAATGCATTTACTTTGCTGTCTTCTCTAACTCAAGATGTGATTTCTAGAGGATAATAGTCCAGCACTTATGAGGCTCCTATAGAATTTATCAGCTTTATTCAGGTTGCTCTTCACCAGGGTACCAATCAAATAGTAGCCTGTGCGAATCAGGTACCCTTGATATTTGATTGCCCATCCAAAAAATATTTTACACCGAGTGACAGTTTGTTCTGTCACTCCTTTCATGGAGACCTTCTTTAATGAACTTCAATAATTAAGGATGGCTTGACCTACACTTGATCTATTTCCCCAACTCTAATAAACCAACAGTAAAAATCAATGTGGTCCAGTCATCCCTAAATGTTTTGTATGTGGCCGTCAGCAAAAGAAAGTTTAGATACTCCTGATGTACAGTGTCTTGTACACAACAGCTGGATGATACTGGCACAAACTGATATTACACTTGTTTCCTTTTGTAATGATCTTGCATTTTCTTTCTGTGATAAAGAAGTCTAAGAAGTTTCACTTATGTATGTTTGGTAATCAAATCTTGAAAAATGTTAATATTTTCTCTTATAACACCAAAATATTGTGCATCCCTACCAATAAGTTGAAGAATGAATCAAAACTGTGAGATGTATTTTTCAACTTATTCAGAAATTAATGGGCTAATAAATGCCTTGCTGGAGGTTTGTGTTCTCTCAACACTCCTTGTGTTATTATCTAGACATACTGTGGGAAACTTGTTGCATAGATCAATTGTACATTATTTTTCTTTAAGTTCCTGGTGAGCAAACATTCAGCATGAGAATTTTTTTAGATCTAATCCTATTCCTTGAAAATGAATGCACTTTTTTAGCACAAAATGAGATTTAGTTTAATTTTCCATATATTAGCTGTTGATTGATAAAACACCTGGGACTTCCAACAACATTTTACATTACAACAAACTAATAAAAAAGTCCAATACGCACACTGTATCAAAACAAATTCAGATGAACCTGATTGTCTTTATCCAAAGGTCATCTATAATTCACAACCTCTGTCTATTAATATTAAGGCTTCTGAGACTTTTGAAGGTATAATATAAATTTTGAAAATCATATCTCAGACCTTTTAAAATTTGAATGGATCTACAAGAACCCTGGGTCAGGTGCATGCATGAGGATGTATCAGACAGATCATATAAGCCTTCACTAGGGAGCAAAACAAGTCTTCATCTCTGAGGTATTTCACTGAGAGGGGGAGAGATGACTTCTTACAATGAGAAAGCTCAGAGGTGGAGACAGAGAGGACCTGAGAAGTGAGACAGAGAGAAATGTAAATCTAGGATCCAAAACTCAGCTCTCTTCCAGTTTCTCTCACAACAAACTGTTCCAATCATCATAATGTAACTAGGACAGGATCAGTAATACAGCAGCCAGTTGCCTCAAAGGCTTTAGTCTCCTCTCTCTCTCATTCTGTGAGCTGTGTCCTTTCATCATATGATCTCTTTTCACAGTTTCCCTCTCATTCGTCAGTCCTCTCTCTGTCTAATTTGTTTCTCTCTTGAAAGTTATGCCCCAAGGTTAGACTGATGCTTGGCACACTCTGTGTAAAACAACGTGAGAATGCAGATCACACACACACACACACACACACACACACACCTCTTGCTTACGCAGAGTCACTGCCTGAGGGAACACAGCCAGCAGGAGGAGAGGAGGAGAGACAGAGCCGGAGAATCTCACAAACACATGCACGGGCAGACTGCAGGGGGAGAGGAGGCTCATACACTCGGCTTTATCAAGGTTGAAACGTCTGCAATCTGATAACAAGCTATCCTCTCCAAAGACCGAGAACATGCAGTCAGACAAACACAACACAAGCAAAAACATCTCTTAAAGAAACTGGGTCTTTTTCACAATCACTGTCAAGATGCTGCCATCTAAATGTGCATAAATGTCCACTCACACTTTTTCACACACACTTACCAGAGCTACAGCAAAGCATCCTAACAAAACAACAAAACTTCATGTGCATCAGCAGCAGACCCCTTGTCTTAGCCTGTGCTGTCTTGCCTTTTTATAAGACTACACAGATTAGTTGCAGCAGGCAACCTAAAGTTTGAGAGGAGAAGTATTTACCATGACATGGAGGGTCCCTGGCCAGGCCTCAAAACGTGAGTGCGTCAAGGGAAAACTCATGGATCCCATCTCATACACACCTGACACACATGTCACTCAGCTGCAGCATTTTGTCATACAAACACAGCAGATGCCACGTGTGTGCATGTGGGTAAGCGGAGCATCCAGGTTAGTAAGAGAGAGCACAAGTGACAGAATATATGAAATCCCCACGGCACGGCAGCTAAAGAACAAGACTACAGATGAAAACACTGATCACAGCAAAAAGGCTGCCTCTCCATCGCTCCTGCGCAACTCTCCGTCTCTGCTTTCCAGCTCCCTCTCCCTCTCCCGTTTTCTCCCTCCAACACACACACACACACACACACACTCACACACTTACAATCAGGTGGCGCAATGAGCAGGCTCCTCGCTTCCCCCCGTCACTATGACAACAGGGTACCGCGAGCATCCTCCCTAGTTGGCCGTGAGTCTTGCCGGTGCTCACAGCAGCTCTGACGCCTGTTGACAGACTGTTTCTCTCTCCTTCTCTCACTCACACATCTACAGTGATTCATCTCACAGAGGGGGGAAACGTCACTCCCCTCAATGCGGACCTCTGTTCTCACCAAATGGCTTGCCTGAATGTTTTTTTGTGCCAACGAATGGCTCCTAACAATCTCTTTGGGATACATTGTCAACCCATACATTCCTCGAGTGTGCCAGACACTAGTCTGTACCATGCAGTGTCTCTCTCACTCGCTTCTGATCTCCAGCACCACCCACACGCTTTCCTCTTAGGTCAGAGGGCCAGGCATCAAGTGAGGACTTTGTGTCTGCATCCAACAAGTCCTCATGCTGTTCTGGCTTCAGCTCAAAATAACAGCAACAGGCAAGTGACTCACAAATACAATATGGTACTTTTTACTCCTGACTCTTTTTGAAGGTAAGAGAGTTCATTAGTACCCAGAATGAAAAGAAACTGATTACTGCATTTTAAGTTACTTTTCTCTCTTTGAAAAAAGTTTCAATTTTTAAGTGAGTCTTCTTAATTAGGGATGCACAATGTTGGATTTATGCCAATACTTCATAATTCCTTTTTGCAGACACAGATATTGAATTTGATATTTTTCATTAGGAGCACTAAGTCTTTTCTAACAGAAATTGACTTGTTGCATTCAATGTGACTGTCTACTTGTGTAAGGTGCCATTATAAAACAAGAAACATATTTAACTCTTGAAAAAAATCAAAATCTTGATTTTTAAATATACCCACTTTTGCCAAAATTATAGCTGATATATGGGATTTATATGGCTGAGACGTAGGGCCAACGTATCAGCTCTAAATATCAGCAAAATCTCAGTACCAGCTAATGCTGATATTAAACCTCTGAGACCAACGTCAGCTGGTACTAATATTGTACATCCCTATTCTTTGTGTATACTTATTTATGCTACTGTGATCCAGTCTTTGTGGAAATTTTCTATAATATAAGCAGGTGGCAGCCTTCAGGTCTGAAACATAAAGCCAATGAAATTGCAGTCCCTTGAGTCTCCATCTAAAGTCCGCTGAAGGAAACCAGTATGATTGCGTGCTGGGTATTTAAAGATTTTGGATCCTAAACAAACAGGTGTTGAGCCGGGTTCAACAAATTACTTCAGTTGTTTCACTGAAAACATCCAAAGGCTCTTACTGTATGGGGAGATAATTTTTTAAAGATGGTTTGCACATAACATCACAGTTAGTATGATTACCGGTAAGTCAAATTCTAACCACTGAGTAGCAAGAAGCATAGATTAGTGACAGCAGCACTCAGTAGCATAATCGGTCAAAAGCTTTGATTTAGCCTAAAATTTTCAGGATTTTAACAATTATTTTCTGACGATGTTCACAACAAGAAAAATTGCTGATGTTATCACATTATGATGTCACCTCAGCAGATCTTATAGAAACATTTGGAACCATGACATTAGGTTTAGAAGAGTACAAAGTTGTGATGTTAAAGCATGGATCTCTCCAACCTGAAGCAACACACACTCAAATAATGACGAAATCTGAACCCCTCTTCTTTCTTCATTCTCTACTTTTTTACTTAATGGAAAATCAATACACTAAACCTTAAGTATATTAAGTAGGATACCAATATCCTAACTAACAAGAAATTAAGTACAACAGATATGCTTTGCTGCTTTTAGCGTAAATAACCACAGTACATTTTCTGAATACCAGGGCTGGTTTAACAACAAAGATGATTTAAAAACAGTTAAGTAAAGGTTTTTATCACGAATTTCTAAAATCAGCAAATTCATATGACATCTACTTGCCCAAATACTACTTTTTCTTCACATATTTTCCATTAAAAAATCTACTCGCCACTCATTTTTGTCTCCTTTCTTTTTAACCAGTTTGTTTCAAATGTCTGATAATCATGTTAAGTTGATAGCCCTGCCAACACCCCATGTCCTGAAATGGCTCTAAGAAATAATGAAAAAAGCACTCTGACAAAGTAAGTTATGTTTTCTTATTAGAATACAATAATAATCTAACTTTAATGAAGATACATTTTCACTTCTGAAACATAGGATAAACCCCAGCAGCACAAAGGCTGCTTTTGTGAATACGGATATACTGAGATGGCAGAAACCTGTGAACAGTTAGCATGTGCTCAAGTCAGAGGAGACAGAGCAGAGACTTAACACTTTATTTCTGCTTTTTATTGCCTGGAATCAGGCAACATCAACAGTGAGGTAAATCAAATTCTCCAGACACTGAACAAAAACAGGCTTTTGGCTGGAGGAGAGTGCTATTTTCCATCCCTCATAGAAACCCACCATGAACACAAAAGATATTACTTATCACAGATTACTTTGACTAATAATTGTAATTTATAAACTGACATCAAAGTTTTGTTTCTTAACATGCTTGTCTGTGGAATAAGTATTATTTCATTAATATACAGCTGCTGCCCTACGATTGTTCCCAAAAACAGGGACATAAGGACACAGGCGGTGTGAACTCAATACAATAAATGCCATCTACAGAGGAGGCTTCATTAGTGAAAGGTGAGCTGAAAACTGCTGCAGTGGGACTCGCCAACAGCAGAGAACTTCTTTTGCTTTTTTTTTTTTGGTAAAAAAAGCACTGGCCTGTAGTTTGAAGCAGTGCAATTTATCATCCCCATACCTCAGTGCAGAGTTAGCCACACAACACACAACTGCAGCTGTTTTTCTTCTGTTTTATCTATTTTGTCAAAACCTTTATTTTAAGCCATGTAATTGCAAGGGATGTCAAACAAGTTAAACATAGATACTAGGGGTGAAACGAAATTTTGTGCCACGAAATGTCGCAAAATAAAAGAATGACGAAATAAAATTCAAAGACGCAGGAAATAAAAGCACGAAATAAAAAACGCGAAGGGCGCGCGCACAAGTGGTGATTTTTATCGTCCTCGCCTTCCTATGGAGGAATCCAAGGTAGAGGAATTAGCCAGTGGCGGCTGCTGGTCAGTCAAGGAGGGGAAGCTCATTTTTTTTTCCGGCCTACATCATAACTTTGATTATTTATTTAAATGTAAGTTCTAGCCTCCGTTCCTTTTCAAGAAAATGATCTGTGACCCTGTCGCACCAACTAGGTGTCTTTTCCAGGGATTTTACCAGTGTTCTCTCAATGGCCAGCAGAGCTAGACTGCTTAAACGGCCTAGGCCCATTGTGTTACAGGTGTAAGACTTAAGCCGCTTTAAACAGGAGAAGCTCCTCTCCAGAACAACCATGTAAAACTAAGAAGATGCTACGTTGGAGGGTTATATTTCAAGATTGCTGGCTGGCTCATTTCACTGTCAATCAAAAAGGGATTCGGCCTCAGACAGATCATCCAATCATCATGCAGAAGCCGAGCATCCAGGCCAGCCCAAAGCCTCATAGACCCCCAGAGACGCTGAGCGTCCAATGGGCGGGCCAAGGCCCAGCGTTTATCCAATGACCGTCCAGTTCCCACAGTGGAACAACCTACTCTACGCTTCCCCATTGAAGTCAGAAGACGCTCAGCGTCTGACTGTGTTAAAGCGCTAAGACGCTGCGTGGATGAATGAGAAGGAAGTCGTGCAAGTTACCTGTGATAAGTAGCTGATTCTGAACAAAAGATGAAGGTATTCTAGCTCATATTTAGTCAATGAAATGTTAACACAGCAGTACATATCACCACTTTTTTGGGGGACATTTTAGGGGAAGCTGTGCTTTCCTTGCAGTCTTAGAGCAATCGCCACTGGAATTAGCTGACGCTCCTTCGTCAAAAAATTGGTTGTGTGGACCTATTTTGGCTTCCCATGTAAAAGACGTGAGAACGGTGAGAAGATTGCGGACAAAACAACAACCGTGTGCAGCGAGTACAACTATCGACTACCAACTACTTTGAACTGGAGACAGGCAGCAACTGTATGTTTGTATAAGTCTGCATAAAAAACAATATTTGATTTTTGCATCTACTGTTGAGTTGACAGAATTTGATCATACTTGAAGATCAGAAGTATATGCACTGTTATAGGCTAAATATTATAGTTCACAGTTCAGACATTTATAGGTCTAAACTGCAGCTCTGAGGACTGCTATGTGTTTTCCTTTTCATTCAAGAATGTACTTATCCTGATTGCTACAACAAAAAAAGCACTTTTTATTCAGATTTAATGTTTGTATTTGCACTGTAGTCTATATAAGGGGGAAAAAAACTACAATTTTGTTGATTTTTTTTCAAAGAGCATTTATTTTGTACTGATGCAGCAATTTTTTTTGTATGCCTGCATTAGGAAGAAAATAAAGAAAATTAGATTTTTGCACAACTTCGTACTGTTGGAGATTTTCTATAATCTTTATTTTGTATTGTGAGTATTTGGTATCGAGAGCCCTGTTTCGTATTTCGTATCGTTTCGTGAGTTGACCATTTCGTTACACCCCTAATAGATACAATGCATTTGAAAGAGTCTCTCTTAGTTTATTATGACAAACCTAACCAATCTTACTTTTGTCTTGGAGTGGAAGTCACATAAATGCAATAACTTGTAAATCATAATCTTGACCACTAGGTGTATTATCTAAATCAGTGCTGTGTTGAACTAAATGTAGGACACAGCCTCCAAGTGGTTCCTTTGTGAAATTCAGTGTTATACACTGATGGAAATGGGCAAAATGACCCAATGTCATCAACAGAACCCCAGTTAACACAACAGCATTTTAAGCTACATTTTAGTTCTTTCTCTGTGTGAAGTCCAGCATATATCGTGTGATTTCAAAGCAATGCTGATAGAAGTTTGGGTTGTACAACTTGTTTTGAAATCAGCCTGACTGTGCATCATTTGTTGTGCAGTTACAGAGACATGAGAATCATGACCCACCAAGATGTTTCTGATCTGGTGGATGGCTTTCTGGCATATTTGATATTTAAGCTGTACAACTGCATTTATTCACACAGTGAGAGCAACTATGAGCTGATTCCCCCATGTTTTTCTTTATGCACTGCCATATGAAGTCTAAAATTACCAGCAAATAACAGCAAACATGTCTGTGTGTTCCACCTTCTTACATCCAACCAGAGTTTTTGCTGCTGACCATTCCTGTTTCTTGATGACCACAGAAAAAAAGATAAAGACACACTTTATTAATCCCTCATGGGAAAAATTCAAGTCTTTACACTCTAATGTTGAACATGCTTCGCGCACATAGGCTGAAATACACATGTACAAACAGGTCCTCCAATCATGTATTGAAGGAGGGATGTCAGAGTGATGTCTTGCTGCTCCTGAATAGGTGTTTCTGAGGGATCAATGACAACATCACAGTGCCCAGGAAGTCAGCTAGCAACTCTCCAGCTACCAAACCAACTTCCAAACATGGGTTCGGTTGAGACTTGAAACAGCCACCCTTCGGTACCCAACTCAAGTCCTTATGGGCTGAGCTACTGCCACCCCAACCTCTCCAGCAGGACAGCCCACCACGTCACAAAGCTGAAATCATCTCCAACTGGTTTACTGAACATAACAGTGGGTTCATTGTTGCCCAGTAAACTTTACAGTAATCAGATCTCAGTCCAACAGTGTCTTTAGAATGCAGCGGAACCAGAGCTCTGCTTCATGGAGATGCTCCCAAAAATCTACACCAACTGCAACAGCACTGGCAATCAGTGAGAAATGTTTCCAGCATATTGTTGAATCCATGCCACAAAAATTTAAGGTAGTTTTGAGGGTAAGAGGAATCTAACCCTGTACTCGCAAAGTGAACCTAATAAAGTTTAGGTACACTTTCTCTCCCCTCTTATCCTCCTTCTCTTTTTGCTCTTGACATCATTGCAGGCGGCTGGATGCCAAACAAAAAAGAACAAAAGATGACCTGTCCTCTCACCAGTGGACAGGTGAGAGCAGGACACAAGAATGTGGACTCTCCGTTAGACAAGGTGACTGTGTGGGTTAGAGACGAGCCAAAAGAAAATTTCTGAAAGAGACAAAAGGACCGTGCCCTGTAAATGTCACTTGGTTATTAAACCACAATCAGTTTAATTTCCACTCATTGGTATACAGTGGGTTGTAATAACTGTGCCTCCTCTGTTCTGATGAACCAATTTCCACTGAGCAGAAAGGAACAAATTCATGACTAACACTCATCTCCTAATAGCTATGACTAACCCATTTTAATCAGGCCAACTACCATCATGCTTAACACAAAAGCTTTGAATCTGTCAGAGAAGACCTCAGCGCTTGCCGCACAAAAACACCCAAATATTCTTTTGCGAGCCACATCTCTGAAATCAGTTGGAGAAAAGGAAACAGCCATAAGTGGTTACCTTGCATAGCCCTGTTCCGTTGACGTAGACAATTTCACTCTTCACTGCTGGGGCTGAAAGCATGCGAGCGAACCAAAAACAACAAGGTGCCGCACAAACACACATACACACACAGGTAATGAAGCATGGAGGGCTGACGCAGTCTACTCATCACTTTGTTCCACACCATTACAGCACCACAATGGGCAGAAAGTTCGCTTCTGTGTTAGGGCTGCGCACTGGCGAGTGCTGACCTCCTGGCTATAAAATGATGTTCAGTCTCTCTATGGCTGCACGACACAGGCACATCCTTTATTCAAATACTAGATTTCTATTTGCTTAATCAAATCTCTCATCTTAACCTTTAAAATCAACCCACTACAACATCAACAGAAGAAATTATCATCCTTCTACTGCTAAGGTTTGCAAAGTTTTAATTGACACTTTTGAGGATAAGCCTGTTAATCAGCCAAGTAGGTCACGGCTGATCACGTACAACAGTATGACAGCAGCTTTGGAGCTGATGGCAACTGTCTTTTTGAACTGCTTAAAGGAGACATATCATGCTTGTTTCTCCTTTTCACTATGCCAGACTAGGATGCCTGTAAAGCATTTCTGCCCTCAGTACAAGTCATTTAGTTCCTTCATTGCCCCACAATAGCGTTCTCAATATCCTCATTTTAGGCCATTATCAAGCTGTCGTTGAAACGCTCGGTTTCCAGGCTGACCTCCAGTTACCTTGCAATGTCACAGCCCTTTGTGCTCTGATTGGTCAGTTCTGTCAGAGCTGCCAAGAGGGTAGAGCCAGCCTGTCCTTCTTCTTCTACTGTATTTTCCAGCAGGCTCAAAGCAGCGACCGCGTATTGAGTCCCCCTACAGGCCAGAGCTGGTAATGAGTGAGTGTGAGCTAGGGAGCTATATACTGCTGCTGGGTGGATGTGTTCCTTGGTGACGGTTTTGTGGCTAACGGACATCACAGAGGAGGAAGTGCTTTATCGGATTACTCCAGTAAAAAGAAATGTACCTCGTGTCGTCATGACGATTTAAATCTCGCGGTCATCTCGCAATGACCTATTTTCAAAGGCATCAAATCTCGTTCTAGGATATCAGAAAAAATAAAATATCTAATTTTTTGAAATTTAAGGGGGTGTAAGGTCTTGTTTTCAAATGTATTATATTATATGTAAGTATTAAATCATTAATCAGCATGATATGTCTCCTTTAATATTTTAGTTTTTACATTGCTACAGTTTGGTTAATGGTAAATGTACTTGAGATCATGTAGTTCTTTTAGTCTTCCTAAAAGCTCAGAGCACTTAGTATAGGTCCCACCTGCCCATCCACACCCATTCACTCTCACATTCACTCACTGTGGTTGAAGTTTGTATGCAAGTCGTCTATCAGCATTTGCTTACACATCCATGGGCTTACTGATTACACTCCACTAGTGCAGTGGTGGGAGTCACCTGGGGTTAAGTGTTTCTTCTGACAACTGGTAGAGTGAGCAACCAAACTGAGCAACTAATGCTGCACGGTTTGGTATTGCAAGGTTCTTTGCAGAATGAAGGGTAAACTTTGTATTTATATGGATGTGCAATTCTAAATTTTTGTCAGTATCCGATATGTTGATTTTTCAAACTCATTATCGCAGATAACATAATTTTTTGTAAAGGGCACAAAGCCTCCGCATTACTAAAACGTACCTTTTTCTTTTAAGTTCAAGTCTATTTGTGTCAGAAATAGATGTGAGGCAATAAAACATTTTTTTAAATTAATAAATGGAGCTTGAATTTAAAAAGGTGGAAGACGATGAGGTAAGCCATTATGGTAAATTTGTACACTCTGTCAATATGTACAGCTAATGTGATGCATGTATATGGCTATTGTGTCAGGGGAAAATATCTGCTGTAAACAATCAGATCTGCCTATACCAATAATCAACTTCTAAGTCATTTATTTGCAGATGTTATTAACATATTATTGACAGTATTATGGTATACAGACCAATATCTTGTTTTCTCTGAAACTGTGGTCCTCAACTTGGGGTCAAAGTCCATCTGGTGAGGGAATAAGGCCCTTAGTAGGGTCATTTCAGATCCAAACATGACTGTGGTGAGGTCCACTTCTAAATGGATTTGTCATCTATGAGGGCTAAAACAAAAAACAAATTTAGCCAGGGTGTATTTTTCAAACTGTGACACACATCTACAGCTGGGTACACACTAAAAGATAATCAGCGTCAGTTTCA
Source organism: Scarus forsteni (assembly GCA_036419115.1). Lineage (NCBI taxonomy): Eukaryota > Metazoa > Chordata > Actinopteri > Labriformes > Labridae > Scarus > Scarus forsteni. The sequence continues at coordinate 13,679,321 of JAZDUH010000342.1, forward strand.
GCTGTCATTTGTTTTTTCAACAATCAACTTAGAAGAAGATCGTGGACGCTCCTACATGAAATCTATTTACTATCTGAAATCTTGATGTGTTTGGAGTCTGCTGAGCCAGTCAGGGAGCAAGCTGGCTAAAAAGGAGGCAGATGTAGCCATGGCAATGAGAGTAAGCAAAACTTGAAGAGTGACTAATATGAGAAACAGAAAGTCAACTTGTTGATTTGTGGCAAAACACCACCGTCTTTATTGACTTACTGACATATACAAGAAATTAAAAAGGAGAGGACACACCAAAGATGCCATAAGAATGTAAAATATAGCCATATGCAGCATCAATTCCTCTTGATGTAGTAGAGCTGGGTATTTCCAGCAAACCCACGATACGATACGTATCCCGATACTGAGGCCACGATACGATACGTATCTCAATACACATAAATTGTGAACACTGACTGCACTTTTAACAGAATTCCCAGCAACTTTTGTTTTATTACAAGAAGAAAAAGAAAAAGCATGAGTTTTAAATAATTCTTCAACTTAAGAACTTTAATTCAGGTCCCCAAAGATAGTAGACTTAAGTTGAAATTTGGAACATGTGTTTTATCATGTAGCTTGGCTTCTACTTTGAACTGTGCCATTTTTAACATTACCCAAAGTTTGTTTACAACAACTGTTCAAGCATTGAGGCCGTATCGATTCTGCAGAATCTGTATCGATACACGTATCCCCAAGAAGTGCATGATGATATTTTGCCGTATCGATATTTTGAGCACAGGCCCATGATGTAGTATGCCATATTTGTTTACACTAAAGTTGAGTTTGACCTAAGCACCATACCGTTGAAAAAGGAGGCCCATGCAGAAGTGCCAAAAGCTATAGTTCCTCGAGTATTCATTTGAGGCTGGCTGCAGGAACACGAAGGTGTAAAGATTGTGTGTTGGGAACAGACTGAATAAACATGTTCACAGCCTGGTTCAAAAACAGATTTGGTCTACATATATAATGTTTTTTGTGCTCTCACTGAGCTGAGGGTGTTTTTATTGTCTCTGTTTTTTTTATTTTTATTTTACTGAAGATTTCTAGTTATATACGTATAGACATAATTGTCATGGCTACATGTCCACGCAGAGCTGCTTTTGGTCGGACAGCCCTAAATCCCGCCTAAACACAGACTGTACACCTGTGAGTAGGTAGCCAAAATTCAGTTAAGATGACATGAACAGTATGGAAGCATCCATTGTAGCGTATACACAACATTTCAAAGGTTTCTTTACAACCAAATGGCTGACATCACTTGGCTTTGTCCAGTTCTTTTTACCATCAATGGTTTTACCACACAATTAGAAGCTGCAAGAGGCCTTGGTTCTTGGTGAGTCAGTCTGTTTGTGTGTGATGTGCCCTGTCTATCTTCCTGTGGCACACCACACTCTACAAGAACTAAACTGATAAATCTATCTTCATTTGTCTTCATGTGTGGGGTCTCTCACTTTTGCAATATCAACTAAGATTTTCTACATCTGCAAGGCCTTAAGTCATAAGTACTGTATGTTCAAGAGAAAGGTAACGGGGAATAAAAGATGAAGGGATCTTCTTTATAAAAAATTAAGCTTAACAAAAAAGGCTGTTCCTGGATCCCTGGAAGACTGTTAAGCCTTGTGAAGATGGTTAATTCAGTAAAATATCTGCAGTGACAGCCGCACACTTGTTATAACAAATGACATGTCTGCATTCACACATTCATTGGCATATTTAGCTGGTACTACTTCTTGGACAGTTTTTCAATGATGATACAAAATGATTAAAAGTGTTTGCAGTTCTGGGGTGCAGAAGTTATTTGGATTAAATTTAAATCACAGCAGATAAATTATCTTATATTTCACAAGATCAAGGTATTACCACTGCAGTGATGAACCACAAAGCAGACAGCATTGCTTCTCTCTATTTATGCTTCATAATTAAGTTCTTTCATACCCTGTAATACTCCAAATACTTCACACAACACTGTTCACACAACACTGAGCTGACTGACAAGGTGAGATAAATACACCCAATCAAGCTTCTGTTCTAGAGATCAGAGTTATCATTACCACATGTAAACAAGCTGAATGAAAGACAGAGAAACAGCTGTTAGTTTCCCATTCAGTGAGTCTGCTGAAGGCCAAAGACATGTAATTATAACCAAACAAATGTGAAAAACAATCCAGTCCAGAGATGATTTATTTGGCTGGGCACACATGTCTATGTGTGCGTGAGCTTACGAGCAGATCATTGACACACAAAATACAAAGTAGACAGGGAAAGTCAGAAAAACTGAAAGACTTGGGGAGCGGATGAAGTAGAAACAGAAGTAGAGAAAAGATATTCTCCAGATAAGATTAAGAAAGCTGTCTGAAAGCAACCCAGTGTTGACATGAAACGATGGCTGGTCAAAAAAAACAGGGAGGGAGAAGAATACATATGTAGATCTCATTTGCAGGCAGAAGAACCTAAACATATAAAAAGAGATTAATTAAACAGCATTTAAACTTTAATTAAAATACTTATTGCACATACATATCATGCAATAATAATATCAAATGGTATGGTAAAGCACACAGGTATGCCTTAAGGCAAGTCAAAGTGTGCCTTGGGAATCTGTGCAATTATCTCTTACAACTATGCAATTCATGAATGAGTTTTCCATTAAAACTCAATTGGTTATCTGTGTATAATACTGTAGTTAGACAGCTTTAAATTCTGGTTTTTTGTCTCTTAATTCTGTATTGATTTTGGACATTGGTAAGTCCACTGACATAAACCAACAACAAAGGCAAATCAAAACTGCTCTGGGAGTTAAATCTTCAAAAAATATGAGTCCAGTGTTTCAGTATCAACAATGTATTTCTTTCCCTTTTTGTCAGGTGTAATGCTGTTTCAGTTAGTCCTGAATATTGCCCCTTTTTTCCTACTTGTTCCTCTACCTGTGCTTCTTGTAGTCTTTGACGGTGGCCATTCTTCCAATAACATAAATTTATCTTACTGTGTCCATCCACTGTTTGTGGTAGAGGGATCCACTCTGTTCTTCTTTGTTGTAACTGATTTTTTTGCAGCAAAAAACAAATTTTGACAGCCAAAATTGTATTAAACAAAAGCATAAATAGAGTTGTAGCAGGTAGAAGGAGTTATCACTTCTGTGTCATCTCATTCATAAGTTGACCACAATTTGGTTTTTCTTGTCTATTTGATTTGAATGAGTCACTGAATTAATAGCATTTGATATTTTTAAAACACATTCTTCTTTAAGTAAATGTTTTAAGAGTAACACAGTTGTCAAGTCAATTATTGCCAGGCATTTCATGATAGGTAAGGCAAGGAGAGGCGTTTATTTGACCGGTGAAGATAACACTTGACTGTGTTCAACCCACTCACGCCTTGTCTCCTCCCTCTCTGGAACTTGCACAGGGGGCAGGGATGGAGGCGTGGATGCGCCTCCCTGCGCCTCTCTGCACCCCTATGCACCCTGCAGGAAACTTGCAAAGTGCACTGGACACACCCTGTCAGTGTGGCGCACTTGCCATGTGCCTGGTCTACTAAATCAGAGCCCTTAGAGGCTAAAACCTCAATGGGAACTGGAGGACATGAGAACATCCAGGTTACCTGCTGATGCAGGCATATACATTTTCGTCTTATGTTGTCAACTTCTGTTGTGTGTAACTTCTTAGTGTAATTTAGAAAGAGCACTTCAGGATGCTTCAGGCTGTCTCAGAATCAGATGATAGTAGTGACTGGTGTGTGTAAATCTGCAGTGTGGCACTCCTCAGATCATCCTTGCTGGCCCTCTACACAGCAGTAGACAACTATGGTTGGATCTGTAGGTTTAAGTTTACAGAGGGGACAGTTTTTGTTTATTTAGCATAAACGTGGCTCAAAATGTCACTCACTCATCAGCTACTTTATTAGGCACACCTGGTAACTGTTTGTTAAGATAGCTAATCACACAGCAGCAACTATGAGCATTTAGTCATGTAGAAATGGTCAAGATGACCATCTGAAATTCAAACTGTGTCACGGAACGGGGGAGAAAGATATTTTGAGTGATTTTAAGGGTGCTTTTGCTGGTGCTGATAGCCAGGCTGGTATTTCAGAAACTGCTGATCCACTGGGAATTTTGCACACAACCTTTTCTCATGTTTACAGTGAACGGTCAGAAAAGAAATACTCAGTAAGCAGCAGCTGCCTGAGCTGAAATGCCTTCTTAATTCCAGATGTCAGAGGAGAACGGCCAAAGTGTTTAAAGATGATAACTATACGCAACAGTAACTCAGGAACAAGGTATGCAGGAAACTGTTTCTGGACATACAACACAAGTCTTGAAGCATATGGGCTACAGCAGCAGAGGGCCACACTGGGTTCCACTCCTATCAGTTAATAACAAGAAAAAGAGGCTACTATTCACACAGGCCTACCAAGGTAACCCAAAATAGGGTCTAACCTTGCACTCCCAAGGTGTACCTATTAAGCAGCCACTGAGTGTTAAGTGTTAAGACATGACTTAAGGCCCACACTGCCCAGCCCAGCCTGCAGTAGATTACATAGACAGGGCTTGCTGAGCCAGATATTGTCCTAAGAGAAAAGGAGCACAATAAACTTCTTAAATAACCGGGACATACATGGCCTCTTTCAATCCACAAATGACCAACCTCGCAACACAGGCACAGATTTTAAAAGCCTGACTGGGAAAGTGTTGGGAAACTGAGGACCTTCAGGGACTGTAAGTCTGCATGTCTTTTTTTACTCTAACCACTTGTATACACTGAGCAATTTCAATGGCTAGTGTATAAAACCATGGCTTGTTCAGCACTTTTTATTATGCAATCCTCTCTTTTTTTACCATTCCCTGTTTAGACCTAAACTCTGAGCTCTGTATAAATATAAGTATGATTGGGCCTCATCTACCAATATTTTCCAAAGCTTAATTATAAAAACTACGAGGACCCAGAGAAAAGTATTCAACACATTTATGAAGCTGTATTGTTTGTACCAATGTGTCCTTATGTCCATGTCTTTGTAAGATAGAAACGTGTACCCTGTTTTCCTTTCTACAACAAGAACTATCCGCAAAAAGACTGTAAGACTGTGCATGCAAAGTGAAGTAACACAGGAGAGGAAAGAGAAGTTGAGAAACATTAAGAATAAATAACTGAACTCCAAGCACAAAAATACTCTGAGGGGGAACTACACCCCTGAGGTTTAGCTGAGGTCCAACCATCCTGGAATCAAAAGAGGGCCTCAAAAAGATAACAGAAAGGGCCAGGACAGAAAGTGATAAGCAACTCTCAATCACTTCTCCATACCCTCTCTGTCATCCACAGCATTTTTCTGTCTGTACTGTCTACTTATTTTAATTGTTGTCCATAAAGTCATAACCACCCATTTTAAACTCAGAAAAAAATGTCACACGATTCTTGAATCATGGCATATGCTCTTGAAAATACACAAGTTTGTATTTATCAACCTTTTTCTAGAAATACATGTTTTATGGCAAAATTGGTAAGCAGAACTACACCCATAATCCTACTGTGTCATTGCAATGTCTTTTATAGAAGATATTTACCTGCCATCTTTCTCATGGCGATATGCTCATATGACATGAATTACCAGCCAAGGAGATTATGATATTTGCCAGCGTTTGTTAGTTTGTTTCTTGATTTGTGAACAGGGTAACTGGAAAAGATATGAATGAATTTCAAGATATTTTCTGGGAACTTTAGTTGTGTTATTTGTTTTATGAAAAAGTTATTTGATTTTGGTGGTGATCTGAAATTGTATGTGGATTTCGTAATATTTTGAAGGATTTCTTAACACTGTGAGATTAAGAAGTTTTCCATATTTTTGCAAATAATTCATGAACTTCTGACAAGCCTTGAATTACATTTTCAAGGATTGTTGGTCACGGCACAAGAACAAAGTGATAAATTCTTGCTGGTAATATGACTCCTGATGTGAATCCAGGATTTTTTAAGGATTTGCTATCAGTGCAAGATAGGGCACTTTCCACATTTTTGACAATAATTCATCCAAATATGTTGTAAAAGCTTTGACAGATGTTTGTGCTCTCTGAGCTCTAGTTGATTTTTTATTTATTTCAGAGAATTGCAGTGGAGAGATAATAATCTGAAACCAAAGAGAACACAGTTGTGTGTTTTATCAGGCTCACTAAATGCAAAAAATACACTTTCCACATCATCATCCTTGTTTGGTGGACCCATGGTTAGTTCTCCAGAGGACAGCTTCTACTGAATATCACCATTTTTTGTTCACCGTACAGAGTTACAGTGCTTCTTGTGTGATACAGATAAATCATTTAAAGTCAAATTAGGATATAAAAAGCAGCTTTGAAGCAAATGTATTCACTCAAACAGAAAAAAGTCGCTGACATAAAATGTTGCAATTGATCCCAGAATGATAACCACAAACAAAAAACGTTGCAACCCCTAGACTTTTATAATTTACAATTTGGCCAGCCAAAGTCTGCAAGACTGAATTAGATATGACAATGAAAACATCAAGCAAGGTAAATCTGTCAATTCAAGGGACAAAATAAATTAATCACTGGAGCAGTAGCTCCAACAATTCCAGTAACATGCAGGGTCTTGTCCAATGTGTCTAAAATTTCTAATGACACCTGCTGCATCAAAGGCAATCACTTTCCTTCATTCCCATTGATCTCAATCTGCACTTTTACTTCCTATCCCATCTGACTCTCATGCACCCCAATGTCAAATGACTAAGACCAAATCTTAGTGATAACCATTCATCAGTGCATCAAAAAGCAGTAAGGAGTAAGATTTCTGTGCTTTTCCACACATTTACCTAGCAAAAATCAACAGTTTAGATCTGCATATTTGTAATGAAAAGGATTTAGCTTCTTGAAATGTTACTCTAATGCTATATCCTCTTTATAAAAAATATTTCCAGTTACATACACATCTGTAATACACTGAGTTTAAGTTTGGCGTCAGATGCTGTTCAAGGTTTTATGCATGCCGCACCTAACACTGAGGGAGATTTCTGATTAAAGGCAGCTGATACTTTTCCCCCCCTTTAGAGGACGCCATCGTCAGAACCTCCAGGTGGGTTCAGCTGTGGATATGAGGCTGATTAAATGTAAGCAACAGCTAAGGGATAGGGTTGATGCTTCCATGAAAAGTGGCGCTGCAGCCACACATGAAGTGAGATCAAGAAGAGCACGATAGCTCCAGTGCTGCACATTAACTTATTGCAAAATATGTGATGGATGTGTGCTGTAAATAGTGCAGTGGTGCAGTGCATAGGGTGTCTATATATGTTCCACTATTAACAATGCCTCCCTCTTACTTCATGGAGCCACTTACACAGATTGATATGGTACCTCTGTGGTATCAATTTCTGGAAACAAAAGTCCATGTTTAATATTGAATGTTTACCCTTGCAAGTTTCTGAATTAAAAGTAATTCTGTTTACGTAAGACCATATCAGAGCTCACTTGTAAAAGGGGTTTTGATCACAACACAAAATCTTTGCAGCTCATTTGTAATTAAGAAGAGACATAAGTAGGGCGAATACAGAGTGTCATCTTTTACGGCATGAATCAATAACAACTTAATACTGGGTGCATCTGCTGAGCTCTGTCACATCCATTAGTATGCGTGCAGCCACTCTGAGTATGCAGCATTACAGTCCCCCCGAACAGCAGCAGTAGCTCCATTATCATTGTGTTTTCAATGTTCTCTCTTTATGACCAAAAAGATGGGTAGAAACATGATTCAGTTATTCAAAGCATGAAGTGCAAACACATAAAGAAATTTGAATCAGACAACACCATAAAAAGACATGATCTTGACCTTGACTAGGATGCTAGGACAAAGTGAGTATTCATAAAACATTACCCATTATTCATAATTTGAAAACAATTCCAGTAACTGACAATCATGAGTCCAAATTATAAAGTTATAAATAAAAATGATTTTGTTGATAAACGTCAAAGAAAAAAAATAAGATTCCTCAAGTCAAAGTTTAGCTATTTTTTCCATTTCCTGTTAACAAAACATCAGCTATTGGTGTGTGTTTTCAATGTTCTTAGGCTTATTTACATCATTTTTCACCCCAGTGTTTATTATTTTTTCTATCTTTAATACAAAGATTGACGTGATCTAGGTCTCTCCTCAGTAAAACAATTAACTAGGTTGTCAAAACCTTTCAAATGACTATTGTAAGGCGGTTCAAAAAATCTTAATGCCACTAAGCAGACATGGAAAAAAATGGGGGCAACATCAAGTCACAATGAACAGAACCAACATGACATTTCTAAAGAGGAATTCTGAAGCAGTTATATATAAAAACCTACATAAGATAAGGCCATATGTCCAGTCCTGGAACCCTGGTTTATTGTCTCTTATTAACTATCTATTGCCTGTCTAAACACAAGTATGGTAGATAAACTTATAATAGAAAACTATATATTAAATTACCATATTGAAAGCATTCAATCACATGACCAGCAAAGACGACTGGAGGGTTAAAAAAGAATGTGTCTGATGACACTGACCACTGTGTAGAGATGAGTAATGGGCAGACTTCACACAAAGGCCTTCTGACCCTGCACTCTCTTACCTATGCTCTGGATGTTAATATATTTGACTCAGGGCTGAAGATATGGACAAAAATTCCATATCTCAATATTCATGCCAGATGTATTGATATCGATACGACACAATATGACTACTAGGGCTGCAACAAACGACTATTTTTGCGATAAGTCAACTAGTCACATCATGCATGAACTGCAGCGTACCGCAGCAGCATGCAGCTGGTGGTTCAACTTGCTTATAATGAGCAGACCTGGCAACTAGAAAAGCACTCGGACAGCGCAGACCTCCGCCAGCACCACAGTCCTCTCCCATATTGTGATTTTTACCATAAATATTAGTCCTACCTTTATTTCATGTAAATATTTAGATTCCTTGACCATGAAAACATACCATTAGCAATTGGATTCATAATGATATCTATTTTAGTTCAGTAGTTATTCAAGAAAAATTGCATTTTTCATCATAGCGGATCCAGACGGTGATCCGGATCAACACCAAAATTGAATCACTTCTTCCTTTTCCCATGCTGAACATTTCCTGAAAATGTCATCAAAATCCATCCATAACTTTGAGTTATTTTGTTCACAGACAGACAGACAGACAGACAGACAGACAGACAGACAGACAGACAGACAGACAGACAGACAGACAGACAGACTCTCCCAAAAACATAACCTCCTGGTGGAGGTAATAACGATATATTTATCTTTTAGCCCTTTTTGACTCTGCATGATGTTGTGCACCAGGAGGCAGTTGATGCACAAAGGAGTGCTCAACATCCTGATGTGTAAAGATTCAGATTAGAAAAGGTAAGAACTAATAAAAAATCCATCAATAATCAATTGAAACATCTGATCAGCTAAAACTGAAGATAAAATGCACAGTCCTCATCATACAAAGGTTGTTTGTGTGGCATTTCCTCCACACTCATAAGGTCTAGTGGTTTAACTAGTAAACGTGTTAACAGGTGACTTTGAGACAACTTAAGCAGCTGACTAAAACAGCGCAAGTGCTCTTGAATGTCTCTTTATTTAGGTTTAGAAACAAGACCATGGCCCTCTCTGATTCTTTGTTGTGTAGGGCGATGCTCAGCACAACATAAGTTTGTTTGTCTGGTTTTAACTCATGACTCCTTTATCGTACATAAAAGATGCTTAAAAGGCACATCATGTAAAATTCTGCCCCCGGGTGATTCTCAACTAAACAAAACAACTGCAGATGAAGTAACATCTAAGTGTGTAGTTACCCATAGTCACTTCCAGCTGCCGCCTGACAATTTTGTTTTAACTGAGGACATAATTTCAGAAAAAATGAACTCTGTCAGGTGTGTATACCAAACAGAAAACCAGCATTTCCATTTTGTGAGAAAAAAAAACACAAAGTGAGAGAGAAAAATTTACTAAAAGGGACTTTCTGGTTCGCTTTTGTTCCCTTGTTGTTTTACATTTATCTGTGAAGCAGAAACTTTGGTTTGCTGAATGGGGGATGAAGTGTTATTTTTGTGAACCTGAGACCTCAATTCAAAATTTCTGTAAACGTCTATTAAAGGGGGGAGGGGATGGAGTATGAGGAGAACGTCTGGGTGACAGAACAGACAGAAGACAGTGAACAGCCGCCAATAAAAGGCCCATCTCATTATAACAACTAGGAATTTCTCTGTCTCTGAAAAGTCATAGATATACCTCTGGAAATGTTAGTGTGCAGCTAAAACATATAACTTAAGAGTCAATCCACTTACCAAACATAATTATAATAATATATAAATGTTTACATACTGTAAGTTTAAAGAGAAAGGCTTTGGCTAAGAAGCATATAAATATAATTTAACTTCATAAACCACTTGTTGCTCTGCTAGAGCTGATAAACATTTAAACAATGTGTGACTTCTGTATGAAACACCATCATCACAAAGTGAAAAATTATCATAATGTTAATTCTTCATAATATCCACCACCTCTATGTACAAGAAGAATGAATTTCTCCCAACAGGATCAAGTCTTTTAGGATAGTTTAATCAGTTGACTCTCACATGCTATCACACTAACCCATACACAATCACTGCAACAAGGATGGAAACCCACCTCAAGCTATCAATATGACGTACCCTAAGCCTGCTCTTATCTTGCATGTCTGCACAATCGTGTCTCTTGTTTGCGAGATTTTACCAAAGATCCAACTCTCCTCATGCTTAGAACTATAGCCCACAGCGCCACACTCAAACACCTTCATGACCTTTGGGTAAGAGCAGCAAAGAAGAGCCTTTTGTTTCTATTGGTAGAACTCATGTTTAACTAAAGAGCAAACTTTAGATCTGAATCTCTTCAAAATTGAACCACCAGTGCAAATGCCAGGTTCAAATTTTAGAACTACTTAATAAAAAGACAAATTAAAATTCATTTATATACACTGAACAAAACATGAGCTTTGATAGCTGATGTGTCCCCAAGAATTCAGTACAAAGAGCAACTTATAAATAAAGCAGGACACAAAGAAGTACCTATCCTGCAAAAAGCATCTTGTGAGCAAGAGTCACCACACTGACTGAGCAGACACACACTGAGCAGTCACGTTGTTTGTGGGCCACAGAAAATGTGCTACAGAGGTTGCCCTCACTGTAACCCATTTTGAAGTTATGATCTGTCATTTTAGTCTCGATAAAGTCTCTCATCTCTATGTAGCAGTAAAATTTCAGAAGATGTGCGTCACCTTTTCTGACAGACAGACAGGGACAGACAGTCTGTTCTCAGAGCCTTGAAACAGGACACTGCCCTGTAATAGTTGAGCCTCTCATATTTGCTAATGGACTCTCCCATTATAGGATTATGCTGAAAAAAATGTGTTAGATGACACTGTTCTGACCTGCATCGGAGTTGTTTAGTTCTTCCTCTGCCCCTATGTAGTGGTGTCACAAGTATTACATGAGAAGATGGCAACAAATACAACACTGGAAGTGTGAAGTCAGTGCTGATGTGCAATAGAATAGTTCATCATTGAACCAAATCTATGATAGAAATATTAGGAGAGCTCTGGAAAAAATAAAGGTAAGTAAATGGCACATTCTGCATAACTGTAAGAACACAAGTTGAAGCTTAACTACCTTACATAATGGAACTTGAAGAAAATGTAAAAACACAGCCAGCATCTGCATTATAAACAGAAAAACTGAAACTTAAAAACAAAACAAACAAACTCCTTTTTCACTAACCTTTTCCAGCTTTTCAAAGTGCTCCCGCAGGAACTTCATAGGACGCTCAGGCTTAGCGATGCAGAGATTCACAATGCACTCTTTGAGGATCTGCTGGATGTTGTGTTTCTGTACGAATATTTCACAGCCCTTCAAACTCTCGTCTTCTTCCAGAGTGGAGGAGGAGGAGGTGGCCATCTTATCTTTTATCTCTGTGGCAATGGGAGAAAAACAGGGTGGACCATGAGAGGAGGGAGGGAAATCTAAATAGAGAGGGAAGTAGACTGGATAGCAGGAGAAAAAGGTTTGACAAAACATATAATAATAAAGAGCAGAGGCAACTGTATCAGAAACATCATGACTGCAGGAAGGTCATATCAACAATAAGAGACAAGCTGATCATGGTATGGATGTGCATGAACATATTACATCTCGTTTCTTGTGTTTTCTGTCAAACACCACTTGGCATTAACCTTTCTGATGCTAAAGTGCCCTAAGTAAGACATGATGTATCAGGAATAGGGATTGTAATTGAAAACCAACTCCACTTGAGAATCAATAACAATTCCCTCAACAAATCGATAAGATAAGATAAGACAAGGTGAGATAAGATAAGATAAGATAAACCTTTATTAGTCCCACAGGGGGAAATTCCAGGGTTTTTTTTTTGTTTTTTTTTGGTTGTTTGCTTGTTTTTTTATAATAATACAAGTCTTTTTGCTTATCAGCTTCCTTATCACTTCTTTTTATTTTGTTCTGCATGCTTTGCAAATCTGAGGTAGTTATGATAACAGAGAAATTAATAATCGTGGCAGACAGGGTGCAGAAGTGGAAAAAAGACACTAGTGCACAACTTTCGTGAGTACGGACATCAGCAACTTGATTAAGAATTTATCGACACAGCATAGCACTGAATATAAGGAGTGCCATGTGTCTCCAAAAGTAGATCTAATTTTTCTACAAAGAAAATTTGCAGGAAGTATTAAGAAATCAACAAAGAATCAGATCCATATGCAAAATCCTTAATAGGATTATTATCAATAGAATCATGTTTATTCCCATCCATAATCAAGCCGTGTTACTTCTTAATTGACTAAAGGGCTGTCAAAAAAGCAGTGTAGTTGTAACACGACAACCATAAACTAGGTTTTGTCTTTCTACAGTGATGCAAAGTATTAGCTTTTTTCAGATAACCTTTATGCCTGAATTTCAAAACGTATTTAAGTCTTTACTAGTATCTATCTAATACCAACTGTACTCATGGTTAACAGTGTGAAGTATCTCCTGAGCTGAAACAGAGGTTGCCTGTTATTCTTATAGTGGCATTAATTTCGTTTTAAAAAGAGACACAAGACAAGAAATATGTAGTTCTATCTTAATAAACCAAATATTTTCCAAGAATTATATTCATATGTTTGCTTAAGACTATTCTTGAACATATGCAAAAAAGTGTTTTTGATAGAAACTTTTTTTAGACCTGCAAACAACACTGTAACAACCTGCTGATTGGCCGTGAGCTCTGTAATGCACTAAACAAGAATGTGACCCTTTACTTTAAAAAACAAGTTTTCAAGGTTGTTTCCTGTAACAACAGTCAGATAGGACTTAAAGGGGTCATATTTTGCCTGAACATATTTTTGTTAATGTTTATGATCACGAATATTCAAGGATCTTTAGGTTTCACAAACTGAGCACCTTGAATCCTCTTGGATTGTCTCTAGAGACACTCCTGTCACTTTAAGGCTCAATCTTTTCTGATTGGCTGACCATCCACTCTGTAGTATTGGCTATGTTTTCAATGATCCTGCATTATTTCCATCGTCATTGCTCTACACTGGGCTGCCACATCATTCTGCAACCAAAATACTGGTAGGATGTCACAGTGGTTTGTCTGTTCAGGTGTCGGGTAAATCAGCTGTTTCAGGCAGCTACTGCTGCAGTTTACAGGGGGAGAGGGAGAAGTTCCCATGTCGTGGACTTTGTTGCCATGTTAAATACACTGAAGAGTATCTAAAGCTGCAAAATAAGAGTTCATTGAACAACAAAGAATACATTCTTCTCATGCACCGAAAAAAAAGCTTTAGTTTGGAACTCCATCGGACCAAAAGAGCCTTTGCTTGTTTGTCAAATAAAGGGGGCATAAAAAGAGAGAAGGCACAATGTTTTGTTTCAGATATGCTGATATTTACGAAAACATCATTGCCTGTAACCCCTTTACAATATCTTTTGTGAAGAAGACAAAGCCTCCACTTTACTCATTCAACCTGTTCCTTTTATAAAGACAGTATGTCTATGTAAGAAACATATGTGAAGAAAACATCTTATTCCTGAAGAAATCATAATTTGATCTATAAAAGTCAACATACTGTAATAATTTTGCAAGATCTGTTGATTTATGTGATATGGTATATTTGAAAATATTCTATGTAAATACTAACAACAACTTTCATATCTGCCAATACCAAAAACTTAACTTCTTATGCATTTACCTCCTGATACTGTGTTTGCCTCCTTCATATTGTGCAGCCCTAACAAACAGATTGTATCAATAATGCTTAATCAAAGTAACAACTAAAACACATACAATGCATTACATATAGATCAATATACGATACATGCTGTTATCCATACATTTTGTATCAGCTGATGATTGCAAAAAAAAAGCTAATTATTCGTACGGACAGGTATTAACATTTTTGCTGATTTTTAGCTTCTATATTGGCATAATGTACAAACATCCTGTGATGGTTTACTTTTCTGGCATCCTCTTTTATAAATCAGTATGATTTTAAGAATAAAAATAAAACTTTTTTACTGGTTTAACATCTATTTCTTACACAAATACACTGTTACCATGATGGAATCTATTAGTTTTGGTTCAGTGGGGGCTTTGTGCTCTTCATTAAAAAAAAACAATGTCAGTGATAATGTGTTCATAAATATAGGCACATCAGTTACAGCATCAACAAAAGTTCAACATTGTGTCCTAAAATAAATCCTGAAAAAAATCGGATTTGCTTGCGTATGATTGTCAACTTCAAAATGACAGGGTATGGGGGTTTAAGGTTCTTTTAAATTGATATCAAGGCACACACGTTTTGCACAAGAGCAGGAGAGGCACAAAAATATTGGGCAAAGAACTCATCATTGTTATTGTAAAGCATAAGTAGCAACCAAAGTCATTTGTCATTTGTTTCCCTTAAAATTCCAAAACAGATTTGAGATGCTCTTAATCGATGAAAATTTCTGACCTTTGAAAAGTAAAATAGGACTTTTTAAGATCTCAATTTGAAAAAAAAAAAAATCAAACCTGGGACTTGAGATTTTTTCAGGATCTGAAGGATGTGAAAAAATAACGATGGCACTGTGACATTATCACGTCCAATGGAAGCAACCGTTTTAGCCAATTCTTTAGCATTCCTTAAAATCTTTTTGATGTCTTCTTGGTGTAGGCAATAAAAGATGAAGAAACAAATTAATATTAATTAACATGTCTCTTTTAATGTCGCAGTTGTACTTACTAATTAATATTTACCTTGATCTAATTTCCACTGTTGTTTTAAGTAAACTAAATTATGTGTGATATCTTGTGCACTTACATAAATATGCTAGAAGCTTGTCAGTAAGACCCTGTGATGGAAAACATGACAAAAAACTAAGGTCACCCTGGACTGTGAAAGAAAACATAACAGCAGGTCAGAGCAGCAAATGTTTACTGACAGCAGCTATGGTTATGTCATCCTGCAGATAAACATTCAGTAAAAGCAGTTTCCATAAATGAATGAAAGCAAGGAGGCTGTGCAGGTGCAGCTAACTGTTAACTAGCCTCTGTCACTTCCTCAAAGGGAAATCACGTTTACGGTGTGTTGTTAATTCACCGCATGATGAATCAAAATTATTCGGGGTTTTTACAAAACATCAGCCGAGTTTGTTGACAGCAAACAGCCCAGCAGAGCCCCCCTTCTCCCATAACACGTATGATATGATAAGCTTGTACCGCAATCGAGTACCTGTTCAGATGTACAGAACACACAGCTAACCAAGCTAGCTTTGCTAATCTTACGATGACAACCAAACCACAACGACAGGGAATCACAGCGAAGTAAACGCTGTCAGCGGCCCGGTCCAGACCTCCGTTATCCGTTACTACAACCACAGCCCGTTCAGGCTCGCTGACTTGTGTCCCTACCGTTATTTGTGGAGGATGCTCAGAGAGAAAACACCTCGCTGATGGTGGGAGGTTGGTGTGGAGTCGTTTGGTAGAGGATGCTGCTACTGCTCTGCCTCTCTGCTGCCGCGGCTCGCTCTGCGTCAGTCCCGATGACGTCAATCTGTCAACTCGACCGCAGCGGCACGAGCGGCAATCACTCGAGCCTCGGAGCAGCGTCGGGCACGCGCCGGATCACCTTTGGATAAAAAATGTTTTAAGTTAAAATGTAGCCCAAACGACCTCGATAAATACAAATGGTCTTTACAGATTTAAGAATAAGTCTGTCTCATGAATACACAATTTCAATTAATATTAAAACTTTAAGTCAAGATTGACGCATCAAAACCCGATAAAAAATAAAATACAAAACCCAAAACCAGTGAAGTTGGCAGGTTGTGTAAATCGTAAATAAAAAAAACATAATAAAATGATTTGCAAATCCTTTTCAGTCTATATTCAATCGAATACACAGCAAAGACAAGATACTTAATGTTCGAACTGAGAAACTTTGTTTTCTTTTTCAAATAATCATCGACTTAGAATTTAATGGCAGCAACACATTGCAAAAAAGTTGGCACGGGGGCATTTTTACCACTGTGTTACATCGCCTTTCCTTTTAACAACACTCAGTATACTGAGTGTTGTTAGTGCAGTTCCCAAACGTTTCAAAACGTTTGGGAACGACCAATTTTTGAAGCTTTTCGGGTGGAATTCTTTCCCATTCTTGCTTGATGTACAGCTTACGTTGTTCAACAATCCGGGGTCTCCGTTGCTGTATTTTAAGCTTCATGGGGGACAGGTCTGGACTACAGGCAGGCCAGTCTAGTACCCGCACTCTTTCACTACAAAGCCACGCTGTTGTAACACGTGCAGAATGTGGCTTGGCATTGCCTTGCTGAAATAAGCAGGGGCATCCATGAAAAACAGTTGCTTGGATGGCAACATATGTTGCTCCAAAACCTGTATGTACCTTTCAGCATTAATGGTGCCTTCACAGATGTGTAAGTTACCCATGCCTTGGGCACTAACACACCCATACCATCACAGATGCTGGCTCTTGAATTTTTCGCCTATAACAGTCTGGTTCTTTTCCTCTTTGGTCCGGAGGACACGACGACCACAGTTTCCAAAAACAATTTGAAATGTGGACTCGTCAGACCACAGAACACTTTTCCACTTTGCATCAGTCCATCTTAGACGAGCTCGGCCGGCAAAGCCGGTGGCGTTTCTGGGTGTTGTTGATAAATGGCTTTCGCTTTGCATAGTAGAGTTTTAACTTGCACTTACAGATGTAGACGAACTGTAGTTACTGACAGTGGTTTTCTGAAGTGTTCCTGAGCCCATGTGGTGATATCCTTTACACAGTGATGCCGGTTTTTGATGCAGTAGCGCCTGAGGGATCGAAGGTCACAGGCATTCAATGTTGGTTTTCAGCCTTGCCCCTTACGTGCAGTAATTTCTCCAGATGAACCTTTTGATGATATCACGGACCGTAGATGATGAAATCCCTAAGTTCCTTGCAATAGCTCATTGAGAAACGTTGTTCTTAAACTGTTCAACAATTTGCTCACGCATTTGTTCACAAAGTGGTGACCCTCACCCCATCCTTGTTTGTGAATGACTGAGCATTTCAGGCAAGCTGCTTTTATACCCAATCATGGCACCCACCTGTTCCCAATTAGCCTGTTCACCTGTGGGATGTTCCAAATAAGTGTTTGATGAGCATTCCTCAACTTTCTCAGTCTTTTTTACCACTTGTGCCAGCTTTTTTGAAACATGTTGCAGGCATCAAATTCCAAATGAGCTAATATTTGCAAAAAACAACAGTTTACCAGTTTGAACGTTAAGTATCTTGTCTTTGTATTCAATTGAATATAGGTTGAAAGGGATTTGCAAATCATTGTATTCTGCTTTTATTGACGATTTACACAATGTGCCAACTTTACTGGTTTGGGGTTTTGTATGTAGCCTATGTCCCATCTCTTATCAATGCAAAAACAACTGTTAAATAATTGCATACCTGTTGGTTAGAATTATACTTGCAGTTCTGAAGAAATGTCTTCTTACAAATGGAAACTAATGCAAAATTAAACAATCATTTGGGCCATTAGAATTTAAGTTTCTCAGAAAATGTGTCCATCCATTCATACCACTAATACCTCCATACCTTTTGGGGTCAGTGGAGGCTGGAGTCAATCCTTCAACTCACCAATTAACCTAATAAGCATGTTTTTGTTCTAAGGGTAGAAAACCCACACAAGCAAATGGAGAACATGTAAATTCCACACAGAAAGGCACTGACCGACCCAGGGTTCAAAGCAGCAGCCTACTTCCTTTGAGACATGCACTTTACCTGCTGTGCTACCATGCTGACAGCAAATGCATCATTCACTCCAAATTGATTTCTACAAAATTCAGTCTGTTTCTGATTTCTCAATCGTTTTAAGCACAATTTAGACAGATTCCCTTTTAATAAGTTTGGAAGTGGTTTCTTCATTCTACTGTGACTGAGCCAAATGTGTTGTGCCGACTCTGTTTTAACATTAGAGATGCTTAGTTGTGTAAATTGGCAGTTTCCCATTTGGAAATTTTCTACAATTTTATTTACAAAAAAAAACTGCACACAGTCCTGTACCGTGAAATCTTACAAAAATTGTCACCAACTTTTTTATTTAAAAAGATCCCCTACAATATGGATAGGGAGAGCAACATACACTCGCCATTAAAGTTACTTTATTTGTTACCTTTGTTATCTTTACACACATTTAAGCTAGTAGATGAATTCTTCAGTTATCAAAACCTTTTGTTGTAGGCTGTGCAACAACTTGCACACAACACAACAAAACTTTAGAACAATAACACATTTTCAACAGGCAAACAATTTTGCTTACTCCAGAATCTAATGGGACAAATGGAATTTGGTTTGGTATATAACCTTGAAAATAAGGACATTTTTAAAGCTAGTATATTCCCAGTGCATCTGGTGTGTCCAACTGAGATCTAATGCACATCCAGGTTCAAATAGCTATTAAAATGTCCCAAAGATCGAATAAATCAAGAACTACAGTTATGTTTGTCAACCTCTGGCTAAGCCTCTGCTTTTGCTACTGAATATTTTCAGTTCATCCCTCACATCTCCATCCATTCCCTTACTTCCACAAAAAAGATTTGGCTGGTGCTGTTTGACAGATAGTATGTCTGGATCTGCACTAGGTGTACACTGTGTAAAAACAGTATTTTCTTGCCAGTGTAATTCTGCAAATGGTTTTTATAATTCTGTACTTGTAGTGGATTCATTTCTGGGGATGCACAGTTTACATCCAAGACATAAGTAAATACACTGGGATGCTTAAAATCCTCAAATTCACTGTTTCTCTTATGGAGTGATGCATAGTTGTACTTTTGCAAATACTGCTCAATGGTACTAACATTATGGTACATACAGTTAATGTGTCAAATGAAATACTGACTGCAAATACTTAGCAGACCTCTCAATACCTAAAATTAAATTTATAAGCCTTAGCCTGCCATTCTGAATTATACAATTGTGACTATCCCCAAATAATTAATGCTAAGGCTTTGTAACCAATACAGACATAAAACATGGTCTGGACTCACTCCTTTAAAAGATGGAGCATTTTTTGCTATGAAAACTGACATAATAAAGCCAGAGGTTTTTGGGAGATGAATGTGTTGAAATGTGCATGGCTATATTAACTTTAACTTGACTCTCTATACACAACTGGGGTGTATGAAAAGATATATACACCAAAACATAACATTAATGGTTGCTATGCTGTTGTTGATATATTACAGATCAATACTGATATTATGTCAGTCTAAAACTGATGCATTTTGTGACATCTGTTTCCAGTCTTTGGTTGCTAATTGGCAGAGGAACATACCCAATTCTCTCCATAATAGTTATTGTTCTCATTATTGTCACTGTCCTGTAGACACTCTTGAGTTGCATGCAGTGTGGATGCAGATCCAACAAATTTGAAAAAAAAAAAAAAAAAGTAGAAGTCAATGCTTTAACGTTGTCTCCTAGTTCTAAAATTCGTCACAAACTTAATACCACTTCAAAGTTTTTTTCTTTTTTAGTTTTGTATCTTGCTTTACTTCATGTTTCCGCACGTTTGTTCATCTAATCTAATTCAAGTGCCTCTGCAGTTTCGACATAAGTGAATGGTTGTTGTTTTGTTAATAAAGTTTGAGATTTAAAATTTGAAGCTACCGTAAAGCAGCCGTTTGTTTGTCGTGAAGGTTCCGGGTTGCTATAACAACAACCAAGATGGCAGCTATGGCAGCAGGAGACGAACATGCTGCTTCTGAAGTCCTGAGAGGACTCGCTAGACAGCTAAACTGTCTGAATGAAGACAACAAAGCGACACGAAAGAGGGCTTTGGAGATTATAAAGCGGGAAACTGTGGATAAAGGACTCTGCAGGAGCGTCCTACAGGAGGTTTTCTCTGCCCTCCTGAAGCCTCTGCTCAAATGTCTGTCAGACCCAATGGAAAGATGCAGGGAAACTGCGATAGCGACTCTGAGTGAATTTATTCGCTGTGTACCAAAACCAGAGGAGTCCCTGCCTTATCTCATGCCCTGCCTGGCTCAGAGGTTCGGCGAAAAAGACATCCTGGAGCCCGCCGAGGAGCTTCGTCTGTCCGCCGTGGAGATGCTAACTCTGACATTAGAGGTGTGCGGAAAGCATTTAGCTCCCTATCTGAATGACATGATTAATATACTGCAGAGAACCATCGTCGACCCTTTCCCAGATGTGAAAAAGGAGAGTTGCAAGTGCACAGTAACCCTTTCAAAGTCTTTACCAGGTTTGTGAAAACTTCTCTTTTGTTGTTGAAAGGCTCGGTTGCTATGGTTTCCTGACACGAGGACGTGTTCGCCTTGTAGGCCTACTTGTTCATGCATGAGTAAAACAGGAGCTGAAATTCATTTTAGGTTTGTCTTGTTGTATAGCCTTTGAATTGCAGCTCATCCACAGCTGCTCATAAGGGAAGTAAAGGGGGAATGTTTTCTGGGGTCCTGTCTCATGGGGGCCCATAGGGAATTTACACAATACTCTGTGGTGGTTTAACAAAATCTAGCCTGTTTGACAAATAAACCCGATTTGGTTAAAGAGCTCATGTTCCATTTTGTGTGCTTTTTTATCCTTCTTATGATAGGTCACTTCTATGCACAAGACAAAAAGTCAGTGGCATCAGTAAGGATTCAATTGATACGATTTTATTGATGCCAATGCCATTAATGTTTCTGCTGATTGATCTAGTTCCTTAAGGGTTCCCATATCAATTTCTCATGATTTTTCATGTGGGAAAAGGTGGCCTACACAAGTTTTCAGTGGCAACAGTGATAAACAGAGAACTATCCTTATTTATTGTTGTGCTGCATAATAAATGATTCTCCAAGTTGCTGGTGTTTCCACTTACTGCAGGTTGTGCAGTAACTGTCTTTGCAATTTTTACCACTTCTGGCTGTATTTAATTGGAAAGAATTGATAAGGAGTTAATCAGCATAAAAAAGAATGATATTAATTCCTTGAGTTAGTTGTTATAAATTCTCAGCTAGGACTGGTTTTAGATTTCCATCCTTGGGTATAAGGAATTCTCCCTCAACACCTACTTATGGCTCCAGTAGTTGCCTGTAATGGCTTGTTCCCCTGGCTGCCTGAATACACCTATGCATGTCACATCTTATAAGGATGCAAAGTATTGTGTTTTTTTCTAGGGTTGCACGGTATTGGATTTTTGCCTGTATGTATTTATATGTTAGCCTGTATTCAGTATGCTGATAATTCTGAACTCATTATCGCCAATACCAATAGTCAAGAGCACTATGTCTTTATGGAAAGTGACTTTGTTGCTTACCTTGACAGTGTATTTGTGTAAAAGGCATATTTAGACCAAGACAAAAAGCATTTAACTCTTAAATAAATGGAACTTTTCACCCTTAAATGAACCAATGCAGAAATGATAGGGTGAAGCAATGTGCTACATTGGTGTTTATGACAGCTGATACATGGAATAGGTAAGACTGATATGCATGGCTAATATATCTGCTGTAAATACTGGGAAAAGTGGCATTATCAGCCTATACCAGTATTTAAAGATTTAGTCCTATATTAACAGATACCATTATTGTAACAACACTATTGTGCTTTGTGCATGCCTTAATTTATCAGACGTGCAGATGTTTCTGAATCTATTATTATTGGAATTCATGTTTTTTTTTTTAACATCATGATGCAGTCTCTACATAACTAAAATTGACCCATTCCTTACACTTTTGACAGTTCATTTGTATTAGAAGCAGAAGTAAACAAAAGAAAAAACATTTGCTTTTCTAATATAATAATGTTGATTATATAGACACTATTGATAATAAAGTGGAGCATTGTTGTACATTTTTACAGTCTGCCTGTATTTCAGATGAAACAGATACATATGGCCAACAAGTATGAATGTGTAAATATTCACAGGAATTTTCTCATCTGTATATACTGATATTCAATTTCTCAAAACTGTTATGAATTTACATTGGCTGTAGAAAAAATTGGATGAAACCAAATAACATCAGTCATTTGATTATCAAAGGAGCCTTTGGAACATTTAAAATGTAAATTTGTGGATGCTGCAATGGTGCACTTGCAATCTCAACTAAACTTTAGATCAGCCTTCTCACAGACAATGGGGCTGTGTTGAGGCAGGACTTGAGGCCGTTCGACCAATGGTAACCCTGCAGGGATGTGTAGCTATGTCAGTCATGCCCCTTATTTCCAAACCAGAAATTATCAATTAAAATAAAAAACACAGTATTAGAAAATCACCCCATACAGTGACAGCACTTAAATGTATTAGATATAAAGAACCAGACTGTTAAAAGGTTTATTTAAGCAGTTACACGGTCAGTTCATTGCACACAATCATATAAGCTCAAAGGTTCCTGCAGTCAGCCTCAAGTGAAACATCCAAGGAACTGCAGTTTTTGGATGCCTTCATTTTTTTAGCCCTGGAGGTTACCCCCTGTAAATTAATAACACATTGTTCATCATTTGTTTGTTTTTCTTATTCAAAGTATACAGAGAAAGAAAATGCAGAAAAGAGGAATGTCTTGTCACCCCTCAGATAGACTAAATTACAGACACATTATTGTAAATTGTATGTGTTTTTTTCAGTATTTTCATTGATGCTGCAAATTGATCACTAAGTTATAAGAAATACTTTTATTGAAAACTTCATCACATCCCATAAATGTGTGGGTCTTTCTTTCTGATCATTTTCATATTGATCTGACTTAAAGTGTTACACTTTTTGCCCACTTTGCAGTGCACTCAGTATTTTCCAGTATTGTAAATCTACCCAAAATTATTTATTTATAGACAAATCTTTTGGCCCACAGAAATACTACTCAACGTTTGCTTTTGTTTGGCAATGAAGTTACCAAATACATAGTCAGTTAACCCAATGAATCAACATCATATTTAATCACTATGAAGGCAACATCCAGTTGCATCCTTTCATTTTAACAATGTCATGTGGTTTTACAAATATCTTGGACTCCACCAAGGGAAGTGCTAAAGCTGAGGAGCTTTTTCCTCAATATTCATAAAATATTGACTGATTTGCATTGTTCTCTCCCTCTTCAGAGCACTTTCACTTGCAGGCAGAGAGTCTGGTCAAGCCTCTCATGCAGACGATGTCTCATCAGCACTCCCGGGTACGAGTGTCAGTCATTGAAGCTACTGGAGCTGTAATTCAGCACAGCAATGGGAAAAGTGTAGATGATGTGCTCTCTCACCTGGCACAAAGGCTTTTTGATGACTCACCACAGGTTCAAATTAAAGCTTCTTTCCACTATTTGTCATTACATGTTAAAATTTATAGCCTCTGTGGCTTATGTTCCCCATTAGATAAACATTTGTTTCAAAATCAAGTTCTTGGATGGCTCATTCCTGGTAATACTCTTCTTCAATATTTTGTCTTCAAGGTGAGAAAAGCTGTGACTGTAGTTGTTGGGGATTGGCTCCTTAACATGAGAGACAGATACTCTTTTTTCCACAAATTGATTCCACTCCTCCTGAGCAGTGTTAGTGACGAGATCCCAGAAACAAGGTAACAATATTTGCTGTCATGTTGATTTTTTTCTCTATGATACAGTGTGACAAATTCATTTTCTCTCTGTACATTTATTTCTAAAATATGTATGCTTTTGGAATTCCAACAGTCTGTTTGGATTAGCTAAATATACTTGTATCAGTAAAGAGTACATTTTCTATTGATGACTATAAGCACTGTTAATGGACACTTAATGGTTCTTTCGCCCTTCCCTGTAGGCTTCTTGCAGCTGATTTATGGAAGCAGGTTGGCGCCCAGTGGGAGAAGGAGAATGAGGAGAACATCAAGGATAAAATGGATTTTCTCACTACCCCACCCTCCTTTTACCCACCAGGAGGTAAGTCATGACTGCTTTGATTTATTCTCCCCACTTCTTGTTCTAGTAATCAACCTATGGTCAGGCTCTTTGCAAAGAGATGTCCAGGGATTTAACTGAGTTTCTGACAGCACTGTCAAACTCTTTGCATAACATGACCCTTAGAGCAATCTCCAACTCACAATATATACTAACATCCTAACACTCAAGGTAAATGCAAATGTATACTCAGAATGTCATTTTCCACAATAAATCATGTCTTTTTATTGCCTCTCCTCATAGTTGTAATATGCCATGCAAAATTAAATGACAGCTTTTTTTTCATGGTAGGCACTGGCTTGGAAAGATAAGTGTCTACCTGAGGGCAGGAATGAATGTAAACCTGAACGTGGTTACCATGGCCTAAAGGCTCTGGGAACACTTACAGTAGGCACAGTTCACCTGAACCATGCTTTAAGCACAATCCTCCCAGTCCCCCACTGGCCTGGACTGCATTGCTCTTGGCCCAACTAGACCTGAGCACTGTCACTTCATCATGCTGTAATGCAGTATACACTTTAAACAGGAAATGCAGTCTCATAGTGGATTAACAGATATTAATGTACATTTGGGGCATTCAGAAACTAAGCTGACTATGTCTGTGGGCAAACAATTCATTAACAATGGACATCTGATTACAACCTACACATGAAATTCTCTTGCACACCTTTTATGTAAATAACAGCCTATACATTAGTGCATTGTCCTCCAGCTGGTGGAAGTATTGCTCTGTTGTACCCCAGCTGGAAAGACACAAAAACATGCCACCCCAATGCAAAGGTTGATTACTAACAGCAGAAGAAGAAATAAAGACAGATCATTTTAAACTGTCGCTTTTGTTGTGTGTCCCTTATGATAGTTCTTATTTTTGCCCACTTTATGTGATTTTTGAAATGCCGCTGATGAAGAGCTAGAAGAAGACTGAGAACAAGGAAAAAGCAAGACATGAAGAAAGCAATAGCTGTTTTGACTGCTGTAATGACCATAGAACCCCAGAGGAGGTTATGAATACATGCCACAAGTAACGACTGGTGGGGCACAATTACTACAGGCCCATTAAGTGACAAACTTTTGACTCACTGTTGGATATCTTTGAGAATGGAGTAGTGGACTGCTATAATTCATGCATCTGGATGAGGTGGTTCTCAATGTGTGCCAGTGCACATAACCAGATTAACCAGACAATGGCATCCCAGACCACCACCTTAAGTCGTGTTAAGGTAGATAATGTCAAACCGTTTTCAGCAAGCATTGAAATATGTATAAATGAAGCAGACGGGTATATCATTTAGTGTCTACATGCCAAAAATGTTAATGATGCTTTTTACCAACTTTGTGTATTTTGGTCATATACAGTTACAGCCTGTTTGCTTCATCCTGGTTTTATACCAGTGCTTATCCCAGAGTATGAGCTTCTAGCCATACCAAAGCCCACCTCCTAAAACCACAAAAAAGCTAAGGGAAAACATGTTGTAGCATATCAAGGCGCAGGCATGGGTCAAACATACTTAGGTATGGTACAGATTACCTATAGTGAGTGTGTGAAAGGTATTGGTCCAATGCCTTGTATCTTTTTGGGCATTTCTACTATAAGATATTAGCTTGACTTGCCTTGACTCTATGGGCTATAATTTCATAGACCAGGCCCATGGCGCGACACACCTGCCCTGCGCTGTGCCAACAGGGTGTGTCCAGCGCACTTTGCAAGTTCCCTGCAGTGCGAAGAGAGGCACCACGCCTCCATCCTTGGCCCTCTGCACAAGTGCCAGAGAGGAAGGAGACAAGGCGGGAGTGGGTTTAACACAGCCGAGTGTTGTCTTCACCAACCAAATGAATGCCTCTCCTTGCCTTTAAATGCGCTGCGGGCAAGGCACAGCGACTGATTGGTCTGACTGATCCCCGCCACCGCACAGTGTGCCGGAAAGACCTGGTAGTGGAGACGGTCAGAGCAGCTGTCACCGTTACGGCAATTAGAGAGCGGAGGGGCCATCGGGGCCCGAATGGGAGACCACGACGCGCGTCACTGTTTGGGCCAGCTCCCTGGACAGATGTAATCTGTTCCTTTGTCATTAATAGGAGAGCAAAATTAAGTGATAGACATTTAAATACAGCAGAAGGCAAATCCATTCATGCTTGTGATCCACTTGCACTCCTGGTCTGTCATCGCCAAATAGCAGAACCTTTGGTGATGTACTGTATACTCTCCCATTGTCTGCTCCTCATCCTCCTTGCAATAATGTAGCCTACTCCATCTTTTTAGATCACGTTCAGAATAAAGATTAAAACAGAGAAATATGGGAAATCACAGGTAAATCCTTAAGACGCCGAGTGACATACGTTTATTTTCTCTCTTTTTTCTCCATCTTTTTTCTCCCTCTTTTCATTGAATTTTATGAAATGAGAGAGGCCAGATATATACTCCGTATTGGATGATAAGGCTGTTTATTGTTGACTAGTTTGATGTGCACCAAACTTCCAGCTGCCATCCAGTTAAGTTTCCATTAAGACAATCGGCTTTAATCTGACATTAGATGTCACAGGACAATTAATATAGATATAAATATATATGCAGGTTCAGACGGTTACATTAAATAGTGATTGCTGTGATTGTTTATTGCATTAAAATGTGCCTAACACTCTGGATACCTGCCTCTGAGGGTTTGGAGACGTGTGCTCATATGTGCGCCTGTCACCAAATTACAGCTGCGGAGGGTGCGCGTCGCCTGCGCCGAGAATAGACCAGGTTGGAGCTGGCGAGCTTTCAGCGCACCTTCCGCACATTTTTTTGGCACAAAATTGTCACTGCCCCAACCTGAATCTGTCGGCACCTCCCCCTGGTACGCCGTCACCCCCATGTCAGCGCAGACGGTTTACCAAATTGGCTACGCACGTGGTGCGCTATCTCTGTGCTCCCCTTCTAACCTGCACTGCGCCACGAAATTAGGGCCCTATTTTTCTAATTTGAGTTTTCCTATTGGGATTGGGTCTGACTCCTGATATGTTATTTCGCCTTCTGTGAAGTGAAAATTGAGCTAAGTCAACATAGGATTTGAAGACATTGCTAACCACTGAATTGTCAGAGTATCTTGAAGATGGTACCGGGATATCAACACACAAATAAAACTCCTGATGCCAGCTCTGCTATCCTGTTTGACTTCTCAAACTCTCCTCTACCTCAGATAACATGGTGTTTTAGGGCTTGGAAGCATCTCTGGAACAAAACTTGATGTCTTGCTTACAAACAGCCATAAACTGAGAACAAACTGCTTCATTTCCTTCTTTGTTGCTGTTTTGCACATCATTGCCATGTTACACAGCCTTCCTATAGTGATCAAGCCTATGTTAAAGAGGAACTATCAAATTGTACCTTAATGGTGAACAAAGCACCTTGTGCCAAAACCAAGTAGGGTCAAGCTGAATGGAGCCAATGCCAAAAATATGTAAGCTGCTGTTTTTGTTTAACAGCTATATACAGTATATAACAATGTGGATGAAAGAAAAATAAAGCAAACAAAGGAAAGGAAAAGGCTCCTTCTCTGTCTTTGTCCTTCTCTTTCTTACTGTCATAAATCTGCTGGGCCTCCCAATGTGAAGAGGTCACTGTCAGACAGCAAAAGACAACCAGAAAGGCTTGTTTTGTCTTGCCTTGGTGTGTTGCTCTGATTTATCTCTTCACCCCTTTAGTGCTCTCTTCCTCCCTCATTAGTGAGTCTATAGGAGAAGGATAGCAAGGTGGAACAGGGTGCTGGATTTGAAATGTGGACATTACTGAGAATGAGTTTCACTTGCTCCAACAAGTCGCTTGCAGGGAAATTTTAATCGTAAAAAGTTTAAGGTAGAAAATGAGTTACAGCTTAGCCAGCAGACATTTTAGACCCATGAATAAGAAATGTAAATGTTTTTGAAGTTCACGTTTATTGCATATTCTTACGATTTAATCTAATCATTGTTGAAAAGTGGTAATATGAAGTACAAGACTACACATAGACAATTACATTTATCAAAAATAGACAAATAATTTCCCTCAGCTACTCAAAGTGAGTCCTATTTTCTGCATATTCTCCTCCAGTGGAGCGTCCCAGGCTGGGGTGCAGAGAACTCGTGGTGAGGAACCTGGGCAGGCTAGTACCTGCCATCTCCAATGATGTGACTGACTGGCTGGTACCTACACGAATCAGAACCTCTCAGCTGCTAGGTGTGCTGTTGCTCCATGCTGAAGACCACAGCACTCAGCATCTACAGCCTCTTCTTGCTACTCTCTATCGGGCCTGTACTGACACTGAAAAGGAAGTGGTCACCAATGTGAGTACTAAAGAGCTTTTTGTCACTTAAGCGGGATGTAGCTGGATTGATTTTTTTTTAGAAGTGAGGTTGTACGAGGTACTTGCTAATTGTAAGTATTCTGGCCAAAGGGAATGTTGTTCAGGTCAGGCCATTTATTTTGAAATCAGAAGGAGTACAGGCCCTCAAGAAAGGCTATACAATATAGTATGAGGGTATTTTTGTTTATATAATATGACATATTGTAGGGAAAGCAGAGCTTGGCTCAGGAGTGTTTCAGCTTTATTTTCCTTGAATGTTGCTAAATTGCATATTTCAGATGTATCTGTCTGCTATATGGCATTTTACTTACCCTTGGAAATACTGTTTCCTTTGATTAAATGGTTTTTCATCTCGTAGTCACCGCCACAGTCATCCATATGGTGGAATATCTTATTCATCAAAGATTAACCTTGCCTAGACTAGCTTCTGTACCTGCACCTGGGCACCCTTTGTTCTGCTCGCTAACAGATACATTTTTTATCTGTTTTTTTGTTTATGTAAATTATGAGAGAACATGGCTCAATGGCTTTGTATGCATTCTTCTATATAGAAATGTTTTTCAGATCTTTTGTCTTACATATTGCAAAATGTTTTTATTTTCTGCCTCTGTCTCTCTTTACTTTACCCATGTCCAGTGCCTTTCATCCGCTAAGCTTTTGGGTACCTTTGTCCCTCCTGCTGTCTTCCTCAAACTGATGTTGGACCATGTGGCGACTCCATCGTCTTTCTCTAACCCCTGGGTGCCACTCATGGTGCTGGCTGCAGTGCTTGGAGGATGCCCCAGACCCCTCATTGTACCACATCTTGAACAGATTGGTAACACACTGGCCCAGCCTGATGTCTGCCAGGAATATCAACAGGTCAGCAGAGAGAAGCATGTTTGCTTGTGATTTGACTGTTGTCTTATTTACCTTTAGCCATTGTTCATGGCAGTTAAACAGTTTCAATAGGGATCAGTAACAGCAGAAAAATATACATTGCCTCATATTTCCTTCTTCCAGGGAAACATTTTTTCCCTTGGTCAGTTTGAAACTTGGTCAGATGGATAAAGAATGGATAAAAAGATACGTGGATTCATTTATTTATGATTAGAAGGATTTAAAATGGGATGGAAAACATTGATGAGATCGGAAATTGGATTGATGATGGATGGATAAAAATGGATGGTTTCAAAGAAAGGTGGACAGAGAGACAAAGGGAAAGACAGATGGATTAATGCATAGATGGGTAGAAATGGATGGATGGAAATATGGAGGGGTGAAGATGGATGGATCAAAAATGAATTAGCTGATGGATCAAATCAAATCAAACTTTATTTATAAAGCACTTTTCATACATCAGAAATGCAGCACAAAGTGCTATACATGTTAAAAACAGTCCCCACCCCCCCATTCAAACTCCACCCCAACTATTACACATACACCCCTACACACACACACACACACACACACACACACACACACACACACAGACACACACACTGATAACGTGATTTTAAAATGTGTGATTTTAAAATCGTGTATGATTTTAAAATCATCTGGCTGAGTACAGAGGAGCCAGGTCAGGAAACGCCAAGAGGCCAACTGTACTAGGCACCGCCCACAGCCCAGGGCCAAGATGCTTCCACCTGGGCGCGCCTAGCTACAGGGCCAGCGAGGGGCCCACCGCAGCAAAGCAATGTTGCAGACCCCCCACCTGGCCAAGACGATGCACACCACGAGACAGAGACATCCCAGTCAGAGCCAATAGCAGCCCCCAGTGCAGGCAGCCCTCTGCTGAGGAAGCACTGGAGATATGGGATAAAAACATAAAACTACATAGGCTAAAAATCATAAATTTATTAAAATTAAATAAATAAAATACAAGTAAACTGAATAAATAGAATAAGATTAACAAGTAAACAGAGGACTAGAATATATAAATAAAATAAAATAAGATAAAAATATCGATAAAAATAAAAAGTTAAATATGGGATTAGTTAAAAACAAAATTAAATAGGTGGGTCTTGAGCCTACTTTTAAAAATATGAACATTCTCTGCAGTCCTGAGGTCCTCTGGCAGGCTGTTCCTGAGACTATAATGATGGAAAGATGCCTCACCGTAAGTCCGTAAGATCTCAGGAGGGTTCATATGGTAAAAGCAATTCTGAAAGATAAGAAGGTCCAAGACCCCTAAGGCATTTAAAAACCATTAAAGGTGTAGTCAGCGATCTTCTTATCTTCTAATCTAATGCACTATTTGTCAAAATCCCCATATTTCTCCTCTCCTTCCACAAGATGTCACCACTGACAGCATGTTGAAAAAAAGTCCGGTTTCAATACACAGCCTTGGCTCTAAATTTCAGCAGGTAAATACTGTGGCTCGGGCTGGGTCACCAAAACAGGGTACACCTCCCCACATCCAGGGGGCGATCATACCCAGATCAGACAGAGGGGGGAAGGGGAGTCGTAGGTTGGGTAGCGTGCGCAGTTAGCGTAAGAGAGAGATACAATAGGTGCAGTAGCAATGGATGAAAAACAGACCCAAAGAAAAAGGTCAGAGGAGTGAAGAGTGAAAAAGAAGGGCTATGACCATGAAAGAGCAAAGACCCAGATCAACATAGGAAAGAGACCTGAAAATGGATGGATGTCGCCATCTTTCTGCTGGATAGGTAAGCAACATCTTTGGTGGGTAACAGCTTCTTAGGTGCTTCACAGTAACAGTACATTCATCTTATTGTCTCACCTGCTAGCATGTCCTGTTGCTGTTATGTTATCAATAATGGCAGTCGAGCTGTCTGACGAGTCGGGGTAACCTTAGCTACGTTGGTCAGCTCCGCAGTTTCTGCGGCCTTTTCCATGATGATGCACATCCATCAGCTTTCCGGGGTGGAGCCAGGGGTAAAGGGAGAAGCGGGTCTACATACGTTTATCAACAACCTGTCAACTCGTTTTCTCCCACATCACTGACTACACCTTTAAAAGGACCCTAAAATCAATTCTAAAACACACAGGGAGCCAATGCAGAGATTTTAAAACTGGTGTAATATGTGCCCGCCTTCTGGTCTTCGTCAGCACACGTGCTGCCGAGTTCTGTAACAGCTGTAAACTTGAGATGTTTCTTTTTGGAAGACCAGAAAGCAGGGCGTTACAATAGTCAATACAACTGGAGATAAAAGCATGCATTAGCATCTCTTTGTTAGCCCGGGAGAGAAACGGGCGGACTCTGGCTATTTTCTTTAAGTGATAATGCCCTGTTTTTGTTACATTTTTAATATGTGGAATAAAGTTGAGCTCAGAGTCAAAAATTGGTGGCCAGATTCTTCACCTGATTGGATCGAATTAAAGACAGAGTTTGGAGTTTTGATAAAAGTTTCTCTCACTGAGCCTTAGGATCAATAATTAAAACCTCAGTCTTGCCCTGGTTGAGCTGAAGAAAATTTTCTACCATACAGGATTTAAAAATAAAATACTAAAATACAATTAAAAAGGGCATCAATGGGCCCTGTGTCATCAGGAGACATGGATATGTATACCGCAATTAGCCTAACTGTGGAACATGATACCATGCCTCCTGATGACATCTCCCAGTGGGAGCATGTACACGTTAAAAAGTACGGGGCCTAAAATTGAGTCTTGGGGAACACCACATTTCATTTTATGGGTCTTTGAGGAGCATGTGTCCAAGCCTACAAGAAATTTTCTATCTGTGAGATAAGAACTGAACCACTGAAAGGCAGTACCAGAGAGGCTGTATTGACAGATGTAATAAATAAATGATGGATGGGTAGAAGTAAAAAGTTTACTACATAAAGGTAATGTGAGAACACACAAAATGTATGTATGTTGAGTAAAAAG
Source organism: Scarus forsteni (assembly GCA_036419115.1). Lineage (NCBI taxonomy): Eukaryota > Metazoa > Chordata > Actinopteri > Labriformes > Labridae > Scarus > Scarus forsteni. Next base: position 13,711,964 of record JAZDUH010000342.1, read on the forward strand.
CTGTTTGTTTGTTTGCACAAAATTATTTTCCATATTTATTTCAATATAATCTGACCATTGCAGTGTGTTTTCTGCCATACTCTCATTTTAAGAGCAACAAAATTGATGTTGCTTCTCATCTAATCTGTAACTGTCATACATTCCCATTTTTACTGCAAAGCTTCTGGGGCAGTAACACCCCTGTAGTGTACTATGGAAAGGGGAAAAAGCTAAAACATGAAAGTCAGACTTGTTTTGATGACATCTTAGCCAGATATTCACTGCCCCAGCTGCCATGGCTTTATTTTCCTTCCTGATCTGTGTGCACCAGCTGTTTTTCTTTTCCACTCTTGTTAGGTGATCTTGGCAGTGTCACAGAGGGTCAGTTTCTACCCTCCCCTTGTACCCTGACGCTCTTATTTTTGGCAGTGACAGCGCAGTGCAGCACTACATATTTCATGCCTGATTTGTCCCTTATGTAAATAAGTTTCATGATAAGATGCCCCTTCTCTTAGAAAAGGCTTTAGTTGAAGAGTTGAGTAGTAGTTTCAGTAACCCTGCTGTTCATTGTGAGATCAGTGGATTCCCTCCTTAGTTATCCTCCAAAATGATAATTCTTCGAAAGTGAAAGACACTCCACAAAAGCTTGTCAGATCTTACACTTTGGTATGCACATTTAGATTTTTACTAATATCTGAGCCTTTCTGTGCTGCAATTTATCTGTCAAAATGTATCTTCTCCTTATTAGCCTGTATCACAAAAAGGGTTTCAAGATACCAATATTGAAGAACCATTGCCCTTTGTTAGCCTACAGGTTTCAAGATACCAATATTCAGGACCTGGGATACCTATGGCAGACCTGCTTTACTGCATGTGCAAAATTACACCATGAGGCTCTTTTTCACATTATCCCCATTCCAGCTAACCTGGCACACCATATGAACCACTCCATGTATTTCACTACTCTTTCTGGGAAAAAGCCCAAAGAAAGTGCTTAGTACCTTTCAAAGCATATTCGGCATTTGATTGGACGATCATTCTGTCCATCACATTTACACATTTTATTCAGGGCCTGTATCACATCACAGGCCAACCAGATATAATGATAATAATGATGTAACTGGTGGGCCACTCTGCGGCAGCGTAAAGGACAGAAGATGAGCCATTTTGTATAACAATAGAGAGAGCTGGACAGCACAAATGAATCCTCACAACGTATTTGGCATGGACAGGAAGACGTGCAAAATTTGATTTTCACCTTTATTTGGCAAATGCAGGGAAAACATTTTACCAAGCCCCCACATGCATTTGATACCATTAACATAGTATTTTGTGCCCTTATTTAGGAGTAGTGGGAGGTCATGTAGGAGAGGTGCCCCCCCCCGCTCTAAAACAATGGTAATGTATTCACTGCTGATGTCATGCCTTTATTTTTACATAGCAGACATGAGATAAACAACTTTTCTTTCTTTGCATCAAATGTAAGTCTACCAGTGGAAAAATCTATTGCCTTGGCAACATGCTACCCTCTTCCCTTTCTTGTGCTCGAACAGTGTTTCCCTTTCATAATCAAAATAACAGTTGTCTGGCAGGGAGCTATTTCTGATCCTAGTGTATCACTAACTCACCTATACCCATGACCTTATCCCCCTCTCCCAGTGAGGCCTTAAAGAATTTCCTCCCTAGATAATAATAACAAAAATCCACTAATTTCACGTGACCTTTGCATGACTTCTCTGACCCCTCAGAGCAGACAAGGCCGTGCATGGTCTTTGTGTTTTTTTTATAGCTATGTGTTTCATTCCAGTGCAGCACTTGGGTTCAGCCATTCCATTAAAAGAATCACTAAAATTTCAAAGCCTGCCTGGTCAAGGCCAGTGATAAATGGGGAGGGAAGCTGACTCCCCCCCCCCTCTGCCTTCCTTCATCGCTATCCACCAGGGTCAACTAGAGACAGACCTAACAGGACAGGATGGTCAGCATTGTCACACAGATGGAGTTAGACCTCTGCTTCCTCTGTCTCTCTGTTTCGCCATTTATCTCTCTGCCATTCTTTGTGTGTCTGTTTCTGAGGTCAAAGCGTAAAGCTTGGCTAGACAAAGCACCTGCAACATTCTTTGACAACAGGCAGGGTTCACTGTAGAGTGCAGGACGGATCTCAGGGTGGCTGTAAATAACCACAAATCAGATAGAAGCACCTGCATCCCTGTTAGACTCCATGCTGAAATGCTGACCCAGAATAATGCACCAACAGTCACTACAAAGCTGCTTAGGACTGGGAAGTAGGGACCAAAAAATATATCTAGACAGTCTTTTAGCTGAATGGTAAAACAGGACAGAAGTTTTTTGTCCATGATGGAATTGCTAATAGTTGTCTTAATAATTATAAACTTGAGAAATATTTTAGTTGATGTAAAACTATGCAGATGATCGTTTGTAACCAAGCAACGCAAACAAAAGGTTCTGAAATACCCATCTCAATTATTTTATATATCTAAATATCAGAAATTTATAATAAAATATGCTGTCTTGATCTATTGAAATATTTGATATGTTGGTTTTGCACTTTAAGGTTTTGTAGTGTTCTTTGTGGGTGTTGCAGGAGGTTGCAAGATGGTTTCCAAACATCAATGCAGAATTTGAAATGATTTTAAAAAATGCATGTTTTGCACATTATGGTGATGAATCATGAACAAATAAGTTGATTGCAAGTCTGCCATAACTATAAGTACTTAAATGTATGAGTATGTGCTAAATGATGACTTGAAATAGAAAAGTAGTTCTTTTCTTCAGTGGCTTTTTTTCCATTTTCTGTGTAAAAATAAAAATTCACCACCACATGCTCTCTGGATTGGAAGGTCTCTTCTCTTCTCATGTCAGTCAGAAATGGAAAAATTCCTATGCTGGTACTGGAAGGGAAAAAAACATCAGGTGTCATCACACTGAGAAATGTAATGGCTTCTTCCTTAGGACAGTTCAAACCACGCTCTAGGTAAAATTTGATGATTCCACAAACTATAATGATTTTTCTCTGATGATAGATTTTCTTGTAATGAATATAAAAGAATGAATCCTTTGAAATTTATTATTAGAAATAATCTTGTTTTAAAAGTAGTCAAATTAGGTAGAGAATTATGTTGACACAGTATCTGGTAATATTGTCTAAAATTTCATTTGTGTCAATGTCAGCTTTTTAAGCATAGTCGGCAGTTCTGCATATTATGCAGATGTGATTGTGTGTCCCCCAACAGCTATTGCAACACAGTATCTCTTGTTAGAAGTAAAACTTCTCATGCCTTGGTTTAAAAATCTGTTTAATTGTTCCTGCCATTATCCTGCAATCACAAACTACTGTTGAGCTATGGTACCAATTAAAAAAATCTTCACAATCACAGACCCTCTGCTTTGATTGATGAACGATGATGAATGATTTGGACTGGTAAAGTAATTTTAGCATTGTTATTGGAAGTACTGCTAATTTGTAAACACAACTTATGTATCTCCTAATGGAGCGTAAAAAATAGCCCTACCCCTATCCCTATTCCTGCAATATTGCTGCACGAGTAAAACATGTATCTCCAAAAGAGTGACATGATAACCTTCAGTTTACTGATGACTCAATATCGTGTAGACACACAAATGACAAAGACAGAGAGGGAGGCAGCCTTTGTTTTATCAGGTCATATTTCTTCATAAGTAGCTTTTGAACTTTAAATATCTTACCTTTGCTGCATGTCATCCCCCCTCTCTTCACCCACTTTCCTGTCAATCTTCAGCTGTCTTACATAATAAAGGCCATAAAAAGCCCCAAAAAATAACTTAAAAAAAAAAAAAAAGTTTAATTGAGAGATTAACAAGTTAAAAATGATTTGGCTGCAAAATAATGTTTTTGAATTGTTAAGACTCAAACTGGAGTTCTGATTTGTAGCCGTTGTATTCAAGTTAAGAAATTAAATGTGTCTGTTTGGTTTCTCTGCAGCATATATAAATATCCTATACACCCAAATTAGGGTAATACATTGTTTTTGAAAATGTTTTTAAAAGTGGGCAACACTAGTTCCTTTCCTATTTCACATTTTTCCAAATGCTGCCAAACTTTGTGCAGTTTAGACAGTTGTCTGTCTCTCTCTTTGTCTTGGTTTAAAGCTGTGGTCTACGATTTGAAACCGCAGCCTGCCCCTCCTTCCCTCACCTCTCCCCTCCGTGTCCCAAGATCCCGCCCCCAGCTCGTGACGCCTCATAAAGCCCCTCGACTGAGCTACGAGCCACTAGCACAATATATCAGCAGCAAACTCAATCAAAAACAGCTCAGCTCAACTGAAAGTCTCAAACGACAGACATCTCCCTTATAACACACAGCAGTAGCCATTTCAATTGGACCGGCGGCAATGCGGGTCTGGCGCCGCCAGAGCGGAGCCGAGTGTGGGGGAGGATTTATCTTTCTCAGCCTGTCCTCCCCAGCTCAGCTTACAGTGCTAACGATTAGCGGCTAACAGGCTAACCCGCTCCCCTACAAGTTATTAGCCCGTACAGGCACAAACTAACCAGAGTTATTCAGCAGACATCTCCCACTGTAGTAAACAAAGCCATTACCTGATCAACCAGGGGCGAAACGGCCGATGCTGAAGGTCTGACGGCCGGCTGAGGCTATTCGTTAGCCGTTAGGCCGCTAACAGGCCTCCACCCGCGGGCAGAGCTCCGTTGGGCCCGGGAGAGGGAGGCGGATTCGGTTCGGCGCTAGGCTTTCCGGCTCCATGGTGGTTCAGGAGCTAGCGCGGCTAGCTGCTCACCGGAGGTAGAGGGGAGGAGGCGGGACCATGGGCAAGACGCTGCGTACTGCGTAGTGAGGGAGACGAGGGAGAGGGGAGAGGAGAAGGGTGGTCTGCAGCCAGACTGTCTTGGGAGAGGGAGGCGGATTCCCGGGTTCGGCGCTAGGCTTTTCCGGCTCCATGATAGTTCAGTAGCTAACGCTGCTAGCTGCTCACCGGAGGTAGAGGGGAGGAGGCGGGACCATGGGCAAGATGCTGCGTACTGCGTAGTGAGGGAGACGAGGATTGGATGGACTCATGGACTAACTCACGGACCAATTAATAGTTGCAGGTTCTTAGGCTTGATTGGTCAGCTAGTATGCAGCTTTTCAGCGGATATACTGAATGGATTTTTTTCATTCTTTTTGGTCTTTATACTGTGTAGATAGGACCATAGGACCATAACAGCCTTATAAACGGTGTTATTAATATGTACAAAGCTTCCAAATCGTAGACCATAGCTTTAAGATAACATTTAAAGATCATTATGTTGTGCTTGCGACACCACCAACCATTGAGATAATGAAGATTTACAAGTCTAAGATTAAACCCAATACACAATTCACAAAACAGATAATTTTGTGAAATGACCCGGATGATCTACATGTGTGGATCTTCTATTCGCTGAAATTTCCCTTATGGCTCCAAAGTTTGTGTTTTTTTTTTATTTCAACTGTCCATGTTAACAGCATGAAAATCTCCAGCTGTGAGAGCCAAGTGTGAACGAGTCAGTGATTTTCCACTTGGGTTACACAGACATTTTCAAGGGAAGGTTTGCAGGTGTAAAATGGCTGCATTGTAAGAAAACTACAGAGTCGTGACAAACTCAATAAAAAGAGACGTACATTTTTTGTTACATTTAGAAAATTCAGAATCAAGCCTCTTTCTTCCTTAAAAGCAGTTGTATGTCTCTTTTTCAGTGCATGTTGATAATTTACAGATCAATTGTGGCATTTTGCTTATCAGGATTTGAAATAGAGTTGACTCTAAGTTTACTTCTATACAGGCACAGTTATTAAAGTAAATTTCATGAAATGCCATTCAGAATAAAAACATCAAAATACTTTTTTTTGTACTTATCGGCCACCGCTAGTTTGGCTGTGGTTGTTATTTACTTCAGTGAGCAAGTCATCAGATCACCTGTAGATCTGGAGTGAACTGGGGAAAAAAGAGAGGGGAAGAAAGCACAAGAAGAAATAAATGTGCATGCTTATTTTTTGACAGGCCTTGTAACTGTGCACGTTCTGTCTATTTGAAATAGAGCCCTGGCAGAAAAGAAAGCGCTGTGCCTTTTCATCTCGTCTTTGCATGGAAAAGCTTTAGCCCTCATGTCACAACCACAAATTTTCTGCTGAGAACACAAACATATTGCCATACATCAGCATGTCTCCTGCATGCCTGTCCTTTGTCATTATGACAGCAGCACACTACTGAATGACAGATGAAGAAAGGAAGAGAAAGGCATGATAGCAAACTTCACCTGACTGCAATGTGTCGGCATCCCGTGCACTACTTCTGTTTGTTTTCTGTTGCCTCAGTAACATCAGTAGCTGTGGGGGTGGGGGGCTTCCTGCTTGATAGGAATTCATTGCCTGGTATGGCTCTTTTAAAATAGTCTCATGTGTTTGAGTGTGTGTAATTGATGTATCCAGTAGTGGACAGATGCACACACACTGTGTCACGAGGCCCCCGAAGCGTGCCCAGGCCAATGAAACCAGGTGTATCTTGCCTACTTCCAGGTGTCCACATAGTGATTATACTGCAACACTTTTTCCGCTCTCCCTCTTTCTTTTTCTTGGCTGGCCCTAATGGCTGTTTTCTCAGAATGTCTAATATGTGCGTCTGTGTGTGTGAACACCAATGTGTGTGTCTGAGTCCGCCACTGTTTGTCACGTTATTTCCACTTCTCTGTGCCTCCTGGTGGGTTTATAGGCTAGTAAAGAGCTCGGCTCAAAGTCAGGATTTTCCCTATCAATGAGTGTAAAAGAAAGGGCTGAGGAGGTTTGGAAAAACGTGAAATCATGATACCTTTACTTGTCTACAATTGACAGTATACTGCGAAGAATCAAGGAATTGAATCTAAAACTATGCTTGGTTTTTTAATATTAGTCATAAGTGTTTAGTTGATTTAAAATTTCAGCCTTATTTTGTAGTGTACTACATGAGGAAAAATGTAAAGTTAAATGCAAACTTTCAATATTTGGAAAGAAACATTAACGTGGCTTGTTCAGGTGTTTGAAATCCCTTAAAGTGAATTTAATGTTAAAGGTTTTAAAGTTCTCAGATTTTAACTGATAAAATTGAAAGAACTCCAAATTCTAATTGTATTAACAGCCACCTTGAGAAATTATTTTAATGGACTCAACCTGGTTATCAAATGCAAAGTCTCAATACAAGTGACATATGCCAGACCAAATCACTTTTTGTTTATCTATATACCTCTTGAGCCTGCTTTGTAAAAAATTCCTTGGGTTATTTTTATTAAAACTTAATGTTTTGATAAAAAGAGGAAGTGAGATAATCACATTTAGTATAAAATCACACTGTATATCAGCTGTAAAGTAATTGAAGGAGCTGCACAAGTTTTATTTTGGCGGTTTTAAACTGTACACTTAAAAAGAGTGACACATTAAAAAATATTGAAAGATGCATATTACCTTAACCTCAAAGCTTCCCTGTCATACTCATTTTTAACAAGCTAACTGTGGTCTCTGATGGCTATAGTTTTGTGTTACTCAAGACCGGTCTTGGTCTTGTCTTGGACTCGAGAGCATTTTTACTCGGTCTTGTCTCGGTCTGGGACTGGCCGGACTCGGGATTTTCCATCAAGACTGATCAAGACCAGCACTGATCTGCTGTTTTTCAACTTCATTAATGTCAATAAGGAGGACCACTTGGTAACACAACAAAAAGGCCGAATTCATGTGTTTTTGTATTTCCCCCTGTGATGACTGCAACCTTTCCGTTGTTGTGACTGAGGGACGCCCTCCTTAAAGGAACACTACACCCAAACAACGATTTGGCCTCAATTTCTACTCACCCTCATGCTGAACAACACTGTGGAGTAGTTTTGGAACATCTAGGATGCAGCCGGAGATCTGGGGGTATACTCGCTGTCCACTGACATTGATATCATGACTTAGATAAGAGCCCGAACAAACAGTGTCCTTAAAAGTCCACAAAAAGTCGGCAATATTCCTCCATACTGCTGCGTCGCTGTAATCCAAGTGTCCTGGCGTCCACCATTTACTTGAAACAACATAATTTAGCACATGATTATAGCCTAAACAGTACTACTTACATTTCTATGATATACTTACGGGTGCCTCAGGAGACATGACTGATAAACCAAAGGCAGCACTCTGCAATAACTAGGAGGCGTAGAACAAAAACAAGAACACAAGAAATCCCACATTCTGCTGACCCCTCTTTTGTCTGTCCACGGCTCCGTCGCTCACAGCAGAATGTGGGATTTCTTGTTCCTAGTTATTCATCATGGTTTTTAAAATTGATTTTGATGGTCTCGGTCTTGGCCTTGACTTGGTCTCAGGGCATTTTGGTTTCGGGCAAGTCTTGGTCTTGGATAGAGTGGTCTTGAGCACACTCAATGGCAACAACTCATATTCTTTCAAATTACCTTGGGTAATAATCTACCTGGATATTGTATTTTAGCACGCTTACTTACCCCCTTGTTTCAGCCCTGCTCAGAACAGGCTGTATTATCTGAAGCCTTGTGAGCTATTTCTGTCCACACCCCTGTCAAGAAGCACTGAGCTCTACTGTTTGCTGTAGCTGCACAGACATGCTTGGGCATATTACTTTAAGTTGAGCCACCTGTGGGCTGAACAGATACCTGGCTCAGGAAGTGTCTTATGGAAGTTCTTTTGGAGGACAAACCTCTGTCATGGCATTTCCAGTAGTTAGGCAAGTGATTATATGGAAAAAATTGTATTGTACAATGTTAACAAATCCTTGAAAAAGGTTCCTAGATCTACATCCGATTTCAGATCACCACCCAAAATCTAATCACATCTTCCATGCGGTACCATTACCAACATCTCCTAAAATCATCATTTCAGTTGAGAACTTTTTGAGCTAATTTGCTCACAGACAAACATACCAAGAAATGAACAAGCTAACAAATAGAAAAATGCTGCCAAAAGTGGAAGGTGGAAGTATTGACACTTTCAGGAAAAAAATTACGCACACATTTTCCTTATAGCTGAAGAAAACAACAGAAGGAGAGGATAGGTTTTGTTTTATTTTTGTAAAAGAAAAAAGAAAAAAATTGCACAAAAAAGGAATATTTGAGTTACTTACAACTTGGTTTTAGTACATCCAAATGATTAGCTACATAATTCATTTAATGTATTACACAGTAGATAAGAACCAGCATGGATATGAATGTATAATAAAGGACCTTATGATGTGTTTATTGTAAAACTCCAACTGTGAAATGATAAAATTGTGTGTCATTATCAACCTTATTTGAAGAACATTTTAGCAAGGGCACAGGTTGTTGTAGGTTACCTGTGGGTTCTTGTCAATGATGGCAACCAATTCTTGTTTGAAGGATAAACAACTGCACCTAAAATTATATAAAAAATATCCTCATACACTTAACAGACTCTTAAATGCACACATTTTTTCCCACCATGTTTAACCCTCTTTTGCAAACATTGCCAGACTGGAAATCCTCTTGCTCCTTTTCCTTCCTTTTACAAGCCTTGGCTTTTTAATAATTTCTGCATCTTTACTTAGCTTAGCACTTGTTTTCTTTTCAGATTAATTCCAAGCTGTGCTCAACCATGTTTCTCACATATGGAAAAAGATGTTGCGCCCTCTAGTGATGGAGCGCTAAAACTTGCAAGTCCCACTCAGTGTGCTACCTTTTCTTTCAATGCGGTGGAAAACATGAGGATGTTACTAGAAGTATTTCTTCTCATCAAGATCAAGTCAAACGCTTGGAGGGTACTTCACCAGCACTCAACCCCTCCAAAAACCCACTGTCTTTCTTTCCTCTTCTCACTCACAGTGTCACCTTCCATTTTCCCCTTGTGCTCCCTCTCAATCCTGCCCTAATGACATGCTACAAAAACACAGGAAAAGGGGCCATGATCCCAGTGATGGCACAGAAATTAGCTAGGGCCGCAGGTCTTTGTCTGAACATGAGCTCACCACAACAGTGGCCAACAAGTGATTACACTCTCACACATGGACAAACACACACAATCTTTCTGTGGATGTAAATTCTCACTCTTCATTATTTCAAGTTGAAGATCACATGATAAAAATCACTGGTCACAGAGTCATTGCAAAACCAAGTTTTATTATTTGTATACTTCTTAACAACAGCAGAACAATCGTCCTACATCTGATGTCTTTAGAGCTGATTTACTAATCTGTTGACATAATATCAATAGTTTTGAGACGCTATACTTTTAAAATTCAAAGTAAAATTCAAACATTTAGGTGGTAAATATTTGCAGGGATGTTCATTTCTGCATATAAACATACAAGTTTTTGAAGCAATTACCTACAGGAACCGATAATGCCAAGCATCCCTATGAAAAATTGATTAAACATGATGTCACATTAAAAAAGGAATTTCAAAACAAAATGGAGGTTTAAATAAAAATCTTACAAAGTCTTAGCTTTTTTAACCTTGACTCTCCCAGAACACACATCTGCTATAAACCAGATAAAATGTAATATTTTCCCTCTGTCCCCAGGTGATGTACTTGGAGCAGTTGTTGGCCTCTGTGGATGTGATGTTGCATCAGTGTGAGTCAGACTGTGGCTCCATCAGCTTGCAGCTCTTGCAGGTGCTGGTCACCATCCAGAGCCTCTCCACTGAGCCACATGTCAGTGAAAAGGTGGGTCACTACAAATTAACAGTTTGAAAATGAGATTCAAAACCATGCTTTCTGCAGCTCTCACCACACTTTGTGTTTATGTTGTCATACCACAAATTCAGACTGAGAGACTCTAACCATACCTCTTTGAGTTTATATCACTTTGGTGTGTTTAGATTTTTTCCTCCGTGTGTTAGAGCACTTGTGTGCACGAGACAAAATGTTGCAATATTAGGACTCCCTTTTCCCTTTTTAAGGCCCAAGTAGCTGACTAAAACAACTTGTACCCCACAGAAAATAGACCTGTCAGTTTTGCATCTACCAGCTGTTTAAGTCCATTGACTTGTGGTAGCAAACCAAGTGCAGAACATTGATTGTAAAATGACTGCAGAGTCATTGACAATATGACACCTTGGCAATCACTTTTCTTTAAAGCTCTTTGGACTGCAATGGAATTTGTATTCAATAGTGCTGTATAAATAAAGTTCTATTGATTAGTTGATAATAAAGAAATACACAAATGTTAAGAATATACACAGGGCAAGAAGTATATACAGACCATTTCCAAGAAATTTAAGTATCAGGGAAAAGTTTATTTATTTCCATTATTCCATTCAAAAGTTAAACTTCCATAGATTATATTATCGTTCCAATTTTTTGAATTCCTGTTTTCATGAGTTTTATGAGCTGGAAGCCCAAATTATGTAAAAATAAACAAATAAATACTTGAAATCATTTAAATTGTGGGCCCTGAATCTCTAATCTATAAAAGTTTTACTTTTTGAATGGAATTGTGGTAGTAAATAAACTTTTCCATGATATTAACATTTTTTGGAAAGGGTCTGTACATATTTCAAGTAAAAAAAAACAATATTGCTACCAGTTCGATTGTTTTTACCAGTTAATTATTTTTCAAATCATAATTTGAGTGATCCCTAAAAGAAAAAATAGAAATAATTATTTCCTTACATCTTCAATGTGATAATTCATTTCATAGCACTGTTTTTTTGTTTTCACTTTCAATTTTCAATTTTACTCAGTTTTTTATCATTATGGTGAGCATGTTTCATGAAGCAAGAGAGCAATGTTAGGAATGTCAGCAGTTCAAAGTGGGCATGGCCAGCAGTGTAATTACTCACTTAGCCAGGGGAGCTGAAATTGCACCTTTGGAGTGGAACTTGAAATTTAGACCCAGGTGAAAAGAGGTGGGAGAAAGGTGGAGAGAACACAGACAGACAGACAGAAATGTAAAACAAAAACATTTAGCAGGGTGAGTGATGTTGCCCAACTGGTGTGTGTCATCACCTCAGCACCTATTCATGGCCCCATGATGCCTCCTCAGGGCCACTACAATCAAATAAGCGTTCATGTTGTGGTGAGCCTCAGAATGCAACAGAAACGGCGACAAGTTGAGCCATCACTGTGCAAAGCAAGGGTGTCGCCTCAGTGCTCGTCGCCGTAGGATGGTAATGACAGGGAGAGGAGCGGGAAGGCATTGGCACTGAAGCTTGCCAGACACCACATAGGCCACCAGTGTTTGTGTTTGTTTATGCGTGTCTGCATCAGTCCATAAGAATCCAGACTGAGAGCAGAGACGAAGAAGAGATGAGAAAGATTGAATGAAAGAGCATAGAAGGAGGGCTGAGAATTGCCCTGGGCAGTCCTAGACCAAGAGGAAAAGCAAAACTTGATTCCCAGAAAGGGGGCAAGGCTTTCCCATCACTGGACAGTTCATGGTTGTCTAACTCTGTTCTAAAGGGCCGATATGTGACTCAGACACTGTCTATGTCCCTGTGTGTCCCTTAGGGACTATGAAGGGAACTATGAAGTGCCCTGAAGGTCAGTTTCCCTGCCCTTAAGAGTCAGCTAATTATTTACTCTCCTATCTCTCATTCTTGCTCTTTCCTCCCAGCTCAGCTTTATTGCTTTGTGTCTGTGTGTGTCTGTGTGCAGGGTTTTTTGTCTGTTCCTGTGCCTTTGTGACATACTGTGTGTCTGTCAAGGTTTTTGTTTCTAAGTGGTTTTATGTGTTAAGACCTCATCATGTCTGCTGTGTTGTTCTTCCCATGGTTTCACGTGGTGTTGTGTTGCTCCCCATGTGTGTGAAGACTTACTGAAATCAGAAGAAAATAGATTTAATTGACCCTTTGTCAAACCCAACACACTGGTCACTGTTTCTAGGTTACACAAACTTTTGTGATTTTCATTTTCAATTGAAACAACTGAGAATACCCAGTGATTTGGCCAACTCCTATATAAGACTTAAGCTTTGTAACTGTTGTGTAAACTTTGGCACAGTGTTGTAATTCAGACAAAGATAAAATGAGGTGTATGAAGGTAACTTGAAATCTCTAAAAACTTTTTAAAATCAAAAAGGAACATAAATGTCTGACGCTAGTGATGTCAGGATATCTTTATTTTTCAGAGATCGACCAGGTGTGTTAAACAATCTGGAAGCATTAAAAAGTGTAATATTTTAATCATTTTCAACATAGATCGCGGCAGAACTACATTTAAACAACTCAAGAGAGCAACTCTCAGAAATTAGTCAACAATGGACATTTAAGCTGCATTTGACACCTGATGGGTGTTTATTTTCAGACCCTGATTTTAGCTACCAACCAGTATTAGAACATCTCATTGTTTGAACCAATGAGGTTCTCTCTTACCTTCATACATATAAACAGCCAGTGTCACATGTTATCACTTTTTATATTAACTCCTGTAATCATTTTTGCCCACACATACTCCTTTATTTCTCTTTGCCTTTTATCATATTATGATAAAAAGAAAAAAAAATATGTAGTGATTTCATTTCCGCCTCTCTTTCCCCTCTTCAGGCCATTGAGAGCATACACTTGCTGTGTAAGGTGCAGGGGCTGCACTCAGTGATGGAGCTCTATAGACAACATATGAGTCAGCTGCTGGACTGGCTGTCTGCCTCAGTCAACACTTGGACAAGTTACTCCCCTCAGAGACTCCAACTGCATGTCATAGTCACACAATCAGGTGAGAAGTGAAGCCTGAATAGTTTTAAGACATCACCCAATTATACCACAGGTGGGTGAGGTTTGCTTGTACAGACACAATAATGGTCATAGAAATGCTATTTCAGGATTTGATGTATTGCCCTGTCAAAGGAGCTGTTAGTGATGAGAAAACCACTGCATCTGTCATCAGACTGAACATATAACTTTAGGTCCATTTCATTCCTGAGAGCTTATAAGAATTTATTATCCATGTCAGTTTCTATCACTTGTTATTTCATGGAGTAGTTTAGAATCAATTCTTTCCATGACTTGATAAGACATGTTAATGACCTGAAGAATATATATTTTTTATTTTTAGCGACAAAGAAATTTACAAAACACACTTTCATCTCTGTAAGGATAAAACAAAAACAAAGTAATACCTCTTTCAGACTGGCCAAAAGACCCGGTAGCAATCGGCTCCTTTTGGCAGTTTGAAAGGGTTTAATTGACATTTCGACTTGGATAGACTGACCCTGCAAGCGACACAGGTTTTTATCGGCTTGCCTCCGATCAGCTTCAGTGGGAACCTCACATTCGAGTCAACCTGCCAATGACATCGCCATAACGTGACCACGGCATCATATCGCTCCCATCCCCTCAATCCGTGACTTATGTGACTCTTTGCCATCTCAGCAACAAATTCCATCTGCCTTTGTATCATCAGCACCGAGTTTGTACATTTTTAAAGAGGGAAAAAAGTACAAAGTACAGAAAACTGTTTCCATAACTTCCATTCTCCTTTCCATTGTTTACGTGGTTGTGGTTTGTTGCGTTGATGATGTCATCAACGAGATGACATCAGCTTGATGCACCAGAGGAGAAAAACAGCCATGCAACTTGTGTGCTGTCGCTTAGGCCTGGGTCTGCTGGCAGTGAGAAAGGAGTCACTTGCCGATTGTTAGTGGGTTAACCCACTTTGAAAAAACCTGCGTTGACCCGCAAAGTTTAGTTTGAAAGTGGAATAAGATTGAAGTCAAACCCAACTGATGTACAATTGGCCTTTTATTAATTTACAGCTGCACAATGACAACACTTCAGATGTCTGCATTCCCAATGCTTTATTCAGTATGGTCTCAACAGTTTAATAAGCTTGTGAACTGTAGGTTTTCTGTTGTTGTTTTTTGCATAGAACTAGTGTTCATGCATTTTGGGGTAAAGTTGAAACAAGATATCATGCATGACCTAAACATGGTGGGCAGGTAGACAAAGGTAGAACTATGAGAAAGCACAGTAAATCTGTGGCATTGGTGACAATGAAGATTGTTTCTCATTTGAAAACCCAACTCTTAGCAATGTTTGAGCTCTTGATCTCAGTATGGTAAATGGACTTTTTTTAGCACTTATACATGCTGATCAAAAACCCACTCACTCATTCACTGCCACGTTCACTCACAGATAGTTCTGAGTTTCTGTCCATCAGCATTTGACTTACAACATGCCACTGAAGTAGTGGGAGCAACTTGGGGTTAAGTGTCCTGCCCAAGGTGGACACATGGGCATATGACGGCAAGAGCTTGGCTCGAACCTGCAACCTTCTCATTGTTAGTGGAGCATACCATCAGACTAAACACTCGCGCCCTTACGCTTATACAGTATATGTCTGCCAAGCCCCATGGATCCCATATGTGGCTTAATATTATCAAACCTTCAGTGCATAAAAAATACTTTAGCATCTGCATTAATTCAAACCAGTTGTTCCCTTTTTTGTTTGGCCTTACCAACCAGGGTTGGTATATTTTCATGCCCCCTCCCCCTCCCCCCCCAGGTAAAGTCCAGAGAAAGGCTAAGTTAAGATTAATCAATATACAGTCAGGCAGTTGAAAACTTCCATGAAGTATTGATTTGCAGACACAATTCAATGGTATTTGTTGCCTTTTAAATGCATATTGATGCTGTCTACTTCAAATACTTGCATTTATTATTATACATATATATTATATATATATTTATTTATTAATTATACCTCTGTTTTTAAGAATAACATAACAGAGTAATAAGACTTAAAAAGTCCCTGGTTTATTTCTCAAAAAATTAAGAGTCAGACTTATTTTCAAGGATGTATTTTAAGTTTCTAACAAAAGGAAATGTGCCACAATCAAATACAAACAAGTCCGACTTTGAATTTAACAGAAATCTCATCTATGTAGAGGAAAATAGCCAATTTATGTTCAGGATCTGGGGTGGCACAGTGGCACAGCAGGTAATGCACATGCCTCACAGCAAGGGGTTCTAGGTTTGATTCCAGGGCCTTTGTGTGTGCATGCATGGGTTCTCTCCTGGCACTCCGGCTTCCTCCCACAGACCAAAAACATGCTCATTAGGTTAATTGGTGACTGTAAATTGTCCATAGGTCTGCGTGTGGGCGTAAGTGGTTGACTGTCTCTCTGTGTGGCCCTGCGATCGGCTGGCAAACAGTTCAGGGTGCACCCTGCCTCTTGCCCAATGACAGCTGGGATAGGCTCCAGCACCCCCCCTGACCCCGAAAGGGACAAAGGGGTATAGAAAATGAATGAATGAATGAATTAAAATAAATTCCCAAAAACCATTGTCAATGGAATATAACCCGCCCCACCCCAACAAAATATGTAAAATAAAGTGCTGAATAAAGGAAAGAAAAAACCTCAATAAGTAAAGTATCACAAATTAAATGATACAGAATACACATCAATATTACTAGTTTAGTAACAACTTGAATTTGGCCTTTGTGATATTTTTTCCTTAAAGAGTCTTGTTTTTTCAACCCTCCTAGTTCTATTTCCCCTTTCCTAAGCAGAGAGGGTCATTGTCAAACACAGCCACTCAGAAAAGGGCAAGGCTGTCATTAGCACCAGTTGGCTTTCTGACTTGCGTAAATCCCTTTCTCTCCCTTGGTTTTCAGTCAGCCGCTGTGTCTAAAACTCTTCTGGTGGGGTCAGTCTGCGCCTTGTGTGTGTGAGTGGCTCTGTAGGTTAAAAAGCTGTGACCCGGTCTTTGGTGCAGAGACTTCACTACACCTCGCTTTATTCCAAATAATCCTCCTTCATCAGCACCCCCATGTGCCACACTTTCATCTCCATCTCCCCCCTGCCCTCCCTCCACTCTTTTTCTAATTGACCGGGCAGCTGGGTACCCCTCTAATCCATGAACACACACCCAGACTCTCACATACACTCCCACGGCTAACTGACCAGTCCATTCTTAGGCCACTCGGTGATCCCCATGCAGGTCAACACATCAAACGGCCACACAGACGCCTGCTCTTGACCTTCCCTGGGATCAAGGCCACTTTGAAGCTCTTTGTATGTTAGTATGTGTGTGCATGTGATATATTTTCATGTATTGAGCACAACTTTTTAATTCACCAGTTGTCTTTTTTTTTTTTTTTTTCGATAAAGTCATCATTGGTCTACAGCCGAATGACGGAGACCAGAAATCTCATCTTTAAGTGTTTTGGGTAGTTTTCTGTTCACAATATACATAGCTCAGTATTTTTGGTATGAGATCAAAGACTATTATTTTATTAGGATTTAACATTTTTTTGTGATTCTATCCAAATCAAACCATATTAATTCCTTTTTGATACTACAGCAACAAAAAAGGAATTCGTAGATCATAAAGTAGATCACTTTTATTCTTCACTCTTAGAAAAATCAGAAAAAGTCATGCTCACTGTCTGTGCTGTACAAAACACTGGAATATTTCCATACAATAAGCTGTCTTAAATTTTGAAAATCTTAGACACTATGTGTTTGAGAGTACAGTATTTATAAAATATTATTTCAAACCGGAGAGCACAGACCTCCACCAGCGCCACAGTCCTCACCCATATTGTGATTTTCACCATAAATATTAGTCCCACCTTTATTTTATGTAAATATTTGTATTCCTTGACCATGAAGACATACCATTAGCAATTTGATTCATAATGATATCTATTTTAGTTCAGCTTTTATTCATGAAAATCACATTTTTCGTTGTGACAGATCCAGACGGTGATCCAGATCACTCCCAAAATCTAATCATGTGTTCCTTGTCCCAATTTAAACAATTCCTGAAAATTGCATCGAAATCCATCCATTACTTTTTGAGTTATCTTACTAACAGAGAAACAAACAAACAAACGAACAAACAAACAGACGCCGGCAATAACATAACCTCCTGATGGAGGTAATAATGTGTGGCATCATAACAGAGAGGGTAATTGACAAGATTTCACTGATACCCAAGACATTACTTGTTCTAACTATTGATCCAAGTCTTTGCTGATTTCTTCATTGATTCCTGTGTTTATTCTTTCTTAAAGAACAACGGCTGCAACTCTCTTTGGTTTGTGTAGTAAGATGATGACAATCTGTTGTAATTCCATGATAGAGTCTGTTCTCACCTTTTTTATTTACTGGTTTGGGTACCTCGCTTTATCAGATAAAAGAGGTTGGAACATGTTGTAAAGTTTACCTTGGTGTAAAATGACCTGATCTGTCTGAAATTTTCTGTGACATAGTAAAATCTAAAGCTCAGGTTATCATACTGTACAGTGTCCTGGCCATCCCCTCCATGCAGAATTTGATTTCCTACCCTTGGGAAGGAGATTCAGGTCACCGAAAGCAAAATCTGACAGGATGAAAAGCTCTTTTATACTCCGAGCCATAACTGAACTGAGAGTGAAAATGGTCCAGCTTGAATGATTTCAATACTGTGTCGCTGCTGGTCGTTTTTGTTGGTGGTGGCTCCATGTTAGGTTTGCCCACTGATGTGTTCCTTGGTCTATGCACTCTGGTGCTTAAATGCTTCTATTTATATGTACTTCATTTTTTTGTTCTTGTGACTGATTTGGTGTGACTGTGTTTTATTGTCTTTTTACCTGGCCGCAAAGCAAATTTCCCTGAGGGGACAATAAAGTTAAAGTTGAAACACATGGCACTGATGATGTTCAATGCTGCTCTGCTTTGACAAATACTTAAGCAAGCTGGCTCAAAAAAATGCCATCAGTCTCGATATATATACAGTGGGTACGGAAAGTATTCAGACCCCCTTAAATTTTTCACATTTTGTTATATTGCAGCCATTTCCTGAAATCATTTAAATTCATTTTTTTCCTCATTAATGTACAAAAAACACCCCATACTGACAAGAAACAACAGGATAGTAGACATTTTTGAAGATTTACTAAAAAAGAAAAACTGAAATATCACATGCTGATTAGTATTCATACCCTTTGCAGTCCTGAGTAGGAGCAGCCTTTTGAGCTAATACAGCCATAAGTCTTCTTGGGAGTGATGCAAGAGGTTTCTCACACCTGGATTTGGGGATCCTATGCCATTCCTCCTTGCAGATCCTTTCCAGTTCTGTCAGGTTGGATGGTGAATGTTGGTGGGCAGCCATTTTCAGATCTCTCCAGAGATGCTCAATTGGGTTTAAGTCGGGGCTCTGGTTGGCCCATTCGAGAACAGTCACAGAGTTGTTCTGAAGCCACTCCTTCGTTATTATAGCTGTGTGCTTTGGGTCATTGTCTTGTTGGAATGTGAACTAGGGATGTAACGATATGAAAATTTTGTATCACGGTTATTGTAACCAAAATTATCACGGTTATCATTATTATCGCGGTATTGATGCAGTGTGCTCAAAATGTTCTAAAAGTACTTTTACACAGAATTGAAATCATTTAACCCCTTTATTATTATATTCATAACAGTTCTTTTGTCTTTTTTGTCAATAAATGTGTCAGACTCAGAGGCCAGCAGCCATTTTCAGATCTCTCCAGAGATGCTCAATTAGGTTTAAGTCGGGGCTCTGGTTGGCCCATTCGAGAACAGTCACAGAGTTGTTCTGAAGCCACTCCTTCATTATTATAGCTGTGTGCTTTGGGTCATTGTCTTGTTGGAATGTGAACCTTTGCCCAGTCTGAGATCCTAAGCACTCTGGAAAAAGTTTTCATCCAGGATATCACTGTATTTTGCCACATTCATCTTTCCTTTAATTGCAACCAGTTGTCCTGTCCCTGCAGCTGAAATACACCCCCACAACATGATGCTGCACCACCATGCTTCACTGTGGGGGTTATATTGGGCAGGTGATGAGCAGTGCCTGGTTTCCTCCACACATACCTCTTAGAATTGAGGCCAAAAAAGTTTGATCTTGGTCTCATCAGACCAGAGAATCTTATTTCTCATAGTCTGGCTCTTCTCCCCCGAATTGCTCAGTTTGGCCAAACGGCCAGCTCTAGGAAGAGTTCCTGTTGTCCCAAACTTCTTCCATCTAAGGATTATGGAGGCCAGTGTGGTCTTAGGAACCTTAAGTGCAGCAGAAATTATTTTGTAGCCTTGGCCAGATCTGTGCCTTTCCACAATTCTGTTTCTGAGTTCTTCAGGCAGTACCTTCGACCTCATGCTTCTCATTTCTTCTGACATGCACTGTGAGCTGAAAGGTCTTATAGAGACAGGTGTGTGCTTTTCCTAATCAAGTCCAATCAATACAATGTAACATGTCTTGACTCCAATGAAGGTGTCGACCCATCTCAAGGATGAGCAGAAGAAATGGACAATGCCTCAGTTAAAAAAACAAGTGTCATAGTAAAGGGTCTGAATACTTATGACCATGTGATATTTCAGTATTTCTTTTTAAATAAATCTTCAAGAATTTCTACAATTCTGTTGCTTTTTTTGTCAATATGGGGTGCTTTGTGTACATAAATGAGGAAAAAAATGAATTTAAATGATTTTAGGAAATGGCTGCAATGTTACAAAATGTGAAAAATTTAAGGGGGTCTGAAAACTTTCTATACCCACTGTATAACATCTATGTACTCTCACTGTATTGTGGGTAATTGTTTTTGATTTCAGTCCTGTTTTTTTATTGAGGATTTCTGGTTTTAGAAGTTAACTGACTGGCAAGGTGACAGACCGCTGACAGCACATGACATCGTCTACTTCTGTAAGAGTGAATCACCATTCTACCCCTTAGCCCATCCCCTTCGTCTTACCTCTTCTTCTTATTCCTTCCTCTTAGCCCTCTGTTTTAAGGGCCAGTTGGAAAAGGGTGAAACACACAGCTGAGAAACAAGACACCACTCAATTCCCACTCCGTCACCACCCAGAGCCGCTGGCTGGCTGTGACGTACGCAGATGCGACAATAACTGTAGCCACGGCTGTGAAAGCTTGCTTGTTATAACGAGAAATTTTAAAATGCAACCAACAACCAAAAACATGATTAATATTTTCGTGATGACAAAATAATTACATATAATTAAGTGCTTCCGGTCTTCAATGTATTTCATGAATTGAAAATTCTTGTGACTCAACAGGTTAACAGCTACTTGCATTGTTAAATCTTACATTAGTTGTAGATAGGTTGGTGTCAATCAACAATGTCAATATAGCCTAATAATGATAAACAATGATGCATCTGAACCTGCAATTTTATCAGCTTAGTGTGACTTTGCTAAAAAAAAAAATTGCAGAAAAAACAGAAACAACATGTTTCCAAGTTATTTCATATGTTCAGTTGCATTATGCAAGTCAGTATAGATAATGGAGATATGTTTCAAGCCTTGTGTTTCCCAGTGTGTTGCCAGCATCCTGTAGCAGTTTAGCCAGCACTGCAAAGCAGTCTCCGCTCTGCTTCGTGTCAGCGGGCACAGTGTATTTTGGGAAATTCTCTTACCCCTTGTTTTCAAGTGAGGTCTTGGTCTGTCTTCGTTTTCGAGGCGTGTGTAGCCCTTGGTCTTAGCCCTACCCATTAGCCCTATGGAGTATTGGGACACCACTTCACTTGATGTGAATGTGCAAAACCAAGGGCTCAGGGGTAGAATTGGGATTCACCCTTTGTCTTTGAATATTTCCCAGCCTTACTTTGATTTTACAAGAGGACCAAGCAAAGACCCACAGTATAACAGGCTTTTGAACAGACAGTGTATGGCTGCTTTGTTTGATATTGTATGATTCAAAGGAATGGCCATGTGATAGATAAAAGGCAGAAGTTATTAACAACTGTGAGTGTGTGATTTTGCTTGCTCACCAGGTCTTGTCACACTTCTTCCATGTGTTTTTGTAAGCAGGAAAAGAACTGCCCTCTTATATCCTCTTCACTATCTTTTGTTCTTCAGCTGCTTCAAAACAGTGACTAGAGTCGTGAAATTTCCAATTACCACCTTGTTTTATACTTTGTAAGCATGCGTCAACATCCAGAAGTTTCCTCTTACACCCTTTGATTCATAGGTTCCAGGAGGAAAAAGTCCTTTTTTTCTTTGTTTCCCTGTATCTCGTCCGACACTGACTGCCACCCTCAGGCAGTGGCAGGATTTCCTCTGTCTCCTCTCATGTCTGAGTCCAAACAGGGCACGAACACTTATCGCTTATTACACATACATGCTGAAGACCAAATATAGCTCTGTAAACTTGCTGTCAGACTATAAGTGTGTGTGTGTGGGTGTGAGTGTAAGTGGGAATACTCCGACTGTGAGTTTCTCATTTTCCTGTTATAAACCATTTCATTGATGTCTGTCACACAAAGATTGTTTTATGTGTCATGTCCGCAGTTCTGTGTCACTGTCTTGCTATTTAATTTAGGTATCTGCTCAGTGCTAAACACTTGAAATGTCTTAATCTGTGCCAATTTTTTTGTGTACTGTGTGACAGTTGGTTCAGGCTAGGAAGAATGAAAGTATTTTTAAAAAATAAATGTAAAGTTGCTTCTGTCATAAATCAGCTGACTCTCTAAAGCTGTGTTTTCAATGCTTATAAGCAAAAATGGTTAAATAATAATATGCTATAATATGTCTAAGAATAATAATAAGAATATTTCATATTTGGCAATAATTGCTGATGTGAGGGAACATCCAGTGCTGCAATATGCAATATATTAAGCCCTTTTAACCAATGAAATGAAATGGCATTAATTTTATAGTAACATTTGTCCCTCACAGAAGTGAGATTTCTTTTATTTTGCATGTAAATCATTGGATGGATGCAAATGGAAAACATCAGGGAAATTTCAGGACGAGGTCTGGTTAAAAAAGTGTGTTTTATTGCATTTACACATGCAACTGTACTGGGGAAATTCAGGAAAATTTAGTTTTTTTTCTGCATATCTGTTGAAACAAATCTCCGTTGTGTGCAGCTGACCACAGTTAACTTTGTAAATCCTCAGGTTTTTGCACAAGTGTGAATAGGAGTTTTGATCATTTACTGAAGTTTATTTTATGGACTGTGTCAGGATCATTTTTAGGGTTGGAAACTCATGAGAGAGAAAGAGAGTTGGCAATGACTTGGGAGGAAGGACACCTGGTGTGTACCTTGGCTGCCTCTGTACGTGTAGAGTGTAACACAACAACAAACCCCAATATTACAGTTTTGCGCTTCTGTTCATCATACCTGTCTTTGGTATATACTCTTTGTTAAGTCTGCATACAGGTGCTTCTCTTATTGATTTTCATACTGCTGATCCAAATTTTACTTGTGTTTTAGGTGCTGTGATCGGGGAGTTTGTGAGCCACTTGATGCCTCTTCTTCGCTGCTGCCTTCAACCTGAGAAAGACACAGAGATGAGGATGAGTATCTTTGCAATGCTGGCTAAGCTGCTACTGGATGCAGGCAACACACTGGATTCCCAAGGGTAAAAGGGAAACACAAAGGCTTGAAACATATCTCCATTATCTATACTGACTTGCATAATGCAACTGAATGTTGCACCCATGAATAGACCAGGACTCTGTCTTCCGTTTGGCAACTTTATTCTCCCCGGTGCTGTATTATTTTAGATTATTTTCCTCCTGAAGCATCGGATCCTTCACAACAAAGACATGCCGTACAAGCACTTTTTTTTTCTCCAACCTTTACCCCCTGACCCTGCACGTCACCTCTAACGCAGGTCAGCGGCATCACACATTTAGAAAACAAAAGGATCAATAAGGACTTTGCAGTGTTGTAAACAAACTAACATGAAATTACAGTACTCCCATCATTTTTCCCAAAATTAACAAATTAAACAAGGGTAAAATAATATCATGTACTGCACGTCCTCACTTATAGTATAGTGTGCTTTCTTCTGCCTAACTGAACTGTGTACAAATACTTCTAGGTCGTAACACCCTCCCCCACTAAAAAAAATAAAATGTTGCCTACATTTTCTTTTTACCAATGCAAAACTATCAAATATATTTCTGAAAAGAACATTTTACAGGTTTTCTGTACAGAATGTAGGTTTTCAAAGGTTACATTTTACAGGGCAAGGCTACAACATGGCTCTCCTAGTTCTTCATTTTCATTCAGTCCCATGGCAATAATACTGTACAAGACTTGGTGTCCAAAGTCCATTCGTACTGAAGGGTGAGTAGTCCATAGAAGGATTGGTGGGCCCCCCAATCTTCGCAAAGGGACGTGGAAATTACCATCAACACCCAACTTTATGTTTCTACCCTTTTTTTTTTCTGCCATGCATTTTACTTGTCTAATGCACCCCTATTTCAGGTTTACTTGCGACTGTACTCAATTTTCACTACTCGAGATGCTCAGTTACTAACCTATTTCTGATGCCTGTTATGTTCATAATAAGTGCTCAGTCAACCTGTGTCTTTATAGCTTTGAAAATCCTACAATCTCACTAGCAACCGTATATATCATAACACACTTGGCGTAACATTAACTATCTTTAACCTGAACATTTTCTGTTACATTCATTCTCTCTGTTATGCTAACTTTTAAGCATAGAAAGGATACATGAATGCTGATCTGGAGGGAGAATCATGGCTGATTCTTGGAAGTTTTTCCACATCAACGCTGCAAGTTTTCAGCAACTCTACCGTGGGCTGTCCAAGCTGATCATATGTGTAGATGCGCCTTGGTTTTCTCACTCTTGCTGGTCTCCCTTGTTCACGATCAGTGTCTCTTTTGTTCATCCTCGGATTCCGACTGGAGGACAGTAGGTTCTGCAACGTCCTCGATACTGTGTCTCTCATCTTCTGGCTCTTCTCCTAAATTCACTCCCACGGTGAGTGCATCCACAGGTTTCTCTTTCTGTACCTCAATCCCTGGATGAAATTCTTCCGCTTCTGCATTCAGGGGAGAACCTGTCTGTCTCGCTGCTGTCCATACATGATGCTCATCCTCACTTGAGCTGTCTGTAACTGTTGAGTAAGTCTCCTGTTTGGCTTTCTGGCTTTGGCTTTTTCTTGTCATCCTTATTGTTTTGTTTGTGTGTTGTTTGTCCTGTAGAACAGGAGTGCTGACAGTTGTCTTTTCAACCAGGTAGGGACACGGTAAGAGCAAGTTACAGTGTAAAACTCGCTTTCTCCCACCTCCCTGTGACGGTTCAACTACATATACTGGGCTATCAGGGCCTTTTCTTCCTTTAACGACATATATCATGTCTTCCCAGTAACTACGTAGTTTTCCTGGCCCTCCTCTGGGGGTGAGGTTTCTTACCAGCACGTTGTCTCCAGGTTGCAAGGTGGAACTCCACGTGCGCTGATTGTAGTTTTTTTGTCCTCTCTTTGCCGACTTTTTCATGTTTCTCATGGCAATGGAGTAGGCTTTCTGCATGGTTTCTCTCCACTTTTCAGCATATCCAGCATGCGACTTGTTTGCCTTTTCCCCTTCTTTTGGAAACAGTAAGTCAACAGGAAAAGTTGGTTCACGGCCAAAAAGAAGGAAGAAGGGTGAAAAACCTGTGGCCTCGTGCACAGTCGAGTTGTAAGCATGGACAACTTTAGAGAGATGTTCCTTCCATTTCGATTTTTCAGTCTCTCCCAGTGTACGTAACATACTCAGCAGCGTCCTGTTAAAGCGTTCTGCAGGATTGGCCTGAGGGTGGTAAGGCGAGGTGCGTGAATGATGGATCCCACAGTAGCTCTGGAGCTTGTGGAAAAGGTTATTTTCAAACTCTTTTCCTTGGTCATGGTGTATTTTTGACGGAAACCCAAAGCGTGGGATGAAGTCATCAAACAACTTCCTGGCTGCAGTCTTCCCTGACTTATCTCTGGTTGCATATGCCTGAGCATATTTAGTGAAATGGTCTACAACCACAAGTATATATTCCTCCCCTCCCCTGCTTCTCTCGAGATGTAGATAATCAATTGAGATCATCTCAAAGGGTGCAGAGGTCTCAATGCTCTTGATCGGTGTCCTGATTTCTCGGTTAGGTTTCTTTCTTTTCACGCAGCGACACACTTTTGTGACATGATGTTCTATCTCTTTCCTCATTTTAGGCCAGAAAAAGCGTTCTCTTGCAAGAGCAACCATTCGATCTGCCCCCAGATGTCCCATCTCCTCATGCAGGTGTTTGAAGATCAAAGGCTTTAGAGATTGCGGAACAACCAGTTGGTTTGTGGAAGCAGTTTCTCTCCTCAGGATGCCATCATGATCTATCTGTAGCCGGGGCCACTCCCTGAGAAGCTGTCTGACAATGTCAGATTCACCTTGCTTGTGTCTATGCTGCAGATGGACATGAGTTCTTTTCAGGACCAAAACTCTGCTTATCGCTGGGTCTGCATTTTGGCTGGATCTGATTTCTTCTGCTGCAAGAGGTTGAACGGGGTTAAAGATACAACTATCAGCGGGCAGTGCGTCGGGGTTACAGGTAACAGCTGAGATCCAGTTGATTTCGCCTCTTTCTGCAATCTCCAACGCACTGCTGATGGATCCCAAGACTCCCTGCTGGCACTCCTCTGTGCTCTCTCTTATTATTTCTTCAATGGGTTTGGGTCTGCGTGATAGGAAATCTGCATCTCTGTTGGCTGTTCCAGGTCTGTACTTGAGTGTGAACCTATAATCCGCTAACTCTGCCACCCAGCGGTGTCCTGATGCATTGAGTTTTGCTGTCTTGGTAACATACGTCAGAGGGTTATTGTCACTGTAAACAGTAAAATGAGGCGCATGAAACAGATAATCTCTGAATCGCTCTGTTACGGCCCATTTTAGTGCCAAGAACTCAAGTTTGCCAGAGTGTAACTTGTAGTTCCTCTCTGCCGCTGTCAGTGTCCTGGATCCATATGCTATGACCCTGAGCACACTATCTTGCCGCTGATACCAAACCGCACCAAGGCCTTCTTCTGAGGCATCAATATGGAGGATAAAGGGTTTTTCCAAGTCTGGATATGCCATGATAGGTGGGTTTGTTAGTCGTGTCACTATTTGGTTCAGAATGTCTTGATGGATCTCTGTCCACTTGATGGGATGGGATGGAGCAAGCTGAGCAGGCTGACGACTCTGTTTTTTTGTTCTTGAATCCCTCTCTTGCTCAGATTTTGGCTTTGCTAATAACTCATATAGGGGTTTAGCAGTCCTTGAGAAGTCTGGTATATAGGGTCAGTAGTAACTGAGAAAACCCATTAGCTTTCTCACCTCTCGAACAGTGGTTGGTGTCTCATGTCTTAGGGCTTGGACAGCTTCTACTTCCTTTGGGTTCATCTTGTACCCCTCTGCAGAAATCACACGACCCACATAACAGACCTCCCTTTTGAAAAAGTCACATTTCTTTGGCCTTAACTTAATGCCACACTGTTTTTGTCGCTGCAAAACTTGCCTTACGTTCTGAACG
Source organism: Scarus forsteni (assembly GCA_036419115.1). Taxonomy (NCBI): domain Eukaryota; kingdom Metazoa; phylum Chordata; class Actinopteri; order Labriformes; family Labridae; genus Scarus; species Scarus forsteni. Next base: position 13,739,148 of record JAZDUH010000342.1, read on the forward strand.
TGCTGCTCAAAGTCACAACTAAACACCAGCACATCATCTAAGTAAGGGACACAAACTTCATCCTTCAGGTTTCCCAAACATCCTTCCATGTAACGTTGAAAGGCAGCCGGTGCATTTGTCAAGCCAAATGGGATTCTGACCCACTCATAAAGTCCCCAAGGTGTGACAAATGCTGTGCAGGCTCTGCTTTTCTCATTCATGAAGCCCTGATGATATGCTTTTCCCTGGTCCAACACAGTGAACCAGGAATTGCCGCCAAGGTTCTCCAGAATCTCTTGTATTCTCGGGATTGGCTGACGATCGGGCATTGTTTTTCCATTTAGCTGTCTGTAGTCTATGCACAAATGAAGACTCCCGTCTTTCTTTCGCACACAAACCACCAGAGAGGAGTATGAAGAGTAAGATTTCTGGATCCATCCTTTGCTCAGCAAGTCCTGTATGTGAGTTTTAACTTCTTGGTAGAGGTGTCGAGGGATTGCATTGTAGGATTTCTGTACAGGAATGTCATCTTTTAACTGAATGTCCATCTTTAGATCTGGAATACATCCTGTGTCCCAATCATCCTTTGCAAAAACATCACACTCCTCCCGAAGCATTTGTTTTACCTGTTGTTGTTGATCCTCCGTCAGGTGACTCAGGTCCACTGGTGGGTCCCAGGGTTCATTTCCTGGATCATGACTTTGTTGCTTTTGTTGAGATCCAGCACTGCTGTTAGTTGGTCGTGGCTCCTTATCCTGTGCAGTTTTCATCTCAAGTGGATAAATTGCATCGACACCATACAACCAACCTAGAGTTGTGCGACCACACAGAGTAATGTCTTTGTCAGTTGAGTTTTCAACAGTCACAGTTATTGTTTCATTTTCTTCTTCTGGAAGCTGAATCAGCTGTTCTCTTATCATCAGTCCTGTTGGCCAGGGTGTCTCCTGATTTGGCTCCAACACCACATGTGACCCACTCAGCACTTTCTTATTCAGTTGACCACATTCCACTTTCATGACTTTGTTTTTGGGGATTCTGACAGGTCTTCTGCCCACTCTTGCGATGCGTGCACTGTCTTCCGGCTTGTCTGTTCTCAGGACAGACAAGACAGCTTTTGCTGTTTTGCGACCAACTTTAAGGGCTGAGCATAGCTTTTGTACCATCTGATCTGGGCTGGCGCTGTCTTTGGATTCAGTCTCTTGAGCTAGTTCTTCAACAACATTGAAGCCAATGATAGGGCGTTCAAAATCATCAGTAGCAACCAGAATTGGCACCATAACTGGTTTATCGCTCATTCCAGCAACAGCGTTTTTGGACAGTGTAAACTCAATCCCTATCCATCCTTCATAAGGAATATCTGTCCCATTAGCAGCTGAGAGATCAAGCGCATCTTCATCAAGGAGCTCCTCCACTGGTCTCACTTCAACATCTGGTAGGAATTCTCTTTTCCAGTTTGATCCAACAATTGAAACTTGAGAGCCTGTGTCCCATAATACGATGGTACTCACACCCCCTAGTGAGGCCTGAACAAGACATTTCTTTCCTACCAGTCTCGCAGCTTGCTGTTGTTTGCCAGTAAGAGGCGCTTTCAGGCTGAACTGGTTCACCTGGTCATCATTGTCGCTGCTGTGAACAGGGATTTCAATCTTATTTACAGTAGCTGAAGTTGTTTTCTTACGACAGCCAGCTGCCCAGTGTTCTGTGCTGCCACATTTGTAACAATGATTACATTTTCCCTCTTGATTTGATGACTGGCATTGCTGACATCGACGAGCAGGTGCTGCTCCAGACTGTGGTCGATATCTCTTATTGGGCTGTTCACTCACCTGGTGACTTTCACGCCTGGGGACCTGATTGAGGGTTGCGATTTGGGCAGTAAGACTTTGAATAGCCTCACATATGGCTTTGTTACCTTGGTCTACCTTTTCCATCAGTGTGTCACATTTTTGTGTCTGATTTAACTTGCTCGGTTTTGTCGGTGTGCAGCTCACCTGTTCATATTTCTCACTCTCTTCACTTACAGCAGCTACTCTTATTGTTCTTGTTTTGGAGGTAGTCGCAAGCTTGGTCTTTCGTTCCATTTCCAAGCTGTATGCAGCTGTCATCTTTTCCAAAAGAACTTCATCTTTAATTTTTGGGTCTTGTAAGTAAGGCTTCAGGTCAGTTCTAATTGTGTCATCTTGAAGGCCAGTGAGGACTGTTTGCAGGAACTGATTTTGGATTAGATCTGTGCTGTACTTTAATCCAGACTCTGCTCTTTCTGTGGCAAATAAAACTTGTTGCCTCAGGTCCATGGCTCGCATCAAAAACTGGATTGGGGTTTCTTTTGGTTCTTGTACTGCACATGTAAGAGAGTGATACAGCTCTGTGGCATCCTTCTCAATATAATGAGTTCGCAGGATCTGTCTCAAAGCTGATAGTGTCAGATCAACCCTGCTTTCAAGATAACTCCTCAGTTTTGTCCCAGCAACTATTGCTTGAATGACCGCTTCAACCACTTCTCCCTCATCATATCCTTTACTCAATGCTCTTTGGATTTGTCTTTCCAGGCTGGCATATCCTAATTTATCTTTTTGGTTGGACAACTGTAGGGTTTCTCAAAGGGGCAGTTTCTGGGGTCCTTGATGCAAAACTGGGCTCTTTTTCGTTTAATGGGTCGCTCGGTGTAATTTCACTTTCACCCACCGGGTGGTGCTGTGGCGCCATTTGTTCGATTTTGGAATCCTTGCTAGCTTTGTTTTTATCTTTTAGCACATCAATGTTGTCATTTAGCTGCAGCAATAGCGACAAACCTTCGTCTTCAAGCTTATTTACATCATCACTCTCCAAGTACTGAATGATGAGTCTTCTCAACCTGCGTGGTGAGTCTTTATCTCTTTCATCTATGGTCAGACTTAGTGCTATGCAGACGTCATATAGCTCCACAGCAGAAAGGGAAAGCAGCTTTTCCTCTATCTCATCCAACACACAATCCCAATCTGAAGACTTTGTCTGTGGTTCGGTCATGATAGACGTTTCCTACCTTATCTTCTTTGTCAGAGCAGTGCAGTTTTATCAGTTAGCATGCCGAGTTCGCGGCCACGTTGGTCTCTGCTCCTTGATGTCGCCGTTCGCGGAGTTTTTGCTGTGCCTTTTTCTTGCTTCTCGTTGAAAAAAACAATCCAACCGGGTGGAAACACCAAAATTATGTTGCACCGATGAATAGACCAGGACTCTGTCTTCCGTTTGGCAACTTTATTCTCCCCGGTGCTGTATTTTTTTAGATTATTTTCCTCCTGAAGCATCGGATCCTTCACAACAAAGACATGCCGTACAAGCACTTTTTTTCTCCAACCTTTACCCCCTGACCCTGCACGTCACCTCTAACGCAGGTCAGCGGCGTCACACATTTAGAAAACAAAAGGATCAATAAGGACTTTCCAGTGTTTTAAACAAACTAACATGAAATTACAGTACTCCCATCATTTTCCCCAAAATTAACAAATTAAACAAGGGTAAAATAATATCATGTACTGCACGTCCTCACTTATTGTATAGTGTGCTTTCTTCTGCTTAACTGAACTGTGTACAAATACTTCTAGCTAACATGAACATATGAAACAACTTGAAAACATGTTTTTTCTGCAATTTTCTTTAGCAAAGTCACACTAAGCTGATAGAATTGCAGGCTCAGATGCACCATTGTTTATCATTATTAGACTATATAGACATTGTTGATTGACACCAGCCTATCTACAACTAATGTAAGATGTAACAATGCAAGTAGTTATTAAACTGTTGTGTCCCATGAATTTTCAATTCATGAAGTACATTGAAAATTAGAGAAAAAAAAGTTAAATGACCCAGAAAGTTATTGAAAAGGATGTCATTGAAAAGTCCTGTAATATGAACTTCTTAAAAAGTTATGTTACAGCACCAAGCAACTAAACTAAAGAGGGTTAATGATAATGGTTATATACATTATTTTGGGGTAAAAAAAAAAAAAAAAAAAAAAAAAAGGTCAACTGAAAACTGAAACAAAACTGTTGTCATTGTTCAACTATTACACCAGAAGAAGTCATGAAAAAAAAAAAAAAAAATCTTCACAACTGATCCATCTCTGTTTTCAGCCATTACATTGTTGGAACTTATTACACTGAGCCAAATGTAAGAAGCTGTCCAGTCTGAGTTTTTTGAGGCAAAAAATATTAGGCATATATTTTTGCCTCACTTCGACCTGTACTACAGTCTCAAGAGGCTTAGTTAGAATGATGCACCTGAAAACCCAAAAGTGGGTTTAATGATGTTACTTTAACCTCATCAGCTTCTGTAGAATCATATTTTAGCCTGTGTTTTAGGTGTGACCAACTTATTTTCATCCAGAATAACAGTCACCCGAAGGAGTTCTGTATGCGTAACAGGTCTCCCTCGGGATATCAATGTGAATTAGATAAATTAGCTGACTATTTAACACATAACAGTGAGAGATGGTGGACATTTTGTCTGAATTGCACTTAAGCTATTCAGTAAGAGCTGTAAATAATAATTCTGAAATGACAGATGAAGGATAGAGAGAGCTTGTGTTTGTAGGGTGTTTCTGTCTGTTCCTCACAACTTCATGCACACACACACACCCTCTTGGGTCTCCCCTGGGCCCTCAGCTGTGTGGCATTCAGCCACAGCTCTAATCTGAGGGAATGCATTAAGCAGGAGGCCCTCTCCAACTCTCTGTGATCACAGCAGCAGCAGCTGCTGCTTTCTGTCAGAAAGACAAACTTTGTCCATGGAGTTGCCATAGATACATCCATGCAGTGTTTAACTTACCCTAGCCCCTGCAGCCAAAAGGTCCATGAGGGTTGCTAGGTGCCTACATCGGTTAATATAAGAGGATAGACTAATATTCTTTGTGTGTCAAGATGTTAATAGGGTCTTTGAAGTGAGCCCAGCAGTGTGAAGACTACAAGGCAAAGCAATATCTAGTGTCAGGGAAATATGTTGTTTAAACAAAAAGTGTTTCAAAGCCAAAAAATATCCTGCCAAATAAATGGAAGCTGGAATGTGATTTGAGCTTTAGCCTGACAATTTCATTCATAAATAGGCACATTCAACAAAAGAAGCCTCTGTCTCTTACCAGCTCTTTTTATGGCCACCTGTACTGATTCTCCTCTCATTCCTCAGCTGTACCTCTGGTAATCAAAGAATGTTCAAATCATGTTACACCTTCAAAAGGGTTCAAACAAATGCTTAACTCACCACACAGTATGTGGGGCTGTTTGGTCTAACATAATATCTCCCATCATCATCCTCATGTACTGTACCTCCATTCATCATTCCTGTTCTTATTTTTTCCCTTAAAATTGAAGCCCACACACTCTATATGTCATCAAGAGGACAATAATAGTCATAGAGAAACCTCTTCTCTCTGTTCTGTAAAACCAAAATGATATAATGACAGCTCAGTCTTAGAACAAACAGAAAGGGAGAGTAAGTTTGTGTACAAGCACCTTTCATCCACACAGACACACAAATATAATGTCTTTGCTTCATGTGGAGCTGTGTGCTGTGATTACAAAGCTGCATGTTAGATATAAGTGGAAGGCAAGGTGTGAGATGTGGCAGGCTGAAATGTGCCTTTTACAGGAGAGAAAAATTATTGGGCTTTCATGCATGTATGAACAGAAAATGATGTCTGTATTTAGCCTTGATTTATTTGAAGTGAAATCTTCCTCTTATTTGAAATGTATTTTCCCTTTTTAAGTTTTTTTTTTTTTACACAATTACATTCTTTTCCATTTGTGAATGCAACTAAAAGGGACCCGAATGAGATTAAGAAATGCTTCAAAGCCTTGTATAATATAGTGGTGCAGAGATGAAGTATTTTTGTAATCCAAAGTTCACACCATGCTGGTTCCCTAGACTACAACCTGATGGGAGTTTTCATGTGTTCTTGTAATATTGGTGATTAGTAGTGCAACAGATCACGCAAGTCATAGTTTAGATGACAGATCCATTTTTGTCCTCTGACTACCCAAGGTGCTTCTCCCAACACCGGTCACCCATTCACACGAGGTTCACAAACTGATGGCTGAGGGCAGTGCTCCATATTGTATAAAATGTCCATCAGTTTTACCAAAGCATATTCATACACTTTTAAAAACAAAGCACTGGCAAAACAGTGTAAGTAATGTGGAGTTCAGTGTCTTGCACAAAAGCACATCAACATGTGACTAAAAGAGCTGAGATACATACCCCATCATTCTTTTTGAAGGAAACATAAGTTTCAAAATCAGTCTACTAAATTAGCATGTGACATAAAATTCAGTTTAAAAATTGATTGAAAGAAGTAAGCTTTATGAGATTTGATTCATTTTATATTTCAAAAAGGCTATTTTGATTGCGTCATTAATTTGACAATAAAACTCACAAAATGATTTTAAGTATCGAGGTCAATAGTGTTTAAGCACCCATTATGCAAATTTTACCACCAGAAGGCTCTCAAAAACCACTGCAGAAAATGACACTGTGGTTAACCATGATTACCCTCCCCGAAACCATCACCACCTCCTGATATGATCAAATCATGGATGGACCATTAATCTAAAAGCTAGTAACAGCCTAACAAGGGGGCTTCTTGGACAGAGTGCCTGTTGCATAAAATGATTGTGATTCATTGCAAGTAATCAACCTAAAACATGAATGAGATATAACTCTATAACAGCAGCTTTTGTATCTGTTTCTGCTCCCTTAAGTAGCGTGTTTGACATTACATCAGGTGTTTCCACAGCAGCAGTAAACATAGGGATGGGAATCGAAAACCACTTCCAGTTGAGAATCGTTAACAGCTCCATTAAAGGTGACATATCATGCTGATGCATGATTTAATACTTACATATAATATAATAAATTTGAAAACAAGACCTTACATCCTTATAGCCTAGAACGAGATTTGATGCCTTTGAAAATGGGTCATTGCGAGATGTCCGCGAGATTGAAATCGTCGTGACGACACGAGGTACCTTTCTTTTTATTGGAGTAATCTGATAAAACACTTCCTCCTTTGTGATGTCCGTTAGCCACAAAACCGTCACCGAGGAACACATCCACCAGCAGCAGTATATACAAAACCCAAAACCAGTGAAGTTGGCACGTTGTGTAAATTGTAAATAAAAACAGAAAACAATGATTCGCAAATCCTTTTAACTTATATTCAATTGAATACACTGCGAAGACAAGATATTTAATGTTCGAACTGAGAAACTTTATTTTCTTTTGCAAATAATCATCAACTTAGAATTTAATGGCAGCAACACTTTACAAAAAAGTTGGCACAGGGGCATTTTTTACCACTGTGTTACATCGCCTTTCCTTTTAACAACACTCAGTAAACATTTGGGAACTGAGGAGACCAATTTTTGAAGCTTGTCAGGTGGAATTCTTTCCCATTCTTGCTTGATGTACAGCTTAAGTTGTTCAACAGTCCGGGGTCTCCGTCGTTGTATTTTAGGCTTCATAATGTGCCACACATTTTCAATGGGGGACAGGTCTGGACTACAGGCAGGCCAGTCTAGTACCCGCACTCTTTTACTACGAAGCCATGCTGTTGTAGCACGTGCAGAATGTGGCTTGGCATTGTCTTGCTGAAATAAGCAGGGGCGTTCATGAAAAAGACGTTGCTTGGATGGCAACATATGTTGCTCCAAAACTTGTATGCACCTTTCAGCATTAATGGTGCCTTCACAGATGTGTAAGTTACCCATGCCTTGGGCAGTAATACACCCCCATACCATCACAGATGCTGGCTTTTGAACTTTGTGCCTATAACAGTCCAGCTGGTTCTCCTCTTTGGTCCGGAGGACACGACGACCACAGTTTCCAAAAACAATTTGAAATGTGGACTCATCAGACCACAGAACACTTTTCCACTTTGCATCAGTCCATCTTAGATGAGCTCGGGCCCAGCGAAGCCGGCGGCGTTTCTGGGTGTTGTTGATAAATGGCTTTGACTTTGCATAGTAGAGTTTTAACTTGCACTTACAGATGTAGACGAACTGTAGTTACTGACAGTGGTTTTCTGAAGTGTTCCTGAGCCCATGTGGTGATATCCTTTACACAGTGATGCCGGTTTTTGATGCAGTACCGCCTAAGGGATCGAAGGTCACAGGCATTCAATGTTGGTTTTCGGCCTTGCCGCTTACGTGTAGTAATTTCTCCAGATTCTCTGAACCTTTTGATGATATTACGGACCGTAGATGATGAAATCCCTAATTCCTTGCAATAGCTCATTGAGGAATGTTGTTCTTAAACTGTTCAACAATTTGCTCACGCATTTGCTCACAAAGTGGTGACCCTCGCCCCATCCTTGTTTGTGAATGACTGAGCATTTCAGGGAAGCTGCTTTTATACCCAATCATGGCACCTACCTGTTCCCAATTAGCCTGTTCACCTGTGGGATGTTCCAAATAAGTGTTTGATGAGCATTCCTCAACTTTCTCAGTCTTTTTTGCCACTTGTGCCAGCTTTTTTGAAACATGTTGCAGGTATCAAATTCCAAATGAACTAATGTTTGCCAAAAATAATAGTTTACCAGTTTGAACGTTAAGTATCTTGTCTTTGCTGTGTATTCAATTGAATATAGGTTGAAAAGGATTTGCAAATCATTGTATTCTGTTTTTATTTCTGATTTACACAACGTGCCAACTTCACTGGTTTTGGGTTTTGTAGATCTCTAGCTCACATTCACTCATTACCAGCTCTGGCCTGTAGGGGGACTCAATACGCGGTCGCTGCTTTGAGCCTGCCGGAAAATATAGTAGAAGAAGAAGGACAGGCTGGCTCAACCCTCTCGGCAGCTCTGACAGAACTGACCAATCGGAGCACAAAGGGCTGTGACGTTGCGAGGTACCTGTAGGTCATCCTGAGATCCGAGCTTTTCAACGAGAGCTTGATAATGGCCTAAAATGAGGATTTTGAGAACGCAATTGTGGGGCAATGAAGGAACCAAATGACTTGTACTGAGGGCAGAAATGCTTTACAGGCATACTAGTCTGGCATAGTGAAAAGGAGAAACAAGCATGAAATGTCTCCTTTCAAGAATCGATATTAATCTTTTTGCTAATCAATTCCCTTATCAATTCTATTCAATTGACAGGGTTCAGAAGCGTCAGAATTGTGGCTTAATTTTAATTACACCTACTGCACAACCTTAAGTGAGTGGAAACACCAGCAACTTGCAGAAGCAGTTATCTATACTGTGATGTTTGTTTGGCATTGTTGCCACTGAAAATGAGACCATTTGGGGGTGCTGTTTTGGCGGAGTGGTTAGCAACCAGTAGGCCTGTGCTCAAAATATCGATACAGCAAAATATCGTATCGCACTCCTTCGGGATACGTGTATCGATACGGATTCTACAGAATAGATACGGCCTAAATATTTTCACCGTTGTTGTAAATACACTTTGGGTAATGTTAACAGTGGCACAGTTCAAGGTAGAAGACGAGCTACATAATGAAGCATATGATCTAAATTTGAACTTAGGTCTACCATCTTTGAGGATCTGAATTTATGTCTCTCAAGTTGTAGAACCACTTAAAACTTATCCTTGTTCTTTTTCTTCTTATAAGAAAAAACTAAACTTGTCAAGAATTTTGCTTAAAGCATAGTCAATGTTCACAATTTATGTGTATCGGATTACGTATCGTATCGTGGCCTTAGTATCGGGATACGTATCGTATCGTGAAGTTGCTGGAAATACCCAGCCCTAGCAACCAGGCACCCCACGTATATGCTTCTGCCGGTCCAGGTTCGAATCCCGCCTGTGACCAGTTTGCAGAGTGTCTTCCCCTACTTTCTCACTCCCTTTCACAAGCCTATCCACTGTCTCTCTCCTATCAATAAAGGCACAAAATGCCCAAAAAATACATTAAAAAAAAATAAATAAATAAATGAGACCATTTGCCCACAGGCAAAATTTGCTGGGATCGATAAGGGGATCGTAAAAGAATTGGATCAATTAGCAGGATCGTTAACAGCATTGGTATTGATAAAATCTTATCAATTCCCATCCCTAAGTAAACATGAAACACCTGTAATACACATCCAATTACTATGTTAAAACTGATTTTTCTGGCTTTAAAAACTGTTAAAAATGTTTAAGATCATTTAAATTTCCAACTTCAAACACTTACGCAACTTGGGTTTAGTCTAATTAAAAGTAACTTCTAAGTATTGTACTTTTAATCATCACCCACATCTTTAGTTTGATCAAAAATTGATGATTAAATTGTCGTATTTTGTTTTATTTAAAAATATGATTGTTTTTGTCCATGAAAGCACATACAGCTCACCCATTATGTGTAATCATATTTATGATTTGCCTGCCTCTACTTTGCATGCACACTGATATTGAACTAAAATTAAAAACTGATCATTTTTATTTGAAAAGCTCCAATCAAGACATGGTAGCTCATAATGATTTTTTCTTTATCTGTTAAGTAAGTAAATCCAAGTTGAATCAAATCCACCATGAGCAAACAATTGGCTACATGAAATGATAATGTTCCACTCTTTTTTTATGTGGAAAGCATTCATATAATGTGGAAATTCATCCTTCCAACTCCAGGCATCATTCATGGATCATGATGAGCTTTCAACACCTGTTGAAATGTGGAGACAGAAACTACTCATGATGAGCGAGGTCTCAGCTGTTTTTGTAGCCCTTAGTCTCCCCCTACTGGCTTTAAATCATCACACTTCACTTTACAAAACATGAAGACTGCTTTACTTTGACACCAGCTGAGCTGCCTGGAGCTGGCAGCTGATAGCAGAGCTGGGTGATTAAGAGAAAAAAATGAAAAGCAAAAGTGACTGAGAGGATTTTAGAGGCCAAAACCAGTAAAGAAAAGAAAAGAGAGGGAAAAGGAGGACAGCCAGATGTTGCAGCCATTACCTCCTGTTCTCCTCAAGTGCCTCCAACACTCATCAATTTTTTGGTGAGAACTCATGTGAGAAAATGTCTTTATCATTAACACTGTGCACATTTCCAAAACCATCATCATTCATTGGTGCTCAAAATTGGTAGCTTTATATTTCAGAGAAGTTTGAATGTTCATAAACTTTTTCCGTTGCTAATCTTTTGGCCTACTTTTTTTCCTCTTTCTCTATGTAGACGTTTCTGTGATGAGTCAGAAAGGTTTCTATGTGACATCCTACTTCCTAACCTGGTGTGGCAAGCAGGCCGTACGGCTGCTGCTGTCCGCACCTCAGCTCTCAGCTGTCTGCTGGCTTTGCTGCATGGAGGAGGCATCACACCTGAACAGGTACTTTAAGACACTGCAGATCAGGGGTGTATGATGACTTGTAAATTGTGTTTGCAGAACTTTCTGCATTCCTGCTCACTTGTTTTCTGCATAACAAAGTTGCTATATTGGTCACAGTCACATAATGTAATAAAAAGAAAAAAGTCCATTAATAAGGTTGTACATCAGCCAGTGATGTTACTGTAAAGTCAATGTTCTCTTTCCCCTCTGTCCTCAGGGCAGAACTCCACTGTCTGCCACTTATCTTTCGGTCTCTGTTTGACTTGATTGTTGATTTATTGTACCCATAATTCTGCCTTTATCTGCCTTTGTTTAATCTGTTAAAGCACTTTGTGACATTTGTTTTTACAGGCGTTGTATGAACAAATTCATCATCATCATCATCATTATTATTATTATTATAATTATTATTGCAGTCGTAGCTGCATACTTTGTTTGCAGTCTGCCACACAGACTAGCAGAAATGAGAATTAACTTTGTAAAATTAGAGCATGGTTGGCGTCAAGCTTTTGCTGTGAAAATAGAGAGCTCCCACTATATTTAATGAGCTGTTGTGAGCTGAGGCTAGCTGCAGGATCTGTGGAGGTGTTGTGATTGTGTGCAAGAAAATGACAACTTTTATGACCTAGATAAAGATATTTACAGCCTGGTTCAAATAGGCAGCTTTTGGACTAAAACAATAATGCATCTTTGACATATGTGCTGTTGCTGTTCAGGGGTTGGATTTTTTAATATCGTGCCAGTTTTTTGTTTTCATTTTTTATTGAAGATTTCTTGTTTTGGAAATAGGGACCTGATTTACTTGGCTGCTCATTCAAGCTGAGTTGCTTTTGGTCAGATGGCCTTGAGTCCCACCACCTCTAAATCTGTGAGTACGTTGAGCTAAAGCCTGGTCGAGATAATGTGCAGTATGGAAGTGTTCGACATGATACATCCACAAGGTTCCAAAGGTCCCTTTGATAATCAAATGGCTGACATCAAGTTCTTTTTACAGTCGGTGGTTAAGAGGTAAGGCAACTATTAACAGGGGAGTCTGAAAAGTTAGAGCTTGGATTTTGGTGCTTTTATTTACCTTGGAACTTTGTTTTGAGAGCTGAGAAAGACGTCAGTCGTGATCTGACTACATACCTGTTGCAAGGTTGTAAACTCTGTGTTACTGAAAATCCTTTAAGTATTTAAGTTTTCCAACTTTGTGCCTTTAGTGGAATGCACCACAAATACTTTCAAAATAAACAGCAAGTAAATCAGTATTCACATCAAAAAGACTTAAGCAACTGATAATTTACTGATAAGCAACTGTTCTTACAACACTTAACTCAGTACAAAGATGTAACTGACCAGTTGATACTATTTCTTGAGTGGCTAAATTTAATACTATCTATGTCAACAGAGTATAAAAGATGATGACATGTTGGTCGCAGTTTATTATAATCACCCCTCATGCCTTATTTGCCTGGCTAAAAAAAGTGACCTAGAGGCTAAAAGTTGATCACCAATGAAGTGAAATTAAGAAATCAGAAGAAAATGGAAAGGACATTTAAGGAACTCTGAATTCAAGTGCAAAGACTTAAAGATATATCGAGCAATGTTCTTGCCTAATAATGATAGCAGCCTGGGACTTGATTGTAACCACAATTAACTACCACCACTCACAAATTCCGTCAGTTGAAAGCTATAGACAATAAGAATGATGTGGGAGAGTATAGATATCAACTCTTTGGAAGATAATGCAAAAATATGACAGATCTTCATGTTTCCCTGCTGCAGAGAGGCCAAAAATATGACTGTAAATCTATCTGCTTCCACAAAGACACATTTAACACAGTGTTTTAACCTCTGAAAATGGGCCCATAAGCATTGGAGGCAAACACCTGATGTAAAAGCTCCCCACTAATGTGTGCTTCTAAACTACTGTCTGCAAAACCACTTTTTATTGACTCAGTTGTAAAGGAAAGATGTGGTAGTGCATTCTTTCAATCCATCAGGAGATGACATTTACTTTGAATTTTCTGTTTCATCCATTCACATCAAAAATGACGGTCCCACTTGGCCTTTTTGGAAAATATATGGTCCGCCATCTTTCACTCCTTGGCTGAAAGAGTTGGCCTCAGCAGGTAGCAGGTGTACATGGGGGAAAGCAGGTTCACATACCTTTGTCCTTGAAGAACAATGCCTCCACTGTGCGGGGCTCTCGTTGTGGGAAGGGACCATCCCCAGGACATGGCCTTGCACCTGCCTCTCTGAGCGTTTGCCCAGTTGCAGCATGTGTGCTGTCACATTTACATCTGGCTGTGTTTAACCTCGCGTGTCCAGTGTAACCAGCTGAGACCAACTCACACACCTCTGCTATTCGCACGTCTTCAACTACGAGGCAAAGCAAACAGCTGGGGGACAATGTAAGCATGAGTATGGGGTGTAGTTGTGTGACCAAGCTTTTACTATCTAATCACACCCAAACGCCTTTCAGAATAGATGGTTATTTTGTCAGAGTGGAGGCAAGATAGATGGTATGTCCAATTAAATGTAGCATCAGAGGGTTGTGTGAGTATATTTTTTGCTTAGGGCTGTGAAATATTGAGAAAATGTCATACGAGTATATATTTACTGATTTTTTTTTATCTATACAGCTTATCCCTTTTGGGGTCTTCAGGGGTATGAAGCCTATCCCAGGTGACATTTGGCAGAAAGCGGGGTACAACCCAAACTTGTAGCCCACCAATCACAGGGCGACATAACTGATGAAAAAAGGGTCCATCCTACGTTGTATGCATGGTTCAGGTTGGAGGTGGTGGGATAATGATGTGGGGGATATTGTCCCATAAGTATCAACTGAGCATCAGTTAAACACCACAGCCTACCTGACCATCATTGCTGACCATGTCAATCCCTTTATGACTTCAACGTCCCTATCTTCTGATCCAATCGAGCACATTTTGGATGTAGTTTAACTGCAGATTTGCCTCATGGATGTGCAGCAGACAAATCTGCAGTGACTGTGGGATCCTATCATGCCAGTATGGACCAAAGTCTCAAAGCAATATTTCCACAATATTGTTAAGTCTGTCCTCCAAACAATTAAGGAATCTGTTAGGGCAAAGAGGGGTCCAACTTGGGAGCCTATTTTTAGAAAAAATAAGCTACCTTTTATCTTTTAGGACATTGTTTTCTCTCAGCTCCCTGTGAAAACAATTAGCTACTCCAGTTGCACTCGCAGCCCCAGTTTGTCACTGATGTAATGCCGTATCACCTCTCAGCCAAACTATTCTCTTACTGTCTCTTTCCCTCTCTTTTTTTCTCTTTGGCTCATGAGGTTTCAATAGCAAACAGACGGCGTGACAGAGGCTTTAGCCATCACCCTTTGACCTGTAGCTCAGCCTCACCTTGTCCATCCATTTCCTCTGTTTCTCATCTGTGGGTGTGATGAAAATATCCCCCCTTACTGGACTCCCGCAGTCTGGCTTCATGCCTGTGTGTCTGTTAAAAACGATCCAGACCTGATGTGAATCTGTTATAGTTCAGGTGATATTTCACTTGGATAGATAAGAAACTATCCAGTTTAGTACAAGTAATTGGATAAATATCTGGAAACTGTTGTATAATCCTCTCCTGAAGTCAAAATTTCTGATCAGACTTGTATTTGGGTAGAGATTTAGAAATTTAGTTGCTCTGATCTTTTTGTTGACCTCAAATTGTCCATTATGCAATGATTCATCAAAAAGCTCCTTATCTGACTGCTGGTCACACGTGCCTTCATTGCAAGGGCCTTCCCAGTTAAGCTTAATTAGAATATTTATGTCTGATTTTACAGAGATTTTCTTAATTTATCCAAATAAATCAGGATTCATAGCCTATCTTGCTATGAAATATTGACTTACATTAGCTTTTCATGTCGGGGTGAAACTTAATGTACTTTTAATCATATTCCTTAATGTTTGCATTTATTTAAGGTAAACTATTCCATTTGAGGGGCCAATGAAGCAACAGCTACTCATTTGCCCACAAATTATTTTTGTTTTCCAATAGCTCATTATGCCTGGAAAAATACATCAAGTTTTGAATCTTTTTTACAAGTTGTATGCCACTAGACTCACAAGGAAGATCATTTAGCTAAGGAACCTCTGTCCTTTTATGTAAGAAATTGTTGTTGTGAATAGAAATAATTTTATCATGTGGTTCATCTCTTGAATTAAAGGATCCAATACTGGTCAACAAGCACAAAACTATGTATTTTCAGATGGCCATGGTCGACCAGTCAAATTCAGCCATGTAGATCCTTTGTTAGGTCATATTCTCTCAGACATTCATATTCTTCAGCCATTATGTATATTCCATTATGGACCTTCATCCTTTTTATCAGTGGGTAGTCCTTGTAACATCTTTAACACATTCCTTTTGCTTTCATTTATGTGTGCAGCTGCTGTGTCTGGAGGAAAAACTGTTTCCTTTGGTGCTGTCAGCTCTGGATGAAGACTCTCAGATGAGCAGACTATTTGCTCATCGTTCTCTGTCCACCATACTCAAACTTGCTGGGACCAGTTTGCACCCTGAGGCCCTCAACAGGATCTACCCTGGTAAAAGACATTATATCCCAGAATAAATGCACTTAATTTTCCCACACTGCACAATAAAGCATTCATACATACTGTATACTGGAATTATAAGTGACAGCATGTCCCAATTTGTGTAGCTGCAATTTGCCTACCAACTGAAAAAGAACCATTCTTTATTATCAATGTTTGTGTCCTGAAACCTGAGTTGTGCATTGTTTTTGTTTTTGTTTCATCCACTTTTCTTGTGTCTGCCCTACATAGAGCTGCTTAAGCATCTGGATGACAGCAGCGAGGAGGTGCGCAGTGTTGCCCTGCAGGCGCTTGGACTGTGGCTGTCCAGCCTGACCAAAGACTATAACCAGGACTTTTACACCGCTCATCTGCAGCTCCTCTTCCAGCAACTTCTCCTGCACCTGGATGACCCTGATGACTCTGTGCAGGACAGAGTGCTTGGTGAGTCTAGGTTGGCTGCTTGAATCTGAAACTGAAAAGATAGTGAAAGCTAGTTGATAGTGAGGTCTCTCATAGATGGAGAGGCACATCCTCTTAATTTTTTTTTCACATTAGTTATCTTGATCTTGGAAGAAGGAAGATGAAAAGGAAAAAAAATTTCAGCTTAAGATTTACTGTGTTGAAAGTATAAAAGTCCATCTTTTACAGGAGAGGAAGTCCTAAATAGTTATCCCAATGTAATAATCTTTATAACCATATAGTTTGACCAAATATACCAGACTTAAATGGGGTGGCATATACAAAAGTATGTTGTTGTTTTTTCCTTATACCATTATTCAATCATAGACTACAGCAAAATACATAATGAAAGTGAAGCAAAAATGTCTTTACTCTAGAGAATTTGTGGTGTTATTTCTTTTTTTCATTTAATAGAGAAATGTGGTCCAAATCTGTTGAAACTGCAACTCAATTATACAAGCAGCGACTTCCTGCTGTCCTCTTGCTCTTAGCTCCCACCTCTTCATGTTCTAAAGGACTCTGATTGGGCCCTGCCATTTTAGGCCACTCACAATCGTAGCTTGGAGCTTGGCAAGTTGGACCTGCCTGATAACAGACTTTCCATTTGGCAGGCCAAGCTGCTGTTCATGTTTAGTCAGCAACCTTCCGGCTCTTTAAATGGAAGCCAATGAGGAAGTACCAAAACCTGTTGTACCCCATGTGTCCATTTGGGACTGGCTGCAGAAAAATGGAATCTTATTGATTAGATGCTGGGTGTCAACAGTTTTTATTTCCCCAACTTACTTCCTGGTTCAAAAAATGTCCTCAGTCTAAAACTTGAATGAATCTATGTGCTTTCACTGTGGGGGGTGAGTATCATATCTTTACGAATGATTTATTGAGGATTTTTCGTTTTTGGAAATGCAGCATTGCTGTTGGTCACATGGCCTTAAGTTCTGCCTCAACAGGGCCTATCTGTCTGTGAGTAGATGGAGCTAAAATACGGTTGAGGTAGCACATGCAGTATGGCAGCATCTACTAGAGGGTATCAACAGTGTTTCAAAGGCTCCTATGATGTGGCTTTTGTCCAATTTTTTACTGTCTTTGGATAATACAAGTACAATATTTTCTGTGTTGTGATCATCTGCAGAGCAGCTCACTGTGTCAAAGACACACATAAGGGGATGTAAGAAATTAAGAGTATCCTCTTGCAAACACTAGATAATTTCCTGGCCCACTGCCGTTACAGTCCCACCATCGTTTGACAGAAAATAAGTGAGTGCATATAGAGAGTGTCCACAAACTTGCAGCCTTTGCTCAAGCGCACAGTGCTTAAAGTGGGTTGTCAATCAGCTGCCTATGTTAAGTACTTTCTTCTGCCCTCTTCAATCTCAGTCAGAAACATTCGTGCTATTCACACCTAAAACTACAGTTTACTTGCAAAGGTATGACCACTCACATGTATCCGTCTCCTTTTTTGTTTCAGTCTTTATTAATGTCTACTTTTGCTAAAAGCAACATTAACAAGTGCTACAACACCAGCTCTGTAGTGAAAAAGTAAAAAAAAAAACTATTAACTTTCAGACAAATAAGTTCCCCTTTTATTTAATTTGTTGAATGAATCCTTTATACACAGTTCTCTTCCACTCTCAGCTACCCAAGCCACTATCTCCCTGATTCTGGAAAGATAAGGAGATTTTATTTGTAATGAACACAAAATTTTTGCAAAGGTTCTTGCGAGACGTATTAAAGTTCTCCCCTGGATTATATCAAATGACCAAACGGGTTTCATTAAAAGTCCCCACTCGTTTTCCAATTGTTGACGGCTTTTAAATATTGTACCCACCTCTACCTTTTCCCCTGTTCAAGAAGCAGTAGTGTCTATGGATGCCGAAAAGGCTTTCGACCACATAGACTGGGATTATCTATTTGTGGTTCTCTCTAAATTTGGATTTCGTGGCACTTCAATCTCCTGGGTCAAACTGCTATTACATCTCCCCAAGCATGTATTCATTCTAACTCAACATACTCCTCTCAATTCTTTTTATCTAGAGGAACACGCCAGGGATGCTCCCTGCCTCCCTTGCTTTTCGCCATAGCGACCACCCTCACTTACTCTTAAATCATCCTCACCTTTTTAGGCATCTCTTGTTTCGGGATTGAACACAGGATATCATTATATCCAAACAGTCTTCTTCTTTACCTTAGTCACCCAGAATCCTCAGCCCTTAACGTTGTCTCTATTCTAGAAGAATTTGGCCCTTGCTCTGGATATAAACTAAACTTCAACCAAACAAGCTTTCCTTTTCACATTAACTTGACCGAAATTAAATACCTCTGTATTGATATCACTCACTCATTGTCTTCTATGTCTGAAGCAAATCTATCACATCTGGTCTTTGAGATAAAGGCAGACTTCCTCCGTTGGGGCAGTCTGCGCTTATCCCTGAGCAGCAGAGTTCAGATTGTTAAGGTGAAAATCTTTTCCAAATTTCTGTACATCTTGAGTTGTTTACCCATTTTTATTCCAAAGTCTTTTTTCTGAAAAACTGACAATATACCATCCTTTATTTAGGCTGGCAAAACCCCCAGAATTATCAAATCAGTCCTGCAGAAACCAAGAACTGCTGCTGGATTGGTTCTGGCTAACTTGATCTTCTACTACTGGGCCATCAATATTCAGAAAATTATGTTCTGGCTTCACTCCCCAATGACTGACTGGTGCGTTCTAGAATCACGCTCTTGCCGCTGCTCCTCACGCTCTACCCTAGCTCACTCCCCGTTGCCCTTATCCTCTTCTAAAGTCTCATCTAACATAGTACAAACCACTTTGAAGATCTGGCTCCAATTTCAATGCCAATTCAACTTTTACATAGTACATACCACTTTGAAGATCTGGCTCCAATTTTGATGCCAATTCAACTTTTCATAACTTTGCACCCTCTCTGCTGGACTAAAGCTTTAGCAGTTGGGCCAGACAGGGGATTAACACCTTTAAAGATCTATTTAGCAATGGGACATTTTTTAGTTTTTCTCAATTAAGTTTCAAATATAACCTTCCAAGCTCAGATCTTTACTGCTATTTTCAGATCCGTCACTTTATAAAAACACAGTTTGTTTCTTATCCTCTGTGTCCTTCTGAATTAGCCGGGAAAGAGATTCTTAAGCTACCTCACACCTCTCCAAGGTTAATTTTTTGCATGTAGTGTAATATGTCCTCTACCAACAACACTTACTCCTCTAAAACTAGGGGTAGATGGGAATCTGACCTGGTGGTGGTATTGAGTAACGAGGTGTGGCCAAAGGCCTTGAATAGTGTAAATTACTCTTCTTCTTATACACGCCATAATCTGATTCAACTCAAACTTCTACATAGAACATATTTGTGTGATGCTCGTCGGGCAGAATTCTTTCACAGTGTCGGCTCAGCATGTCCTTGCTCTTCTGCTGGACCTGCGACTCTCTCGCACATGTTCTGGTTATGTCAAAGATGGGGATATATTGGTCAGCCATTTTTAGCAGGGGCCTAAAATTAAAATGAATCCATGCCCTGTCATAGCAATATTTGGTGTTTCAACAGCTCCTTCTCCCTGCACTGTAGCTATATCAGACACGATTGCCTTTCTGCTGTTACTGACTAGAAGAAGGATACTACTGTCCTTGAAATCTTCTTCTCCACCTTTACACTCGACATTGCTTAGGGATGTTACGTTCTTTTCACAGCTTGAAAAATCAAATATACTATCAAAGGGGCAACAAACACCTTTTATAAGAGGTGGAAAGTCTTTTGACTTACCTTTATAACGTACTTGTACCTTTATAACCTACCTGCACCACTTTTGGATTGTCAGGTTTCTTCCTCATAATGTGCCCTGGTATACTTGTGGTCCTTATTCTTGACATTAGGGTGATACAAACATATAAACCTTTTTTTTTTTTTTCTGATTTTTTTTTTTCTTCATGGGTGTGGGTTGGGGGGGACCATGTTGTTTAAAATCATGTTTGGTGCTGCTCATACCTTTCTCTTGTCTCATAAGCATCAATAAAATATTTAAACAAATGAAACAAGAACTGACTGTGCCCATGTGAAGATAAAGTGTTAGGAACTCCAACAGAGCATCGCAGACAGACTGAAAATACAGCTGGATCAGGGTACTCAGTATGAGAATAAAAAGAAGATTGTTTGAACATTCGCGAATGTTAACATACTGTAGCAGTCACCATAATTGAATATATGAACCATAGTTGAGGAAAAACATGAACTCTTAAAAGTTGCATAGATATATTTATACATTGTGCATGAGGCAACATAATAATGTCAGTGTATGATGATTTCATTTTGTGTCGAAATGACTTGTAAGTTTCTTCAAGCTTTTTTTGTTATTTTATGAGTTTAATGCAGAACGAACAGATTTAAATCTAAAATAGGTATAAACCCTGATGCTCAGTAAGACAGGTGATTACAGTGAGAACAAATACGCTTACTGACTGTAAGATAATTTATCTAAGATACTCAGAGTCGATATACATATCCATTTTCTTTTTTATTTTAACCATTAATGTAGATCAGTGTTTTTTCCGTTACATTTTTTTTATGATTATTTAATGAAGTGTACAGTTTTTTGAACTTCAGCACCAAATTAAGAAATGGTTGAACGACAGCCCTTTTTTGTCTTTTAAAAATGCTGAGATCTTTATGCATTGCCATTTAGCTAAAATAGTACTGTATGTTGGTTTTTGGTCTGTATTGCTTTACCTTACTTGTGAGCATCAGTTTAACTCACCTGCCAGATCACCTGGGGTTGATAGGGAAGTCCCTGCTTCTTTCTGTCTTTCTATCGCCCACAACCCTAACCCATTTAATGACAACCACATGGGCACTCCGTCTCTTTACCATCTTTCCATCATCTGCCCTTCTGTCCACTCTGCTTTTTCTCACCACTCCTCATCTGTCTGTCTACCTTTCTTTTTTATTCCCACTGCGTCCATGATAGGCTGAAGCAGCTTCAAAACTGTGCTTTATTGATGCATCAGTGGAAAGTCCGAGTGAAATGTGCTTGGATCCTCTGGTCTTTCACTCGCTCCCACTCTCAGAGATGTAAGCTGTCATTACTTCTGACAGGAAACAGGTGAGGGCTGATGCCTAAGCCAGCACTGAGGCCTCGCTGAGGGATCTCTCATCTCTATATAACTAGACATGGAGGAGAAGACATAAAGTATAAAAAAAGAGGACAAAGCATTCATGCTCACACCAGATGTAGCAATAGCTTCCATACCTTAAATTTTATCCCCCTGCAAGACCGCTTTTGAAAGCCGTCCAAGAACAAAAGGCAATTTTGATGTTGCCACTGGTTATTGGGTGTCTGTGAAATAGAATGCAGGAGGCAGGATATCATACATACTGTATGTCTGTATCAAAGTAGTTGAATGAGTTTGTGAGCTGGATTGTAAGGGCACAAAAAATGTCACTGAAATCATGTACATTCCTGTTAAAAGATGGAGCATTTCGACTTTGTCCTTACTCTCCTAAACTGCTCTGAATCTTTCAAAGAAACACATATTTTCACTTTGTGTTTGAGTGGTAATGATAAATGGACTTGAGCCTATAGAGCTCTTTTTTAGTCTTTCTGATTACTCAGATCACAGTAGTCACATCCATCCACTCACATGTTCACGCACTAGGGATGGAAGCTGATAACAACTATCAATGTCATTTGTGTTTTGCTTCTTAATTCCTTCATTGATTCCTTCCTCTTGGCTCTGCATGCCTTTCAAAACAAGGACATCATGCTCTTATCAGTGGAAGTCAGAAGAAATATAACAATGAAGTCAAAAATCAATGGCAGACATGGACAGAATTGGTCAAAATTATGGCTTAATTTTCAACAAAATGGTGCGACTGCACAACATTAATGGGTGGACACACAAAAAACATGCAGAAAGTCATGCACTGAATATCAATGGTGTGTTTGACAATGTTGCCACTAAAACCTGTGTAGACTGACTTTTCCACACAGAAAACCAACAGGAATCGATAAAGCAATTGTAAAATAAATGATTCCATAAGCAGGATCGCTAATAGCATCTGTATCAATAAAATCTTATCACTTGCCATCCCTACCACTCAGTTGTTCATATGCATTTACAAACACATTATTGCCCTTTCATTTTCATTTAAAGGCCACTGACACAGCAGTGGGAGCAACCTCCTGATATCTGTACCACTAGTACCTGACTAAACCACCTACACTGTTCCCATTAAATGACTTAAACCAAACTAAAGGTACCTTACAGAGAAACACCAAACAAGAAGTAAAACAGAAGAAGCCTTTAAAAACATATTATCCAAAAAGTGGATCAGTTCAGTCGTGGTGTGCCATTTACTATTTTTTGAATACTCTGTGGCACTTAGTTTTAATGTCATCTAAAAATTATTAAAAAACACATCAGAAGGCCACTGTTCCTCACAGCTTTGATCATTTCCAATATAATTTTTAACATAAAGAAGGAGCTTTGCCAGAGCTCTGTCAGAATTGGTCCAGCGCACATAGCTCCAGAAATTAGTAATTCAGGACCCCATTCACACTTGCAAAAAAACCCTGCAATTGTCTTGTAGTTAAGCAGGTGAGCTGTAGGTGTGAATGTAAACAGCAGGGTTTTTCACCCAGACTTTACTCTAAAGTCCCTATCCACATGGAGACAAAAAGAATTTCCCTTTTTTAATATGTTCTCTGTAAACCCATCATCTTTTCAAGTAATGTGTCTGTCCTCTCGAAAGCACTGAAAATGCAAGTACATATCCAAGACCTGTAAATGCTGCTGCAATGCTGCTCCAGACATACTCTAAAATCAAAGAAGACATGGAGCTTGCACATACATCATGTGAAATAAATGCTTCATGTCCTCTCATTGCTTTTGATGGTCATAGAGGAGCAGAAGATTTTGCTGAAAAGGCATAACAACACTGTGCTCCAACATTGTTTCTGTTGTTGTCAAGGTTCACATGTGTGGTTTAAGGGAGAGATGGGGCTATGATGTAATTGTTTCTGAAAATATTTTTATTTGGCGTCCACATAGAAATGCAAGGCCGGAGTTTTTTGGGGTTTTTTTTTTTTTTGCAATTTTTCCACTCTGGGACCTGATTCCAAAAGTGTGCTTTTTAGGGCATCCAAAACATCATATCTGTGTGCACTAAACGCTTATAGCAGTTAAAAACTTGTGCAGATATGCATGAATTTATCTTGTGTGGACAGCCCCAAAATTTACCTGCTTCCCTACTAGTGTTTGCCTTCCCCCACTCATTCATTGAGTGACATGCAAGTTGCAGGACAACCTCATGTTGTGAAGAATCATAATATTACAAATGCAATCCATGTCGACAGTGGCATGTAGAACAAAGGCAATATTCATTTATACTTTTCAAAGTACATTGATAATAAAGATGAATTAGTCCATTATAAAATTGATAATGTTATTTAAAACGTATTTCGTACCTGAAATTTACACTTTCTTTTTTTTACTGGTGATTAACTTTTTAAGTTACTTTCTATTTAAAACAATCACTTTTACCTCTTGTCAGTATTGGTGTGTCCCTAGCTGTCAGAAAGAAAGAAACACTAGTGTTGCTAGGCTTTCAAACACAAGTTTGAATGGTTCCTTGTCTAAAGCCTATACTTATAGCTCCAAAAATCTGAATGTTTCTAATGGTAGGGATGCATTTAAACTCATTTTCAGACCGCACACAGAGTATGCTGGTACATCTGGTCCATGCTATCTAGAGATACAAATATGAGCCTTTATTGCAGCTTAGATCTTTGAACTGAGATTCCATGAAGCCCAGTGTATTCCTAGACAGGTTGATGTTTCTTTGTGAAACAAGATGACCTCAAATCTTGCTGAGCGATTGACTGTATCTGACAGCACCTTAAACCGCCTGCACCACAAATGTGAAAGCATTCTTCATTCTCGTGCACGGTGCTGTTTGAAGCTGTCTTTTTCTCCCCTCCTCTCTCTTTCTTCTTCTTCATCTCTTTGTTCCTCTCGAAGTTGATCCCATTCTTATGCTTCTAGGATTTCAAAAGCATATCTGTGAAGTGGCTTGATGTCTGCAGCATGTCCTGACAGCATGACAGACAGCTCCTCACATCCCTCCTTCTTCCTGTCCTCTACCCAGATAATCCCACTGTTCTGGCAGCTCGGCTGCTACCTGCTCCATCACACAGACTTTTGGCATGGCGATAACTCACTTCTCACAAGTCATCTTTGTTCTTCTTTAATACAAAGTCCTTCTCCCCCTCCCCACCTCCGTCCCATCCGAGTATAGTATACACAAAAGCAAGAATTCCCCTCAACCTCCTTGAAGAACAAAGGCAGGTATCAGATGATGAGTTTACATGAGCTTACTCATTCTCAGTGATGGCATGTCACCACTTTTCCTGTGGTTTTCAAATCATTTTCCATCAACAGCATTTCAAGTAACTTAATACACCCCTGAAAAATCAGCAGAAGGTGGAGAAATGCTGGAGGGAAATATATTCAAGGAGCAATATAGCCCCCCAGTGGAAGGAACTAGTATCTGCAGCCCAGAACAGTATATTACCCATTGAACTTCAGTTCCTGCTGTGCATGTATTGATCCTTTTGTGCCATCTGCTGGTGTACTGGCTGCCTGGTTAATTTTGATTGAGCATCCATCTGTTTTTAACAAGCCAAAAATGCAGATCTTTTGAGTCCTTGTCATTGCAGATTTGTATTTTTTTCATGAGTTTGGAGAAACTTCCCCAGCTTCTGGAGTATAAATGGGACTAATTGTCATCTAAAAGAAAAAACAGTGAATGGTGAATTTGTGTCTTTCTCATAGAGCATCAAATAAGAAATCAGTGTAATCCTCATGCATGGTCAGCAGCTTTACCCAACTTGCTTAGCAAAAATGCTGCAGAGAGATTAAAGGGACTCTACTCTCTCACCCTCTTTCACAAGCTTATCCACTGTCATTCTCTCTTATCAATAAAGGCACAAAATAACCCAAAAATACATTAAAAAAAAAAGATAAGAGGGTGGGAAACTGAGTTCAGAAACCAGGTCTGTAAAAGAGCAAAAAATCCCCTCCTTATAAATGTCCTTAAAACATTTCAGTCCCTTATCCTGCCATAGGGAGGAGGTGGAATCAGTAAATGTTGGGTTTAAACACAGGGTTCTATAACAGTGAAGTTAAAACCATGGGGGCAATACATTTAAACTGTTTCCTAAACTGTAACCATATTTTAAGACTTACAATAACCACAGGGTTGCAAGTAAGGTTTTAAGTAAGGTTTACACAAGGCCTAAAACGGTCAAATCTGATAAGTTTTCAATGCGTTTCAGCCTTGCATTTACATGGGAACTCTTTGCGGATTGCCCAAATCTGTAAACTTTTGAAACCAGGCTCCAGAGTAAGACTTTTGAATATGCTCTCCATATAAAACCCAGATCAGAGCGTTTCAGGGTGAAATGCTGACATCACAGCATATGCAGTACTCTTTCAGATGAAGGCTGCGCGCGCATATCAGGAACAGCTTGGCTGTCTACTGAGTAATGTGTGGGCCACCTACCATGCTCGGTTTCCAGACAAAACTATACAGTCAGATTTGTTGTCCAGAAAAGAAACCCCTGTGTCTTTGTGCGTCCACTCATCATTGCTGTTTGTGAAAAGTATTTCTTTTTGGTTTGGTATTGGAGCCACGCTGCCTCTCTGCAAACCTACGCCGCCATCTTATGAACCAGCATGCATACCACAGCGCTTTTATTTGTCTCCAGCGTCCTCATCTGAGCCCAGATCGACTTTGAATATGCAAAGGAAAAATCTTTGCATTTTAAGTCAGATAGAGTCCATGTAAGCATAGCCTAATTCTGCAAGGTTATAACATCGGTGCCCTATTTACACTGTAATACTGCTTGGATGTGACTGACATTGCACATCCTCACAAAGGCAGAGAGGCTCCTTTGCATCACTCCTGTCTTCAACCGAGTCCTCTCTCCAATATCACATCTCTGTTATCAGCGCAAATGAATCAGCCCAATTCAATGCCTGTAATCGGCCATGTTTCAGTCTCCAAACTCCAGTAATTGTGCTTGATCCAAAGCAGGACTGCCCAATCAACATCCTTTAGAGCAAGAAGAGGTGGGAGCTATAAGCCAGACAAAAGCAGGAAGTGGCTGTTCGCACAAAGATTAGCATAGATGCCAGCAGCTTTAGTAGCAGTTTTATCTGATTTGGACAACATTTTGTCATGAAATGAAAAACACATATCGACAATACAAACTTCTCTGTGGTAAGGATATTTTCGCTCCCCTTCTTTTTTTTTAAATGTATATTTTTGGGCATTTTGTGCCTTTATTGATAGGAGAGAGACAGTGGATAGGCTTGTGAAAGGGGAAGAGAGAGCAGGGGAAGACACTCTGCAAACTGGTCACAGGCGGGACTCGAACCTGGACCGGCAGAAGCACGTACACGGGGTGCTAACCACTACGCCAAACCAGCACCCCAATTTTCGCTCCCCTTCTGATATGTTTTCATAAGAGTTTGTTTTTGGAAGTGGTCTACCTACTACATTATCTAATTGGCTCATAATGAATGGGATTCATGGAACGATTGTCCTATTGCCAGATAAGCTTTTGAAAGGGTCTGCTCTCCTCAAAAATTTTCTCTGTGTTTTTCCTAGATGGACCAGTGAAATATATTTAACAGTCCATCTGGTGTGTCAGGTTAAAATATATACTGTAAATGTTCAATTTTTATACTTTTCACCATCGAGCATCCTGTAAAACACTGTATTTGTTTTTTTATACAAAGTTTTAAGTATTCCTGCTGTTATGCTAGTCTTTCCTTATCCTTTCCTTATTTCTTATCTATCCAGATGACTAACTCTTGTCCTGTGCTATGTCTCTGTGTCTAGAGGTCCTGAAGAAAGGCAGCTCAGTCCACCCACAGCTCCTGAAGAAGGAGGTGGAGGCGGTTCGAGACCGACAGCGGAGTCCTGTGTACTGTGACCAGCTGCTCCAGTACATCAACTCATCCAAAACAGAAACTTCAGCTGAGTGTCCTGAGTGACAAGAAAAGACCTTAAAACTTAAATGTGCCTTGATCTAAAAACTCTCCCTCTGTGAATGTAACAAGGCACTGATGAGATGAAAATATGTTGTGAATTTTTTTAAGTTAATTTCTATTACTTAAATTGTATGAAAACTTTGTTTCTAACTTTTGCCTATTTGCTAGTAATTCTGAATATTTCCTATATCGTTTGTTCAATGGTTTTGTGCATTAAATCCTCCTGTTGTTCTCCTGTAGTCTTTTTATTGCATAAAAAGATGTCTTGGTTCAAGTCTTCACCATCTCTGCTTAGCCAAGGAGAAGCCAGTTTGTGGTGTCTTTTTTTTTCAAAATAAAAGCCTTTTTCTCTTTCTGTCCAAAACTATAAAACTTTGTAAATACAAGTTGAACTGATAAAAAACCTTTTACATCAGAGAGAAGATTTTATACCACTTTAGTAGATTTTATACCACTTGCATGTGCGCAGGGAACAGAACCATATTCTTACTGTTTGATTTTATCACAGGAATATTTGAGCTAACAAATGAAATTTTATTCTTAATGTGCAGATTGGATGTTTAAAATATATATTTTAAATGTTTTTTTTTCAAACCTGTTGTGAAATTTGTATGCAAAATGAGAATGCATCATATTAATGACATAACAGGTTAACCCATTTCTGCTAACATTTA
This sequence comes from Scarus forsteni, assembly GCA_036419115.1. Taxonomy (NCBI): domain Eukaryota; kingdom Metazoa; phylum Chordata; class Actinopteri; order Labriformes; family Labridae; genus Scarus; species Scarus forsteni. The sequence goes on from JAZDUH010000342.1 coordinate 13,767,181, forward strand.
CGGTCAGGATATTAACCAGTCATATCTGCAGAATGGATTATTTAAGGTGTGTGTTTTTTATTGTAAGCAGCAAACACGCCTCAGTTGAGTGTTGTTTGCTTTTATTATCCTCATTTATCACATTTGTTTTTGAAAGGACTGATTTTTTCAGTCTGAACTGCAAGCCAAGGTCATGTTTGTGTGAGATTTGATTTTGTGATGTTTAAATTACTTTCTCCGCCCTTTCGAAATTAACTATTGGATCAGGATCATTTATTTCATTTTGAAAGTATATGCTACACATGGGCTGTATTTCTATGCACTACTGAGATCACTGTACAGAAGTGCATAAGAGTTTGCCATCCATTAATCCAGTACCTTTACTGCTTTTCCTCTTTCAATGGAACAAGCAGTGTCAGGTAGCTAACAGTCTGCCGCATCTGGAATGCACCATATTGCTATTTAACAAGTTCACATATTAATGAAGAAATAGCCAACAAAAAAACAAAAAGGACATACAAGTTACATTTATAATGTCTGCAACAACAAATGATCAAAGGGAATCAGAAAACATAACACATAAGACAACCAAATCAAGGAAAGCAAACAAAACAATAATTGCTCGTTTTTTCTTTGTTTTGTTTCATTTTTCTTGCTGTGTTTTTGAGTTGTTGTAATGCTTAATTGTTTGTGTTGTGGCGCTTTCCGGTTTATGTAGCCTAATTTTTAAATTTGGTGTGCTGTTTGATTTTTATTTCTTTGTGTTTTGTTGTTGTTGTTTTTTGTTTGTTTGTTTTTAATTTGCTACATGTTTATATTTGATGTATTTTCTTTCCTAATCTGATATTGCATTTCGTGGTGTATTGTGTTTTTCTGTCTTGCGCTTCTGGGTTACGGTAGCCTATAGCCTTGTACATGTGTATTTTTGTATTAGTATATTGTGGTGTCGCAGAAATGGGTCAGGAAGTATCGGCTTAGCTGTCAGCATAAATACATTATCGTGCTGCTGCCTCTTCTCCACACATCCATCCGCTGCACCATCACGAAGTCGGACAGCTGTGTCTGTCCCTCCACCATGTAGTGCTTACAGCAGGGCTCTCATCTATACCATTCTTCCTCACATCTGTTCCCTCATCCTCCGCTCTGATCGTGACAGTCTTCTCCATCCATCATGCTGCAGCTGGGAGATGATCTGGTGTATTTCTCGGCGGTGTTTCTGTTGGTGATGCTAGGGACGAGGAGCGCAGCGGGGGCCTCTCTCCTCACTGCATTTCTCTACGTCTTCATGGTCATGTTCCGCTTCCCTCCAGTGCCAGCGGACCAGGCCGGCCGCGTTCTCCGGCCTAGAGCTCCTTCAGGCGGCGTGCCGATGGTGGCGCACCGTGGAGGGAGCCACGACGCTCCGGAGAATACACTGGCAGCGATCAGAGAGGTAACATGCAGGCATCTGTTAAAATACAGGGGCGGTTTTGCAATTTGGAGGCTTTGGGCCCCCCTGAATAGGAGGACACTTCTGGGCTTGTAGTTAAAGACACTGGATTATGAAGACGAATTTGATGCAGCCTACTGCTTGTGTTGTATAAATAGTTGCTCTACCAACAATCAAAATAGGAAATCTGATCTAAATAGGCTACTGCAAACAAAGTATCAGGCATAAAATGCGGAGAGTCGGTTATGATGGCATTGTACTGCCTAGTCCCAGGTAAACACACTCCAGTTACATTTATGCAAGTGCCCTCACTTTTGGATGTGATTCTTTGACTTTATGCCTATTTTTGTTTTAGGGTTAAGACAGTAAGGACTATGGTGTCACTGATCAAGCAACCTAAAGTTATCCTCTCTGTGAGTAGGTTGATCTCTAAAGTATGGTTGAGGGGGCATTTACATCAAGGCTGCATCCACGGATCTTCAACACAGTTCCAAAACAAACAACTTGTGTCACATGGCTTTGCCCATTTTCTTACAACTGATGGCTGTGAAATAATGACCATCTCTCAGTCATGTCACATATAATTGCAAATGCACTGTGCAGTGATAGTAGTATTAAATGTAGTTGAGGGGTTCCATAACAGCTGGTAACAGAAATTTGCTTGATATTGTTAGTGACCTACTTTTAAATAGTCAATGAAAATCTGTTTGCTTGACTAGCTCTATAATGTGTTCTATCAATGTCTCCAAAATATATTAATGTGTTTTTTAGATTGTGCAGAGTTTTTCCCCTATTTTTGACTAAAGAGATGAAGAGAGATCTGTCTTGATTGTGATGATAGTTTGACTACATTAGAAAAAGTTGGTTGGCAATTTATGCCAGTTTTTCTCATTTTCAAATTCTGCCAACCAGAGGTGTGTATTGGCAACAATTTTAAAATGTGCATTTGCTTTTTTAGTACATAGTCTACTTTTTAATATTTTTTCATGTTCAAGGAAAAGTTCGGTTCCTGCAGCTTTTACATTGTTTATAGAATGAAGAACAACAATGTACTCACCCAGGAGGCATTCCCGATCCAAACAGTGCTTCGAGAGATATTTAGATCCAAAATTGAGCAGCAGACATCGATATAATGGTAGCCCATAGGGCATAGATCGCCGCTCCTAAAAACTGCATTAATCGTCCAAAAACTCATGTTTTTCACCAATATTCCATCATGATCCGTTCCGGATGGTCCGCCATTGCAGTCTGTGTCACTCCACACAGCGCTGTGTGGCTGCACTGTCCTCGGAACTAACTAGTTTGTTACGTGCCCTTCGCGCATGCGCAGTGCGGCTCAAACTAGTTAGTTCAGAGGACAGTGCAACAGATATAAATACATTTTCCAAACAATGTTATTTACATGTGCATGTCCATGTATTATGGGTAAACTTCGTTTTCAATCCAGTGACAGAAATAATGATAACAAATGTAAGAGATGAGAGTCAGATGACTGAATTCCTTCTGTCAACCAGTGGCCAGAGGCTCAACTACAGTACGAAATGATAACAAAAACTTATACAAATAAAACTTGGGAAAAAAAGCAAAGGTTTGCCAAGTGCTTTGACAAAAAAACAAAAACAGACATAGACATAAAGCACAAGAACTTAAAAACAAATATTAATGTCTGTCCAACAATGATACACTATTGCACAGCATAATGTATGTTACATAGGTGTATCAATACTTTATTGCACCTCAACTGTCAACAGTTGCTTGAAATCTTCCACAGTTAAAGCAATAGCATGCTTCAAAGTTGGGAACAGGGCTCAATTTCCTTCTGTCATTACTAATAGCATAAAGCTAAAGGTAAATGCCAAGTGTCTTCCTGCCTAATGTGGAAACTACCTGAGGTAAAACAGAACAGATAAAGTCTCTGAAAGGCCTCTGAAATTTAGAAACAAAGGGTTATGTTGAGATACCATGTAAAATTACTTACTCAGGTGTAAGGAGGACATAAAACAACAAAATTGACATGCATGTGGTCTTCTGTTGATGGCTGCATAGGCTTTGCATGTTTGCAGGACACTGCCTCTACTGTTGCGAATGATCTGTTAGGTCACAGGTTGCATTTTTAAAAGACTATATTGCTCATTGTGCCTTGAGAATTGGTTAAACGATTTTATTAAATTCCCAGCCAGAAGTTAAGTTTAGTCTCAGTTTCTCTGTTACGACATTGACTGCAGAAGGTGCTGACTCAGCTGTGCTCTGCAGCAGCCCACATGCAGTTAGTCGAAACACTCCTCTTATCAACTAAACCTCTGATCTGCTTAGGGCTTATTCCTTGTAGATTATTTAACTGTAAAGTTATACACTTAGTTTATTATTGACTCCTCATATACTCCAAGTAAACAAGTAGTAATTGAGGAAATAGTATTTCCTTGCCTTTGCTAATGCAGCACAACACCACTGTTTTCAGAGCAGGTAACATTTTCTGATTATGCGAACAGTATATTCCTCATTTGTTTCCTGGTTTACAAATAACCATAATATTTTTTGTCACCAGTAACATAAAGCCTTCGGGTATTTTATATTTTCTAATCTTAAAAATGTCCAGAAAAGCAGTTCACTGAAGCATTCCCAACAGGCTGAAAACATTGGATGCAATTTGTGTCCATTATAAGTCCACAGGAGTCAATAGCAAACTCTATTTCTACGTATCACCTTCCACAAAAGAAAATATATTTTGCTGCATTGTCTGTGCATGTTTATTAGTGGGTATTTTTAGTCCTGCTTCAGCTTGATGTCTTAAGGCAGCACCCCTCTTCTGATAGGAAGATGTCTTTTAGCTTCTATCATATGCCAACACCGGTTGTTTGCCAGTCAAATTAGGGAAAAAGGTTAAAATAATGTGTTCAGAAAATGTAATATTTGTTTAATGAATAGAGATCTGCTGTTGTGTAAGCCAAAACCATGAGCAGGCACCTTTTAAACATACAAATCTCTTTATAAACAATATATATTTAATATGTAACATGTTACACAGAGTGAGCTTAGCCAGCTGTTCTGCGTGGTTCTGGCACTGAGCATAAACATCCATCCTTGACATTATATACTTACTTTTATGTACTTAAACTGTTGCAGCTCATTTTCTGATTTTGTTCTGAGTTTAGAAAATGAAAATGTTTCTGGAATTGATGGTGCAGTTTCATTTTTTCATACAAGCTGCCTGTATTTGTATTTTTTCCCTCTGCTGGCCTCCTGTGTTAGGCTAGCAGAAATGGGGCAACTGGAGTGGGTCTGGACCTGAGTTTCACAGCCGATGGTGTTGCTGTACTCATGCATGATGAGACTGTGGACCGCACCACCAATGGATCTGGACCAGTCAGCAAAATGCAGTTTGTCCAACTTAGGAGACTGGATGCTGCTGCCAGACACAGGCTGAAGTATGCTTGCAATTATTTTGTAATCTTTTAGGACAATAAGCATTTTTTGCTGTTGCTAACTCTTTAAGAATCAATAAACCACAGAAAAATTTTGAAAACGCTAATGTTTGGTCTTCATATTCATATGCTAGCCCGAGGTTAACCATACCACGTTATTTTTTATTTTGAATTGTTTTAGTAATATTGGAGACACAGGAATCTGTAGGCATAGAGGCCACAGATTTAAACCCAAGCTGATCTGTGCATCGGGTGCACAGACTTGACCACTAAGCCAACTACACACAATATTTGAAAGCCTAAGAGACAACATGAAAGAATGACACAGGAACATTTTTCCAATTTCTGCCTTAAAATCTTGTTGCATCTCTCTGTCCTGCAGGGACAAGTTCAGTGTTGAAAGGGTCCCAACTCTGCAGGAGGCGGTGCAGGAGTGTATCAAACATCAGCTGACCATCTTCTTTGAGGTGAAAGACCAGCCTGATAAGGTATTAAAGATTTAGACCTAATTTAGCAAACAGAACTATTCATTTGAAATTCACAGATGCATGCAAATGTAAAGATACTGTGTTTGTATCCTTGCAAAGCAACTGGACTCACCAGATTCCATATTTGTCATCATGGAAGTCCATCTTACGAACCCTGAAACAGAACAATTGTCCCCAGGCAGAATTGGACCAGACTGTTTAGTGCTCTTTTAGAGATGCTTAGGCAGTAGCTAAGAGGGTTTGTTAGATAACTGCAAGCCTCTAACTGGCCAGTAATGTATGAAACAGACAAAGCATTCATTCCATCACCTTCCAGTTCTTTCTGGAAAGGTTCTGCCCTTCCAACCTCTTTCAGTGGGATGTTGCCTGGATGGTTTGAAATTCTATATTTCTTGTACGATAGGATATACATTTGAATAACGAACAAGTTGTCCAAACTCTCTCATCAGGGGCCCCATACTAAAAAATACAAGTATAAATGGGACACTTTAATATTGCGCTTGATGAGAAAATTGAACAAAACTGGCAAATTTCCCTTTAGTGATGGTGTATGAGAATGATAAGAAAAATGTGTAATGTAAAATGGACATTGAAGAAAAGCAGACAGCTTAGCAAATGAGAAAGACACATGCTGTTTGCTGCACAAGTTCATGTTCTAGTGTAGGCTATATTTTGTATGCCTTTCTGAAACTGAAAAAATGGATTGTGGACAGCAGTTGGCCCTTGGGCCATTGTTTGTAGACCCCTGACAAACAACAGCGCAGTATTCATAGAAAATAAACTCACAGTTGGCTCTCTGCTAAGATCATTTAAAGTTACATTCAGATCTTAAAACATCTGCTTCTTGTCAATAATTCTTGTATTGTTGGAGAGATTGAACATACTGAGGCAGGGTGTCAAATACTGACTTGCTTATAATCTGTTAAATGTCTGTTAAATCAAATATAATATATATGTATATAATCTATATATATATATATATATATATTCTTTTTCAGGCTGCATCAGTGCTTCATCAGATGTATAAGAAGTTTCCTGTCCTTTACAACTCAAGTATTGTCTGCTCCTTTGAACCCAAAGTCATCTACAAGGTAACAGCAATGGAAACATGAAGACAAATAAGAAGTGCATTTTAATGTTAGAAAGTGGTCAAAATAATGAATAATTTTATTCCTCTGTTTTTAGGACTGCACGCTTTCCTCACTTACTTAATTTATTAAAACTTGCTAACAGATTGTTTCATAGTTTCCAGAGTTGATGCTTTATAAACATATAAAAGTTGGTAAACTTGTGCTAGAACATGTCTTACTCTTAGGCACCCTGTCTGCCTCTGACCTCCTCTCATCTACAGATGCGTCAGACTGACCCAAATGTGGTCACAGCTCTCACCCACCGACCCTGGAGACTGAGCCGGTTTGATGATGGTACACCTCGAAGTCTGTCCACAGGGGGTCAGTTATGGTTGGGGGCTCTGGACGTCTTGTTGGACTGGGCCCACCACCACATATTGTGGAAACTGTGTGGAGTCTCTGCCATCCTCGTTCAGAAAGACTTCATTTCGCTGTAGGTTATACTGTAGGTTATACTGAAGTTTCTGTTATTGAAATTAACAGCTACATATTTGGATGGAAGGATAACACATGAGACAAGACAGAGGTGATAGTTTTGTATTTATGTAATCTGGTTTAACTTTTGTATTAAGAGCTTTGAAATGATCCTTCCTTTGAAAAATGAGATCTATCTGATGCAATAAGTTATGCATTTATATTGTAATGTATGTTACATATCAACCCTGATCATCTACAAAGTAGTTAAAGAGTAATAAAAAATAAATCACAACTGTGTAGTTCATCACAAGTGACTCTATTTTGAGCAACCAGTTTACAGAGTTCTTAAAGAAGAAGGAAAACAACACATTAAATTGGATGGATGAGGTATTATCATTTTTTACTGTCAGTGTACTGGGCAGATGTAAGTACAGTTTTTACAAAAGTTTACAAAGTCAAGGTTTAAGACTTGAAATACTCAAACATTTCTCTTTCTCTTATGAATTTGTGCCTTTTTAGATCTGATTTTTGTTTATTTTGACAACATGATAATCTCATGGATTTTTTAAAAAAACAGATCCTGTGTAATTTATTGTATACATACCCTGTTTCAGTTAGTTTTAGTATTTCCACTTTTAACACTCATTACATCTTATCAAGGCCCTATTCTAACAACTTGATTATTATGAAGATTAAAACAAATCCTTTATGTGCTATTTCATTTGGCTGTTATGCAGCGGTTCAACATTCTGTATCTCTGATCTCCAAAAAATGTTCTCCCAAATGTTTTATATTTTTTATTTATCAAGCCTTTTTCTTTTCCCTCAGGGACTATGCTCAGTACTGGGCAGAGCGTGGTGTGGAGGTGGTGGGATGGAATGTTAACACGGCAGTGGAGAAAGAGTACTACCAAAACCTGCTGAAGATCGGCTACATTACTGACAGTCTGCTGGAGGACTGTGACTCTCTGTACTAAATGATCACACAAACATGAACTTGTGCACATACATGTTAACTTTGGTCACTTTACAACATTATACTGTCTTAGGCTGTCAAAGGAGCAAGGATTCCCTTGTGGGCTAGATAATTTGATGCTGCATTTCCATGTGGTATGGCTCAACTTGTCTCAACTCTTTGACTGATTTTTTTAAGCATAATTGCCACCGTGTCCTCTTTTTTCATAATGTCTAGGAAAAGGTTATTAGGAAGCCAAGCCTGTGTTAAAATTTGATGTGAAGACATTACTGACCGCTGAGCAATGCTGTATGACTCCCAACTTGACAATATGTTTCTTGATGACCCTGATGAAGACAACAAGCTAAAACATGTTGGTCTAACAAAGTTTTTTTTCCTGAAATACAAGTGTTGATGGAGCTCTTTTTATTTCCTGAAGACCCTTACATTCTCCAAGCACCATGAAAGTTGATAAGGATATGCTAGAAAATCCGACCTCCCAAACTGCCTGTACTTTTAATAGTAATAAATTAATTAATTTTGTTTTTATGCTTAAACACCATTTGTGGAACCAAACTAAATAGGTGTCTTTAAGTCAAATCTTTTTTTTTTAAACATATATTTATTGCACATTTTGCTCGTTTACAAACAAAGAACAACAAAGAACAAGGCACTTATATAAAACAAGTAAATGTAAATAACAGTAATAAAAATAATAATAATAAATAAATAAATACAAATATAAATCAGCAGCAATGACAATAATGATTAAATAATAACAAATAGTATAATAATAGAATATAAGTACTTAAAAAAACAAGATCAAATCAAAAAACAAACAAGTGAAGGAAAAGAAAAGGGGAAGACATACAAGCATGTAACCTACCCACCCACACACAAACACGAATGACCACTTGTACTTGAAATACTTATATAAGTAATCTAACCTGTACTTCCATGGACACTACCCACAAAACCAAATTATCACTGAGTGTAAAATATAATGAGTAAATGTAGTACATAAAATTAATTAAAAAAAACAAAAAAAAAAAAAACAATATCTACACAGTACATAAGTGTCTTTAAGTAAAATCTATTATTATTTTTTCTTTAATATTATTATTATTATTATTATTATTATCATTATTATTATTATTATTGTTATTATTATCATTATTATTATCATTATTATTATTATACATCTTGTAGTTGTGTCAAAAGCTCCCTAACTGAGAGCTAGGAGCACCATTGCCTCAATTTTTCAATTGTTGCTTGTTGATGTCATGATAGTTTCAAGCAGCTGCTTTATGATGACCCTGCCTATGTTTGGGAAGTATTATCAAAGTATGTAGCGCTATGGAAAAAAGTAGTCAGATTTGAAGGTATCAGATTTGAAAAAAAAAAACATTTTGAAAAGCTTCCATAATCAAACACAAATAAAAGAAAATCTTAACAACCTTATTTCACATCCACCAATGAGTAGGACAAACCTTGTGCGTTCCCAAAAAGTAGATCCTTGGAGTAGACACCCATCTTTATTTTGCTGTCTTTGAGACTTGCCCAAATCCATAACCTTTATCGATGACCCAAATATATCCCTTTATTCTTACTTTGGATTCAACTATTGTCCTCCAGAAGACAAGCTGGCCCCAATTAACTCTATTCTGACTTGAGTCTTCATGTACAAGCTAGATCTTGAAATATACATCCACACTCAAATGTAGGCTTTAGATACTAACTAAGATCAAATGTGAAGGTATCAGATTTGAAAAAAAATAAAATAAAAAATTTTAAAGCTTCATAATCAGAAAAACACAAAGAAGAAAATTGCAATGACCACTACTATTTTATTTCCTTATACAGTGGTACAGGAATGAGTCCAAAAGCTCGGAAGTGAGTAGAGCACTTCCTGGATCCTAATGGGAGAGCATTTGGAATTTTAGGGTACCTTTTTGGCATGAAAACTGGAAATATGCATTTTCTGATGCATACTGCAAGATTTTGTTTGATTTGAAGTAAAAAAAAAAAAAAAATGCATCTGGCATTTTCCCACTTTTTGAATTTTAAAGCATTTTTACTCTCAACCATTATGTTGTAGTACCATACTAGCTTGATAATAGCTTTTTACTGTCAATCTGATTATATTTTGTTCTTAAAATAATAAAATGTATCTGGCATTGCCTATTCAACATGACAGTTGCTAAAAAAAATGCTAACAAGAACTACAAAAATGTCTGGGGATCCTAATTTAAGCATTTGTTATCATTTTTGATAAACAATATTTGATATATCATAGCAGCCAGTAGGATCAACTTGATTTTCTCTTTGATTAGAGAAAATCATCAAACAAGAGGTTACAGCATTACACTGGAATCATTGTAATGGCTTTAATGCCAAACTGTCATGTTGTAGTACCATACTAGCTTGATAATAGCTTTTTACTGTCAATGATTACATTTAAACATCATGAAAACTGAGATTGTTCATCAAGATTATTACAGAGAACAGAACATGTAGAACCTGATGATCAGCAGTGATCCTTTAACACAATGAAAAATCCCCCAAGTTAATAGTGGAGAGATCTAGCCTGATGCTGCATTGGCCAACAAAACTACATCATCCCTGCACCACTCTATATCGTGACACTCTAAGTAATAAGACTGTGAAATATGTACCAGGAAAGTAGTTTGTTTCAAAGGATTGTTGAAACTCAGCACTCATTATCTCTGCGTGTGGTGGATATCATCCACCTTGAGATTTATTTTAAAATATATGTTTGCTATTTATTATGGAGGTAGAACAATATGGTGACCTGTAGCTGGCATACAGGTAAAACAGGTTGGTTCACTTTAGATAAATGACACATTAATGCATGACGATCCGTCTGTTTATGCTCATGTCCTTATCTCACTACCAGCAGCAATACCTCCAGTTAACCGGAAACAGGGATTAGGATTACATTACCTTAAAGATATTTTCTACCCTCTGAGCTTTGATACACCTGTACAGGGACATCAGTTAACTGCACATACTTGTAACATTAGACTTACTGGAATATCATTAGTGCCTCCTACAGTAATATTTATACAACAGTGAACCTTAAAATACAGTATCTAATACAACTATTATGCTGTTTGACATGACGATGGACTTTAAAGGTTAAAACTTTTATGGCCTGCAACTTAAAATGTGATTGTATTTTAGAGGATTTAATTCATAAAAGAATGTATATGTGTACCACATGAATATGACTGTATATTTTTAGGTTGTTAGTTAAATGTAGAAGTCATGATGAATATTTGAAATACATTCATTGTGAGGGCATTTCTTTTTGACGTCATGCATGTTGCAGTAATAAAGAGAAAATTAGACTGAGTTGGAATTTGGTTTTAGACATTGTAATAAATAAACTTTTCTGTTTTATTTAACTGTTCTCTGCCCTCACAGAGTTTAAATTTAGCTCCAGTGAGTTCTCAAACAGCAGTGTAATTTACCATTGCTGTCTGGCACAGACCTCTTATTTCCAACATTGCTACTTTTCAGGTAATCGGAAAAAAAACACTCTACTAATAAATGTTAACTTGACTTTTAGTTCTTTTAATTTGTTCAATTAGATAAAAACCTACTCACCAACAGTGAAGGTGACCAATATGACTGTTGTATGAAATAAAAATAGGAAATCATACAGAATGGATGTAAGAGGTGTAGCATCTACAGCAATGTTGTTGTACTGTATTTGCAAAACTACAGGTGCAAGAAATTAGCATGTTACTGGATAGTGGATGTGTAACTAATTGCCTGTAAACCAGAAATTGAATGAGTAACTAAGGGATAGTTCATAGTGAATGAATGAATGAGCAACTTACTACTGTACTCAGGGAATAAATGAGTGACTAACTCTTAATCAAGAAAGTGATGAATGAGAAACTAATTGCTGACTTAATGGAAACAATGTGTTACTAACTGCTTGTTAACAAGAAACAGATGAGAATTTATCTGATAATTGACCAATTGAAATTAACCAGTTACTAACTGGCTGTTAATAAGTAAGGAACTGGAATATGACCAGGGATTGAATAAGTAATTAGAAATAAGGGAGCAAAAAATGAAAAGTTAATTTACCGGTAAACAGATGTGTTTTAAATATTGGATAGTTAGTAGTTAACTGCCTGTCATCAGGTAAATAATAAGATGCTTACTGCTAGTTAACAGGTTACAAATAATTTATTTAATGCTTGTTAATTGGCAAATAATTTAATGATTGATTCACTGCTAACAGAAAACTAAATGAATGTTGCGCTGATAGTTCATTCATGGGTCAGCATCTGTTAATTAGGTAGGAAACAAATTATATACTAACTGCATGTATAAAAAGGAACTAATGAGTAACTAACAGCTAGTTAACTAGGAATTCAGTAGATCAGTAACAAATTGCTGGTATATATATATATACATATATATATATATATATATATGTGTGTGTGTGTGTGTATGTATGTGTATATATATATATATATATATATATATATATATATATATATATATATATAGATAGATAGATAGATAGATATATGTGTGTGTGTATATATAGATAGATAGATATATATATAGATATAGATAGATATATATGGAGAGAGAGAGAGAGAGAGAGAGAGAGAGAGAGATATATGTATGTATATATATATATCATGGTTTGCATTGGTAAAATTGAGTTCTTTTACACAAAAATGTGTCAACCTTCTCAAACCAAAATTGCTTCAAAGAGACTGAAAGCGTTGAAGTTATCTACTTATGCATGTTGTGTCATTTCATAAAAATTACTCAAACGTTTGTATTACTCAGAACAACCAATTTCAGTTAATAATGACTTTATGTGAGATTCCTGTGTTAATAAATCTTTGAAAATGAGAAATATTTTTTTATGTTGATGACTGTATGTTTGATCAGTCTTATTAGATTATGACACTTGACACATAGAAAGTAAAGTTTGGTTACACAATAAACATTTGTATGTGTTATTGCACTGTGCACAGGAGCTCAGGAGTGTCTACTGTAAACACAGACGTTTAGAGCTGATAGGGGCCTCATCAGGGGCAGGCAACTGACCCATTGAGAAAAAAACAAACAGTCAAACTCATCTCACTGAGCACTTTGCATGAGGTACACAAAATCTGACACACTCAAAAGGTAACAAATGAGCAACTAACAGCTCATTCACCTACTTTAAGATTAAGTATGCTTCACTTCAAAACAAGAGACATATGGGGGTCAATAATGTATTGTATTTAGGTGAACTACATGAATGAAAATCTTAATAATACAAATAATAATAATGCATTTTGTTTAAAAGCGCCTTTCAAAACACTCAAGGACGCTGTACAGGATAAAAACAACAATATTAAAATCAACAAAACAATGCAACTATAAAATCAGCAAAATACAACAGACAAAGATGGATAAGTGGATGAGAGTGGAAAATTCATGGTAAAGAGTATGCAGTCCAGAACAGGTGGGTTTTGAGTCTGGATTTAAAAAGGAATAAGAGTTCAGATGTCTGATGCCCAGTGGGAGAGAGTTCCACAGTGCAAGAGGGGCGACTAGCAGCCCATGAGCCAGATTTGGCCCTCCTCCTGACCAAAGCTGGTCATTTTCTTTTTTCTTTCAAGTATACTTTTGAGGCGTTTTATGCCTTTATTGATAGGAGAGTGGATAGGCTTGTGATAGAGTGTAGGAGAGGACATTCTGCCAATGGGCCTTGGGCTTGATCTTAAACTCGGCCTGACAGAAGTAGCTATATAAACGACATGCCTGGTTGATTACCACTGCCAAGCCAGCAGGCCCCTCATACTCGTGCCCCTCCATGGACATTATCAAATATTTAAAATTAAAACATGGACAAAACAAAACAAAAGCTGTTAAATAGAATTCAATCATAGATGCCAGCACAAAACCATGCACGATAACCTAATTGTATTTCTATATAATCTTGAAACACTGGTTTATATCTTGTTCTTTGTAAGAAACTAGAGAAACTAAAGGCAGTGATTGTTTCTGCAGAAAAAGAGAGAGATCTGCAAACTAAAAAGCTCCCATAAAAGAAATTTATTGGACGTGATGATTTGTACTGTGTGGCTGGAAACCACTTGTTGCTTAATCTAATTCTTCTAAGGAAGCTTCTTGCTGTGCGAATATCTCTTTTTTTCCATTTTTGAAGTTTTTTTGATGAAGCACTCAGGAGGGAATGTGCGTATCTGAGTTTTTTTTTCACCACCTGTAATTGTTTCAGTAACAAACCTTTGGCATTAAGGAACATATCTGAAAGAGAAATGCTCTAGGTGCTCTTGAACCTTTTTTTTAAATACTGATCATAATTGATGTCTTATTGAGAGAATTGGATGCTATTTGATCCTTTATTAGCAAGTATTTAAGTACTTATTCGTTACCTTGTAACTTGGCAAGTTTTAAGGTAGATAACCAAGCTGTTACTTATTCATTTGTTCCCTGTTAATAAGCACTCAATTACTTATTCATTATCCCTATATCACAGTTTTACAGTAAATTGACTCACAGATATTCTCCTTTCTTTCTTCTGTTTACAAGCAGTTAGTGGCCTGTTAGTAACCTTGTGTTTCTGCAATTTTAAATGTAGGTGGATTTAAAGTTACTGACTTTTTTAACTTGTTATCTAGCATTTAATTACTCACTCTCTAACTTATGTAGGCTTTTATAAATGATATTTATTATCTACCATTGTCAGCAGAAGGTGCATTTATGTCATTTTAAAACCTCTGTGTGAAAAGTAGAAACATAGGCCTTTATAAGCCATTGGCAGGACAATTAACACGGCAGGATTATTATTGTGAAAATACATTATTACACATTTGCTTTATATCTCAGACAAACCCCTCTGTAGAATCCCCTCAGCGCTCCGACATTCCCGGGACACTGTCTCTTTAAAGCGCCGGGGGAGGCGTGTGAGGCACGTCGAGCTGCGCCGCGCTTTGACGCCGTGCGTACAATGTCTTATGAATGACAGCCGCCGTTTCCAGGTTATGTGACATTGTGGCCGTGCTGGACCCCTGAGCAACAAATAAGTGACTGAACTGTCCGGACTTGGGGACGGAAGCCGCAGGTGAGAAAGGGAGGGTTTCCCGAATGAGATGCGCTCCAGCAGCTGCTTTTACGCGGAGAGAAGCGCAGCGCACGGCTCTCTGCCTTTTGAGACGTTACCAAACAGGCTTCTGGGACTTCGTGTGTGAATCCACTTTGGCTTAAAACTTGCACCCTGTGACTGGGACTGCGATCCGTCCCGATCAGCTGACGAGACACCTCTTTGAAATATTTTACGCATAGTCAGACCCTACGGGCGATGCGCTGAAGTTTAAGTGCCTTGTTTGTTCAAGAGGGCCTGCTCCACCTGTTTTTGGATTAAAGTGCCAAAAAGTTTACAGGTATCTTTTTCCTGCGCATGATGTACACTATTACAAGAGGTCCAAGTAAACTGGTTACCCAGAGAAGGACAGGTGAGGCTCTGACCTGCATTTGACAAAGACTACCAGACATATGTGGATTTCATGTTCTTTTCCAATTGTTACTGTTTTTATTTATTTATTTGATTTCAGGACCCACTCAGCAGCTTGACAACAAAATAAACGACTTTAAGCACAAGCAGACGTCCTGGAGCATGCCTGAGTAAGTATGCAACCCCTGTTTTTGATTACCTCAAGACTTTATTTCAGTTGTTTCAGACGAGTTCGGTTACTTAAGCGTGTGTTAGTTAATCGGTGTATGTGTGTGTTCCGAGGACGTCATCATTTTGAGACGGGCCTGAATGATTTATAACACTTCCTCACATTATGGCCTCTCCAAGGTTCAGTCCGCCTGCTGGGCTGTTTTCATGCCTTTATTACAAGCAGGGATCTGTGAGTGTGTGTTAGTGTGACCTTGTGAGAAGGCGAGGTGGCACATGGTCCTTCATTCAGCTGTTACTGCCCCCAACTCAGACTCTTTCAGAGACTTTAGAAGTCCTTGTAAATGTGTTTGCAAAGTAAATCAGTATTCAAGTGATGGGAATGGGCAGCATGGACCAAAAATAATCAGTTAATTTCTTTTAGCTCTAGTTGATATTTTATTTGTTTCTTTGTTTAGATATTTTTGCAAAAAAGCATCTGTTTCAAAACCAAAAATATAAACCTTGATATGATCCTAGTAGAAGAACAAAAGAAAAAATGAAAATAATACAATACAAAACTTTATTTGGTGCCCCAGGAACAACAACTGAAGTCCTACACACCAACAATGGGCAATTTGGGGATTTTAATGGTAAAAAATTGCAGACACTGTAAGGTCATCCCTGTCTATATTTTACCAAAAGCATATCCAACATTTCCAAATGGGGGTTTTAAGAATTTTCCTCCACCAACTTCAATACTCACTTTAACTCTAAGTTTTCTAAAAACGATCCAATGTCTATTGTTTAATAATTGATGGTATCAGGATTAAGGAAAACATAATAAGCTGCATTCATATTTCAACTACAAGAGAGCTCTGTGTAAACTGCACAAGAACAGTGACAATATCTGGATTGGTAAAATAGTTGGTAACATTTTTTGCACAATTTAGATCTCATTTTTTGTTTCTATGGAACCAAACAGGTATCAGTATCATAAAAATTAGAAAAGTTTAATTTTCAATGGAACAATGCAATTTTTTACAAGATTAAGTTATGAACTCACAGGCATCCAATCTCCAGGAGTTTTAAATTCTTAAATTTTGACTTTGTAGGCACAGAAGTGTTGTCATGGCACCCTCTGCGCTGCAGTTCTTGATGGGCAAAAATACAACCTCGGCAGCTTGAGTGTGCTGTTTTCTTCTGAGTAGCCCCAGTTCACAACAATCTCTCTTATAGTTTGGATTGAAATTATAATGTGATGATTCTTGGCTAAAACTGCATGTAAATCCCTTGTTACTTGGTACAAGTTAAAAGTATTATTTAATCAGCCACTAAAGTACAGGCATGATGAAAGGCAAACTGCTTCATCTGGTAAGATTACTTACTACTTTGTCTCTACAATTTTAAGTTTGAAATGTTGATATTAATTACCTTTTAATGAAACATTGTTTTGTCATAAATGTATGACATGTAAAAGTAAAAAAAAAATGAATTAAGTTTGAGTCACAGAAATTGTATTTTGCATTTAATAGATTTACTATTTTAAAATCTAAAAAAACCCAAAATTTTCATCTTCGAGTCTACAAAAGATTTTTTCTGTTTTTCTTTGTAGAATGGTACTATTATCACATTGTATTTGCACTGTTCTTAAACAAATCTTTTGATGAGCCATTTTTTAAAATTAATTTAAAATTGCTCTCATCAAGGGTGAGATGAAGTCACATGAAACATTCTGTTGCATAATTATCGTGTAAAATGATATTATTGTAGACAATTTTTACCCTTCTTCCCTCTTTGTCATTTAAAAATACAGATTTATCATAAAAACCCTGTTAATCTTTCCCAGCTCTACTAATGACATATCTATTCTCTTTTTTCCTTCAGCCTCCCTGCACCCAAGATTGTTTTCAACCGCCTGAATGGTAAAAAATACCATCACCCTGCTCCAACACTACCAGCAGATACTCAGCAAGAGGAAAGCTTCACTGCTGCACACCAGGAAAATGTGAAATTTGTCTATGAGGGTGAGGAAATGAATCAGTGCTCATCACTATACAATAATATCCAGACACCAAGGTTATCACCATTATTTAGGCGACACTTACTTTTAATATTACAGTTATCCCTGATTCACTACTTCAGCATGCTTATACGTAGCATATTGGAAGCAAATTTGACATCTTTAGAGCTTATCAGTGTGTTTTCTGCATCACTGAAACCTTTAACTTATAATATTCCCCTAATTAAACCTGTAATTGTAGGTCAAGAGCTTATTTCATCATTAATGCTACCATAATCTGAGTTACAAAGACTGAATTGTGAGTTACCAAGACATCACAATGACTAGACAGCAAAACAAGAAGAGTTAAAATGTTGGTGTTGGCAAAATTTAGGCATGAGCTGAGTTACTTATACTCTGGATGGAATCTAGTATGTTGAAACTACTGAATTAAAGCACCAAATTTCCAAAAATAGTGAAGGCAACGCTTTGCGGTGTGGGCTCATGTAGGCACTTAAGAAGTGTTAATGTTATGTAACTCTGATAGTGTCAACTTGTCTATGCAAACTTTGCCGTGTAGAAGTTTGTCTTTTTTCCACAGGACTTTTTCCTAAAAGTCATTTTAAGGGCTGTACTACGCAAAGCTAACCAAGATCATAATTAATGTACAACTTCCTTATCCACTGTCCTTAAGTAGTAATTAAGAGGGTATTGAGGGGAACTTTAGCTTAAGGGCCTATTACCTTTATATTCTGATCATGCAAAATATGGTAGAAAAAATCTCATATTTATTCCTAATTAGTAGCCAGTTTGCAGCTATAAGGCCACTAGTTTATGAGAGAAATTTGACCTTATAAAACGTGGCCAGTTTTTACTTTCATTTTGTCAAAAACTTTGTTTTCAGTTTTACATAAAAACCTTGATGCTGATTGTTAGTTAAGTTTTAAATTTGAAAAAGGCCTTGTTTTAGTGAAATTCTAATTAGTTTGAGTTCTTGTTTATCTCCAAGAAAGGTGGAAAACCACTGCAAAACACAAACCCATAAAAAATAGATCAGACAAGAAACCTATTTGTACAAACTACTCATATTGATTTACTTGGAGAGAACTGTCTGCGCTTTTACTTTTAATAATATGTCATATTTAAACATAACTTAGGGTGTTGAATAAATGTCATAGTAGTTCAGTCATTATGTATAATAACATGAGCATGGGTTGCTTGTATGTCAGGCTGAATACACTTTAGGAGTGAATAAAAAAACTGTCTTGGTTATGCATCAGTGCATTTGATAAATATTGGTAATGTCCTACAGCAGACCTTTTTTTTTGCAGATATCACCATCAGCTCATTTTTTATCAGTTATATACTGGCACCAAACACACCTTGGTTTTTATTCAGAGAGAAGCCTTTTTACTGGGTCAAAAGTGTGACCTACTGGACTAACCTGTCACCTGTTTTTTGGAGGCAAGTTTTATATACTGATTATACAGGTAATAACAAGGTATGTGTGATATTATAGGCATGATGTTTTTATGCATTAAAAAAAGCCCCCAAAAATGTTTATCACTACTGACAAATATGAACATTTTTGCAAGGATTAGGGTCCTGGATCCACATCTGTAATTGTATGATCACTAAAATCGAATCACCTCTCCCTTGTAGTATAACCAACATTCCTTTGAAATGTCATTGTAATCCATCAAAAACTTTCTGAGTTATCTTGGTCTCAGGAGCCATTTGCATGGCTCCTAAAAAACAAAACTATCCAGTCAGATTTGTTGTCCAAACTGATTTGTGGTTCAGAAAAGTAACTCCTGCGTCTTGTGCATCCACTCCCCATTGTTGTTTGTGAAAAGTTTCCATGTAAACCTTACATTTACAGTGTGCTCGGTTTGTCTGGATCACAAACCGAGCACGGTAAGCAGCACACGCGTTACTCGGTAGACGGCCGGAGCTGCTACTGTTCTTGGTATGCGCGCACAGCCTTCATGTGCAAGAGTCCTGCGCATGCGGTGACATCAGCGTTTCACCCTGAAACGCTCTTATCTGGGTTTACACAGCGCCTCATGGAGAGGGTATTCAAGCATTCCAGGTACTGTTTCCATGTAAACTGGTGGCCGAAACGCAATGAAAACGTATTGGATTTGATCATTTTAGGAGCAGTGTAAACGGCCCCTCAGTCAAACAACCAAGAAATCATTGAAATGTTCTAAATTAGAGTTAGTTTTTCTTGTTTCACATCAGTGTCTGCCACAGTAAGAGAAACTAGCCAGCTGTGGTTAAGTCAAAACTTGGTGTTCTTTACAACATAAATGTATGTTTATTGGTATTGGCATTGACCCAATAACAACCTTGGCAGACACTCATCCATCCCCAGCTGTTTTATGAATGATGCTTTACTATGAGGGGTTTTATTTAAAACACACAACTGGTGCCCTCTCCTCCCTAACCCCCTTCCCTGGCCTCACCCACACAGCTGCTCTGCCACTGATAGCCATGATAGGAACTTCTCATGGCTTGATATGTGAGTGTGAGAGAAACACTCTCACACTCACATATCAAGCTCTTCATGACCCTCACTGGCACACATGCTGAAAGAAACCTTTTATTTGGGTGTGGAGACAGACAAAGGCAACAAAGGGATCTGATCTTGGGAACAAGTATTTTGTTTGATGCAGGTGAAACTGAACACACTGAGTAGGGTTGGGAAATTTATCAGATTCTTAAGTTATATCTTATTTTCTCCTATGAGATAATGGTTTGGATATTTTAAAGATAAAGTTGCTGTTGTTTAAGAAGAATATATCATCCACTTATGCTAATTGAGAACCACTAACAGTGCTGTGCTAAATGGCCACCTTGTAATCTATTTGAAATGTTCAGTCAGAAAAGGGAATTATTACTTTGCCAACTGCATTTTGATGAGCAGCATTTGCGTTATGCTGCAATCATAGCTGTGCAAAACTATGATGGCATCCTCAACCAGCATGAGGGTAAACAGTGGCGATAGAGCTGTCGACCAGTATGTTGCTTTTTCTCACTGTGGCAGGATTCATTTTATTTTACAAGCAGCAAAACAACATGCTGTCTAAGACCCTGTCCACAAGGAGACAAAATGTCATCCTTTCAAGAAAAGTGTCTGTCCACATGAAGACACTGAAAACACGTAGTTCATATGCCAGACCTGTAAGTGGCGCTGTAACACTGCTGCAGACACACCCCAAAACCAGAGAAGGAGATATAACAAGCTCATTAGTTTCTGCAGCATGAACATGACACTGTTTTTTAAGCATGTGGTTTAAGGGAGAGTGAGGGTATGATGTTATAGTCGCTGCAAATATATATATATTACATATGGACTGTATTAATGGGAACTCAAGGCAAGTTTTCAGATTTATCCACCCTGTGTTCTTTTCAAAAATGTATGTTAACAGGCACTTGATATGCTTAATTTATGTGGATGAAACACGCATATAATTAATAACTTGTGCAGATATGATTGAATTTGTCCCCGTGTGGATGGCCTCAAAGCAGAGGAGATTTTGAGGAGTCACAAAGCATCCTGGAGCCGACAAGGGTGCTTCAATTCACAGTCAGATATCCTCAACTCATGATGATACTCTGACTATTCAGAGGGGCATCAGTGTCTCCACATCACATTTAGTCTTAGCTCAGCTCACATGGAACCCTGCTGGAAGTGATTCAAAAACTGTGGTAGGTACTAGGTACAATCCCTGAGGCAAAAAACAGATCAACTAAGGAGGTGGAGCCAAGTCAAGCAGAGCCCATATGGTGGAAAAGCTCTCTGATTTTCTGTACTTTCTGATACCTCCAACAAAAACTGCAGATTTTAAAAAAAGTCAAAGTGCAGGGATTGAAAAAAGGCAACCCCAGTTACCAGAAATGTTCCCAGTGTCTTGGCACAGTTGACAGTTTGTAGAAGATTGATTCTAAAAATTAGGAAAGCACTCTGAGAGCACAGACCCCCGGCAAGCAGCCCACTTCCACCCATAAATTGTGATTTCTATCCAGCATTATAGTCCTATATTTATTTCATACACACATTGTGGAATGCAAGTAGCAATCTGCAAGAAGTGATTATTGTTGACATAAATATCATCCAATAGAGTGACCTACTTAGTAGTGGGTCTTGTAACTTGTTGACTGAACTAATTTGCTGCTGTTGTGTAGGGGTGAGTATTGGCAAGAGCCTCACGATACGATATGTATCACGATACTTTGGTCACGATACGATAATATTGCAATATATCACAATCTCACAATATTGTGATATATTGCAATATTATACAGTAAACTAGGGAAAACCTAGAGACAGTGAATATGTAACCTCTCCATTTTATTGTTATTGAAATATGTCAAATGCAGTGTTGCATAAATACACTTAACCTGAAAACACAGAGTGCATCAAGTCACATAAATCAATGTTGCAAAGAAATTATTCTTGTTTTCCTTTTAACAATGTATTTAAAACATCCTAACCATATTTCTCTTGACACTGTCTGAACTGAATAGACTGCACCCGTGCATTCATATTTATAAGTTGTATTTTACTTCAAACTCTGATAAAATACGAGCTTTTATTTTTGCAAAAATATCGATACTAAGATTTGAAATATCGATATTATATCGGGAGTCAAAATATCGCGATATATTGCGATATTGATATTTTTTCACACCTCTACTGTTGTGTGCACGGGGGTGCTTCCAGTGGGCGAGTCACCAGCTTGTCAGTTGGTGCAAAGCCATGGCGCTTTTGTGCACAGCATGTTTGCTCTATGTGGACTTTGGGGGTTGATTTTTACACTCACACACACACACAGACTTCTGCTTTGATGAACTTTTGCTGTATTGCCATTATCAACAACCTTTCGAGTGAGTAAATGGCACGTTTGGAGGGACTGCAACTGAGCAGAGCTGCAGCGTAGCTGTGAGTTGTAGAGGATTTAGGTGTTTATTACAATCTCAGGAGAGTCTGCTGAGAAACCAATACTCAAGGAACAGCGCCGGGCTTTTCCATTGGCAAATTGTTTCTTCCTCTCCTCTGTGTCTGTGAGCAGAATTCTGCATGCCCCAGCTTTCACTGCTGATTGGTTGATCACTGCTGACTCTGCGTGTAACCAGAGCATGAAACCAATTGGATGGTGCTGTGGGTGGGACAAAAGACGGCCCAATGTTAAGTTATGGGACTTCATCATAAACTTAAATGTTTTATGTTGACCAAATATAGACCAAACCACACCTCAGGCAAAATTTTCTAAATTTTCATTTCATCCAGTAGTTTTTGCGTAATCTTGCTAACAAACAAACAGACAAGACTGCAGCAAAAACATAACCTCCTTGACGGAGTAAATAAATGTCTCTGCCTCCAGGACTTCTTTTTTGTTTCACTGCTAACAAACAGATATCACTTTTCAGCAGATCTTTAATTTTAACCATATCAAAGTTTGTGCTATTGTGACAACCGCTTGATATTTCAGAAACATACTGAGATATTCAGTTTATTCAGCTGAGAAAACTATTTTGATCCGTATTTCCCAGCCCTAACACTGATCCAGTGTCAGGATTTTTGTGCAGGATTAGAGGATAGAGGATTTAGGTGTTATATTACAATCTCAGGAGAGTCTGCCAAGAAACCAAGACTCAAGGAACAGCGCCGGGCTTTTCCATTGGCAAATTGTTTCTTCCTCTCCTCTGTGTCTGTGAGCAGAATTCTGCATGCCCCAGCTTTCACTGCTGATTGGTTGATCACTGCTGACTCTGCGTGTAACCAGAGCATGAAACCAATTGGATGGTGGTGTGGGTGGGACAAAAGACGGCATAATGTTAAGTTATGGGACTTCATCATAAACTTAAATGTTTTATGTTGACCAAATATAGACCAAACCACACCTCAGGCAAAATTTTCTAAATTTTCATTTCACCCAGTAGTTTTTGCGTAATCTTGCTAACAAACAAACAGACAAGACTGCATCAAAAACATAACCTCCTTGACGGATTAAATAAATGTCTCTGCCTCCAGGACTTCTTTTTTGTTTCACTGCTAACAAACAGATATCACTTTTCAGCAGATCTTTAATTTTAACCATATCAAAGTTTGTGCTATTGTGGCAACCGCTTGATATTTCAGAAACATACTGAGATATTCAGTTTATTCAGCTGAGAAAACTATTTTGATCCGTATTTCCCAGCCCTAACACTGATCCAGTGTCAGGATTTTTGTGCAGCTCTTTTCCTTCAGTGTCCTTCCTCTCTGGTTTGCTGAGTGTTTTAGCTCAGCCCCAGCAGCTCATAAACAACCTCAGTAACCTTGTCATTGAGTGGACAAGGACACAAAGAAAGGCCCAATCCTCCCCCACCCCCTTCAGTTCAAGGCTGAATCATTCCCTTTTACTCTCAGAAAAAAACTAAACCCATTTAAAAAATAAGATTAAACTCCTTCAAAAGTCAACACTGACGCAGCTAAAAAAACATCCATGGTACAAACATACAGGATTCACATGTTGAAGTATTTGAAATACAAAGGTTGGCTTCAGATCTTTAAAGTGGTTGCCCTTGTGGACTTTACTTAAGGGTGTGACTCTGGGGTGCAGGACTTTTTTTCAAACTTACACAGATAACATTTGCTTTAAGTTACAAATGGCTCCTTTATGACCTTATTCTATGGCACAGCTCTTGTTATTTATCACAACAATGTGCAATATTTAGAATTTCAGCACTGCAGCACATAGTTCAAAGATGGCCCGACCTGTTTTATAATTTCTGTTTGTCATGAAATTAGCTCATTATTTACCAAAAGTTTTCAAATCCAGAAAAATCATACTTTTGAGTTGTAACAGCATGCGCCTTGTCATGATGCTGTTGTTCAGTGCTGTTGTTCGCCTTCAAATGCACCTAAACAAGCTCATACAATTTGGGGCTGGAGGAGAGATTGGGCCTCATGCAAGAACATTTTCGTATTCTCATCCTAAATTTTTCTTACCTTTTTTCTTATGTTGCGTTCGTACAAACATGCTCCTTCAGATTCAACAAACACTTCTATCTTTAGAAAAGTGTCTAAATGACCCGCGGAAACATGATGAATGCCACCTGTGCGTACTTAAGCGTGCATGCATGAGGATAGCATATTTGCACAAGTAACACCCCAAGAAAACCATATAAGGATACGTTTCCCACACCATAAAACAGGATTGTTCATTCATAAAGATGGCGCCAAACACACGCTCTCTTCCAAGTGCCTGGCGTGCCAGGGCATCCAAAAGAAGAAGCTCAGCCGTGAAGCAGCTGGTTACTCTCTCGTTTAACGTTTTATATTGGCCAGTCTAATAAACCTTCAATTAATAGATTTTAATGTATTCTCTGGTTTGAGATCCTCAGATTTATTTGTAGTCTTATGCTATATTTTGTTAAAAATGCTTGAAATTAGTTAAATGTATAATCAGTATGTAAGGCACTTGATTTGAAAAGAGCAGACTAATTTGTTGTGATTTTTAAGACAAGTCTGGACCACTCGTGATTTGTGTTCGTACTTGAAAGAAAATTGTAAATACGAAAAAAATGCTGAATGTGACAAATTATCCTAAATCATTCGTATGCAACACTTACGAACATATTTGTTTGTACAAACGGTTCTTGCATGAGGCCCATTGTCTTTACTGAGAATGAGTTCAGTCTCATATGGAGGTGAGGGATGCAGTGGCAGAAAATCAGCCCACCCCCCTCTGCATCATTGTTCGTCACTGTTTTGATTTTGAGCCCAATGCAGCAGGGTTCATTAAATGCATATTACATATTAACAGGGTTTTCCACAGACATATGGAGTAGTCAGTAAGTCAGGGGGTCCAGCAATCCCCCCATCAAACTGATCAATTCACCACTGAACACATTCAACAGAGGTACAAATTAAAGCCGCAGTATGTAGTTTGTTTTTGTGTCACTGGCCCAAAAAATCTTAGAACTTGCCAACATCTTCTCACTAAAGCAGCATGAGAAATCATTAGACATGGGCCCTCTTGTTGGCTCTGTATTTTCTTGTCACTTTGCTTTCTCTGTATATTGTTTTTAATTTGCACTCCTTTATCCTTGTAAAGCGTCTTTGAGTCTTTGAAAAGCACTGTATAAATAAAATGTCTTATTATTATTATTGTATTATGTGCCCCCTCCTTGCTCAAAGCCTTTTGAAAATCTACCAAGGGACACCCACTTTTCAGCCAATCAGGGCTCAGTTCAAGGACAGTGCTATTATTGGATCATCTAGTGAGGTATTTGTGAGCTTTAGTTGTTTAGATTGTACAAGTAATTTTCATTTTGTGGTTTGTGGCTCCTTTGTGGCTGTAGATACATTACATTGGCACAATGCTCATGGCAAGACATACAAACACAGTGGATTGGTTATGCATAAGAAAAGGGATGAAAATACAGCAACAGGGTGGATCTGTTGCCTGACAATCTGTTTAGTTAAAGGGCAGTTACTGAGTTGCCATGAGGCAGAATTAGAGTCAGGAGTATTAAGACACACATAGGCTGCATAATTGTTGTTCTGGTGTTTGCTGCGGCCCACAGTAGCCCTTGTTAAGCTGTTACAATGAAGCCAATGCAAAGTAGGAAAATGTCTCGTAGCTACAGTACAAGGAACAGTGAAACAGACCTTGGTTTATAATCTTTGATAAGATGCTTTTATTCATTTTTGGAAAAATGTCTTCATTTAAAGCATATTTGAATGAATGAAGTAAGTTTTTCCACTTTACTCAACCTTTTATACTGAATATGAATAGATCAAAAGAGCTCCGGCAAAAGTTTTCATTCAGGAAACAACTTCATACTGGCCTAATAAAAATGAAAATGTAGACGTTCACTCACTAAATGGGTGACATATCCAGGGAAATACAGACTGTAAGTGGATAATAAATCTCGTGCTTTGAAAATACCCTGTAATTGTGTTTTTAAGCTTAGATGCATTAATAGCAGTGAATTTGTTTTCTAAAATATTAAAACATGTAAGAAGCCAACATAGGATAAAGTAGCCAGCTGTAAAGGAGTGAGTTGTCAGCTGTCTGGGTGGCAACTTGCCCTTTCGGAAAGCACTACACTTACATGAACACTCTTCTTGTAGGAGAACTTTAAATCCTGGTTGCAGACTGCTGTGTTTAAGGAGTAATAAAACAAACTGCCCTCATGCTGTCAAGACTCAAAAAAATGCCTAATTTAGCTCTCTGCATAAGTAAAGTAGTCTGCTTCCTGTGATTATTGGATTACTGGTTTAAATAGCACACAAGCTGAGGAAATCTCTGTCACAATTATTTCTCACCCAGAATGATTGTTTTATTTTTCATCTGTCTGACGATACAAAACTAAAAGACACTTGACTTACATGTAGAAATATCACCAAAGATATCACCAGAATTAAGCCAAGGCAGAAATACCAAAGCTGCATTTCATTGTGTGTCTGCTGCACATTTTTACAGCCTACATTAACATATTAACAGTCTGATTCAGCAAAAAACTTTGGTCTTTAATGCAGCTAAATACATCTACAGGCATAACTTGACCTCTCTGTCAGTAGGTTGATCTTTAGTTTGGTTGCATCTACAGATTTTCTTCAACAATGTTCCACTGCTCCTCATAAAATCAAACAGCTGATGTCACACAGCTTCCTTCAATTCTTTCTCCGGGTAGTTCTTTACAGCAGCTGGTCGGGTGGGGAAATATGGACCAAAAGCATACATTTTTATTCTGAATCAGAAAACAAGACATACACCTCAATATACAGTATGTTTGGATATTAATAAATAACAAGTGGTGGTCAAATGCCAAAATATAAACTTTGATGGGATTCAGGGAAAGTTTGAAAATGTGATACTGGACAGGTTCTCCAGAAACATACAGAGAAGTCTTAGACACTGGCTGTTGGGGTAACTTTCTGTTTTCTTGTTCTAAAGGAGATGTTAACACACCCAACAGTCTCAAGGTATGTCTGTAAAAGTAGGGGTAGTAAAGTTAACTACTGTCTAAAATACTAGGATGTCACCTTTTTCAAGAACTTAAACTTTGTTGGAAGTCTCTTTTTCTTGGCCTCAGAGTTTAGGAACCAGATTGTGAAAATGGCTATTAACAGGCTGGTCAGAGAGCCACAGCTTAATCAGAATCCTTGTATATCAGTCAGTTGCAGAATTTCTGGCTCCGTCATAAGAAACTAGAAAGCACTTGGAGAGCACAAACTTCTGCCAAGGTAGCTCACATATTACTGTTACATCTATAAGCAATAGTTCCATGATAAAGTTGGCATCATAATATGATTAATGACCCTGAAAACCCACACTCAGAGTCATGTTGATATTAATGGAAATGGATCCATCCAGTAGGTTTTATGTAACCTTGCTAACAAACAAACATACGTATGCCAGCAAAAACATGACCTCCTTGGTGGAGGTAACATCACATCTTGACATGGTGAATTTCAACTTCTCCCTTCTGGATGTCAGTGTAAAGTCAATCATTCAAACAATCAATCAGTCTTTCTTTGTATTGTGCCAATTCTGTGTTGGGGTGAGGTGTGCAGAGACAACAGAGCTTAAGTAATAATTGAAGGTAGTGACAGATCAATTGACCCATCATAAATCTGCCCTCATCATATTTGTCTCTGCTGAACATAAATGTATTCCAGGTTAGCCCCTTGAGGTGCAGCATCTTGTTTTCAGGAGGGTCCTCATGTCTACTTGGTTGTAAAGATATTTTGAGGTATGATCAATAACAACCACAAAGAGAGAAATAAGGTTTCATATTGTAAAATAAGAAGATCCAAAAACAACTTTGTCCCAGCAGCATTTAGCCTCCAAAATGTAGGAGGAATGAGTCACTATTTTATCGACTTTTGAAAGATTATTTATTTTACTGATGATTTTGTTTGATTGATTGCTTATAGTTGATTTTATTGTTACTTTTAACACGTTTCTATTTGTTTTAACCTTTTTTAACCTTTTTACCCTTTTAACCTGTTTTTATTGGCTTGTTTTGGGTCATTTGTAATCAGGGGTTCCTTTTTTAGTTTTTAGCACTGTTGAAACTGTATCACATTTTGTCTTGTCCTGTCCTTGTATATCTGTTGCGTATGCAAAGGGATAATGAGTCTCCTACTGTAAACCAATTTTACAAAGGAGTACAAATAAAGTTACCTTCCCTTACCCTTCTACACTGTGTTTTAAATAGATTTAAAATGTAAAATTGTAATCATCAAAAAACTGGTAATTTAATGATCTTGAGTCATCTATATCTTAAAACATATGAGAGAGCACGTCTACATCAAACAACATTTAGTGACATTTGAGAATGAGTGAGGCCACACTTTTCCAAATAGTGCAACTCATTTGTGCAAATTGTACAACACATGGAAGTTTTTTGCAGTTTTTGATCATTGAAACAATGAACTGACAAATATCAGGTGTTTAGAACCCCTGTTTTTATTGCCATGGTATCGCAGAGGTATCGATTGGCGAACAAACCAAACACTATCATCAGAGTATTCAACTATCATGGCTGCACATGTATCAGAATTGTTCAGCTTAACCCTCTGGGATCCCCAGGACCCAACAGGGTCCTTTTTGCAACTTTTAAATTTTCAAAAGTCAATATTTTTGCCTGTGTTAATACTAATGATATGAGATTTTCCAAAGATTAGTGGTATAGACCAAAGTTAAAAATTCCAACCTCACTTCTCATCACACCCCCGCAGTTTCAAAGTTACACGTACACTGCACACTTAGCTCCCTTGGCCCAAGAGGGTCCCCATTGACGGCCATTCAAACTACTCTTTTTGGATATACTCTTGTTTAGTCATCCCATGATGTAATACTTGTGACTACCTTTTCAATCTAAGCCTCTGGGTTGAAAATTTAATTTTTTTTGACAATTTTCATAAAATTACATATTTAACCCTTAGATGGCCGCAGAGCCAATATAGGGGTCTAAATGGAGCCCCATCCATTACATTATGTTCTATTATTGCATAGAAATAAAATTGATTATCACAATAAAAATAGTCTGGATGAGTTGGTCGTAAGGCGAAGGTGTGCTGTGTATGTGCTTGAGAAAAAATCTTGAGTGCATGTGTGAGTACTTGTGTTTTAAGTTCTCACCTTCACATTGCAACAGAAATTATACATTTTGATTCGTCCACACACAAACATACAAAACTGTCCAGAGACAAACCCATAACAAAACATCTTATGGTTGTCAAAAAGATAAAGATTTGTTTGATCTGTAAATCTATAACAAAAAAAATGTAGTTTTACTGGCTGGTCATTTTTTTTTTAGCAGCAGTATATGATAAAGAAAATGAAATGAAGGCACAGTACAGAGGAGGCTCTCCCAGCTGTTCTGAGGCCTGCTACAGATGAGGAGGACTTCAGCAGTGAAGAAGAGGAACTGGAAGAGGAGGAAAGCTCAACTTCTGAACCAGAAGAAGAGTCCTTTCTAGACAAGATTCCCAGGAAGGATGAAATCTCAAATGAGGGCGAGGAGGAGGATGTTACTGTCAGCTGGAGGTCTAGAAATGGAGCAGTAATTTGGGCCCCAACTCGTCAGGAGAGTTTACAATATGTGCCTCCTTCAAATCCGACCTCTGGGATAACATGTTTTGTTGCAACCAGAATCAGCAACTTTCAAACAAAGTTTGGTCTACTCTCCACAGATCAATCAGTGTCAATCAATCAATCTTCCTTGAAGAACCAGAAAAAAGTCTTATGGCTCCTGCAATGGCTTGGAGAAAATGCCTACCAGAGACCGCTGGTGCAATTTCAGTGGTTAGGCAAGCCCAGGCTAATATTTAGACTCAGGCTTAGGCCGAGGCCCCCTTAGTAATGCAAAACCTGAGTGAGTCGATGTCTGAATATAGCAGTGAATTGCCTGGATTATTCACTGGAGCAAGGGGGGAGGGCTGAGGACAGAAACTGGAAAAGGAGGACTTGACAGGATGAAATAAAAACACGCACTGTAGAGTGAGAAGTTGATCTGACTGTAAGAGGAGAAAACTATACTCAAATATGCATCTGGACATTTGTAAGTGTTGTTTTCATTGCACATCATCAAAGTTCTGTGGTACAAGTGGTCTAAAACGATCATCACTGGGTCTGTTGCGCATCCAAAGAGCATTCTTGCGCAGCTGTTGATTGTGTGAAGCTAAAACTCTGCAGCTTTTTTCTGTGGTGTAAACTGCTTCATATTCACTTCTGTGTGCTACAGGGATCCTCTCAACTCTTCCTTCAGTGCTGTTCATATGCTTTTTAACATGCATCACTGTAGTAAAAACACAAAGCTGTGCTTTGCCATGGTGCTGTATCACAAATAACAACTGCTGATGTGTATTTTTGACTTGGTGATGGACAGCAACCTTCTCCCCATCCAGCATGGCATTCTCCCTGGTGAGAAAACCAAGTGTGAACTACCCCAACTTTACCCTCATAATATCAGGGTTAGACATGTGAAAAAGGCTTCAGATTCAGGTCCAGACCTAGGCTCAGGTTCAGGCCTAGGCCTAGGCTTAGGTTCAGGCTGTACAGGAGCAGGCAGGGATGGAGAACACAGGAGGGAGGAAGCCCTTCAAGAAAAGACAACCTCATGCCTCTGCAAAGAGCCAAAATAAAGGAGAAGACAGTGCAGCATGTGCAACAATACTATTTCCAGCTGCACCTCATCCTTTTGTGCACCTTATATTCACACTCACATAAACAAACACATACAGACACACACGTCTGACACAAATACACACTCATTTACATGTAAATGAAAACACACTTTTTAAGATTTTTAAAAAAAATGTTTTAGTTTGAGATAAAGTTTAAAAACAAACATCATAGTTTTGTGTAGCTAGTTAACAGGTTTAAGCTTTAAAAGTAAAAAAATAATATTTTTTATGATTTTTGTAGCACTTTTCAGTGGGGACCCTCGAGGGTCCTTAGGGGGCTAAGTGTGAGTTTTTTTCAATAAACCTTAATATCTCCAAAAATAATAATGCATCAATATGATTGGTCTTATAAATTATCAACATACATAAGGCTCTAACAACTTCAAACTAAGCAATCCACTTTGCACTTCCTAATTTTATTTTGTGTTTTTGTTAGTATGATAGCGTCTGCTACTATGACACAAAATGTCATAAAAATTAGAGAAAATTTTAAAGTTTAAAAACAAACTTCATAGTTTTGTGTAGGGCTGAAGCTAGTTAACAGGTTTAAGCTTTGAAAGTGGAAAAAATAATAATTTTTATGATTTTTATAACACTTTGTAGTGGGGACCCTCGAGGGTCCTTAGGGGGCTAAGTGTGATTTTTTTAAATAAACCTTAATATCTCCAAAAATAATAATGCATCAATATGATTGGTCTTATGAATTATCAACATACATAAGTGTCTAACATCTTCAAACTAAGCAATCCACTTTGCACTTCCTAATTTTATTTTGTGTTTTTGTTGTCATAATAGCAGACGCTATTACGCCACAAAATGCCATAAAAATTAGAGATATTTTTAAAGTCTAAAGACAAACTTCATATTTTTGTGTAGGGCTGAAGCTAGTTAACAGGTTTAAGCTTTGAAAGAGGAAAAAAAAAATTTTTATGATTTTTATAACACTTTTTCAGTGGGGACCCTCGAGGGTCCTTAGGGGGCTAAGTGTGAGTCTTTCTGGAGGGATCCCAGATATCAGATTTACACAAACATAAGCATACAAATGAAATATGTACATGTTCATTCTATTTCTGTCTTTTTATGTTTTTGATTTTCAGCGTGGCAGGAGGTTTTGCAGCAGGAGCAGAGCCAAGAGGAAACCCAGCGAGCAGTCCTCTATAAAGAGGCCAGTGCGAGCCCGCACATGGACAGTAAGTACAGAATTCAGCATCAACACAGTCCTCCTCACACAGATTCGTTTTAGTCAAGAGACTCATGTCCCCTGGGAAATAAGACATAGATGTGTGTGTTTGTGTGTGTGAGGAGAGGATGACTATTATCTGAGAGGAAACCTAAACTTAAGGAAACTTTATGCTCGAACAGCAATGAAGTTAAGGTGTATAACTGTGTGTGCGCTGGGTTTTATTAATAACTTAAAGCATAAAACTAATATGATACACCCCTAAGCATAAGTGCTCATGATAATTCTGTGTAAATGATGGTGAAATAAACTCATTTTTCTTTTTAAGTGGCTTAAAACAACAGCTCAGAGGTCCAAAACAAAAGCAGCCCAAGCAGTAGTTTGTGCAGGCCTGTAACAGCAGCCAAGCAGGGATTAGAGGACCTGTGTGATCCTTCCAGCTGGAAAGAAGCTCCTGGGCCTCCTTCTCTGCTTTTAGTCCAATTTAGATGTGCCATCTCTGCTGACACATTAAAAAAACATGTCATGTGTTTTTTAATAAACACTCGTCCATTCATGTTGAATTCTTCTGATTATGTTAAGACAAAATGGTAACACATTGTAAATACTGAAACCGTATCCATAAGGTAAATTGTACTCTAATTTTGAGAGGATTTTATTGTTTTTGTCATTGCAGTATGTTGTTTTCTTGTTTTTATTAACTTTTACCTGTACCCTTATTTTATCTTTTTTTACACATTTAGTTCTTCCCCTCTATCCTTTGAATTAATTTCAATACGTGGTAAGCCTTATTTTGAAAGTGCAAGCCGGTAATCAACAAAAAATATGCCGGTTGATTAACAGCACAATCGCGGGCTTTACAAATGTTACTGTAGTTCCTCAGGTTGACCGCCAGAGGGCACAAAATGTAATTTAAAACGTAATTCAGCATGTCTGTGACAAGTGACTTTCTACTAAAACAAGTAGGCTTCGGCACTTAATGGCAAAACTGCGTTTCTATTGTAAAGGATGGAAAAAACAATGTTCTCCTTGACGTCCAGTTGAAATGGGTCATTGTGAGCAAAACCGCCAAAGTAATGAAATGTAAACGGCGAGTGTTTACTGACCTCTGGCGGTCAGACCGAGGAACTACAATAAGTACATTTGTAAAGTTGGCGTCAGTGTATTCATTTCAGTTTCCAGTTTACAATTTAAAAAATAATACAAAACGCGTATAAAACATACAAAAGACAATGGGGACCCGTCATATACGCTTTTAAATCACTTATAAAAAACGAGTTTATGTTGAAGTGAAAATACTGGAGAATGAGAAACTTGTGTGCAAAAAAAACTCATTGTATTTTCCTCACAAAATACCAGAATGTGTAATATACTACTGGATGATGTAGTAACTTTCTTTCCTTGAGGCACCAGCCTAACCTGCCACACCATTGTGCTGCCTTGATATTAAACAATTGAATCTCCTGTTGTTACGATTATTTCTTTTACTAAAAAACTGATAACAGTGCAGTGTTAATTTAAAACAAACTGGTATCATTCTAAATTTGAGATTTTTCTCATAGAAGTGCCTTATTTCCTTATATTCATTCACTTAAACGCGTACTGTTATTTTGTGTGATTTTTTCTACTTTACACTTAAACAGTTTTACCCCTCGCCACTATAGTACTACAAGTTTCAATATGTCGTAGGCCTTATTCTGAAAGTTGAAACCGGAAATAGTACGTTAGCAACACAATCGCTACCTTGACAAATGTAGTTACTGTAGTTCCTCAGGTTGACCGCCAGAGGGCAGTTAACGTTTACGTTTTAAAACCTTTCAAAATGAGTATATGTTGAAGTGGAAAAATTGGAGAATGAGACACTTGTATTTAAAAGAAAAAAAGGAAACATTTTCCTGTTACAGTTCACACACAATACCAGAACAAGCAATATCCTACTGGATGAAGAGTCAGAATAATCTGACCAACACAGGGATTGAACCAATAACTTTCTTTCCATGAGACACAGGCCTAATCTGCCCCACCATTGTTCTGCCTTGATATTAAACAATTGAATCTCCTGTTGTTACGATTATTTCTTTTACTAAAAAACTGATAACAGTGCAGTGTTAATTTAAAACAAACTGGTATCATTCTAAATTTGAGATTTTTCTCATAGAAGTGCCTTATTTCCTTATATTCATTCACTTAAACGCGTACTGTTATTTTGGGTGATTTTTTCTACTTTACACTTAAACACTTTTACCCCTCGCCACTATAGTACTACAAGTTTCAATATGTAGTAGGCCTTATTCTGAAAGTTGAAACCGGAAATAGTACGTTAGCAACACAATCGCTACCTTGACAAATGTAGTTACTGTAGTTCCTCATGTTGACCGCCAGAGGGCAGTTAACACAGACAGTGGCCGGAGGGAAAAACAAACACAAGTAGCAAAGGTAGACACAAAATATAAATTCAGAAGTCATTTAGCACGTCTGTGACAAGTGACTTTCTATCAATACATGTAGGCTTTGACAAAAAAACAGCCAAAACTGTCTTTGTACTATAAAGGGTGAACAAAAACAAGTTTTCCTTGACGTCCAGTTGAAATGGGCTATCGGGAGCTACCCGCTAAAGTAATTTAACGTGAACGGCGAGTGTTTACTGTCCTCTGGTGGCCAAACAGAGGAACTGCAATAAGTACATTTGTGAAGCTGGCGTCAGTGTATTCATTTTGGTTTCCGGTTTACACTTTTAAAAAAAAAAAATGCAAAACGCATTTGAACTTTCAAAAGAGAAATGGGATATAAAGCGACTCACTAAATACGCTTTAAAACCCTTAAAAATACGAGTTCATGTTGAAGTAGAAAGACTGAACAATGAGACACTTCTATGCAAAGAAAACATTTTTATTTTAAAGTCTACACACAATACCAGAACCAGAAAAAAACTTCTGGATGGACTTCTGTTGATCAAACAATATTAACTTAATGTTTTGTGCTTTTGATTAATATTGTTACAATATACTGATGTCAAAGTAGAACTAATACTTGTTATGAAGAACAAGAATATGCTACTCACCTAATACGTTTTAAAACCTTTTCAAAATGAGTACATGTTGAAGTGGAAAAATTGGAGAATGAGACACTTGTATTTAAAAAAAAAAAAAAAAAGGAAACATTTTCCTGTTACAGTTCACACACAATACCAGAACAAGCAATATCCTACTGGATGAAGAGTCAGAATAATCTGACCAACACAGGGGTTGAACCAATAACTTTCTTTCCATGAGACACAGGCCTAATCTGCCACACCATTGTGCTGCCTTGATATTAAACAATTGAATCTCCTGTTGTTACGATTATTTCTTTTACTAAAAAACTGATAACAGTGCAGTGTTAATTTAAAACAAACTGGTATCATTCTAAATTTGAGATTTTTTTCATAGAAGTTTCTTATTTCCTTATATTCATTCACTTAAACGCGTACTGTTATTTTGGGTGATTTTTTCTACTTTACACTTAAACACTTTTACCCCTCGCCACTATAGTACAAGTTTCAATATGTAGTAGGCCTTATTCTGAAAGTTGAAACCGGAAATAGTACGTTAGCAACACAATCGCTACCTTGACAAATGTAGTTACTGTAGTTCCTCAGGTTGACCGCCAGAGGGCAGTTAACACAGACATTGGCCGGAGGGAAAAACAAACACAAGTAGCAAAGGTAGACACAAAATATAAATTCAGAAGTCATTTAGCACGTCTGTGACAAGTGACTTTCTATCAATACATGTAGGCTTTGACAAAAAACAGCCAAAACTGTCTTTGTACTATAAAGGGTGAACAAAAACAAGTTTTCCTTGACGTCCAGTTGAAATGGGCCATTGGGAGCTACCTGCTAAAGTAATTTAACGTGAACGGCGAGTGTTTACTGTCCTCTGGTGGCCAAACCGAGGAACTGCAATAAGTACATTTGTGAAGCTGGCGTCAGTGTATTCATTTTGGTTTCCGGTTTACGCTTTAAAAAAAAATGCAAAACGCATTTGAACTTTCAAAAAAGAAATGGGATATAAAGCGACTCACTAAATACGTTTTAAAACCCTTAAAAATACAAAACTTGTTCCGAAGAAAGACAAGAAAGTCTGCTTCTGACCACCAAATATGTTTTAAAACCCTTTAAAAATGAGTACATGTTGAAGTGGGAAAAAAATGGAAAATGAGAGACTTGTATGTAAAAAAATAATAATAATAATAGTAGTAAAAACATTCAACACATAGTACCAGAACAAATAATATGCTCCTGTAGGGCTATTCAATTAGACATTTAGTCAGACCAGATTTTCAGACTGAGGACATGAGCGAGGTTGGACATTTTTTGCAGACAATGAGCAAAGTTAACCACTTAAAAGAAACACAAATAGATTATAAAGACACTGGATGTTTATTAATTTATTGCCAAATCCAAAAAGGCTAAACTCAATAAAGATCAGTACTAAACTAAACTTCTGCTGAAATATTGTTTCTTTAAATTTTACATTTCAAGCAGATAACTTCAAAATGTTATGGTCTTTGCTTTTATTTGTGCTTATTTTGTTGTCAAGTTATTTGCTTTTAAGTTTAAGTTATCGTGCTTTGTTTTCTGTATGCTCCTGTCAGAGAAGTTTGTAAACTCGTGTTTTTAAACGTGCTTTAAAAATAAAGTTATTGTTAAAATAGTCCATTCTTAGCATTGCTAACCTATGTACTTTTTACAGTGTTTGGGCTTGCCTGCCATTTTAATGAGTCAAAAATAGGGATGCAAGATATTTTTTTGCTAATATTTGATATTTCCAAACATTAGGACTGATACAAATATTTGTGGTCACAAGCAGAGTCCTTACAAAAAATGACTAGTTGCGTTCAATGTGAAGGACAGAAAAACAAACATCTTGCTTTTTTCAATGTACCCATGCAGGAATGATGAAGTGAAGCGATATGGTGATTTTGTGTACTACGGGATATTCCTGATATATGGGATATACATGGACTATCTATTGTCTGTAAATACGGGCAAACATTTTCATATTAAACTTTTTAGGGCAATATACTGCTAGTACTGATGATTAATGTATTCCTAGTAAAAACACTAAATGACCTTAAATTGTGACTTCATATGTTTTTGTTGCTGTGGTGCCAAACTCAGCTGTCAAATGGCAGAAGACTATCTGATATTCTCTTTGTTTTGTTCAGACTTTGTGCCCATAGATCTGGATGAGTGGTGGGCACAGCGTTTCCTCGCCAATATCGATAAGCTCTCCTGACCCTCCACAGGGATTCATGAATCTTGACAGACGGTCAGTAGTTGATACCTGAAGCAGGACGGCTCACAGTGAGGAGGGGTCCTTGGCTGGAGGTGTGATGGGTTGAAATGACCTGATGTGATTCAATATGGACAGACAGACAGATGCTGGGATGCTGACGGAGACGCTTCAAGAGTCACTCCACTGAACTCTTTTAAGACCTATCAATCTAAAAGCAGTCCGTCTGCTATGAACTGCGCACCAGAGAACGGCCTTCTGAGGTTCAGGTTCATCTTCTACCCTCACTGCAGAGATGTCATTATCACTCTGAAATGCAGTAAAGTTTTGTTTTCAGAAAACAATCTGTTTGCATCTTTATTCATCACAAGATTGGATTGTTTGGACATTTTTTTTAGCCAACAGCTCCATCAAAACTGCTTTCCTTAATTTAGCATTTACCTCTCAGCAGTAAAATCTTTTTGACACAGCTCAAAATATTTCTCACTTCAGAAAGAAAGCAGCAGAAAGAAAGTATAAGTTAAAAGCAGTAGGTATGAAAAACAAGGAAAAGATTAAAACTTTCACAGCTCTTCATCTTTAAACTTGGCCTAGAGCTTCACCATTCACAGGATTTGTCAGAATATTTGGATGAACAGTTTATTTCTTTACAATTGGCAAGACTTCATGACTTTTTATTTATTAATCCAGCCTTATTTGGATGTGATTTTTTTCAGGATATTTTGAACACCTTCCTCGTCTCAAAGTTGTTTGTTTCATAATAAATCTTCCAGCTTGTTAGTTTGTAACTTGAGGCGTGCATTTGTTTGGTTGCACCAGAGATATCAGGTTCATTTTGTCAGGTCCATCTTCACTCTGGAGCTTTTTAAGTCTTTATCCGCTCTCCTTATGTGGTGATGAAAGTTTCCATTGGGGTAAAATCTGTAATTCGATGGTTTCAGATGAATAAGGAACAGTCTTTCACACCAGAAACAGAGTTCCTCCAGCTCCGTGCCCTGCTATCATTGCAGAAGCTTCAGTCTACAGACCAAAGTCATCGAAACATAAATCAGTCTGTTTGAGTCCATGTTGAAGCTCTCAGTGCTTCTCCAGAGCTTTAGCCAGGAGATCATTGAGGCGGGAAATCATTGGTCGGGGATCATCATTAAGGCCAGCTGCGATCATGGCATTGTCGTAAATCTGCAGAAAAATTGAAAAACAGGTGATCAATGCTTCATTCATTGCATCCCCACAATATTTTATCCATGTAAAGGTTGAAGTGTGAAGGCAGCAGTGAATTATCAGGGCAGTTCACTGAGCCAGGGGTGGAATGAAACCAGTGAAGAGACTTAACAGGACGGAAGAAGAACATCCGTGAGAGCAGCAGGTTTTCTGATGTAAGGAGAGTAACACAAAGTCATATGTATATCTACACATTTTAAAGTACTGTTTCCACCAGTTGGTTTGAGATGACAAAAATGTGTGGCAGAAGTCTGTTTATTATACAGCAGCAGGGCGGAGCAGAGCTTTACTCTACGATCAGGATTTACATTCTTACTTCAGTTTTACAGGTTAAAGAGTGTGTCAGCATTAATGACAGAGTTGAGAGGAGCACTGTAGCATGCAGAAATGAATATGAAGCAGCATCACTACGTGCTCAACAATTACAAAGAAAAAGTTGCAGAGGTCTAGCTCCATCAGCTGGACTCTTCTGGTTTCCCACTGGTTGCGCAGGATGATGCCGTCCACTCACTCAGTAAACTACCGTGTTAAGTCCCTGCTGCATTCAGACATTGGCTGACTTGGACTTTACACAGATAAAATACCAGCGATGTGTTAGAAGATAGATCACAAGCACATAATCAAGAGAGAAGCCCTCAGTTGTTTTGTCTGAAATTATAACAGTTGCAAGAACAATAATCTGATATTGGAGGTCAACTGAATGCCCAGAAATGAAAGAGTAGAGCAGTTTTATGATTAGCAGCTCACCCTGGCTTGTACATTCTTTGATGAAACATTAAGGTTTTTACTTATAGAAGAAGTGCTGCATATGTAGGTCACATTAGCTTTAAAGAGCTAATCGTGACATGTTTAAAACTGATTGACTTTCAGCACAATTCTGTAGTCTTCAACCCACAATAGATAAGAGTGTGTTAAGTAAAATGAAACAGATCCAGAAACCACGACATACAAAAGTCTGAGGTTTCAATGTTAATCTCTGGCTCATGATACCTGTTCGAGCAGCAGTCCAGCCAGTTCAGAGTTTGAGTCCTTCAGCTCATTCAGCTTCTTGATTAGATCATGTCTATTGGGTGAAAAAGGTACATTAAAGTTAGAGCCACACAAAATCTTATACCATTACCACTAAATCCATCGAAACAAACTTGTCTCTTCCTTACCCTGCATTAATCTCCAGGGTGGGCTGCAGTATCTGGGCTCTCTCCTCAGCGGTGCGAGCCAGCTGCTGGGTACGAAGGAAATGTCGTGCAGCACCCATCTCCAGCACTGTGATCATAGCTGGGTGGGTGTCCAGCCGAGGAGTCAGCTACAGTTCAAGAAGTAATCGTGATCAGTGTAATGTGTTAAAGCATATCTCAATGTATAGAATGATTTTGAGGCAGATTAAGACATAAAGAAGTCTACCTTTATGTTGGCCACTCGAGTGCTCAAAGCATTCTTCATCCAGGCTATAAGGTCATCGGCCTGTTCCTGTGTGAGACGCTCAGATGCTGCAGAGAAGAGAGCCAACAAACATGAAATCAAAACAACAGTGGAACAATGAAGCCCGTAACCTAAGCTATGAGAGACAAGCAGACCTGGTTTGCTGTCCTCAAACTTCTCTTCCTTGTAGTGATCGACCACAATGTCCGTCTCCACTGAGATCATCTTCTTTTTGTCAAACTCTCGCAGGTGAAGCAGGGTGAGCTCATCAAACTGCTCATAACAAAACAGCACCTGCACACCAACGAGGGGAACCAGATTAAATTAGAGCAATAACTTAGAACAAAACAAAATGCTCAGTTAGCAATACAGATTGTGGCACTTTTGGAAAAACAATGAGGACAAACTTAATTTGAACACTGTAAAATGTAATATTCAGTGCATTTTACAAAAATAAGAGAGGTTCCAGAGCTTATTAGAATAGTTTTTTAAGGTTCCAACTGGGACTTTTCCCATTCACAAGTCAATTTAAATGTATTGGTATACATCTCTATGACCTACAAAAGCTTTTGAGACCATTTCTTTGAAGAGGTCGTGGACCTCCAGTCTTAAAGGTGTAGTCAGCGATATTCTAATCTTCTAATCTAATGCAGTATTTGTCAAATTCACCGTATTTCTCCTCTCCATCCACAAGATGTCCCCACTGACAGCATGTTGAAAAAAAAAGTCCGGTTTCAATACACAGCCTTGACTCTAGATTTCAGCAGGTAAATACTGTGGCTCGGGCCGAGTTACCAAAACAGGGTACACCCCCCACATCCAGGGGGCGATCATACTCATGCGCAGATCAGACAGAGGGGGGAGGGGGAGTAGTAGGTTGTGTAGCGTGCGCAGTTAGCGTAAGAGAGAGATACAATATGTGCAGTAGCAATGGCTGAAAAACAGCCCAAAAGAAAAAGTTAAGAGGAGTAGAAAGTGAAAAAGAAGGGCTGTGACCATGAAAGAGCGAAGCCCGGGGTCAACATTGGTGTTGCTTTCCGACGGTGGAGGAAACTCTGCCAATTGAGAGACCTGAAAACGGACGCGGATGTCGCCGTCTGTCTGCTGGATAGGTAAGCAACATTAGCTTTGTGGTGCTTCACATAACAGTAACACCCATCGGACTTTCATCTTATTGTCTAATCTGCCAGAATGTACTGTTGTCGGGATGTTATCAATATTGTCAGTCGAGTTGTCTGATGAGTCGGGGTTACCTTAGCTACGTTGGTCAGCTATGCAGTTTCTACAGCCGTTTCCATGACGATCCACGTCCATCAGCTTTCAGGGGTGGAGCCAGGGGTGAGGTATGACGGGAGAGGCGGGTCTAAATTTGTTTATAAACAACCTCTCCACTCGTTTTCTCCCACATCGCTGACTACACCTTTAAAGGCCACTTGCTGCCCTTTTTGCTCCTCCCAGTTGGGCCACCAAAAATGTTATTTGGAAGAGTTTTGCATAATTAAACTGAAAAAAGGATTCTTTCAAATCAATTCTTACCTTTACGATTCTAAAAGGCAACGATGTCAACTTAAACTCACACTTTAATGTGTGTCACCAACAAACTTCATTTGACAGTCTTTCAAATTAACATCAATGTTCCAATAAAGTAAATATGTCCACTTCTCTACAGTGTGGGGCACTGATGTAGTAACACATCTGTCTTCATGTTTGCTAACCTTTCAATAAATTTCACTAGCCCATCTGTGAAAGAGTCCACAGAAAGTGGGAATGAGCAGAACCTTCCAAAAGAATATCCAGCAGGTGACTGGATGACTGTTCCATCAATCACATTCATTACAGGACAATAGAATAATGTAGCAGGTGGGCATAAAGGACAGAACATGAGCCACTTTGTAGAACAAACTCTTGTGAAAACATTTCAGAAGTAGGGCAACAATACTGTGTTTGTTTATCACTTAATAAGAAATTTGGTCAAGACCTAAAAAGATAAAAGTGCTACTGAAACTGTTAGCATCCATGCTACTCTCTGTACATGCAGCCACTTCATGCTGTCGTCTCTCTTGTTGCTCCTGATTTTCCCTGCTCAAGGACTCTGACTGGACCGTGCTGCTCTGGGCCGCTCAGTCCTTTTAGATAAGAGCTTGGCAAGATGGATCAGCCTGATTACAATGTTAAAATCAAGCATATCCACCTGACGTGCAAGGTTAAATGTATGCTAAAACACGAAATGAATGGGTTTAACATTTCAGTAAAATACGCTTGAATGACATTGAGCAGAGATTTCTAAAATTAAACTTCAGACTCAGAGGACACAATACAAGCTCATGGTTACTCAAACTGTGCATGAAGTTGATCAGAGTTCAGGAAATACATGTATGAAGCTAAAAAAATACACCCTAAAGGGGTGTAGGATATTAATATTAATGTATACTTTATATATTGATCAGTAAAGGTAATAGAC
Source organism: Scarus forsteni (assembly GCA_036419115.1). Lineage (NCBI taxonomy): Eukaryota > Metazoa > Chordata > Actinopteri > Labriformes > Labridae > Scarus > Scarus forsteni. Next base: position 13,809,924 of record JAZDUH010000342.1, read on the forward strand.
AAATTCATTGCTATTTTGATTGATGGTGCTTGGGTGGACAGTTATATTTTGTTCTTCTTTAACCAGTTACATAGATGCATATGAACAGCTGTCTAAATCACTGGATCGTGGATAGTGGTTGCACTTTTGCCAGATCCCTTTTGCTTTTTGGGTTTTTTGCACTTTATGGTCATGCCAGTTTGGAGAATGCTAAAATGTTATCTCATTGTTTTTAAAATTAAGTATTGAATTAAAATGTAATCCTCTCCAAAGCAAATTTGACATAACTTTGATCAGCACTGCGTTCTCACCTCCATGTCTTTCTGTTTCATGGCCTCAAAGTAAGGCGAGTGCTCTGCAAGATGACGGTTTGGGGCACAGAGGTAGTAGATGTTTCGTGTACCCGCCTTCATACGGGAAGCATACTCCATCAGATTGGTCTGCTGTCCCGCTGGCAGAGCAGAGGACTCAAACCTCAACAGCTTCGCAATGTCCTCCTGCAGAAACACAGCAGCAAGGAATCATACAGTTTTAAGATCACATTCTTTATACCAACACCTGCCTATTTTATATTGACTGCCTTCATAAGATCACCTTGATGTCTTGTTCCTGGGTAGTGACAATGCCCTCCCTCATGAAGAGGCCATAGTCCTCAAAGAACTTGTTGTATTTCTCCGGATCCTTCTTGCTCTGGTCCAGCAAGAAGCGGATCACCCTCTGCTGCAAAACATCACGCAGCTTCCTGAAGATGGATGTGAAAAGAGAATACAGTGGATCAGAGAAGAGAAATAAACAGGGGGCATCTATACCATTTTCTCATTTAAACATGGTAGCTGTTTTCACCAATACTTATAGGCTTTATGACCGTAAAGTCTTAGGGAGAAGGTCAGCATCTCCATTTCATATAGTTCTTTTGCGGTGACTGTCCACTCTCTCACCGCTGGTGGCTCCCTTATAAGCTATTTCCTTGTTTTTGATTTCTTACCAGCTATCAGTAGCATTTTCAAAAAGTTATTGTCCTGGGCATTGAGATCAGTTAGAAAATAACTTTAATACACAGATTTAAAGTTATACTCAATTTCAAAACCAAGAATTGATGTTATTTCTTTAATCAATTCCAGTAAGGTTGATTAGTGGGCAGCCCCAAAAGATATAACAGTGGTCAGCCATTGCATATTTACATTTTCTCCAACAATATCCAGATTCAGTTCTATTTTTTTATCGTGTTTGATTTTTTATTTAAACCTCAGAATATTGGCAATCTTTTTCATTTTTATTATTAAGTTACTATTTGTCAATGACAACCTTTGTTATCGCTCATTTTAAGTCTATCTGCAGTGTTACATAATATCAGAAATGGCAACATGTCAACAATGGAATTGTCTGACAACTGCCTGACATTGAGTACGTAAAATGAAGAAGATTAACAATATTTCCGTATTAACCCTTCATGGGGAAATCAAGTTCTTGACACTGTTGTTGAGACATGTTACACACACACACACAGGTTAAAACACATGTTCACAAAAAGGTACTACAATTATGCTTTGACAGGGAGAGGTCAGAGTAATGGCTTGTTGCTTTTGAAGAAGCAGTTTTGGAGTTAAAGGCAACCACACCAACTTCCAAAGATCATTCATTCGGAATCTGAATTTTTATGATTTTTTTAAAATCCTAAAAACAGTATAATGTGTTTATGTAAATTTTCTTGAACGTTTAACACAGGAAAACCATTCCACTGAGTGTAGGGTTTATGTTGTACCTGATGAGGGCGCTTTCCTGCAGCAGCTCTCTGCTCAGATTCAGAGGAATGTCCTCACTGTCCACCACACCTGCAAAAACAAAGTGTTTACCCCAAATCAAATCCAAAAATGTTTTTCCATCTATCAGGCTTACTGCTCATCCCTTTTGGGAACACTGGGGCTGGAGCCTATACCAGCTGATATTAGGTGAGAGGCAGGTTCACTCTGGGCTAGTCACCAGCAGGTCGCAGGTTGGCCACATATAGAGATAGACAACCATTCAAGCTCACACTTACACCAACTGGCAATTTAGAGTCACCAGTCAACCTAACAGGCATGTTATTAGGCCTCTGTGTTGATTGGTATCCCTAGAGGGAACCTACACATACACAAGGAAAACATGCTAACTTCACACAGAAAGGCCCTGACCAATGTGGGGATCAAACCAGAGAACTTGCAACGAGGCACATGCACTACACATTATGGCATGGTTCCACCCAAATATTTTTCCATACATTTAACATCTTACTTGAAAAAACACTACAGCAGAAAACAATAAACAATATAAAAACATGGGGGGAGGGGTGCTGCAGGGGTTCTGACCTCGGAGGAAGCGAAGCCATTTTGGCAGAATGTCTGTGGCCTTTGTCTGAATCAGGACCTTCCTGCTGAACAGAGCCACGCTGGAGCCCATCTCCCTGCTCACATCAAACATGCTCGGTTTCTGTTGAGAAAATGCTTATTTAATCACTATACCACTTATGGTTAAAGAAAAAACACACACTGTTTTCCTGGTTTCTATTGATCAAGATTTTTTTTTTTTATTTATGGAAGCTACATTTCTTGGTCATTCACTAGCTTGATTTCCAAATAAGCAAAATTATAAAATGGTAAAAAATACACATAATTATCTCCTGAGTTCTTACACCTTTTTAGGCAGTGAAACAGCATCCAAGTAAAAATCTAGTCATTTGTTTGGTTGTAAATTTGTGTTAAGACATTACACTCAGACTTAAAGCTCTATTTATGACCGCCTCACCGCTTCTGGGACATAAAAGATGCTTCTGATGTTAAGTGGGGCATCAGCGCGGTAATGCAGTGTGTAGCGGGGCCTATCGTAGGCCTGAGCAACATAGCGATAGAATTCCTCATGCTGCCAGTCACTGATCTCCTTTGGCTCCATCATCCACAAGGCCTGAAAAAAAAAACGGATGTCAGACCAAACAAAATAGAAAATACAATTTTAAGAACAGGTTAATCAGAGACGCTGACCTGCAGAGTGTTGATCCTCCGTCCATTAAGGAAGATGGGGAAGCTGACAAAGTTGCTGTACTTTGTGACAACCTCTGGAAGACATAATAAGCACGTAATCATGAGCATTACAAGACCACTACTGTTAAAGCCAATGATAGAACAAATAAATAAAAACACTGTTAATTGTAAGGAAGATTAAAAAAAATACTGAAACTGTTCTGCATGTTTACAAAACTAACTACAACAATTACCAAAGAGTTGGGAAACCATTAACATATAAAAACAAGTGATAAGCCAATCTTTTAAATATGGGTGTACATTGGAAAGAATCTGATATTGCAATGTGTATGTTAAAAGATGAATGAAATACATTAAATCTTGATAAATCGGGAGATTACTAACAGAGCAATACTTTCCTTATTTAAAAAAAAAGGTAAGCAAACAAAAATAAAGCACCATCACAAAATTGAGACAGCATTACACTAACAAACCAGCATTAAAAGAAATTAAAACTATAATGAGACTGGAGCAATGTTTTGTGTGGACACAGCAGAGCCCACCTGGTAACAGCGGAGGACAAATTGCTCAAAATTTACATCTTGTGTAAACATGGCGAGGTACAAGTTTTTCATTTTCCCTGCTGTCACATGAGGATTGAGAATTTTTGTGACCAATCAACAGTATGCAGCGCTTTTAGCTCCACCTTTTGGTATGCTCAACCATAGATATACATAGGACACTAGATGCGACACGCCCCTCTGAGCTGCGTGCCTATGTTGAAGCTAAGCTAGTGGGGGCGAAGTGTCAGGGCGTTCCACTGCTGTCAAAGGCATGAAGATTAAAGACACGAAAGATGTCGGCACATTACCCTGCATACAGCTATAAAATAGGCCAAACAATTGAAACGCGATATAACAGTTCATAAGTAAGAATAGTTTTTTGCTCTTTTTTCATTATTAAATCATGTTAAGAGTTTCCAATCTACGAGAGCTTCAGTAACTACTTTGCTATTAGCAAAACACTAATGCGAGCTAGCAGCTTGACCATAGGTGGTTTGATTAATGATGATGATTGATAGTATTGGATGATTAATAGTGCCTTTAGTACAGTTACACAAGAATCAGTAGGAGCACTGAAACAGTAATAGTAATAGTATAAAGAAGTAGTGTCAGCTTTTAGTATAGCCAATTGTTGCAGTGTCAGTATTAGCAGTAGTTGGTGTGATGCCACTACTAATCGCATTACTATTACTACATTACTACCACAAATACTTCCAACAGTAGTAAGAAAGCCTAATTCATATAAATACAGAATACTAATTTAATGACAAACTTCTGTAACCCTCAATAAGATTGATATTGTACATAATCTAGTAAACGATTATCAAATATTCTCGGGTAGTAGCATACAGCAAATAATAATACATGAAATAATTTTTCATGAATCACTCGCTGTTAGGATTAATACCAATAATCCTTAAGGATTGCTCTCAAGTCTTTGAAATGTTAGTAGCTATACAAGGTACTTATCAAATTAAATGCATTTTGTCTCCAGTATATTGGTTAAGTAGCTTAAATTTATTAGCATGATTTCTGTTTGAAATATCTTTTACCATATCTATCTATCTATCTATCTATCTATCTATCTATCTATCTATATATATATATATATATATATTACATACACACATAAAGAGAGAGCAAAAGGAGAAAGTAAGAAAGAAAGAAAAAAGAAAGAACTTGAAATGTTAATAATATGATTATTTTATCTAAAACATAGTTCCAATATAAAATACTAATTTATCTTTTATATTTATAACAATTCATCTATGAAAATCAGCTTAGAAAATGAGCAAGTCATGACTTATTTTCAGTGTAGATGTATTGCCTTGAAGAGAATGCTGACCTACCCAAGATGGCCGCCACATAGGCACGTCGCTTAGCGGGCTGCTACAGCACGCTGACGTATCTGGTGTTCTATGTATATCTATGTGCTCAACACCCTTTCAGAGGCGTACCAAAATTAAGATGACACTAGTCCATTATTTGGGTACCTTTTCTCCTAATTCGACAGTGTAAACACAAGTAATTGTGTGCCGGACTGAGCCTGACTGCTTGGTGAAGCCAAAGCTCAAGCCTTACCTTTTACCCTGTCCTCTAAGGAAAACTCCTTGCAGTCTTCTTTAAGATGCAGCACGATCTTTGTTCCTTGTTGAACACCGCTGGCTTCAGCAATCTCAAAAACCCCGGAGCTAAAGAAGAACGTATAAAGATTGTGTGAGTGTCACAAACACTTAACGTTACAGAAAAACTGAAAATCATACTCTGCTCTGCTGAAAAGCTGAATGACACTGAAGATATTTACAACCCCATCCATTTCCCATTCTCACCCATCGGAGGACCACTTGTATCCTGGTGCATCTGGCTCAGCTGATCGGGAGTAAACATCAACACGGTCAGCCACCATGAAGGCAGAGTAGAATCCAACTCCAAACTGGCCGATGATGGTGCTGCTGGCCTCTGCCTGGTTTTGCAGGGCATCCAAAAAGGCCTGTAAGAGATGGAAAGAATTGTTATCATTAATGAATACATGAAATATAAATTTTTGCAAAATTAAGACTGTGAAGGGTATCATAAATCTAGAAAATTCACAGATGTTTAGTGAGAAAATCTACAACCTTGGACCCAGATCGAGCAATAGTCCCCAGGTTGGCCACCAGCTCCTCTTGGTTCATCCCAACTCCTGTGTCCTGTAAAACCAGAGTCTCAGTCACTCCCAAAGGTCATCAAATTTGTTGTACAAACTTCATCCACTAGGTGGCATTGCTTCTTAAAACACAAACAAGAAAAGGGGTCACCAGGGCCTTGCTATAGTTTAAACTTTAGTGCTTATACCTGTGATATTGGCACACCAAAACAGATTGGTTGGACTTATAGTAACAGACATCGCAATGTCTAAACATTTTGTCTTATGCACAGTAAAGCTGGTTGAAAAAAAGTGTGAAACAGTGAATGAAATATTTTTAGCTCAGTTCCTAAATGTAGGTATGTTGAATACACATTTTAGTGAAGTAAAGTCCATAAATCAATTTGAATTTAACATAACTCCTACTAATATTCAGCCTAAAGTAAGATAAATCAAACATTGAAGATACTAATTTTAACAGCCTGGATGTAAGACTCAAGTCTTCATGCTTGCTGCTTAAATACAAACAATTAATTAGATTACTGTGGGATGCTTGCTATATACATACTACTGATTCAATAAGACAATGTTTCCCTAAACATAGCGCTTAACAGCAGTAAGGGCTTGCCACATAAATACTAAGAAGGGTTCTTAACTTCTTTCAGGATTTTTTTTAAGCTTAAACGTAATGGAAAAGAGTAAAAAGCAGTTATTAATGTACAGTGCAACCACAACATTGCTGTGTGACTTGGCAGCAGTTACAATATAAGTGCTGTAACCTCATGTTTGAGAAATAACTCTTAATCAAATGACCTGATCAATTAGATTATCATATGTTTTATATAAAAAAAAAAAGATCAGAAATGCTTGCAGTAGGGTCCCTGGTCATTTTGTTGTCTCATAACAGGTTATTAGCAACTGTCCCTTTAAAAAAAACAATGCTTTAAAATTCAAGCACAGGGCAATGTCAGGTGTATTATTTTAAATCAAACATTAAATCGTACATGTACACAACACAAAACTCTTTCAGGTATTTATAAGAAAAGGGTATTCCAAAATCCCATATACTTTTGGCATTGGGAACTTGGAAGTGCTAAATGCTAACTCATTTATCAATTTCGGACTAATTTCTGCACCACTCTATACGTAATGCTGCTGTCACAGGAACAGAAACATCATACTGAAAGAAGACACTCAATTAGATTTGAAATGAGACCAATCTTTCTCATTGAAGCTGTGACCACATATATGCAATGTCACTAGAGCAGCTTATTCTTCACTTTTAGCTGCTTGACCTCAAGTGCACGCAGTGAAATGTTGTGAGCCACTGGCAGCTAACAACAGTGATTAGAGGTTACAACCATTGGGCTGATCATGAAGAGTTAAAGTACTTCAAATATTGTCACAAATGCTTTATTGCTTATAAACGAAACAACTACAAGCCACATGTTTGTCTTTTGTTAAAGGGAGAACCCAGTATAAGTAAAATAGTTAGGGAAGGGTTGGATTTGTAATCTGAAATGACTCAAAGATCAAATTAATAAAAATGTATCATTTTGTTAAATTTGGTAAACAGTGCATGAAAAAGTTGGAAAAGTTTAATAAGTCAACTGGAGTCATACTGAACAAGAATAATTGTTGTACCTGAATGGTGAATGTGCCCTTTGCTCCATCTGTTTGGAGGTGAATCTCCATAGGAGCCATTGCTCCACTTGCTGTCATCAGCTTGTGTCGCAGCTTTTCCAGAGCATCACTGCCGTTGGAGATCAGCTCCCTAATGAAGACCTGGTAGAGTGTGAGGGAGCCAATAAATTAGTCAACTAAAAGGAGTTATGTGAATAAAGTGAAATTTCAGTCCAGATTATTTTGTGGCTAAACCCCCTCACCTCTTTTTCAGAGTACAAAGACCTTGCAACAATGTCCAACAGTTTTTTTGTCTCAGCTTGAAATTCATGTTTGGAGAAACTACCTGCATTGGATTCAAGGTAAAAATTTAACCAAATTTTGCAGCATCAGCAGAAATATTGCAAAGAGCTTGTGTCTTAAGATGTAAAACCACCTTGCACAGACTCTGTATCACTGATGATGGTATGCAGAGGCTCCTCCTCGGGCTCTTTCTCTGCCTCCTGGGTGCTGTAAAAAGACTGCTGGCTGAAGCCAAGACAGGACCGCTGGGAGCTCCACACAGTGGGCCGACTGCTCCACATCTGCTGCTGTCGGATCGGCAAGCCTAAGCACAAGAGAGGTCACCTGCCAGGGGCTTTTCACTGACATCTTTGTTGTTTTGGACGCCAGACTTGCAGCTTTGAAAACTAAACATCAGAGGTCTAAAAAATATTTAATGGTCATTACAGTAAATGACATTAAGCAATTAAAAATGTATGACTTGCTAGTAGACTTAAACAGACATGTTGACACTGATTACTTAGAAGACAAGAGAGTTGACTATATTCTGCATTAAAAAATAAAGAAAGCAAAGCATTCACCTGTACCTCTGATGGTCTGTGTAAGTCTGTATTTTTTTTTTGGATAGAAGGACAGCTACCAGCAAAAGAGATTATTTAAAAACTACTTACTTAGACAAATGTATTATTCACTAAACCAAAAAAAATAAGTCTAGTCTACCACTGTTTTATTCTCCTCAAAAACAAACCTAATACTGCAGTCTAACAGTAGATTCTTCAAGATAATTGACCATATGCTGTCTGAATCACAGTAGAATTATTTATATCTGCATTATGATGCATTGATTTAATGCTTATTTCTGACTCTCTTGAATCAGTGAAAATGTATGTTTTTTTTCAAATTTTTATATTGATGACCAAACACAAGGAAAATTTAAAGTCAAGTACAAGAACTCCAAGGGAATTTATTAAAGATGCTCAATATTATCAGAATAAAATCTGTATTGGCAGCTTGTTGCCTACAAAATTGGATATAGAACTTATGGTTTTTTTTTTTTTTTTTTATATTGATGACCAAACACAAGGAAAATTTAAAGTCAAGTACAAGAACTCCAAGGGAATTTATTAAAGATGCTCAATATTATCAGAATAAAATCTGTATTGGCAGCTTGTTGCCTACAAAATTGGATATAGAACTTCAAGATATTACTTTTTTGCTAATATTTGCAGCCAAAATATGTTACATATTGGCCTTCTAAATTCCATATTGTACAAACGTACCATAATGGTTTACCTCATCACCACTGAATGTTCACTTTTGTGAATCAAAAGTATTCTTTTTAAGTAAAGGCTGTGTGCTCTTGATGAAATACAACAATGTACAGCCCTAGACTTTTTAAATTTGTGAAAGTTCTCTAAAATATTCATGAAGATTTGTATGCAGCTTTGAACCACCAAACACTAAGAGACTGACCTTTATTTTAAGGAATTGCTTAAAGCATCTATGAAAATTCCACACACGGTCAAAAAACATGAAAAATTAGTCACAGTCAGTATTCTAGGTATTAAGACAGTCAATCAAACAGGTCTCAATATGGTGTATATTGCTAACAACATAAGGAAAATGTTACATTTGACAGAGTGCAGAAGTTTGATGGCTACTCGGGACATAGTGTAATTCTCTAAAATCTGTCTTGTTGAATTACAATTATTTTAACCCATTTCTTCCAGAAACACACATCACTGTCATTTAAATTAACAATTGTTTCATGTGTAAAAAATATAGAAAAAGACAGCACTGAAATACAAAACCTGTGACATTACACATAATACGTAGTACTGTTTCTCTTCAGAGAGAGTGCCATATGCACTTTCACTGTTTCTGAGAGTGCAAACTTATTGCCAGATTTTGAACATCAATCTTCAAGGAAACAACTGGGATATTTAATGCAAAATGAAAAAAAGACACAAGTCTCTGTATTACATTTTGGTTCTGATTTTTAAACATATTACCTATTGCGCCACTGCAGGCTGTCATTAAGGGAAAAAGACGATTTTTTTCTAAGATTTGCTAACCTTTCTTGAACCATTGTTGACTGAGCTTAAAAAGCTCTCGATATTAGCCTTTTCTAATTGGAAAAACACTACAACCAGAACCACGAATGTGGCACACAAAACACGATACAGCTGGTGATACCTGGTTATCCTAAACTTCTACTTTTTATGCATGTAGGGCACCAAGCAGTTTTTCAGAAGTCACTTAATTGTTCAGTAGATATTTATGGTTTAAGTTTTCCTCTATATTTTATTGCCCACTTTGGATATTTTAACAATATCCTTATTCTCATTTGATCTGCTGGTCCTGGACCAGAACTTGCATCGAGGTTTGAAAACAAAGCCTGCTGTCAAAATAAACTGTCATTGTTTCAGTAGTGACCGTGTCGAAGGGTGACCATCAGCCGATTGCGTCTGGTGTCGTCATAGCTAACAGACGCAGAAGATGGAGAGTGTCCTTCGGAATGTCCCTCTACTTAAACTTTTTGATGATAATTTAAATAACAAATCAACGAGAGGGCTTCAACGGCGTCTTTTTTCCCCCAGTCTGTTCTGAGTATTAACGCAAACGCACCTGTCTCAAAGTCGCCAGTCTGCATGGTCAAACTTCACAACAGACACCGGTCAGGCTAACGCGACTAGCTTACCTCCGGCTAGGGGGCGCGAGACAGTTTGGGTGTTCAGCCGTCGTGCACATGACGTTAGCCGTGAGTTGACCCTCTGAGAGTTACCGAGAGCGAACCGAGCCAAAGCGAGGCACCGTGACATGATGACAGACCAGGAATACGAGTCTCCACACAAGTCGACCGACCGAAGAACACACGCTGACCGACTGAGGCAGAGTCAGGCAGGACCGGCTCCTGCGCCTTGTGATGACGTCAGCAGCGCGTCCATAGTACTGCCTGAAACTAGTGCGAGTAACTTGTTGAAGTCCTACTGATAAGACTCAATGCGAGTTTTACTTCGTTTACGCATATTTAACCCCTATATTAAACTATTTCGCACCTATCACTACCCTTACAGATTATGATCTTTTTCCTCTATTTCTGAACGGGGATTAAATGTCACTTTTAAATTTCCCCTCAAGGTCATTTGAATGAACAAGCTTCAATTAAGTTCTCAATAAATTTACAAATTAATAGTTTTGTATTGTCAAGATAAAAAATAGATAACAAATTGACAGAATAACTACTAATAATACTAGTAGTGTTTTTTCTTTTTAATTTGCCTTGTAGCTTTTTTTCCTTGATTTGTGTTAATTTCTGCTTAGTTTTCACTCAGTAGATTTAAAAACCAATCAGTCTGATTCGAATGAATTCCTTATTTTATCTCTGTCATATGGCCATGCTATACTAATGTCTACAAAGACTTAAATATACGGGTTATGAGCTGTATTCCAATTTTAAACATATTCAGTATGTGGTGGTACATGCACAGAGAAACCCCTGAACATATACAATTTTCCCTATGTTTGTTCACAGCATTGGTTTTGCAGTATATATATTCTCACCCACCCCCTCTCTCCCTTGGTGGGGTGGGCGGCTGTTCATCCTCTTCAGCTGGGGAGGCCTGGGAGCTTGAGGGTCCTGCGCAATATCTTAGCTGTTCCTAGGACTGCACTCTTCTGGAGTGAGATGTCTGATGTTTCTCCAGGGATCTGTTGCAGCCATTCTCCAGTGTGGGGGTCACTGCCCCAAGTGCCCCAATGACCACAGGCACCACTGTTGCCTTCACCTTCCAGACTTTCTCCAGCTCCTCTATGAGCCCTTGGTATTTCTCCAGTTTCTCGTGTTCCTTTGTCTTGATGTTGCTATCACTTGGGATGGCTACTTCTATCACAACGGCTTTTCTCTGCTGCTTATCTATGATCACAACGTCTGGTTGGTTTGCCATTGTTTGCAAATGTTTTATATATATATTTATACTGTGCAGCACTTTGGCTACCCCCATGGTTCTTTTTAAATATGCTGTACAAATACAGTTGTATTGTATTGTATTGTATTACCATTTTGTCTGTCTGTATCTGGAAGTCCCACAGGATCTTGGCTCGGTCATTCTCCATCACCTTGGGAGGTGCTTCCCATTTTGACCTTGGGGTTTCCAGTTTATACTCTGCACAGATGTTCCTGTACACTATACCAGCTACTTGGTTATGGCGTTCCATGTATGCTTTTCCTGCCAGCATCTTACACCCTGCTATTAGGTGCTGAACTGTTTCAGGGCCCTCTTTAGCTTCATGGATGGGTTTCCATGGCCAAGCAGCTGCATCCAAGCCATACATCACCAAGTGCAATACAAAGCGTTGGATACAGTGGTGTAAAACACGCTGCCACTGGATTCTAGAGCAGTGGAGACACATCACATCACATCACATCAGTGACAAATCACGCTTTTCCATCTGGCAATCGAGCACCAGTGCTCAAAGCAGGTCCATAAAGACATGGATGACAGAGTCTGGTGTGGATGAACTTGACTGGCCTGCACCGAGTCCTCACCTCAACCCAATAGAACACCTTTGGAATGAATTAGAGCGAAGACTGAGAGCCAGGCCTTCTCGTCCAACATCAGTGTGTAACCTCACAAATGCTCTACTAGAAGAATGGTCAAAAATTCCAAAAATCATGGTCAAAAAAGAAAACACACTCCTAAACCTGTGGACAGCCTTAATATGTGAGTCAAGGCAGGTGAGTGAATACTTTTGGCAATATAGTGTAATAATAACTAATGATAATAACCATGATAACCATGACCTGGATGAATGAGAATTAACACAGATATATTCCTTCTCAATTCAGTTCAGTGACCCACCAGGCAACACAACAATCAGCAGAACATCAGGCATCAGAGGCAGAGCATCAGGCCACTGAGATATATTCAGGGATCTGTAGAAAGACAAACAGCAGGTGGCTTTGATTAGAAATGTTCATTATGTCTTCACTGAAACCTGTTAAATGGCACAACTGGTACAATAATGACTTATTCATTGTATAAAAAAGGTTGCAGAAAAAACAGTTCTCTAATGCTCAATGTTAAATCAGAGCACACAGGTTATGTTCCTACTCTGAGTACCGTTGTACATAACACTGCCAGAGAGGTTCATCAGCGCTGCACAGACTTGTACAATTCGGTCAATCATGGCTTCTTCTTTCTTCTGTCTTTCATCCTTCAGTCTTTTCACCAGACACAGAGGAAGTGGGCCGTCAAGAATGTTGTACCGGCTCTTCAGGGCACCAATAACCCTCTCCAACCCCATTGGTAACCCCTTACCAATATGAATTCTGATGTTTGAAGTCACATGGGAATCTGCAACATCTTCTGCTGACAGTTGTTTTCAGCCTCGTGTGAAAGATGGTGTAATGAGCTGAACAGCAAAGTCATCCTTCAAAGTGAAGTCTCTGTTAGCTAAAATCTGAAATGCACATAAATACTTAATACCACTTTACTTCAACAGCAACTCAAAAATGTTAACTATGGATAAATAAATACAAAAGTAAGACTTAAATTAGCAAAATCAAACATTTCATAAAGTGACACTGTTACCTGGTCTCCTGCCCGGTGGAACTTTGGAGACAGGAAGTCAGAGTTCCTTACAATATGTACATCCCAAGCCCTCCTTTCCCAGCCTTTGGAGAGATATATGGCTGGGGCAGAAGGATGACATGCAATGAAGTACTTCACTGTTGTCCAGTTTTTGTACTTTGAGTAGGTGATAGTTCTGTGAGTTGAGAAAGTTTTCAGTAAAACTGCTTAATAAACTGTGTGCAATATACACAGATAGCAAGGTAAGAATAAGAATTACAAAAACATCTGACACTTATCCCATGCTATGAAAAAGAAAAATGTCTCACCTAGTTTTCACCTAATTCTTCTTCATCTACATATTATATACATCTATTATCAGTTGAAGAGTTCTGCCACAGTTTTAAAAGAGTAATAAAGAGCTGGTCTTGTGATGATAACTTGGAATTTTCCCAGAACTTTACAAACTGGACTAGATACTGGTGAAGAGTGTCAAATACTGTCCATGACAGTCCTGTCATGAGTTTGCATTTGGATTCATTGCCTCTCACAGTGTTTGCTGAAAATTTAGACATCTCCAATTGTCTGATGACTTATCTCGCTCATTCATAGCCTGGTCTCTTTCTCTCCTTAAATTATTTATTTCGTCATAAAGCGGTTCTCTGTCTAAATCCTGAAGAGGTATAGGGGTTTCTGATGACGCAGCTTCTGGTGTCGGGGCTTCTGTGTGGATATAGGCTGGATGAGCCTCAGACATAACATCCTCATGCTTCCTCCTCCTCTCAAACCTCTTCAATACTTTATTTGGAGAATTTGCCTTTCTATGTGGGAAGAGTGAGGGGATGTAGTCCAGGTAGGCAATGTTCTCAGTTTTTAACCCAGGGTAAAACAGTTCACAAACGAAATGAGAAGGGAAAAATCAAACCGCAAATTTACAAACAAAGATAGGAGGAAAGCTCATGAAATAAATTGTGACTGTGTAGATCTGGGAAGCTAACACCAGTGTTATTAGCATTGCTGTATTTTGTTGTATTCTCGCTCAGCTTTTGTAACGTGGTATGGTAGCATCAGTTTCTCTTAAAACTATTCATTGAATATTCATGTTAACTATGAAAAACATTTCACTGTAAATGATGTGAAAGCAACGTTGTCGTACCTGTAATGAAGTGCTGACTACAGACATACACATGTTGGATTTTGGATCCCACAGGCCACCAAACCTATCCTCCCGCGGAATCGCTTGAATCCACCGCGTTCTTCTCCTTGTCTCTGTGCTTCTTTTCGGTAGGATGTAAAACTTGAGACTCGGATTTTTAAATCATATTTGAGGTGCTATACGGTACACAACAAAAGCCAAAATCTGCTCAAAATGTTCATTTTCTGTCAGGCATTCACACAGTCATGCCCTCCTAATGGCTAAAGCTAAGAAGCTTTCTCTTTTTGAACGTGGTCGGATCGTCGAGCTGCATAAGCAAGGCCTCTCGCAGCGTGCCATTGCTGCTGAGGTTGGACGCAGTAAGACTGTCATTCAAAATTTTTTGAAAGATCCTGAGCATTATGGAACAAAAAAAGTCAAGTAGTAGACTCAAAAAAATTACACCTGTGCTGAGCTGGAGGATCCGATTGGCTGCCCGTCAAGACAGGGCGTTCCTCGACCCAAATTAAGGCCCTTACTGGTGCCGACTGCAGTGCAATGACCATCAGACAGCATCTGTGGGAAAAGGGTTTCAAAAACAAAAAACAAAAGACCTCGTCTCCTTCAACGCCACAAAACTGCCCGTTTAGACTTTACCAGGGAGCATCAAACATGGGACATTGAAGGGTGGAAAAAAGTTTTATTCTCTGATGAGAAAAAATTTAACCGACAGTCCAGATGGCTTCAACGTTACTGGCATGACAAGGAGATCCCACCTGATATGTTTTCTACCCGGCACAGTGGAGGGGGGTCCATCATGATCTGGAGTGCTTTTTCGTTCAGTGGAACACTGGAGCTTCAGGTGGTGCAGGTCGTCAAATGGCGTCTGGTTACGTGCAGATGTTGCAGCGGGCATCCCTCATGACTGAGGGCCCTCGTCTGTGTGGTAACAGCTGGGTTTTTCAACAGGACAACGCTGCAGTTCACAATGCTCGCTTGACCAAGGACTTCTTCAGGGAGAATAACATCACTCTTTTGGACCATCCCGCATGATCCCCTGATTTAAATCCCATAGAGAACATTTGAGGATGGATGGCAAGGGAAGTTTATAAAAATGGCCATCAGTTCTAGACAGTTGATGCCCTTCGTGAAGCCATCTTCACCACTTGGAGCAATGTTCCCAAAAGCTTCCTGGAAACACTCGCATCAAGCATGCCCAAACAAATTTTTGAAGTGATTAACAAGAACAGTGGAGCTACTCATTACTGAGTCCTTCTGAGAACAATTTTTGTTCTGGTTTGGAGAGTTTTTTGTAATTTTTTGAGCGATGGTCTTAAACCTTTGAGCAGCTGATAAACAGCCTATTTCAGTTTACTTGTTTTCAATAAAACAAACTTGTTTTATTTAAACTTATATTCAATTGAATACACAGCAAAGACAAGATACTTAACGTTCAAACTGGTAAACTTTGTTATTTTTTGAAAATATAAGCTCATCTGGAATTTGATGCCTGCAACATGTTTCAAAAAAGCTGGCACAAGTGGCAAAAAAGACTGAAAGTTGAGGAATGCTCATCAAACACTTATTTGGAACATCCCACAGGTGAACAGGCTAACTGGGAACAGGTGGGTGCCATGATTGGGTATAAAAAGCTTCCCTGAAATGTTCAGTCATTCACAAACAAGGATGGGGCGAGGGTCACCACTTTGTGAACAAATGCATGAGCAAATTGTCAAACAGTTTAAGAACAACATTTCTCAATGAGCTATTGCAAGGAATTTAGGGATTTCATCATCTACGGTCTGTAATATCATCAAAAGGTTCCGAGAATCTGGAGAAATTACTACACGTAAGCGGCAAGGCAGAAAACCAACATTGAATGCCCGTGATCTTCGATCCCTCAGGCGGTACTGCATCAAAAACCGGCATCACCGTGTAAAGGATATCACCACATGGGCTCAGGAACACTTCAGAAAACCACTGTCAGTAACTACAGTCCGTGGCTACATCTGTAAGTGCAAGTTAAAACTCTACTATGCAAAGCCAAAGCCATTTATCAACAACACCCAGAAACACCGCCGGCTTCGCTGGGCCCAAGCTCATCAAGATGGACTGATGCAAAGTGGAAAAGTGTTCTGTGATCTGACGAGTCCACATTTCAAATTGTTTTTGGAAACTGTGGTCGTCGTGTCCTCCGGACCAAAGAGGAAAAGAACCAGCCGGACTGTTATAGGTGCAAAGTTCAAAAGTCAGCATCTGTGATGGTATGGGGGTGTATTAGTGCCCAAGGCATGGGTAAACTTATACATCTGTGAAGGCACCATTAATGCTGAAAGGTACATACAGGTTTTGGAGCAACATGTGTTGCCATCCAAGCAACGTCTTTTTCATGGACGCCCCTGCTTATTTCAGCAAGACAATGCCAAGCCACATTCTGCACGTGTTACAACAGCGTGGCTTCGTAGTGAAAGAGTGCGGGTACTAGACTGGCCTGCTCGTAGTCCAGACCTGTCCCCCATTGAAAATGTGTGGCGCATTATGAAGCGTAAAATACAACAACGGAGAGCCCGGACTGTCAAACAACTTAAGCTGTACATCAAGCAAGAATGGGAAAGAATCCCACCCGAAAAGCTTCAAAAATTGGTCTCCTCAGTTCCCAAACATTTACTGAGTGTTGTTAAAAGGAAAGGCGATGTAACACAGTGGTAAAAATGCCCCTGTGCCAACTTTTGGCAATGTGTTGCTGCCATTAAATTCGAAGTTGATGATTATTTGCAAAAGAAAATAAAGTTTCTCAGTTCGAACATTAAATATCTTGTCTTTGCAGTGTATTCAATTGAATATAAGTTGAAAAGGATTTGCAAATCATTGTATTCTGTTTTTATTTACAATTTACACAACGTGCCAACTTCACTGGTTTTGGGTATTGTACCATATTTAGATTATAAATGGATGTATCCCCACTTAGTACTAAAACCTTTGACTGGGATGGGCAGTTCCTTCTTTAAAAGTAATTGTACATGTAAAATTATTCATCAACAGGTGCAAACTGTCATAGGTTTTAACCCTTACACTGAACAAAAGGTTTCTAAAGACAGAGAAAGCTAGAGGCAAAGTCTGTGGCACACAGGTTTATTTAACAATATGTTATATAAGTACGAAATGAGCCATTTGAACCAACTTTTACAGTTCAGGACCTCATGAGAATTTTCATAGACTTAGGGAAAGAAAAGCAAGAACTTTAACATTTGCAAGACAGACACTGGGCCAAAGCCAGTAAAGGAACATTCTGGCACCTGTGAACATTAACAAGCTTCAGTGCAGGTTTATCTCAAACCTGCCTTTTGTGTTTGGGTGTGTGCAATAGTGCCTAAATCTATACAAATGTGTTAATCTCCCATAGACTCTGCAAGCAGGAAAGAAATTAAGGCTTTCCCAAAGGCAGTCCTTTAGTTAAATGGCATATTAGAATAAATTAGCCAGGGAACAGAGAAACTGAGCAAGAGTTGAAACCTGGCAAAAAAAGATCCCAGACACATAATTTTACAGTCTTCTCAACACAAATATGATATTAATTTGAAAAGGTACAAAATAAAAAAAGAATAATAAAATGAAGTATTTTTTTGTTTTGAGAAGTTTTGTTAAAAAAAGTCAATACCAGAGCATAACAAATGAAAAACAAATTAAAATAACACATAGACCAAGGCAAATTCTTGCATGGCTGGTCTGAACCAAAAATATATTCTTTGTGTCTTTGCGGTCTATTTAAACAGCAATTATTAATTCACTCTGTGTGTTGGAAGAAAAAGCAGTCCATTGGTTTAAGTAAAGTTCACAGTCTGTAGGCCTCATATGACTCATTTGTTTGAATTTCTTTTTGCTTTTTACATCAGCATAAATATAAAAAAGTCTCAGCTGAAAACAGAACAAGGCCTTTCTGCTGTCACAAAATGCTACAATCCTTCAACAAATTTTTCCAGCGTGTCTCCCGTCGTGTCACCCACCATGCTCAAGTCATTACTCAAACCCCCTCTGTTTGGTGTGTTTAGCTGTGGGAGCATGGCACTCTGCTCCGGTGTTCCCATATGTCCCTGCTCCATGGGGCCTGACATTGGGCCTCCAAGGCTAGGGTGAGGAGAGCTCGAGTGAAGGGTGCCGTGCTGGGGTGAGGGCTGAGGCTGTATACGTGGGGAGGGGCTGGAATGTGGGGGCTGCTGAGATGGCGGGCGAGGGGACTGCACTGGCGCTGGGGAGCGTACTTGGTTGCCCAGGGTGTTCGCCATTGTCTGACCAGGTAAGTGAGCTCCACCCTGGGCTTGGCCTTGGAGCATGTGGGGTTGTGGACTCATCGAGTTTGCCTGTGCAGGAGAACCCATCTGCTGCTTTAACATCTGTTGCTGTTGCTGCTGAAGCATGCGCTGCTGGAGAAGGTTTTGAGCCCCATCCATCCCCATGCCAGGTTGTCCCATTTGGGAGGTTGGAGGGAGCTGTCCCATGGGCCCCCCACCTCCTTGCATAGCCAATTGCTGCTGCATGCGGAGCTGGGAGTAGCTTGGCTGCTGCTGAGGGAACTGGCCATGACCCTGAGGCATGCCTCCCTGCTGCTGCTGTGCCTGCTGCTGCATCTGCTGCATCCTAAGCAGCTGCTGTCTGCGATACATTTGGGAATTGCCATTTTGAGCGTTCATCAGTTGGCCTTGGGGACCCATGGGTGTCATGCCCTGAGGCCCTGCTTGCTGCGGAGGCTGCTGCTGTGGTGCCATTACTGGCTGCTGCACCTGGTTTGCCATCTGGTTTGCCATCGCTGCCATTGCCTGCATTCCTGCCTGGGACCCAAGCATAGCCTGAGGGTTCTGCTGCTGCCCCTGCTGCTGCTGCGGTTGGTTGGCTTGGTACTTAGCTGTCCTCTGTTTAATAAAGGCAGCCATGAGCTGAGGGTTTGACTTGAGGATGTTCAGGACCTGTTGCTGCTGCTGGGGAGAGCTGGGTGATTTAAGGGTACGCAACAAGTCCTGCACAGCATTAGGAGCAATATTACTTGGTATTCCTCGCGGCATGTTTTGCTGCTGGGGCGTAATGCCTTGCTGTGAGTGCCCCTGTGGTGGCATGACCCCAGGCATTTGGAGACCCTGTTGTTGGGGCATCATGGGCCTCTGCATGAGCTGGCCAGGCTGTGGCAAGGGAGTTCCCTGAGCCTGCTGAGGGGCCAATGAGCTTTGTTGAGGGGGGACCTGTTGCTGATGACCCTGGGGGTTCTGCATGGGATTCTGCATTCCTGGACCCCACTGGCCCTGCTGCATGGCCTGCATTACCTGTGGGCCCCGTGGACCCTGCATCATCTGCATCTGGCCTTGCACAGGCCCCATCATTCGTGGATGGTTCATTGGCATCCCATTCATGGCATAATTCTGCTGCTGCTGTTGCTTTGCCTTTGCCACCATCTGTATCTGTCTGGCCACCTTCAGGGCTGCCAGCAATGGCTGCTGTTGTTGCTGTTGCTGTTGCTGCTGCGGTTGTTGTTGTGGCTGGGGCTGAGGCTGCTGTTGTAGTGGCATGTTGGGTAAAGGTGACTGCTGCTGATGAAGGGGGGATGACTGCGGCCCTGCTTTGCCCTGTGACACAGGTGTTGGGGGCTGGCTGCTGCGCCCATTGTTGGGGAACCCTTGGACCATATTGTCAGGGTTGTTTGGCTGCTGCTGTTGGGGCTGGTTGGGTAAGGGCTGGGGGGTCTGGGGTGTATTAGGCTGCTGCAAAGAGTTTGGGGTGTCCGGGGCAGCTGAGGTAGGTGGAGATGGCATGGGCATACCCCTTCCAGCCATAGTAGCCATTCTGCGACGCATCATTTGAGCCTGCTGGAGCCTGTGTTGCAGCTGCTGCTGGCGAAGTTTGTGCTTTATGTTGAGACAGAAGGGAACAGGACACTTGTTCTCCTGACAGTGTTTGGCATGATAACAACATAAAGCAATGAGCTGCTTGCACACAGGGCAGCCACCATTCGTCTTGCGCTTGCAGCCTTTGGTATGCTGAACCACCCTCTTCATCTTCTGGCATGAGGGCAAAGAACAATTGGCATTTCGACACTGGCAAGCATGGACCAGGGACTGGATACAGCGCTGGATGCTGAGTCGTCGGCTCTCCTGTGGGCTCTTGGAAGCCTCTCCACCCTGATTGTTGCTTTCATCATCCAAACCAAGACCCCACTTTACCATCTGGTGTTCATGGCCCTTAGAGCTGTAGCAGTTAATGCATAGGTCATAGTCCTGTAAACATAGGAAGGAAAGACTGTATTAATAGACTATTGAGATTAAATTTAACCAAAACATATCAAGTTAAATATTTTTAGGAAGTGACACACATCTAGAAATATTTTTCATATCCTAGTCTGAAATCTACAGACTATTTTAGCTGATATTCATGCCCCATCATTTCTCTGTTCTACAGAGAATGGTTCGAAAAAGACAATCAGTGAGCAGAGGTTGTCTGTTTTGTTGATGCCTGAGGTCTGAGGAGTGATGCTCATTGCAATGGTATATAAGTATGCGAAAGTCAATTTCCGGCTGCAAAACACAGCAAATATTGAAGAGGATGGGTTACAGTAGCAGAGGGCCACACCTGGTGACATGCTTGTCAGGAAAGAACAGGAAATTGCAGCAATAATTACATGTGCTCACCAAAATTGAGCAAAAAAAGATTAGACAAATGTCTCTTAGTCTGACGTTTCAACTTCTGCTGCAACATCCTGATGAAAAGGTCAGAGCTAGGGAAGAAGAACATAAGGACATGGATCCCATCCTGCCTGCAATCAGGTGAGTTCTGTGAAGTACTAAAAAAAATGTCCTTTGTTTTCAAGGAACTTTTACTTAAGTTAAAATCAGTTTTCCTCTATTTACTATAGGCTTGCAGGGTGGTTGGTGAAACAATTGTGGAAAATTATTTCTTCAGCTGTAGGCAATGAAGAAGTTGTCAGAGATAAGGTAGGTGGAATTAGAAAGACAAGAGATGAGGGAAAGTATGTAGCAAAGAGTGCAGGCTAAAACCTGAATCCATGCGAGCCCTAGATTTATGTAGTGCACACTGGCAAACCACTTAAATATTGTGCTTCAACACTTGCAAGTTTAGGTGGAGTTTTTGCCTGTGTATGTTTTTAAAACAAAATTGATTTCTCATTTGGATGCATTGATGTTTATGGACACAATTCCAAGTTGTAACTCTACAGTGGGAAACCTTAAGGGAAGCATAGCGGATCAACGCTGTCAGATTCTTCCACATGACACCAGTGCTAAACAGATTGGCACCCTAAGTATGTACGACTGCCTTTATGTAAATTGGAGTCCACGCCTTGTTGCACTTTGTTGAACTCCCTTGCTCTCTCCAAAAGTGCAAGTATTGCACTCTTAAATGACAACAGTATCTTTGGAAATCAATATGATTTCCAAAGATTGATACTTCATTGATACTCTTGTGTAAATGCACTATGAAATAAGGCTAACGTGTTGAGTGATCAAACTTTGGCTGCCTTGTCCCTAACAATAATGCCTTAATATATTGTAAATGAGTAACTAGTGGAGCAACCCTGACATTATCATTCAGAAATATTATGATCTACTGAACAGCAGTATTATTGATTTTACCACATTAGAAAAAAAGTGTTTCTTAGTAGAAGTATTTAGCATTCTAGAGAAGCCTTTGATGTTCTTAGTTATTTAAAGAATATACCAAGACTGCAATGGGTCAGGGTGTTCTGAAATGTATGGTTAAGTAAATACCTCTGTTTTGTCATTGGATGTAAACAAGAGTATCTATAAAGAAACAGAAAACCAAAATGCCTGTGCTGCAGGTCCACACAGTTTTCAATGATGATGACTTTGTTTCTGAACTCTTTTTGCCCTCGAGGTGTCTGCTCAAGTCGTATAACTGTAGCCTATAAATACCAGTATTACTCCAATAAAGTGTGCAAATCTAATTCAAAATGTGTTGAAGTGCTTTAGTGTCTTACCTCACAGACTGTGCAGTGCCAACGAGTTTCTACATGGTGCTTGCATTCATTGCAGGTGTACACAAAGCGGTCCTGGCCCTGGTTGTGCAGCTCTACAAGCATACACATCGTACTCCATTTGCACCTTCTAAGTGAGCTAAACTCCCAGTGCTTGTCCCTGGCCAAAGTCAGAAATGCATCACGTCCATCCATCAGATCACAGGTCAACATAGGGTCAGGGTCCATGATGGGTGGTAGAGTGTTGATAACTGGCCCGCCATGGAGGTGGATAACAAAAAACACCTGGTGGTTGAAAAGGATAGAAAATGTAGTGTTGACTATTTGAAGAACTAAGTGCACCAGAAAAGAACCTACTGTATCTGTGTCAGCATTGTGTGGTGGTTTGTATATATACAGTGTTACATGAATAAAAATGTTGTTGCAATGTTGTAAGAAATGGCATTTTTAATTATAATGAATGACAATTAAATCAGTTACTGGTGAAAAGTTTCCCACCTCCTTATGCTTCTCCATCGTGGCGTACAGCTTTTGGGACAGATCATTGGCTACATTCGGCATCCCAGGCTTTTTCTTATTGGCTCGACTGATGCTGCTCTTGTTTTTGTTTGTTTTCTTGTTATTCTTCTTTTTGGCATTCTTACTGTCAGCTTGGTCACCCTTTAAGACAGATGAACATGAATGTTAGAAGCAGCAGAGATTGCACAAATAACTGGTAGAACAATGCGCAAAAGAATGCTAAAAACTTTAATTTAGAAAGAACTTTAGGATGATTAATATCTTGTGTGAATCAGAGGCTCAAGCACCAGGCTGTTGATTTTGGCATAATAAGAGCATTCCCTTTAAAGAAAGAAAAAAAACGTACCACCCATTCAGTTCACATACCTCTGTTGTCTCAGAAGAGGCAGTGCTCTCCTCTTTTTTTCTCTCTTCTTCCTCCTGCTCCAGCTCCTTGATGCTCTCTTCCAGCACATTAGGCCAAAAGTCGCCCTCAAAGTACGGCAGTTCATGGGCACTCGTGAGCCTGTCTTCTGTTGCTTGCTTGAAAATGTCCTAAACAAGGATCCACAAAGTTTCAAAATATATCACTTTCGTAATCTTTAAGTGCATTTGAAAGCTTTTTACGCCTGTGACAAGATGCAGAAAGTGGTCTGGGCCTACCTGATCATGCATGTCATTGATATTTTAATTAATTTGTACAGGCACAATTTATCATTCAAAGATACAATTTTTCATAGAAAATGTTGGCAGTGGCTTATAAACTGTTGGGACCAATATACTAAAATTAAAAGCTGAGGTATACACAGTTACATACAACCTGACATTACTTAAGTGCACTCTTATTTATTACCTGTGTCAAAGAGGTTATAATTTTAGTTTCGTTTAGTGCACAAAAATATTCCATACAAATACAACACAAAATATTGAAGTAAAACATTGTGCAAGGGAGGTTAGAAGACCCAAGAAGCTTATGAAGATACCTCCCCTCTTACAATAAAAAAAATATTGGCAGCAGTTTGTTAAGATTAAATAAAAAGCAAAACCATAGAGTTGCTTTTGCCTGTGTCCATTTGCTTGTTAGTAAGATTATACAAAACTACTAGAAAAAAATTGCGAAAATTTTCAGAAGATCTCTGTAATATCCAAACTTAAAATTGATTTGATTTTGGTGGTGATCCAGATAACCTCAGTTAGTGAATGGCCGTTTTTGCTCAATAATAGTCCAACTATTAATAATATCAACATGATTCTAATATTTAAGGGAAAGTTTTCATGGTCAGGGAAGCATATTATGACAGTTACTTGATCATGAAACTATTGCTTATTGGTGTAACAGCTACATGTGGGCTACCTTGATGGGGGTTTGCGCTCTCTAAGTGCTGTCTTGTTGTAGTTTAATGCCACATCTACAAACCAATCACTCAACCAATTTACTTGCCAAACAATTTCTCTTGAATGAAATGCTCAGTTTAAGTAAACATAGTTTCCCAGAAATTGTGGCAGGACTGTATACTTGTGATGTAAGTAGCAAAGAAATGGACTGCTAGCGAGCACTGATGGTGCCCTTCCATTTGTGCTATCAGCTCAACTTTTGTTTATAAAGTTTCTTTTATTTTTTTGCTGTCTTTTGGTTTTCAAAACAGTGTATACTTTGATAATAACCCCAATAAACTACCAGTTCTTTAAGAACTTATCTGTGTGAACAGCCATGATGTTCAACACAACAACAAAAGAGTACACTGAGACAAAAGTGTAGGTGTCTCTCTCTCTTTGTGAATTTTGACTTTATGTAACTTGGTTGTTTGGTTCATACCTAGTACCTGGCAACATGTTTTGGTCCTACTTACCCTAAAGAGGTAATGGAAAATTAAGCTGGTAGTTTCTGCACTGTGCAGAGTTGAGCCAAGTTGAGCATGCATCATGAATGGAAATGCAACAAACAAATATGTGGAGCAAAAACAGCACAATGCATCACGGAGAGGCTATGGCTTGGATTTTATGCACTAGTAGGAACTTATATAGCATTTAACTTTGACTTATTCAAGAAGAAATTGAGTCTGTATGTCTCCAACATTCAACATTGCCATGCAATGATTTTCTTACCTTGTAGTCATGAATGATCCTCTCAGCAAAAGCCTTGTCCAGCATCTTTCTGTACCACTCCTGGAGCCTCTTGGGTTTTGGGATCTTCTGGTCAGGAGGATGGCAATGGAAAATGTAGTCATCTCCTTCACTGGGTGGGCAGGCCCAGATGTGACCTGTTACATACCTGTGGGCCAAGGGTTAAGAGCCATCAGACCTCAAGCACGCAAAGGAATAAGCTGGAGTGTTGTTCGATGCAACTCAAAAGTATAATTCCAACTCACCCCATTTTCTTCACATACTCAAGGTAGCCTATTAGGATCTCATGGTACACTGCAGTCCTCAACATACGTGGTTTGAAAAAGTGAATACTGTCGAGGTATGATATGTAAACCCGTCTGAAAAGTAAATATGAAGTTTTTCAATAAAAGAGCCAAAATATCAAAAACAAAATCACTGCAGACGTCATTCTTTTTCTTCTTTTAATTTGTTGTTTATTTACCTTGTATTTGGAAAGGGGCACTCAGAGCCATATTCCTGGACGTGCATCCCGAAGAAACAAACATCTGTACCGTCTATTTCCTCAAATGCAAAAAGTGCTTTGGTTCTGTAAGGGAAGCCCTCCACCATCTCTCCTGAGTCCACAAACCTGTACAAACAAAACCATTCAGCTGTCGACAGTTAAACCTGGACCTGATTTAAAAGATTCCATATCTTACTGTCAGCATCAGAAAAGAATTTATTTAGTGTAGGGCTGAACGATATGGACAAAATTTCATATCTCAATATTCATGCCAGATATCTCCATATCGATATGATACTACCACTAAAGCTGCAACGAACAACTAATTCTTTGTGATTAGTCGACCAGTCACACCATGCATGAACTGCAGTTTACCAGCATGCAGTTGGTGGGCCAAATCACTTATAATAAGCAGACCTGGCAGCAATGGCTCCTGCATAGTTGAGCATGCGCCACATGCATAAGTGTGTTCTGAGGTGTTCTGGGTTGATTCCTGCTGACGTGATAATCAGGAAACGTGAATGAAGAAAGGACAAACTACCTACACACTCATGTCTTGCTTTGTAGTGGGCAGCTGAGTGATAATCATGTGGGATTCACACAAGTAGAAGAGCAAGCCCAAAGTCACTTTTAATGTGCGGACTTGGCAACACAATGACTGTCAGTCTGCGCTTAACCTGCTCCCTCATGCTTTCTGCTTCCAACACAGCTGTAGTACAAAACCCAAAACCAGTGAAGTTGGCACGTTGTGTAAATTGTAAATAAAAACGGAATACAATGATTTGCAAATCCCTTTCAACCTATATTCAATTGAATACACAGCAAAGACAAGATACTTAATGTTGAACTGGTAAACTGTGCTATTTTTTGAAAATATTAGCTCATTTGGAATTTGATGCCTGCAACATATTTCAGTTCGAAGTTAACTATCTTGTCTTTACAGTGTATTCAATTATAAGTTGAAAGGGATTTGCGAATCATTGTATTCTGTTTTTATTTACGATTTACACAACATGCCAACTTCAGTGGTTTTGGGTTTTGTAATAACCTTTGCTCGAGCAGATGCACAATAGTAAAACACTAAAATCGGGCACATTTTTGGGGACAGCTTTAAACCGGGAACTGGAAAGGTAATCCAAAACAGGGACTGTCCCCAGAAATTGGGGATGTCTGGTCACCAGACTATTGCCGCTAATGTTAGCAGCTAACTAGCTGATTAGGTTATCTAGACGACTGACCCTCTTGCTCAGAAATTGAATCAGCCACGATGTGCTTCCTTTTCAGATGCTTATGCATCGACATCGTATCGCCATGGAAGGCAAGTTCAGTCTTGCAGATTTTGCGCTGCACATTCTTCTCTTTTGTTTTGGTAAAATGTTACCAAACTTTCGAGCTCCACTGCCGGACAGCGATGATACTGTTTACTGATTATTCTGGTGACAAAATGGCTGACCCAGATTACCACTACTACACAAGTGCGTAAAGTTGTGCATTCAAGGGCAATCGTATAAATGAATTATAATGTGATTTCCAGAGCTGTACATGCAGGGCGAGCACGGGGAAAATCTATATCATTTATATTGTTGCTTTTTCGATATTAATATCTTGAATGTTCATATCTCGATATATCTTTCAGCCCTAGTTTAGTCTCTGGACTCACGTGTGCCCATGAAAAATGTGCATTGTTGGATGAAAGATCAGGGGTGTGATCTGATAAGAATTTGTTGATATCATGTCCTATTTTAGATTCTGCTTGTTGATCCAATTCTTTATCTATTCTCTTATTAGTACCTTTGGATTTTCTGTGTGAAAAGAGTTGATGATGACAGGATTTTTGTGTTAAGAACATCAAGCACTTCTGACTGTTAATGCTATGCAGCATTGACATGTTTTAGCCGTAGCTTTTGTTTTTTTAAATTAAGGTACACTTTGGACTGTTTCTGTCGCGTGTCAGCTATGATTTCTTCTTTTTACTCTTAGTAGTTGTTCGTCCTACCTGTCTCTCATGGGAGCAAGTGAAAAGAACTGATGAGATATATGAAACTTTCAGTATGTCATGCACTCTTGCACTGCCCCAAAACTGTGTAACAGTTTGAACAACCACCACTACCACATCCTTAAAGAATCAATGCGAGCATCTCAAGGCATAAAAACAGGTCGGGGCTTTGTTATGGTGCATTTTCATAATGCACCGTGAAAAGAATTGATGAAACAACCATTAGCAGTAGATGAAAACCTTACCTAGACTTCATGCCAGGCTTTATCTCCACAGTTTTGTCAGAGGTGGCAACCACCCGTACAAACACCTCACCAGCCTCTGGGTGGTTCTGCCTTTTCAAGTACTTGTTCACTCTGTCCTCAATATATGTCCCCAACTTTGTAGATTGCAACCCTGAAAAAAGTCAAGTGGTCATTGTTGATTCAAGTTTAAATTAACCAAAACATAATGATCTTTTGTCACTTTCAGTAGCTTTAGCTTACTTTTGGCTGAAAACTTATTTTCCTTTCTTGCTTTTCCAGACTTCTTCAAACAGTTATCACAGATGAAGCTAGAAAAAAAAATGAAGTTATTACTTCTGTCATGGGGGGACTATACACAAACACTAAGGTCAAAGATTGATATCAATGAATACTTACCCTGACGGCCAAATTACATCATAGTGCAGCACACAGATCTGATGCATCTTTCTGCCACAGTCTTTACATTCAACAAACCTGCGACAGCAAGCATTTGGTTTTTAGGTCAAAAAAAGTACTGAACTATGATCACAGCATGTGTAAGTCAAGTGTATAATCCAGCCATGTTTAAACATATACTGCCCAATTAAAACTGAGCCTTTTGTACAATACTCAAAACCAGTGAAGTTGGCCCGTTGTGTAAATTGTAAATAAAAACACAATACAATGATTTCCAAATCCCTTTCAACTTATATTCAATTGAATACACAGCAAAGACAAGATACTTAACGTTCAAACTGGTAAACTTTGTTATTTTTTGAAAATATTAGCTCATTTGGAATTTGATGCCTGCAACATGTTTCAAAAAAGCTGGCACAAGTGGCAGAAAAGACAGAAAGTTGAGGAATGCTCATCAAACACTTATTTGGAACATCCCACAGGTGAACAGGCTAATTGGGAACAGGTGGGTGCCATGATTGGGTATAAAAGCAGCTTCCCTGAAATGCTCAGTCATTCACAAACAAGGATGGGGCGAGGGTCACCACTTTGTGAACAAATGTGTGAGCAAATTGTCAAACAGTTTAAGAAAAACATTTCTCAACCAGCTATTGCAAGGAATTTAGGGATTTCATCATCTACGGTCCGTAATATCATCAAAAGGTTCCGAGAATCTGGAGAAATTACTGCACATAAGCGGCAAGGCCGAAAACCAGCACTGACTAGCGGTGACCTTCGATCCCTCAGGCGGTACTGCATCAAAAACCGTCATCGCTGTGTAAAGGATATCACCACATGGGCTCAGGAACACTTCAGAAAACCACTATCAGTAACTACAGTTTGTTGCTACATCTGTAAGTGCAAGTTAAAAATCTACTATGCAAAGCCAAAGCCATTTATCAACAACACCCAGAAACACCACCGGCTTCGCTGGGCCCAAGCTCATCTAAGATGGACTGATGCAAAGTGGAAAAGTGTTCCGTGATCTGACGAGTCCACATTTCAAATTGTTTTTGGAAAATGTGGTCGTCATGTCCTCCGGACCAAAGAGGAAAAGAACCATCCGGACTGTTATAGGCGCAAAGTTCAAAAGCTAGCATCTGTGATGGTCTGGGGGTGTATTAGTGCCCAAGGCATGGGTAACTTACACATCTGTGAAGGCACCATTAATGCTGAAAGGTACATACAGGTTTTGGAGCAACATATGTTGCCATCCAAGCAACGTCTATTTCATGGACGCCCCTGCTTATTTCAGCAAGACAATGCCAAGCCACATTCTGCACGTGTTACAACAGCGTGGCTTCGTAGTAAAAGAGTGCAGGTACTAGACTGGCCTGCCTGTAGTCCAGACCTGTCCCCCATTGAAAATGTGTGGCGCATTATGAAGCGTAAAATACAACAACAGAGAGCCCGGACTGTTGAACAACTTAAGCTGTACATCAAGCAAGAATGGGAAAGAATCCCACCCGAAAAGCTTCAAAAATTGGTCTCCTCAAGTTCCCAAACGTTTACTGAGTGTTGTTAAAAGGAAAGGCGATGTAACACAGTGGTAAAAATGCCCCTGTGCCAACTTTTTTGCAACGTGTTGCTGCCATTAAATTCGAAGTTGATGATTATTTGCAAAAGAAAATAAAGTTTCTCAGTTCGAACATTAAATATCCTGTCTTTGCAGTGTATTCAACTGAATATAAGTTGAAAAGGATTTGCAAATCATTGTATTCTGTTTTTATTTGCAATTTACACAACGTGCCAACTTCACTGATTTGGGTACTGTATTTAAAATAAACCTCTATACTTCGATTATATTGTTTTTATATCAACCACTATGCACACTGATCCATAAAAATGACTAAATGGCCTTAAGAAGAAAAAACATGATCATGTTGGGCAACAACTCCAGGTAAGCCTAAACTACAAAACCAGTAAATCTGAATAAAAGCCAGCCAAGAGATCGCAAGAAAATTAGACTGCATATAAACTAGGGGTGTAACGGTACACAAAAATCACGGTTCGGTACGTACCTCGGTTTTGGGGTCATGGTTTGGTACATTTTGGTACAGTATAGGAAGAGCACACAACTATTTGCTTATTTAGTATGTTTATTAACCCTCTGAATCCCAAGCCATTTCTGAACGTTTTCTGCTTCTGTCATATTTTTACTCACTGTGGTCTCATTTTTCTCTGTAAAGTGAAGTCCAGCACCTCTATGGCTTCAGGACAACCATGGCTATAAGCTGATATAACTCAATTATGTCTTTATGCAGTGTAACAAAATTTAAAGGCTGTAAATCATCAGAAAAAAGAGAAACGAAAATTTAATTTTTCTGATTTTCTGATTTTAAAAAATTCTAAAAATAGGGTGGGAGTATATACAACACACTTTCAGGTACCCTCAAGCATAAGGAACACAGGAAAAAAGTGGTGTGGCTCTACCTTTACAGAAACTACACATTCTGGGACCTTATAAGTTGATTGGAATTTTAGGCCGTTTTTGCTTCTGTCACATTTTTACTCACTGTGGACTCATTTTTCACTGCAATATCAAGTTCTACACCTCTATATGCTCAGGAGAACTAGGGGCTGAAGCCAGATGTAATTCAACACTGTCTCAGAGCAATATAACATAACCAGAATGCAAGAAACTATTCAATAAAGAAAAACGGACAGTACAATTTTCTGAATATTTATTTTCAGAACAATGAAAACTGTGAATAACTATGTACAAGGCGACAGGACTCCCCTGAAACTGTTTCAAGGGACCCCCCTGAAACTGTTTCGGGGGGTCCTGCTGCCCTGAAACAGTCTCTGGAGACACAGAGCCGACGTATGGAGCATGCTGATTGGTGGTGAACAGACAGAGGCTGAAGTGACACCAGGCAAATGGAAGGCAATATTCAAATAATTCTTTAGAAGTAAATACAGGACGTATATCGATCATTCATGGCTTGTTGAAAGCTGTAAGATGTGTAAAATTATTTGTTTTTTACAGAATAGAGCTAGAGCAAACAGTTTATTTTCTGCAGATTTTTTAAGTGGATGTGTGAATAAATGCGATGTTGACGGCAGTTGCGTAAAATCATCCGTCTTTTCCACCATTGTTTGGAATGTTGCCGACGTCATGTGTGATACATTCAGGTACCCTCGGAAACATGAGAATCTGACGAAAACGCCACTTTTTACGGCTTTTTAATAGGGCAAACGGTTTGTAAATGCCAGTCGTTTTAAAATAAGTGCGTTTTTGAACCCGCCGGCGGGTTTGGGATCCAGAGGGTTAAACCAAAAATTTGTCATTATACAAACTGAAAACCAAAATATATTCAAAGTGCTGCTTGGTAATACTAATAAGTTAAATAAAATACATAAGCAACAAATGTATGAAATTGTATCAATGAGTTTCTTTCTAAATTCCTGGCTTAAATGACGACTGGGTACTTTATACCGGGGCTTAATCACCTTTAGCATGTGTTTAAAACCAACATTTTACACAACTGAATATGGTTGTAGACCTGATGCTATAAAAACGCAGATGGATGGCTATATCGCTTTGGCCCGATCAGAATTGTCAGGGAGAGGCTGCTTGAATGCAGAAGGCAGCTGCATTTGCACTACAGTGTTTTTTTTCCTTACTGCGGAAATCTTAACACTTGAGTGGTGCCGTTTCAGGTGAGCTGGCATGTTTGACGTGCTGAAGGAAAAATACCCAATTTTAGTTCAACAGTATCAGCACACCGCCTTTGTTTTATCCACTTGTCTTTCTCCGTTTCAATATTTCACCAGGAAGCCAAAGTGTTCCCAAACAGGAGCTTTCAGCGACGGGGGAGTGTCTTCAAACTCCGGTCGGTCGCTAGCAGTAGCCATGATGCACAATTCAGACACAAGCTTTTGTGGTTACGAAAGCTCTTTGATATTCGTCTTCAGATTGGCTTGCTGAAAAATGGCACGTCCACATGATATGTACATGATCGCAAGAGCACGGATCACAGACCACTTTCCTCATGAATATTAAAAAGCCTGCCCTAACCATGCCAATCGTAGACATGAACCCCCTTGAATATTAAAGGGCTATCTGCAGCGGCTAACGTAAACTTACTGCACTCGTTCGAGTACAGTACTGTTGACCAAACGTCCATTTCGAGTGGTTCGACACGAGTACATGTACCGTTACACACCTAATATAAACTGTATATTTTCAGTTTTCATAGTGACAAAATAATGTGCAATTTTATGTAATTCACACTCAGGAACCAGCTTTCCATTGAAGGCACTCAGAATACTGTTGCTGAATGAACAAGCAGCAACAACACAAAAAAATTAAAATTTTGGTAGCAAATGTAGCCCCATTCATACTGCCTTAATATTCACACTCCTGTGAGGGTGTATCTTCGTTGTGAATGTTCTGAGGTGGGAGGGAATCCAGCTGACCTCATATTTGTTACATCTCAGTAGTACCAGAGTCTGTGAAAGGGAACACACTGAGCCAGTGGGGAAGCACAGCGCTGCGTTTGCCAATCTCTATGTGTAGGTGAGACGCACTATGTTGTGATCTCACATGCTTCACATAAGCAGCTTTGCATGGTGAATGGAGTACATCATCTTTGTTGAATTAATGTAAATGTCTTGAGGCATAATATTGGTTGAACTGCATTGCAAGATTTTTGTTGTGGAAAGGGCTTGTATTGTGTAAGCATGGCCTTAGTCCAACACCCAGGGAGTACTTACGGTTCAGGGTCCAACATGTCATTTTTCTTCTTTTCAAACTGCTCTTTTGATATCATACTGTTTCGAAAAATAGAGATAGAAGAAAAATTCATTATTTGATTCTGGAGCTGGAACACCCATTTTTATTAACTTGAGACCAAAGATAAGACAGTAGAGCTACTCGAATATGGCAAATGTCATCATTAAAATTATTTCTTAGATACTGAGATTGTGACTATTAAACACAATTAGCAGTTGAATGTAAAACAAACAATGCGGGCTATCAATGAACTTCAATGCTCTAAACACAATTATTTTTAGCAATACAAAGTAGACAATACATAAGCAAGTATATGGAAAAAAGATGCAAATGCCTACAAATCTTCTTAGATGTTAAAAACTGAAGACAGTGCATGATGTCATGGAACACACAAATCTCTATTCTTGATTACTCAGTTTCATAATTGCAGGGGTAGTAATTGTAAATGAAATATATGTGCAATAAATATCATTTCAAAGAACAAAGCTGTCCCAATTTCTAAATATAATCCTTTTTTTAAGAGAAAGTCCATATCCACAAATAAGTGAACACTATACTTCAACTAAATATTGTACCAATCAATTACTTGGTTTAATCTTAGAGCACATAAACTGCTTCTAAGTTATAAAAGTATTTAAAACGTAGCAATTATTGTGGTTCTTTGCTACTTCTTATGTACTCTTGCATGGGCATAAAAGGGGTGTCTTCATCTGCTGTTCTTGAAATACATTAACAAAACGGCAGCTCATAAGAACATGGCATTTACTGATTAAAGAACATCAGCAGCAACACTTCAGCAGGATCAGAAAACTTCATGGTACAGGCCAAGGAACTTTTTAAAAGGCCCTGTCAACTTGCACAAGTGATAACGAAAAAAAAACCCTGACTATACCTCTTCTTGGGATTGTGTGAGTGCGGTTGAATTTGTCTGACTGACAGCTTCCAACCCTGTGCAATCTGTAGAACCTGTACTTGTGTGAGTACTTGTTGACCTGTTTTCAGGTTGATCCTTAAAAATTTGACATCAAAATTTTTCAGTGTAGTCCTGCCTGTTTTCAACCTCTTCCTGGTCAAATTAGCCGAAGTGATAAAAAACACTGGCTTGGGTGTCCAGAGCCTTTAAGAGCAAATCTAGCAAATACATTTAAAATGTGTTGGTGAACGAGGCCCTAGGATCTTGTTACTTACGTTTGTGGTTGCGCAGGGTCATCACCCAGGGTCACACTGTCGCCCTGGATCTCATTGAAGCACTTTTCACAGAAGTGATACCTGTCGGCAACAAGGCCATATTTGGGTGAACTGCAGCCAGCAACACACAGTAGCAGCACAGGCAAACCGGCGTACAGGCGGCAGAATGCAGAGTAAACGGAGGCAACAAGGGCATGGGCAGTGGACAGACGAAAGGACATGTACACATACACACACACAGGCAAGAGGCACAGGTTGATTAGGGGTTTAAACGTTCAGAGTTCACTCTTTTGGTTTGAAACCCAGCTTTTTGAAACCTACGTATAAATGGAAAATCTGAGGTTGACTTTAATTTTTTCACCCCTTCAAACAAACCTTTGATACCATTTAAAACCACATTGTGTCTTAACATTCTGACCAGTTGCAATGGTGACAAACTCAAGCGGTTTTCACATCTACAGCAGGGTTGCTTTGTCCCAAATTTGTTGAAAAAAACACAATACATTTTTATATTCCCTTATTAGAGGTGTCTGCAGAGAAACTGTCAGTGATGAAATGTAGAGAGCAGCTTTCAAGAGGAAAAAAATCCTCCTGCTTGAACGAGTTGGATAAAATTTGAGAACTAAAAAAGTTGGTTTTCTGAAGATTAATTATATTATATTTCAGTGACTTAAGTTTTTCAAACAGTTGATGTCGAGTACGCCGATGACCTACTGTGGAGATAGTGAGTAAAGCTAAAATGTGCTCTAAAAGTGACAAAAACATTAAGTCGCACTTTGTCATCAGTCTGGTTGCCTGGTAGTTGTATAACAATTATTATTACTACCAATACTGTTACTTGCACTAATCCAGAGGTGTGATAAGTAGACTGATCACTCTGTTTGTGTTGGTTGATGAGTCGATCATGTCCCTCACTGCAAACAAACTACTCCGAGGGACGAGTGGAAATGAGCCAAGACCACCTTTTTCAGGTGACCTGGGCACAGTTGCTTGTACCGTAACGGGTCCATTTCTGAGTTAACCTGTATTCAAACAATGTGTGTCGAGCACATAGCATCCAATTGAATCTGCACAACTCTCTCAAATGCCATGGGTGTGAAAATGACCAAATGGTGCAAATTTTATGCCAACTGACTGATCATCTGGCTGATTTTATGATTTTATTTTAAGAAAACTCCTCATTATAGATTTTTTGACAGGGACAAAGCAGTAGGTAGTCAGTAATTGATCCAAAGCAGAGTTTTATTAGGACAGGAAAAGAACTTTATTAAATGGATGCTGGCTTTCAGACATCACAACTTTGTTTTAAAAGCTGCCCAATTTGAGACTTAAAATGACTGTTTCTATTGTTTGCATTACAGAGAAAAAGAAGTACTGCATCCAAATTATATGAGGAATTTTAGAAAAAATGTGTGCTCTTTAATCTCTTTTGATGAATATAAACAATAAAAAAAAAACACACATCTTAAAGCTATGGTCTACGATTTGGAAGCTTTGTACATATTAATAACACCGTTTATAAGGCTGTTATGGTCCTATGGTCCTATCTACACAGTATAAAGACCAAAAAGAATGAAAAAAATCCATTCAGTATATCAGCTGAAAAGCTGCATACTAGCTGACCAATCAAACCTAAGAACCTGCAACTATTAATTGGTCCGTGAGTTAGTCCATGAGTCCATCCAATCCTCGTCTCCCTCACTACGCAGTACGCAGCATCTTGCCCATGGTCCCGCCTCCTCCCCTCTACCTCCGGTGAGCAGCTAGCAGCGTTAGCTACTGAACTATCATGGAGCCGGAAAAGCCTAGCGCCGAACTCGGGAATCCGCCTCCCTCTCCCGCGGGCCCAACGGAGCTCTGTTAGCGGGCTAACGGCTAACGAATAGCCTCAGCCGGCCGTCAGACCTTCAGCATCGGCCGTTTCGCCCCTGGCTGATCAGGTAATGGCTTTGTTTACTACAGTGGGAGATGTCTGCTGAATAACTCTGGTTAGTTTGTGCCTGTACGGGCTAATAACTTGTAGGGGAGCGGGTTAGCCTGTTAGCCGCTAATCGTTAGCACTGTAAGCTGAGCTGGGGAGGACAGGCTGAGAAAGATTAATCCTCCCCCACACTCGGCTCTGCTCTGGCGGCGCCAAACCCGCATTGCCGCCGGTCCAATTGAAATGGCTACTGCTGTGTGTTATAATGGAGATGTCTGTCGTGTTTGATACTTTCAGTTGAGCTGAGCTGTTTTTGATTGAGTTTGCTGCTGATATATTGTGCTAGTCGCTCGTAGCTCTGCCGAAGGGGGCTTATATGAGCCGACACGAGCTGGGGGCGGGATCTTGGAACACGGAGGGGAGAGGTGAGGGAAGGAGGGGCAGGCTGCGGTTTCAAATCGTAGACACCAGCTTTAATAATGTACAGCTTCATAAAAAAAAAAAACACTGTGATACTTTATTAAGGTTTTATTTGTGCTGATTCAATTTATCGGTCTTCCTTGGATCACATACACAATTAGTAAAATAGTTTAATTCAGAAAGGTCCTCAATGCAATATTTTGGACTTATATTTTAATTTAACATGAAACATTTTCTAAGTTTCAGTGCAATTTGGAAGAGCTTTACAGTAGGGATGAAGTATATTGAACTGTCATCAATAATCTCAATATTATTTGTAGCAATCAATGAAATTTAATATTTTTAAGCAAAACATCTCTTTTGTAATAAAAAATATACTAATACAATCATCAAAATATTAAAATATTAAACTGATCAATGAGCATGATTTTTCTGTGTTTTCTGCAATAATCAAAAACAAACATATGTCATTTATTTTTGCACAAGTGTATAATGATTTACTTCTGCACTAATGTATGGACATCTGGTTACTATAAAACCTAGTTAAGAACTTGTTTTATTTAGGTGCACCTGCAAATTATATAAACTATATGTGCAATACATGAATAGTGTTGTATTAAAATGTCATAGTGTAGTAGCAAAATCCGCACAGCAGGGGGAGCTTTGGTGCTAGTTCACTGGTAGGACAGACATTTGAGGACATCACAGGGCCCAATCATTCACCATACAGAGTACTGTTGGGGTGTTTCTTATGGCCCTTTACAGATGAAATGAAGGCAAATATGGCAATCACAAACTTATTGACTGGTATTGCATAAATTGGACATTGGCTTTTCAAGTTGTAACTGAAGGTTTAATGTAAACATCTTCTCTTGGTGACACGTTCCTTGCACTACTCAAACTCTCAGAAGTTTTCGTATACATATTTACCTGTTCTGGTAGCTGTAGTAGGTGCTCTCTCTGGAGATGGTACACAGCTGTTTTCCATAGCAACACAGTGTCTGGGGTGAAAACTCGAACTGCGGAAACATAATCAGAGAAGTTGTTACAGTTCATGTGATTGCAGCAGACTGTAACATCAGCATCAATAAAAAGCCAAATATAGAGGGTATGGATGTAACATTGTAGTAAGTGAGAGTCACTGCAGCAGCAGCAAGGGTGACGCAGAACAAAAGCCGTCAGTAGGGAGATGATACCGACCCTCGGACAGCGTAATATCTTTTACACTTTTGAAGCTGCCATATTGTATTACAGCTTGTTGAGATGAAAATGTCATACTTGACAATTTCAGGAAAAATCAAGACCTTCAAAGGCACATATATTAGTGCAGGGTAATTAATTGGGTTTCAGCTATTGTGATTATAGGCTTTCACAATCACTAAAACAGGATCATATCCATGGGATGATTAGTGTCATACACGTGGCACAACCATTCCCCTCCCTCCTCTCCCAGTGCCGCTTGTCTGCTCTGTAGAGTTGAGCATCAGCACACCAAATTAATATCATATTTTTGATCAACATTGGATAACACAGTTCAGTTTTCGAGACAAATCTAAGAGCTGTTCAATGTACAGACAGTGTGTGTGCTTCAAAAGACATCAAGTATAAAAGTGTGTATGTGCTGAGTCTTAGTATGTCCTGGGCTTTAACATAAACTGGTAAGACTTAACTGTTATGTTTCATACTAAAACACTGGTCTGTATTTTTAATAATGAGCCTATCTGTATTTTCAATTTATTTTGAATGAGTTTCAGGGCAAAATGCTTGCTAGCGATCCTTGACCCAACCAACAGACAGTTCCTGGCTAGGCTACCAGAATAATATTTAGGGTAAACGTCCAATGCAAGCTGCCAGTTAGAAATACTCACAAGGTAACAACAGTCTAATCAGGGTTTAGGCCAAGGCCAAGTAAATTGAAAACACCTCAAACTTTGCTTGCTTATAGTGTTGGTGACTCAAGAAAAAAAGGTTTCAACTATCTTACTGCAGACACTGAAAGCTTAAGTGTTCAAGGGCCGCAAAAAGAAAAACTACTGGTTGCCTATATCCTAATTGCAGTTTCATATGCACTACTGATTGAAAGAGCTGCTTCTGCCTTCAGGCTATCTTCCCCCTTTTTGATGTTTGGTACATGTAAACGTTAGGAGGCTCGATCAAGGTCTTGTCAGTGTTCACAGTCAATCACGTTTTTAGATTTAAGTATAGAGCTTTGTAAAGTCCAAACTGTCCTATTTTCTGAAAATACAAGTCTCTCATTTGGGCATTTCCTCCACTGACAACAGCAGCGTTGTTTTCACCCTCAACCTGTTTTTATCGAAAAGTGATGTCAGTGCCTACCCTCTGTAGGTAAAAGAAGAGATCAAATTAAAAACATGTAATTTTGAGTCACATCAACGTCCTATTAAGACTCACCTTCCGACCACAGCAGTAGCCCAGACCCTGCATGACAGGGTCAATCTCAGCCTCAAACACTTCCGCCAGTTTGGTGCAGTACTTGTAGACGCGCGATGTTTTACGGTTGTACAGCCAAGCATTGTTGAACATGAGCCACACATCATCCACATACTGCCAAGGCTCTTGATATTGCCCTGTATCCAACTTGCGCTTGATGGTTGATAAGTCAATGGGATTCTTCACAATGTCAAAGTAGTCCTGTAAATTAAGCACAATATTTTATGGAGTTTATATTAGCACTTTTAATACAAGGGATTAGCAGTTATTGAGGGTATAAATGTTGATACTCACAGGGATGCCAAGTAGCATGGGGTCTACAGGTTGTCTAAAAGGCAGTGACTCTGGACCTTGCCTGTAGAGAGCCTCAAGTGTCGGCATTAGTGCTTGTCTCAGCTCCTCTGGCTTAAAAACTTGACAAAAGATTGAATACATGTTATTCAAACCATTGAAAAGGAAATGGATGAATGTGTCCATAAAACATGATCCAAATACAAAGTATACAGTTTTAAGAGTCTTGTGAAGTTGGTTTGCAGAGTTGATTGTGGTAGTAGTGGTAGAACCCCATGCCTTTGGTCCACTGCTCAGTTTAAATCTGATCTAATGCTGAATTTAATAATATGCCAGAGATGTTACAATATGTTTAGCCTATGTTTTGGTACATGCCTTGGTCTTTTTGGAAATGGTTTTTGGTTCAGTTCAGTTTTGACAATATTGGCCATCAGAGGTTTTTCAGATGGGCTACTGAAGAGACAAAGCTACTTTGCCATTCCCAGACAATGCCTTTGTTTTGCTTCTAAGAAACAAAACAATTTCCATAAAACTTCCATGATGTCGTTATTGCGTAAAAACTGTAACAGATTAAAAAAAAGATTAAAAAAACACAAGCCCTTCAGGAGGTAAAAATAACCTTTTTGCCCCTAAGACATGGCATATATCTACTTAATGATGCTAAATGAAGAAAAAATAATAACTTTCAAACTACTAAAAGTTATTTAAGTCTTTAGAGTTTTATTTCTTGACATTGTATCGTAACACATTATGATGACATCTTATCTGTCTAACTGCCATTTTTCAGAGCTGTCATTGAACACGTTTTTATCATTGCCATCTTCTCATTAAGGCTCATCAAGATTTGTTAAATTGTTTTCAACTTTCAGGCCCTTTCCAAGTTTAACCCATGAGACTCTCAACTAAGCCTGGTTGTGCTTTTCACAGCCATGGTGGCCACACCGGACGCGAATTTGCTAGGACGCGCGTCGAGACTACATACAAAGTCAATGCAAAGACGCGTTTGGGGCATCAAACGCCTCAGGCGGCGTGTTGGAGGCGTTTGGCACGGCGCGTCTGGAGTGTTGGAGGCATTTGGCGCAGCGCGTTTGGAGCGTCCGGCGCATTTGGGGCGTCGCTCGAGTTGAAAATATTGAACTTTTGCCGCAAATTCGCTTGACGCTGTGGCGCGGCAGCCAATCAGCAATGACATTCCCCCCCCGATGTCATTGGTTTGATGACGTGTGACGCTCCGGCCACCGGCTTCTGCTCAGACCCCTCTGCAAGATGGAAGAGAGGTTGATCTGCGCTGTTTGCTATCATCCGGAGCTATACGATTCTACGTGTGTACTCTACAGAGACCGGAAAAAAAAGGAGCGGGCTTAGGTGAAAGTCTGAGGAGACAGGGTTTGAAGGTAGGTTCTGTAAATGTTCGTTTTTCAGCTGGATTTGCCTGCTCAGGTCATCATTGAGTCCGACTAGCTCCAGCTCTCTACTGCGCCTGCGCATTGACGCGCGTCGCCCCCCAGCTTGTCAAAATGGTCCAGCGTCCAGCCTCAGGCTTTACGCGCGTTTAAATTCGCCAATTCGCGTCCAGTGTGGCCGTAGCATAAGCAGATGTGGAGGATCTTTCCTGTTGCAGAAACCAGTTTTCTGTGAATCTTCTGTAAGGTGAGCAGAGATCTTTTTCCAAAGCTCAAAAGGTGTAATATGTAATGCTCAATCTGATGCACTATACTGATGTGTTCAGGGGTTGTTTCCCCTTGCAAAACCTGATATAAGTGTTTAAAAGGACACTGTTATAGGGTCAAGGTTGAGTCTTGAACTGTGGACATTGTACTGAATGGTTTAGCATATCATTGAGAATCATTGCATTCTTGTTATACAGGAGCAGAAACTGTTTTAGCCTATTCATGCAATTTAATCTGTTGTTACATCAAAGTTTTGCCAAGCTGTATTTTCTAGAAGTATCTACTAGTACTACTTTTTCGTTCCATAGAGTTCATATCATTTCCTTTTTTTTAATCTGGGTTGCAGGGCATTTCGGCAGCAAGGCTACGTCTACTTAGCCAAACTACAATGGATAAAACATTGGCAGGCTATCTACATGTATCCCTAGTGAGTTCATGCTCTAGTATCTTTTCTTACTTTTTTTGCGGTTTTGAGCAGTAGAGGAGGCTGATGTGCCATTGGCTCCACCCTCCTCCTCTTCTTTGGGTTCTGTCTTCATCTCCGGTTTCTTCTCCTCTGTTTCCATTGGTTCCTGCTTTGGCTCTGCTGCATCTGGCTCCTCCTTTTTCACCAGAAGGGGTTTGATTTCATCCTCCTGCTGTACAAACACAACCAGGATTGAAGAACTCTTCAATGAGGTTCAGTATGGAAACAATCAAGAAGGTAATGCATTTAAAGAAAAACATGACAAAAAATTTACAATTGACCCACTAGACATAGTCAAAACTATCTGGTTGAAGAAAGGGGTCTCATTTAAACTGTGGTATCTTGTCACAAATCTTTTAGTAATTTGCTCACCACTGTAGTTTGTACTATTTGCAATGTACGGATGC
This sequence comes from Scarus forsteni, assembly GCA_036419115.1. NCBI lineage: Eukaryota > Metazoa > Chordata > Actinopteri > Labriformes > Labridae > Scarus > Scarus forsteni. Next base: position 13,851,524 of record JAZDUH010000342.1, read on the forward strand.
AAAATCACTAACGTACCTCCATTTTTACATCTGTCTCTTTCTTTACAGAGTTGTCCTCTTCGTCATCTTTCACTTCAGATTTGGCATCAGTGCTGCTCATGTCAGGTAGGGCCTGCTGGGAGCTCAGCTCAGCCACAGAGCCTGGGGTTGGCACTCGGTTGTCTATACTTGCTGCAGCCTGGGACAACTTAATAAGGAGAAAGAAAGGTCTTCTAAACAAATGCTAATAAATTATACACGTCATTTAGACTTTTAGCACATCAGGATTGACTTTAAGTAATCCTCTTGTTTGTTCATAAGCATTGAAAGCTGATGAAGGAACTGGTGAAGCTGTTAGTGTAACAAGAACTGCAGGATAATTCAGAAGGAACTTAAATCTCACCGGTGTGCTGGGATGCTGCGCCTGCTCTGAGGCAGGCTGCTGAATCTGGCTTGAGGGGTCTGGCTGGGGTTGCACAGGTGTGAGTGGCTGGGAGGGGTCAGGGGTTGCGCCCACGGCTGAGGGGGGACCAGGGAGGCTATTGTGTATGTGGGTTGGGGTGGATGAGGGTCCACCTGTAGAGGCAGGGGTGGAGGGTTGTTGGGGTGCCTGGGCCTGTGCTGAAGCATGGTGCTGTAGCTGCTGCTGAGGCTGCAAGCTGGCAGAGGCATTGGGTGGAGGGGTGGGACCCAGTGATGGCTGGGCTGAAGGTCCACCAGACAACTGGGAGCCAAGGGATCCCAGTGCATTCAGTGGGAGGTTAGAGTTCTGCTGCTGGAACACACACGAAAGCATTGTTAGCATGCCATTAAGATGTAGGGCATGGCTAGGCCTGTCACGATAATCAGTAAATCAATTAACCGAACAATAAATAAAAACATCCTCGATAAGTTTGCCAGCCTCGATAAACTGACATGTGCATGCATGTTTGTTTTCCTCCTCTCTTTCTACCAAAGAGGCTGAATGAGAAGATGGCTCACTACGTCTATCTTTCTTGACACCGGGGTGCATCGGTTCTACAGTGGATTTAACGGATTTATAGCGGAGTGAGCATTTGTTGCTCATGCAATCTTTGGGGGGGGGGGGGGGGCTCACGCGTACACTCAGAGAGAGCTGAGGAGTAACGAGGAAACAAATGCTAATATGAATGATGACAGGGAAGATACTGTTCTTAAGCCGAATGCCACAGTCCCAGTGTGGGAATATGTTGGTTTTAAACAGAATGAACAAGGTGTGAGCCCATGAACACAGATGAGCTGATATGTCGTATTTGTTTGAAAGTAGTGGCGAAGAAGAAGAAGAAGGGGAGGTGCAGCGGAGCCTGCGTCCTGACAGTCTGCGCTTACTGAGGTATTTGGTCGGCAAAGTTAATACAAATTAAACATAGTGAAATGGTGCGCACTCACAGGCAGTGTCGTTCGCTACATTGCAAAAGAAATGCAACCCCTTCAAATTTGACCGACAGTACGGATTGACTGGGAGAGAGTACATGTCACAAACAATTCCTGTAAACACTCCCTTTTATTTATTGTTTTCATTGGAGTTTTGTTTTTTTCTTTACAGGGACAGGGTCTATTTTTTATTGTTTTTAATTAGTACAAGTATTTTTATTTACATGCATTTTTTTCCTAAAAGAGAGTCCATTTCATTTTCATTGTTTCTCTTTTTTAATACATTTATTATATTGTCTGTATAATTTATTTTATTTAAAAGATCCTGACCTTCCAATTACAGTTAAATACTCTTGAGAAATTAAAGTTTCTTGCTTTTGATATGGTGTACTCACTTTATTATGACATATATTATAATTACATTAATGAAAAAATTAGAAAAAAAAAACAAATATTGACAATAATATTATCATCAACATTTTTTTGGACAATTATCGTCCAGCAATATTTGTTATCGTGACAGGCCTAAGCATGGCCATACGGAACGAAAATGTTATTGCTGAATAGGAGGATGAAATAAGGCTTTTATTGTGTAGTGATATGTAGTTGCTACGATGGAGTTATCAACTTTGTTATGATCCTGGTGGTATCAAAATACATTGTTAACTTTTTGGTCCTAAAAAACAGGATTGGATGATTTTTTTGATCAAAACTTGTAAAAGGAAAAACCTCAAGAAGTGAAAAACAGCACCATCACGAAATGTTAATAAATATCTTAGAAAATTAATTTACCTGCATCAAAACTAGGATCACCGCATAAAAATGGACTTCCCCTTGTGCAATCTCTAAAAATCCATCAAAATCTGTGGTGACCTTCTTTAGTTATTAGCAATAAAGGTAAAAATACCCTAATAAAAATGTTATCAAATCTTTCAAAAATTGCTGGATCCACATCTGTAATTGCATCACCTCAAAAAACTGTCCGTGTCATGATCAATTTCCCACAACGATGAATGTTCCCACTTTTATTGATTTGGCACGGAAAGACATTATAATTACAATATTTTTCGCATTAACATCAATATAGCTCAATAAAATAAATACCTTTATTACTCCCCATGTAGACCAACACAAACTTCATCTTATTGCTCGTGATCCCACTACTGCTAGGATTTTTTTCCCCACAGAGAATTACTTCCTGCATCATTGTTTTTGCCAAATAATCATAAACTAGACTACACTTTATAAATGCTGATGTGGAAAACACATCAGCTCTTACAAACCCTCAATATATTGGTTAAGACATAAAACAGAGTATAGACACCATGCACAAACATAAATCAAAAGGTAAGACCATACCATGTCATTTCATCATGATTCTTACCTGTGTGACAGCGGCCTGCGGTATGGGCTGGCCCATGCCTACATTCACATTCATTGCTCCACCTGCAGCTGTAGCAAACTGGCCCTGTGGCAAGAACTGTCCCTGGTTGGCAGGCTGAGTAACCATGTTGTTAGAATGACTACCAATCATTCCTTGAGCCTGAGGCATCCTTGATGGGGACATACCCATCTGTAGGGAGAGGGAAGATTAAACAAAATCATTTAGGCAGCAGGTCTCTAGAATTTAATGTCTGTCTTTACAAGCACAGACTCACTACAAAACTTGTTCAAGAGTTTGCAGAGAAGCATGTGTTGTAAATAAAGAATATATCAGAACAGTTATCAAAACACAACATAGAAGAGAATTGACAAAAAATCAGGTAGGAACCACAAACTCTTGCGCACTAACCTTGGAACTTGTACAGGACATTAGCAATAATTTGGGGCATTTAGATACCAGAGGTTAATGCTTTGGGCTAATATATTTAACTTCAAACTGAGAAAGGTTTTCTCTCCAATACCTTGGACTACATTTACATTGTTCCAGATTTGAAAATTGTCATGTGTAGAACCAGCTCAAGGGGCACTGCAAGTTAGGTGAGACAACTAGAGCATGAATAACAATGGAGAATAGGTAGAAATTGAATGATTTAAAAAAAAAAAACACTTTTTGTAATGAAATTAAATTATTTTTGCAGAATGGCAAAGCAAAAGTCCAAAAACGTAATGAGAGGAGAGTCAAAAAACACAGACTGAGGAAAAAGGATCTAACCGTTGGGACGGAGCTCATGTTCATCTGCTGTGGATGGTTCATGGGTGACGGAGCACGTGCTCCCATGGGGGCCTGAGACATCTGCGCATTTTGCATTGCCATTGGGTTGAACTGATTGATACCTGTGGGAGCAAAAGCACACAAACACAATTATGAACCTTTTTTCGCATACTTGGAAGTGGTAAGAAAGCACACTAACACAATTATGAACCTTTTTTCGCATACTTGGAAGTGGTAAGAAAGCACACAAACACAATTATGAACCTTATTTCGCATACTTGGAAGTGGTAATTTAATTTCCTAAAATCTCATGGGCTTTCTGGGACTCTTAACCAGGGTTATAGCTCTGCACACAAGTTGTAGAGGAGTTTACGGGAAACTAAAGATTATGACCTGATTGAAATGCTTAGCACTTTAATAAAAATTAATGTAAAACTTGATGAAAAAATTATGTGCTTTTCTGCTTTCGATGAGTGCTTTTATTGTAAATATCACCTCCGCCAGGAGGTTATGTGATCGCTGTCGCCTGTTTTTTTGTATGTTTCTCTGTTAGCAACATAAATCAAAAAGCTATGCACAGATTTCGATGAAATTTTCAGGAAATGTCCGTATTAGGAAGAGAGACAATTTATTAGATTTTGGGAGTGATGCGGATCACTGTCTCGTTCCGCCATGACGAAAAATGTGATTTTCCTGAATAAATACTGAACTAAAATGGATATCATTATGAATCCAGTTGCTCATGGTATGTTATCATGGTCAAGAAATCTAAATATTTAGATGAAATAAAGGTAGTGCTGATACATATGATGAAAATCACACTATGGGCGATGACTGTGGTGCTGGCGGAGGTCTGAACTGTCCGAGTGCTTTACTACTTACCAAATGTAAAGATGGTCTGATTGACCAAATATGCTAAATTTACCACGCTGTTTTGTTATATTCTGTTTCTCTTGGTGTTCACTCTCATTTTGGTAAAATATACGTTATTAAATTTTTCTTTCTTTATAACTTAAGCGTATTTATTTTTTTCCTGTTAATCCTCTTTGCCAAGGAGGTTATGTTATTGCTGGCGTCTGGTTGTTTCTCTGTTAGCAACATGACTCAAAAAGTCATGGACGGATTTCGCTGAAATTTTCAGGAAATGTCCGGACTGGGACAAGGAACAAATTATACGATTCTAGGGGCGATCCGTCTCACTGTCTGGATCTGCCATAACGAAAAATGTGATTTTCATGAATAACTACTGAACTAAAATAGATATAATTTTGAATCCAATCGTTAATGGTATGTTTTCATGGTCAAGGGCATCTAAATATTAGATGAAATAAAGGTTGGACTGATATTTATGGCGAAAATCACACTATGGGTGACGACTGTGGCGCTGGCGGAGGTCTGCACTCTCCGAGTGCTTTTCTAGTTATTATTACGACTATCATTTTAAAGTACCTACCTTGAGGCACCTGCATGCGGTTCATCATCTGACTTGGCATATTGGGCATAGGCACAGGTCCATCTGAAAAGTCATAGTAGTTAAAAACAGTTACTTAATACCTATTTGTCATTTTCACAATTAGGTTTCGTTGCTCATAGCGAAAAAAGGCTACAAACTTGGAGGTCGGACGGCCTGTCCTGGGCCCATGGCGTTGGGCTGAGGCATGCCCGGCTGTTGAGGTCCAGCTGTGCCCACCATGCCAGGCTGTTTCTGGATCCGTGAGCGCCTCTTTTCTTCCAGTTCTTTCTGTATTTTGTAAATTTTCTCTGCCAGGAAGTGGTAGTACTCATCCTATGAAGAGGTAACAAACAATCCAAAAGTTTTGTTTTTTTAAACTGAAGAAATAAAACATATCCTAATTTCAGGTGTAAATGACCTGCGTTCATCAAGATCACAGAAAAGCATAAATAGAACTTATGGAAAATCTTCCTCAAGGGGGTTCTCAGCAACTCAACAACATGAGATGACAAGTTAGAAATTAAATGCTGCCAGCTTTTACCACCTCAGCTTATTTTTAATTGTGGACTCAATTAAACAAATGTTGCTTTCCAAGGGATGTCTTTGAAGCTGCATTTACACAGAATGCGGATTTAGAACTGAAATCGCATCACCCGCCCAAGTAGTGTTGCCTGTCCATAAATACCTAATTTTGGCCATTTCCCAGTGATGCCACATTTGCATGAGTTTCACAGCCATCATATCATCTCATATAACAGAATGTATTAGCTTACATTATTCCAACTGTATCCTTCTCACTCACCTACCAACCACAAACACTGGCCCTGCTGCAGTATTGTCTGTGAATTTTCTGCAGGCTTGTCTGGGCTGTACGAGTGTCCTCACTAACTAATGTTTCCACACAGACATGGATTGTCACTCTGTGAACCGTAATAAAAACAGTCTGTCAGGGATGTTGTCAAACACCCACTCAACGCAATTTGCTGTTGCCACACAGCCACATGCGATATTGTCTGAAAAGATCAGCTTTGTCAACTTTGGCAACGGAGCGACGAGCGATCATGCTGCCTTGATTGCAGCAGTCACCTTGCGGTAGGGTTAACTCCGTCTCATTGTGGCTGTACATTGACTTTCCATGGAGAGTGGTCACAGAGCTCGCAAAGTCCAATACAGTGTGTAGGCCCTTTAGACACAACACTGCTCCTGTCTCAGGGACAATGTTTCACATACTTAGGGGGAAAAGCCCTTGAAAAAGACTTCCCGGTTTCTGGGTGCTGGTTTGGCGTTGGTAAGCAACAGGTTTGAATACAGCCTGTGGCCAGTTTGCAGGATGTCCACACCCTACTCTCACTCACCCCCCTTCACAAGCCAATGCAAGGTCTTCCTCTCACCTATCAATATAAACGCACAAAATTCCCCCTCCTCCCCCTGAAAAAAAATACTTTCCGGTTCTTTAGAAAGCACATACTGCCAAACATACATTAAAGTTCAACAGATGTGAGTCATACAGAAAATAATTAAGATAAAAAAACAGAACAGTAGAGTCAAGTAACAACTCTCACTGCCATGTATAGCAGTTTTCATCAAAAAACACTGAGTGGTAAACACAGCAACAATATATCATGTTTGTCACATCCCCAGAAAAAGACAAGTCCCATTACAGCTATTAAATTAAGAATTTCTCTGGCTTTGAGAGTATTTGAGGTACTCCAAGTTCCAAACTTAAAAATTTAAAACACACACATACACAGGAACAGCATTTTTCATAACATATTTACACATTTCAATATTTATTTTTCCTGAACGCTTTACATACTATAAGATTGTACACCAACACACATAATTGTGTTATAATTTTGTCATAAATATTAAAATACATCTTACCCTGCTGTTGGCTGATTCATACATGTCACCCTCCACTTTGCGTGCGTATGCCACCAGATTCTCCATTCGCCTGTCCTTCAGTGCTGCGGGATCTGGGGTGGGGAATATGGCTTGTACACTGAGGATAGAACACAGGGGGCAAAAAATCAAACAGACCTGATAAACCATGTTCTGCTTAAATGGTCACAACACAGAGAGAATATCAAGAGTGATAAAACAGAATTCAAAATGGATTCAAAGAGAAATCTGAATTTTGAATTAAAAAGTTTATGAAAAAGTTATTTTAGCAAGATTTGTAAAAGAAATGTCATATTAATATATAAAATGGCAGTCAACATGTATCAACAGCACTTGATGCCTTCCTTTTTTTCCTCATAGCAAGTTTTTCTTAGTTTTTGTTGACTGACATGCAAATTTCAGAGAAACTTCAGGCTGTGAGTGCATAAGTGTGATCAACAAAAGGTAGGAGAGTGTTCTGGGTAGATTATCCAGGTATTTTCCAGGAAATAGTTGGGTTACATGTGTGAAAGATTGGAATGGGTATTGAAAACCAATTCCAGTTGAGATTCATTAACAGCTCCATCAAAGTATTGATATAATAAGTCTTTTTGCTAATCAAGTCCCTTATCAATTCCTTCCACCAACAAAGTATAGAAGTGGTCGGAATTGTGGCTTGATTCTTTACAAAAGGCTCCAACTGCACAACTTTCAGTGAATGGAATCACCAGCAACTTGCAGAAGCAGTTATTCATGCTGTGACATGTGTGTTTGACACTGTTGACACTAAAAATCTACAGGCCAACATTTGCCCACACTTAAACTCTGCAGGAATCAACAAGGGAATTGTTAAAGAATTTGATCGATAAGAAGAATCGTTAATAGCACTGATATCAATAAAATCTTATCAATTCCCATCGCAAGTGAAAGGGGATTTAAAGTTCTATCCTAACTAAAAGAGGGCAACCAGTGGTGAGCTTGCCATGTTTGTATTCAAACAGTTCCATGCAATTGTCTCACTGAGATTAGGCGGGATAGAGAGCTAAGTAGCTCATAATGAACAATCACTTTTTGAGGTAAACCTATCAAACATCAGCCACCAACTATAGAAAGTGGACTGTTATTCTTGGGACAATGATCTGCTGGTATTTGTTTCAGGTGAATACATTTATTGCAGTGAGTTACTGAGCTGATAATCAATTTATCAGCTTACTGGACAGGGACACTAATTAGCTTGTATGTCACTCTAATATCTTTTCTAGTGGCTGTTTTAAATAAAACAGCAAAATCTGTGACACATTTGCACTTTAAAGGTAATTGCTATAACCCTGTCTATCATTTATTATCAATAATTTAAAATGTTGGACTTACAGTTTGTGCACCAGGTGGGTGCGCAGGTCCTGAGTGACATGTTCATGCCAGGCTTTTCTAACTCCTGTAGCAGAGAGAGGGGTGGCAGCCGGCAGGTTTCCAATGCCTCCCGGAATGGACCCATCTGGCATCAGCTGACTATAATATAGACAATAATTAATAATGCCTCTATACTACTGTATGAACATCATCATCACTGTACAAAACTGTGCTGAACAAGTATTTCTTCAGTAAGACAAAATAAAACAGCTGAATTGGCAGTGAGGCCACAGTTCTATTCCATTTTATGGTGAAAATGCTCACTTAGCGAGTGTGGCTGGTAGAGAGGAGTCAGAGAGCATGCCAGACTGGTCTGAAGAGGGGACGCCCATGCCTCCTGCCATCTGGTTCATCTGATTAGTGCCTGTTAAAACCCACATTATCATTTACAAGGGCTTATAAGAAAACGCTGTAGCAACAGATTGATGGTATTTCCTGTACTTGTGCATAATCCTCTAAAGTTGCAAGGAGGTCAAATCTTTTTCTTACCTAATGTGTTCATGTTTCGTAGCTGCTGGTGCTGGGGGCCCTGTGGGTTTTGCTGTCCAGGACCCTGGCCCTGAACCTGAGCAGGGGACTGGTTCCCATACGGAATGCCAATGGCAGCATAGGCCCTCTGCATGGAGCTGGGGTCAATGTTTGTGGCAGCACTGTTTATGGCTGTGGCACTGGGCTGGCCTGGTCCCACTGTGCTGATGGTGTTCTGCATGCCAGCACCAGGGGAACTCAGCATGGCTAGACAGAGAAGATAATTGGAGTAAAAACATTTAACACAAAAATCAAACAACCTTTATTAATCAAGTAAAAGCAGCTCTAAAAACAAGGGATTGGTATAAATGTTCCAGTATTTGTTCAGAACACCCTCATTAAAGTATAATTAAATTACTCACACATGGCGCATAGAATGTTTTAGGTTACAATATTTCCTCTAATTTAGAGTTAAATGTGTTACTGCCCTTACTACACTAACGTCACTAATTATTAGGGGTGCAAATCACCAGTTCCATGACGATACAATATCGATTCTTTGGACAATGATACGATATTTGCCGATATCACCAAGTCTGCCACGATTCGATACGATTCAGGAACCTTCGATCGATTTAAGACGACATCCTTTACTCATAGAACCAAATCAGCTGCATTTCACCTAAAGCACCAAAGAAATACAAAGCAATTTTGATGGTTTCATTATTAAAATGTGAAACGATGTGCTGACCTTTGGGTGTGATAGTTTATAGAGGCTTTAATCACACAGATGGTTATCATCTGTATGATTAAAATTAAAATTGGGTTTATTCAGGTAAGATGTTTTTTTGCCCCCACGATTACCTTATGGGTCTTACTGTTACATTGTAATGTCTGTATATCAAGTAATGATGCAACATTATAATACAAATCATTGAATTATTATTTTAATTTTATTATCATGCTCTACCAAACCAAAAATGTGTGGTTTGGATTTTGATTAAATTAAAACATTTCTCATGTTCAAAATTTGAACTATTAACTTAACTAATTCACCATTCATAATTTTGTTGTACTGCGATGCCTGGTAAGCAGTTTGTATGTCAGCATGATCAGACTTCGTTTCGCTGTTAATTGGTCGGTGTGGAGGAGGAATGACACCAAGCTCTTGCTGTTTTACTTTCTAACTATATCAAATGTTATAAATCAGTGTGCTACAAAATCAAATGATGAGATGACTTACTGCACCAGTGTGATAATGCACTCCTGTCGTGCGTGCAGCATGCATCCTCTGCTGCGTGATCGACCGTATTTTACCTGGATACAGCAGAGCTATTTTCTGATTGGCCAATATGTCTGGCTCCCGTTTAGCTCCGTTACGCTCACAGCGTCTTGCTACACGTTCCCGTACAGTTGTGTTACTCAGTGGACGCTATACAATACATTTTAAAGCAGGAGGAATACTAGGTGTGGCCTATGAGAGAGCGAAAAGGTACAAATGCCTCTCATAAGCTGAATGCATGAGACTTGAAAGCCTGGAAACTACAGAACGACGCATGGTTGGGTGGAAACTGACAGGCATGTCAGGTTGGGATTTCAAAATAAAGGCGTATCTTAAAGATGAAGATATGATTGATGTTTTGAGTTTCTATCGATGTGATTGGATCATTTCTTAACCAATCGATGTATCGATCCAGATTGATGGATCATTGCACCCCTACTAATTATAGTTTTAGTTAAAAATAACTGTAATAACAGTACAAACAAGGAAGAAAACAGAAGCCCAGTTCCGTGGCAATTTCAAGGAGTAATATTTTTACCCCTGTGTTTTGCCTCTGCTGCAAATGTTGGGACAGAATGGGGATATGAGTGATTGCCCCCTATTTTGTCCCTTCTTCAAGAGTAGCAATGGAGGTGTGGTACATGAGAGAGGGAGGCACATGAACTCTATGGGAGAAAGGGAGCTCCTCTGCCTTTATGTGCACACGGGCAAGCACTGTGTCACGCATACAAGCAGTCTTGCAGGGCGAATCAGCACAGATGTTACAGTTTTGCAGAATTAACGTGCATGTCTTGTTTCGAGACAACAACCGCTTTACAGCAGCTGCAGCAACACCAAAGGTTATACTTCTCACAAAATAACATTTGCAAGTGCAGGAATGTAAATGGAAACATAATATGATTTATGAAAATAAAAACTGACAATGTTAATTTAAGGGGAACAAGACAGGGGTGTTTGTTTCAGGGTAAGACCATGTCAGTGCTTAACAATGAATTTTGTGCTCAAGAACAGGCAATATTGCCTTAAACTTTTAGCTTTATGCTTACAGTGTCAAAAATTACAGTGATTGCGATACTGTTCCATTCAAACAACAGTGTTGTGGAATTTTTCTACCTAATAAGAAACATCTTATTACCACCATCATTGTACTTCAATTTATTTCTTCAGTAACTGGCATTTTAAGTGCTGGTGGACCTCCACATATAACATAATAAGCCATCAGCAGGTACCTGCATGATACATATATTTTACTGTAAATTTAGCGCTGCCTCTCTGCAAACCTACACCGCCATCTACTGAACCGGCCTGCATACTACAGCAGATTCACTCGTCTCCAGGGTCGTCGTCTGAACGCAGAACAATGGAAAAGAAGGAAAAATCTTTGTGTCTTTAAGTCAGGATTGTCCATGTAAACGTAGCCTGAGTCTCCCCATGTAGAAAAAAAAAATCCAGTCTTGATGCAAAAAAGAACATCTACTTGAGGAGGTTTTTATCTAAAATCCCCGCACTGCTCCCTGCTGTGTTGACTGCTGACAGTGAGCATGCTGCCTCTGTGGGGGATTTAAATCTGTCACATGTCCATTACCCAATCAGAGCGCAGTTTAGTCTTAGGACCCTGCCCACACTTACAGCAGAGACACTGAACTCCTCCCCTTGGTGTCAAATTACAGGCCCAGCCTTTCTGGAGGAATCCTCTCACTGTGGGAGCACTCACAGCCAGCGAGCCCACACAGAGCCGAGGCATGGAGATGCGGCCTGCAGGTGGCACCACTTCATACAACACATACTGACCTGAGGCTGCAGCTTAATGACAGCTGCGCTGAGAACCTTTCAAGGTATAAAACATTTTTCCTCTAACTATTAAAACTGTGAAGAAGTGCAACACCAAAAAGAAAAAGACTAGTGTCTTGTTTACACAACTCTTGGCTTTATTCTGTAGGCTGAAAGTATTTAGAAGAGAAAAGGGACTGCAGGAGTTGATTCATGGTTACTCACGTTGCTGATTTCTCTTGTCACTTGCATTCTTTAAAGGTAGGCACACCGGACAGTCTTGCCGTGTACAGTTTTTCCAGTGGGAGATGATCTGTCTGGACGATGCACAGTGAGCCACTGAGGAAAATAAAATGAGTTAGGGAAAGACATGAGAGTGTTGAAGAAGTACTTCTCGCTTTTAAAGTTATTCTTTGGATAATAATGTGAGATTTAACTGCAAATTTTCAGATTACATAAAAAAGTAAAATGGTTGTTATATCTGTGGAAAGGCCTGACTACGATACTACACTGTACAAATAGCCATGTAAGAAAAGCAATTACCCATGCAATAAAACCATAAAGGAATACTGGCAATTACTCTGAGCATATAAACAAAACAAATATCACAGTTCAAAGTTCATCAGCCTTAGGTGACTTTACTGCTGTCAGATGGAAGCTGCTTGTCATCAAGTGAGAAAGTAGTGATCATGTTCTACATAATGTTCATTTTTGAAATTATTTTATCATATTATTGTTTTAGAACAACATATTTAATTAATTATGTTGAATAATAGCGCAAGATTTTTTTTTCATTGGATATATATTCAATCAACTTGGCACTGTCTTTATTCCTCATGATGATCAGGACAAATATAGTACTATATTTAAGTGTTGTACTGTCTACATTTCAGAACTATGTTAATGTGACAGCTAACACCAACTCCATTAAACCCATAGACAGGACTGCCGTATGGACTGCAAAGAAGTCTGTGCTTGAGTTGTTCTTCAGGATGTAATTGAAGTGACACTGAAGCCTTTATAAAAATTTTCAAGGCTTAATGCCTAATCAAGTAAAGTGTTTTTAGGGACTTAATGACATTGTATGTGACACAGATGAAAATAAAGGCATTTTTAATATTTCAACAACTATGTCACCATGGGAGTCTTTTCTTGTCAATCAGACACTACAACTTTGTCGAGTGGATTCTTGAAATGAGTGTCAGACAAGTAAATAGCTGGTAAGTGGTGATGAGTATGCAAGGAGACGAAGTATGCTAGCTTTCCAACACAGTGTTAGAATTATTCACTAACCTTGGCAGGATTTGCCAGCCTGGCAGTGGGTCATGTGGTTCAGGACGTTCTTCATGGTGCGACAGTGTGGCAGAGTGCAGGCCCTCACTTCCCCATTGGCCTGCTCCCGCCGCTGGCACTTGTGTGCATGGAGCAACAGGACCAGCTGCTGCTGAATGAGTTTGCGCTTCTCAGGGTCAGCGGTTGGGCCCGCTGACACACCCCCAGCCCCAGGTACCATGCCCACTGAGGGTACCTGTTGCATCTGGGACCGCAAAAAAAGTTTAAACACAGACAGGTTATTAAGATGCCACAATACCAGGGACACTGTTTAGCTGTCTGGCCTTACAGAACCCAAATTTTGCCATAAATATGGTTAATATTCTACTTTTTGATGCCTGCAAGGTTATGATCACAACTACTAATGTTTATAGAACCTTTTCAGATACCCAGTACCTCTGGTACAGCTGTACTCCCTCTCTGTCCGAAATAGGCAGTTGGAGCTGCTGCACCTTTACAGTTTCCTTCTCCAGGTGTGCCCAGTACACACTGATTGGTACACAAGTGCACTCTGTTCAGTGTTCAGTTCAGTGCTGCCCAGTGCCATATTGTCAGAAACTCTGTCTTAGTTATACCCTCCTTAGTCTGGACTTGGTACTGGGAACCAGTGGAATGAGAGTGCCAAGGAAACGATGGTAGGATGTAATGCTGCGTTCCATTAACCTCGGAACTGGGAACTGGGAAATGGGAGTGACGTCATCTCCAACTTATCTGCATTCCAGTTGAGGTCGTAAAAAAACATGGCTATTGTTAGCTGTTGTTAGCACGCCCTGCGTTGTTGTTCTCAAAAATCACATGAAGAATGTGATTATCACTATGGTAGCATTTTTGTAAATAGAAGTCTAACAATACTATGTATACAGCTGATCTAGAGCGACACACTCCAGTCAGAAGTGCAAATAAATTGATTATTACAGGAGCTAAATAGCTGTTCACACTGGGGGCTGCCATCTTTGATTGTCAACTCGGGGGTGGCGAGGTTTCCCCGAGATCCTAGTAGGAAATTCAGACCTCGGGGGGCGTTCTAGATAAAATTTCCTACTCGGAACTGGGAAATTCCGACTTCCGACTACAACTGGAACGTACCATAACACTGGTAGTCTATTCAAGGGACCAGGGTGAGACATTTTAGGCTACTGCTGTCATAAAAACAGGAAGAAGGAGTTATCCTGATGCCAACAACTTTTTGTCTAGCTCTAAGACATCCTCTATCATGCTAAGGAGACATGTTAGACACATTAAGGACAAATTAAACTCAAAAGCTCATAATATTGGCCCTTGAGTGCTGTCCAAATATCACTATTTTTAATGTATATATACATAAAAATATACATGGGAGCACTGTGGTGTGAGACACCACAGCATTAGCTCCACATACACTTACTCTGACATGGACAAACACACTTTGTCAGAAAATACTAAATAAATGACAAGGACTTACATGAATGGGAAATGAAAGGATTCAAAATCATAAAGACGAAAACGCATATTGGTGTTAAAAAAAGAAATCAAGACATGAAGAAATTAGAAATGGAAGCATGTGTTTCCATGAATACATATTGAAAAGTACTATTCAAGGGTGAGGAACTGGCATTTTCTGACTGGTTTAAACCATTTACCGCTCCTTGAGTGAATTTGCATTTAACTCTTTGCTAAAACATTTAGAGTAAATACATGAAATCAAAGCAAATCCTCAGGTAAATATGTTTAATCCAACTATACTGTAATTCTGAAATGCGAGGCATAAAAATAATACACATACTGTACAAAGTGGTTAAAGCAATAATTGATCAAATAATCAGTGTGATGGCTGCATGGTAAATTGGTTTGTCTGAGGAGTGGGTCAGCAGGTCTGAAATCATATTTATTGAAGCTTTAACGCCATGAGAGCCAGTTTACCTATCAACTGCAATTCAACACATATTACAACTGAAGTTGTCTTGTTGTTTGATCATTAAGTTTACGTTTGTTAACAGAAGCCACATGCTCCATGTGATTCCAAGGAGACAGTGTCAGTCTCCTTTAGTGTCTGATGTGTTTTCCTTGAAATTATCACACAAGGCTCAGCATTTTATTTTTAGTTGATTATGTATTTAAGTTTGTGGAGCTGTTCTGTGACTATCAAAGCTTGCATCATTAATAAAATGCATGCACCTTCATTAGTTTTTCCCCATGACTTTCCCATGTACGTACAGACATTTTTTCATTTTCTACAAAAAATATTTCACATATCTGCATTATCTATGAAATGGCTGCACCTCCTAGGACTTTTTCTTGAATACATACTGACAAGTTTTTCTTTTTATGACCTCTGTGCTTCATAACAGTGTAAGCAAAACTCATAAAAACACAACAGGACGCCTGGGAAGAATATGCCATGGTCAGAATACAAAATCTGCGCACAACTACAATCTGACCTGACAGCCTTATGCTGCGTTCACACGGCAAGCGACCCAGCTACCAAAATCGCGTCGCCCACTGATGTATCGTCCCACATCCATAAACACCTCATTTTGGTCACCGTTGCCGTCCGCCGTCGTTCAGTGACGTCACGTTCGCTTGAGTTTCACCGTGATCATATCATATAAATAGGATGTATAAGCGAACATTATTCCAGCTGTATCCTTTTCACTCTCTTATCAAACACAAAACACTGCAGCTGATGGCCTGCAGCAGCATTATCTGTGAGTTTCCAGCGGGCTAATATCCTCACTGACTTATGTTTCCCACACAGACATGGATTGTTACTCTGTAGTCTGTATGAATAGCAGTCTGTCTAGGGTACTGTTACACGTGCACACACCGCTGATTGGCTGTTGCAGCACAGCCACGCACAACATCACCTGAAAAGATCAACTTTTTTTTACTTACACATTGCGCAACAAGCTATGTGGTAGTGTGAAAAGCGACTGTCGCATTGCGGGAGGGTTAGCCCCACCCCATCGCGGCTGTACATTGACTTTGCATGGAGAATGATCGCCGAGGTAGTACAAGTAACGCCTGTTGTGAACGCCATTAGGGTTTCAAGAGCTGTTGGCAACAAAAACTCATCATTACATCTTGTGGACTCTGTCGTAGTGAATGTTCATTGTTTGAACTGTTCTAAAATCAAATCTATAATATTAAACTTAATTTCAACGTAAAAAAAATATTTCATCAAAATTAGTCTATAGTTTTTGTCATTGGTAGATAAGGTCATTCAACAAATCAGTATATTCATATTATCCACATCACTGATTGTTAATGCTTGTATGAAATTATAGGAATTATAAAATATTGCAACTTTTAAGTGTAAGTGGACATTTTCCAAACACGGGGTCTAGCTTACATGCTTGATCTTGATGTGAACCAACGAGGGTACAAGTGGCTTTGCATGTGAAACAAAAACTGAAGTTGTTGCCTCAGGATGAAAATTTCAGACTAGGGAAATGTTTGTCCAGCTCTGAGAACATCTTTATTTTTATGATGCGGCTTAGAGATATTTTAATGACAGAGATTAAACGTGTTGGGAGAGTAAGTGACATTAACAGCTCAGCTCTGCAGTAGTTATGCAACACAACAAATCGATAACCAAATTAGTCTCTTTATTATCAATAACAACTGATTTTATCTTTATAATCACAGTGTCTGACTCTTTGAATCAGTTGCTATCTTTTGCATTATTTTTTTTACTACTAATCAACCCCCTTTACCCTACCATGGCATTCATATTGCAAGCAAAAAGTCACTTTGGCCAAAATCTTCCTTGAAACAGCAGCGTATATTTGCCAAAGTCAGGACAGAGTCTCATTTTGTATGGTGTCAATCTAAAAAAAAATTCAAAGGTCTTTAAAATGTTCAACAACATACTTGTCTATTACCAAATTACCATTTCTTTAGCTTTTTTAGCAAGTTTTGAACAGCACTTACCATATTTGGCACACCTCCTGCTCCCTTCAGGTCAGCAGGGAATGGGGGCAGGTTGTTGGAGAGGCCTGTCTTGTTCTGAAGTTGTTGAGTGTTGACTCCCGGCGCCCCCATCTGCTGAACCCCAGCCTGACCGTACTGTTGGCCAAATGAAGCTCCTGACATACCCATCTATGGTGGACAACAGAGCAGTGGGTGGTTATAAAGTCTGCATGTAATAATTCAAACCGTAGAAATGATTCACATATGTAGACTGCAATTAGCGCAAGCTCAGTCTCTGAACCAATCAGAAATTAGTGTATCACGCTCTGATAGACACTTTATGACTCCAGGAACAGACGCAAATTTCTCTGCTAGTCTAGTGACAAGCACTTTGCATCAAATGAATTTCAGACACGGTGTCCTTTTCAGTTAGGCAATTTCTCCTGCAAAGTAACCCCCAATTTCCACCGCACGCGAAAGCGCTGCGCCGCGCCGCGGAGCGGAGCGCCGCATTCTTGCTCCGAATCTCAAAACCCACTGGAAGCGGCATGCCGTGGTGCGCCGCGGAGCTCAATCCGGAGGGGGAGGGCTGATCCCCGGAGAGCCACGGCTCTCATGAGAATAGCGATGTCAAACGCTCATAAAACATGTTACAGACTGAGAAAAGCAATAAACAACACCTCACTTCACTTCTCTAAGGTCCCTCTGCTGGTCCCAACCACACAGCTTCGTGAATTATTCAACTTCTGTCTGCCTATATCCGTGTAGAAAGACTATGGTGTCATGCATGCAGTGTTATATATTTCAGTACCTCTACGATTCACTTTTCTTCGTCCATGGTGTCGTGTTGTCTCTGGGACCCTCTGACCGACTGCTGACCTGAAGCTCGTGCTTCCGGTTTCGACGTAATGACAATTAATCGAGGAAAATTACGTGCAAAAGTCAGTGCATTGTGTTTTATTTTGAAACTTCCGGTTACTCCACACGGTGACTTCCTGTCTGAGGCTTTCTTAATGACTCTGAATTTACAAGGTTTGGAAGCGGCCGCGCAGAAAATAGACCTGGGCGCCCAAGGCCGGCGCTTCAGGATCGCGGCGCGGCAAGGCGCTTTCGTGTGCAGTGGAAATTGCCTGATAGACTACAATGGGAGCGAAGTGCTCCGCAGGACGCTGCGCTGCGTGGCGCTTTCGCGTCTGGTGGAAATTGGGGGTAAGGGCTGTCCATAAAACCATTCAGGTTACCCAGAATTCAAGTTGGTATTATATTAGATATTAAATAATCCAATTGTAAGGGTCTGTGCCGATGAGGAGAATGCTTTAAAGATGTATGCGTTTTTTAAAGGGGGTCTGTTACTGACAGCAAGAAACACAAAATGTAAATACTGATTTACTTTTACCACACAGCACTGAACAGACTTGTGGCTTAATTTAAATTGAAGCAGAGATAAACACATCATTAAGAATAAAATCTTTTATGGGAGTTGGTACATCATTAGCGCGGATAGAGTTTTGCTCACCTGTAGGTACCAAAGCCAGGGGACATGTGATTGTTAAGCACATGTTGGAATAAGAATGCACCACCAGAACACCTATGATATTTAAAATTGCTATCATGTCTTTTATTTCTTCATTATTGTCAAATCTGTAAATAGAGCTTAGTGTGAAACTGAGAGCATACCCCAAAACAAAAACGTCACATATAATATGTTTACATACATATTGGGGTTTACACATAGCAGTATGCGAATGACGAAGCTATGTGGAAAGCCCATGGCTAAAACTGATGTGAAATTTAAAAAAAGCATGTTAAATATTCACTACAAACCTGTTAAAAACGTAAAAGCTATTTTCTTTTCAGATGGCCCTAAGCATGTATTTGTCTGGTTCTGATTGCCTTTCATTATGATGTCTGAAGTATCAGTCTGCTTGGCTGTGCAGAGGTTCCCCACAGCTTGCAGTGGGCAGGCAAACACAGCAAGCCCAGCCCAGCCCAGCAGAGAGTGAGTGAAACAGGAGGGGAGACACACACAGGGAAGTTTGCTCAACAGCTGAGTGGAGCACTGCACTGCTGCCTGCCCCTCCCCCTCTGCTGCAAGAATCACACAGATGCTTGCCTACTGCCTCCTCCCATTCATAAATGAGCCCTGTCTCATCCTCCTCTTTTATAAGGGTTCTCTCAATTGGACTGCACTCCAGCAGGGAAGCAGAAAAAATAGCAGAGCGACACAAGCTCTCAAGTTCTCACTCATCTCTCTCTGCTGTCCTCTATTGCATTCCCTCTACCATTTTTCCTTCAGATCTGACAGGAATGCATAGACCTGCTTCTTATACCATGATTTGCTGCTCAGTTACTGTAGGTAACAGGCAAACAGAGAAGAGACTTTGCCCAAAAATTAAAGGAAAAAGGGAAAAAAAGGGCTTTTAAAGACTGTTTCGACAGGGTTTAAAGGCTTTTCATGGAGACATTTACAGTTATACTGCATAATGGCAAAAAGGGAAAGAGACATTTTTATACATTTTTTGTTTTTGTTGAATCTATTATTTCAAAACTTCTCATCAACAGTGTACAACTGGCCTCTTCACAACAGGGTGAATGCATCTCATGTTCCTGGACAACTGGCTTTTAGCATTTTTTACAGACTGACAGGAGGAGATAGTAAATGACCATGTGTAAGATACTTTTTGTCCATCACTGACTCCCTGAAGTACAGACAGGGCTTATGGTCAAAATTCAATGTGTGTGCCTTAGTGATGCATCAGAAAAATTGGTAGCATTAAAACTACTTTAAAGTTACTGCAATAACTTTGCACTGACATATACATACATACATACATAAACATAATTAAGATGTCAGCTTAATAATTACATTAAGGGATAAGCACAAGGATATTAAAGGAGTCCAAAAGAATCAAAACTAACCTTAATAAGATTTAGGAACAAAACAGTCCATGAATTGATTTTTAATCACTCATTCACTCCTTTCATAAAAAACAGGGAATGCATCATGTAATCATGAATTGGTTTGAATAAGCAACTGATTTTGAATCAAACAGTTAAAGTCAAAGCAAATTGTAACCACTAGAAGATTCATACCTTTGCATCCTGTTCTTAAAAAAAAAACTACTGGGTGCTTTTGTTGACCTTAACTTGGACTCTTACCTTATTCATATTTCCAGCTTGCTGAGCATTCAACACGTTGTGTGCTCCCAACTGTGGCCCTCCTTGTGTCAAAGTCTCAGCCAGCACACTGCCTCCAACACCAGGTCCAGGCCCCTGCATGCTTTGACCCTGGTACTGCATGCCAGCTCCAGGCCTACCCCGGCCAGCAGGTCCCAGAGCCCCATTCATTACCTGTCCTGTTTGGCCCATTACCCCATGTCCCTGCCCACTGTTCAGCATAGCCTGGTTGAACCCCATGCCTCCATTTCCTTGTCCAGCTGCTGTACCTCCTTTCTGGGCCTGGGGAGACTGGTGATTGGTAGCACCTGGCCCCAGGGGGCTTTTACCAAGCACGGCACTAAGTTGGTTCCCCACCATGCCTCCCTGCTGTTGGTTGGCAGAGTTAAGACCACCTCCCAGGATGGAGGAGCTTCCTGGTCGCAGAAGCTCAGACAGCTGCTTGTGTTTGGCAGCTGCATCTGGGACGATAGAGTTGAGACTGGGACCCCCTCCGCCATTGGAGGACATTCCCATTCCCAGGTCTCCATTGGGAATTAGCTCATCTGGAAGATCGTTTTCCAGGTCAAATAAGGACACAAGATCTGAGGAAGAGAAGGAGGAAACAAGGAATTAAGCAAGTCCCACTGACTTGGACTTTTTAATACAAAAGGACAAGCAGCTGACCAGCAAACAGACAATATGGATATGTCTTGAACATTCAGAGGTTTGTTCAGTTACCATAGGGACAGGCATTGCAAGCTATTGCCCCACGCTATCCGAGACTATTCACAAGATTATAGGTATGTCTAATATCACAAGCAGATATCGGAACAGAAAACAGTGCTTGTGGAGCCTGTGTGTCATTCTATGCCAAAATGTGCAGGTTAAAGACATCGCCCATGGTGTACACACCTGCGTAACTGATTCAATGTGAGACGGTCTTTTAACCATTAACTTTGGCCAACTTTCTCTATGTTAAGAGTTTTACTGTTTATGCGTTAACACATATTAGGATGTATCTTTCAAACATAAAGGCAGTAGTAAAGGGAAAATGATCTAAGTAGCTTTCAATGGCTGATTCCTTCACATTCAGCTGCACACAAGTTGAAATAAAATTGATCTGCTGAAAGTTAATGTTAAAACTGTCAGATTTGAGCACCCCTTGTTTGCCACTGAAACACAGTGCTTGCTTGTAGATTTTTTAACCATCAATGCAGAGGCGACTGTGGCTAATGATTGTGTTACCAGCAGTAGCACTGCTTGCCTTCTCCTCCTTTCAGTTAAACATCTGTATTTTTTTTGCTGAATGTGGTTACTGGGGAATACAACCCGGACACTAGGGATGTCCCGATCCGATATTGATATCGGTCAAAAAAACAAATATCGGATTATATCGGCCTGCATCCTAAATCTCCGATATCAGCACTCCAATACAAGCAGTCCATTCTAATATATTTGTTTTGTATTTTATTCAGTTGTAGAATATGCTTATGTTTAAGTTAAACACAGTGGTTATTTTGCAGTTGGTGAAATATGTTTTTGTTTGATTTATTGAGGTCACTTTTCAGGGTCTTCTAATATTTTTTATTCATGTTGTTTTAATTGTAGTATATTCTTATGCTTAAGGTTAAAATTTATTTAACCTATTGGTTAATAACAGATTAGATTTGTTACAAAAAAACAGTGAAAGATCCAACTAACTCAGGTATTATTGTTGAAGTGAAGTTTTAACTGAATGTGCATAAATAGACATCACATTTATCTGGTGAAAATTCCATTGAAGAATCATTATGAATATCACGACCAGTTCAAATATCACAGTTTTATTTCCTTCTTCAATGTTGTTCAGCCCTTCTACATATGCAGTTATCTGTTTAAAGAAATTGCATGTACACTGAGGCAGGTTTGCCCCTGCTGTGTTTCAAAAGAGGCAAATGAGGAGAGGAAATGTTTTTGGCTTTATAACAGAGCAATGGACAAAAAGTAAACACCATTACTTAACTCAATACAAACAGAAAATGAAAAGAACACTATTGAAGGTCACAGTCAGGATCACACGTCTACGGCAAGGTCCTTCACGTGCAGGTGCAAGCATGCCTGTGTGTGTGTGTGTGTGTGTGTGTGTGTGTGTGTGTGTGTGTGTGTGTCTGTATGTGTGTGTGATCGCAACAACCACACCCCTACACACACACAGCTCAGGGTCCCAACATATCTGTAAAAATTGATTTTAATTAAAGTTTAAATCTTATTGCTGACTCATATATGGGAACTAATATGATATTTAATTAAGTATTGAAGCTTTTCAAAAGGAATACCGGCGCATTTAATGCACTAGATTTGTGACAAATATTCAAGTAGCAGAAATGGACAATGCAATGGAGCGAGCACTTGTTTCACACACAAGACCAATTAATGGACAAGATCAAGACCACATAAAAACCTAAAGGGCAGAAGTATAGGGGGAAAGAAAACACTGAAGAGAAAATAATGCCATCAGCATGGGAATTCTTCACCAAAAGCTGAAAGTACTACTTTTAATTTGGCTTTTCTTATGAAAAGCATATTCAATAGCAAAAAATTACACATCACTGAGCAGAGGCATCCACCAACCAGAGTCCCAACACCTGAGTCACACTACTCTCACCTGAAGAGGACATTACTGTTACTGCTTGTAATTCAACCTGAGCTCTTCAAAAGCCACGTCAACATCTTCAATTAGCTTCTTCGGTCTGGGAGCTGTTAACGGGCTGTGCTACAGACTGTTGCTGAGGTGCAGAGGGATAGGATGGAGAAACAGAGGAAAAAGCTCTGTCTCAAGACAGAAGTAGTCAACTTGCTTCTTGAGAAACACAGTATCATAATGTACAATACCCAAAACCAGTGAAGTTGTCAAGTTGTGTAAATTGTAAATACAAACAGAATACAATGATTTCCAAATCCCTTTCAACTTATAATCAATTGAATACACAGCAAAGACAAGATAGTTAACATTCAAACTGGTAAACTTTATTTTTTGCAAATATTAACTCATTTGGAATTTGATACCTGCAACACGTTTCAAAAAAGCTGGCACAAGTGGCAAAAAAGACTGAGAAAGTTGAGGAATGCTCATCAAACACTTGTTTGGAACATCCCACAGGTGAACAGGCTAATTGGGAACAGGTGGGTGCCATGATTGGGTATAAAAGCAGCTTCCCTGAAATGTTCAGTCATTCACAAACAAGGATGGGGCGAGGGTCACCACTTTGTGAACAAATGTGTGAGCAAACTGTCAAACAGTTTAAGAACAACATTTCTCAACCAGCTATTGCAAGGAATTTAGGGATTTCATCATCCACGGTCCGTAATATCATCAAAAGGTTCCGAGAATCTGGAGAAATTACTGCATGTAAGCGGCAAGGCCGAAAACCAGCACTGACTAGCGGTGACCTTCGATCCCTCAGGCGGTACTGCATCAAAAACCGGCATCAATGTGGAAAGGATATCACCACATGAGCTCAGGAACACTTCAGAAAACCACTGTCAGTAACTACAGTCCGTGGCTACATCTGTAAGTGCAAGTTAAAACTCTACTATGCAAAGCCAAAGCCATTTATCAACAACACCCAGAAACACCGCCGGCTTCGCTGGGCCCAAGCTCATCTAAGATGGACTGATGCGAAGTGGAAAAGTGTTCTGTGGTCTGACGAGTCCACATTTCAAATTGTTTTTGGAAACTGTGGTCGTCGTGTCCTCCGGACCAAAGAGGAAAAGAACCAGCCGGACTGTTATAGGCGCAAAGTTCAAATGCCAGCATCTGTGATGGTATGGGGGTGTATTAGTGCCCAAGGCATGGGTAACTTACACATCTGTGAAGGCACCATTAATGCTGAAAGGTACATACAGGTTTTGGAGCAACATATGTTGCCATCCAAGCAACGTCTTTTTCATGGACGCCCCTGCTTATTTCAGCAAGACAATGGCAAGCCACATTCTGCACGTGCTACAACAGCGTGGCTTCGTAGTAAAAGAGTGCAGGTACTAGACAGGCCTGCCTGTAGTCCAGACCTGTCCCCCATTGAAAATGTGTGGCGCATTATGAAGCGTAAAATACAACAATGAAGACCCCAGACTGTTGAACAACTTAAGCTGTACATCAGGGAAGAATGGGAAAGAATTCCACCTGTAAACCTTCAAAAATTGGTCTCCTCAGTTTCCAAATGTTTACTGTGTGTTGTTAAAAGGAAAGGCGATGTAACACAGTGGTAAAAATGCCCCTGTGCCAACTTTTTTGCAATGTGTTGCTGCCATTAAATTCTAAGTTGATGATTATTTGCAAAAGAAAAAAAAGTTTCTCAGTTCGAACATTAAATATCTTGTCTTTGTTGTGTATTCAATTGAATATAAGTTGAAAAGGATTTGGAAATCATTGTATTTTTTTTTTTTTTTTCAATTTACACAACGTCCAACTTCACTGGTTTTGGGTATTGTAATTGGAATGTACAAGCCCAAAAGTACATTTATGTACTGGCAGAAATGAAAATAGTTTAACATATAAATAAAAGCAAAAATATGTGTGTGCCAAGAAGCTTATGGAGTTTCAAACAGAACAAACAGAAAAAAAAAATTTTTATAACCATTTTCATTCATATTTCAGCAAGTTTTAAGTCAGGCTCTTAGACTTATTTTGAAGTCTGCCAAATCTGTTCTAAAACTAGAAAAATACATTTCAATTAAAAGAAATCCTTACAATAGAATAACAACTTTTATTGTGTGCTCTGCAGAGCAGGCTTTCGCTGTTTGGAACTTTTTAGAAAGGTAGATGCTTGTCCGAATGCAAAAAAAAAATACATTTTGCACATTATTTACATATAGTCCAAAGAAATGTTTTGCTTTTTACCTTTATTTAAATAAGCTTGAATCTCTCATGCATTACAGAAATAATTTATGCTTGTCTTATGTGTCTGATGCAAGACAAACCATCTCAGCGAGGTCAACAAGTTAATTACAGTACTGCAGACAGGGGATGTTCTTTACAATAGAAAAATCATGAGTTTGTGTTAGTCTAAATGGTATCCCTTAAAATAAATTCAGATATATCTGCAAAACTCCAAAATTGTGCATCCCCAGTTGCTTTGTAGCAATTAAAGGCTCGGGCACAGCTTTGCTGTGTTTCTATGGGAATAAGTTATCATTGTCAAAAACTTTCAAGTTAAAGCTGTAATAGAGCTCTTGGCCTTTGTAAAGCAGACAATTGTTGTATGATAACATGGTAAATTGAGCAACTTAACAGGTGACAAGACTTGCTCAGAGTGACATGCTAAATGTAGAGTAGAGATGCCAGAATGAATGCAAAGTTGTTGAAAACATGGCACTGAGTAGTGCTGAACTAACCAATTGCCACAGACTTGACATGCAAACCAGGCATAACAGATGGGATCCATGTGGAAGTGGGCCTATTTGTGGCAAGAGTTCTAGAAGAAAATCTCAGACTACCTCAGAACACATTTGGATCAAGAGTACTGAACATGCTTTGTTTGAAAGTCTTTTGTAAAAATGTGAAGCTGAGGGAGACACTGGACAAAGATTAACTTTAAAAGTTAAACCTTTTTGTCCAACTGACAAATTCAGTGAATAGTAGGCACTTTAATACAATATTACAATGGATAACACTGCAGCTGCTTTTGACAAATTTAAATAGCAGGTCATTTGTCAAACCTTTAAAATGGCACTTTATGAGCAGAGCTGTGATGATTTCAAGATGTGTTAAATTAGTGTCACATTGCACTTGTAAAGTTGGGGCTACATTACTAATTTGCTGCGCAGTGTTTATGAAAACCACATCCAATTGCATGAATGACATGAAAAATGGGCGTGGCCGTACATTTTTTTTATTCAGTCTAGTAGACAAACATCTTTGGAGTTCATGAATACACAACCAAGTTTTAGATGATGTGAGCATTTTGGTTTGAAGACTAACATGCAAAGGTTAGGAGCAGAAGGTTGTGAAATAGAACTAGCAGATCAGTTTAAATCCAGAACCAACCACCTTCATCCTCAAAATACACAAAAAGATGAGGTGAGAAGCGGTCCAGAAGACAATGGCAGTTTTTTCTGTGATATAATTTGACCAGTTTCTTTATCAGCATTGGCCATTATCAGTCATAAGTAAGTGGTGGTCAGCATAAGCAGCATAAATCCTGGTCAGGTAAACCCTTACTTGAATGCATGTTAATGCAAAAAAGAAAAACTCGGATAGAAGATTGAGGTCATTAAAACAAAGTAGAAGAAGGAGAAGGACAAGTGGTTTGGTGATCTCTTTGAAGAAGTTCTACCTATTTTTTTCCTGTGGTGCTGACACGCCCACACAGCCATGAAATGAAAACAAGCCTGTGACGGCCTGTGGCTCCAGGTGGAAACACACTCCAACACAAGACTAGGGACCCATAAAAAGCTGTCACACATTAACGTTAAAGACGGGCTGCTTATCTGTGGCTGTGAGCAATGGCTCTGTGAGCTACATAGTTGTGCATCAGTCGTAAGCCTAAATGTAGGGATGTGCTTAATAAGCATGAGATAATTTACGGAAAATGTTTATTGTTGATGGGATCTTATTATTTGATCAAGCAAATGTCATTAGAGAAGCATTAATATTTTTAATTAAAACAAAAATGATTGTATATTTATTACAGGTGTCGGTGCAAAAATTGAGTCCTGTCAGAATTGTGGTCCTTACCCAATTACATTGTGGATTAATTTAAAACAATAACTGTTAAAAATAATGTAAAATACATTTAGTGTCCTATTTCAAGAACCTGCAAAACACACTGCACATACTCTTTGTCTGCACACGCAGACACAGTTGGAGCAAGGTGCATGCTGGTACTAGCCAGACACATAGCTTCAGTTAGCCTGTTAGTTTGCTGCATCACTGATATTTCTGAAAAGAAAAGCAGCAAAGAAAAAAAAAATCCTTGTATTTTAGACTCTACAATATTCTGGGTTAAACAGAGCCCAACATGACATTCTCAGTATGCAAACTCTCTGAACCGAAAGTTTGGAACTTATCTTGCATGAAATCACCCATAATTAAAATTAGGCAGAAACAGCAGTCAGTATTGATGCTGACAGATTACCATTGTACGTGGCAGAGTTTTTACTGGAGTTACAGTCTTTATACAATACTAAATCATAGCCTGTTTCATCTCTGGAGATGTACCCCTCTGACGTTGCAGACAAGGAAGGCTTTCGATCAAGTGAATAGCTTATGAAAACCATTTTAAAGTGAGAGATTAATCATATTCCACATATTTCAGTAACTAATTATTTACTTCTTTGAAGTCTTAAAATATTTTTTCTGAGCTTTCAGTCAAATGTCAAGCACACAACAGATTGTAGTGAATCATGATAGAAACACCCTTTCAAACAAATTAAGCTTTGATTGAGAATCTTGAATTGGTCTAAACTGAAAGATTACTATGAATCAGTTCCCTATCTTCAGAATCAAAATTGAATCAGGCAATGCTATAGGGAAAGATTCACATCTGTAATATTGTTACTAGGGATGGGCTTGTAACTCAGTTTCAATAAGGGTTAAAATTATACCCTTAACTGATCATAAAACAGTAAAGCTGTCTGGATGACAGTGTTGCATGCATTTTTGCATTTGTTCGGTCAGGTGTTGCGAAGGAATTGCATAGCACCTCAGCATAGTGTCTGCCTAGGTCTGTTATGTCTAAACTGCCAGGATAAATACAATCACATTTTTGCTGAATGGTATATTAGGTAATTACATTTTTTGAGTCAAGAAAAAAATCAAGATTAAAATTCCCTCAGAAAAAAGAAGTCCCACATTTGGGCTCCGAGTGATGCTTTAAGTTTCAAGCTCTGTACCAAGGAAGCTTCAGTGGCAATGTGTCATGCGTCTGACCTAAGGTACAACATGACTTGTGGGAGGCATTTCAAAGAAAACTCTAGTCTGTTATTCAATAGTAAGACTAACCACAATTTCCCTTGATGCCTTCATTTATTAATTTGTTTATTTAACATGGACAAACAGTCACATTGGTGCTGCAGCATTTGAGAGAATCCATCCACAGGAGACTGAGAAGTTGCAGATAGAAATAATTAAAAAATATCAGAATAAGCAAAGGAAAACCAGAATTTTACAAATATTAAATACTTATGATGATTAAGTTTCTGAGCCAAATTTATTCTTGATGGAGCATACAAGTTTTTGTCACTCCAAAATGTTATAAACTACCTAAAAAACTTTTCAAAGGACACAGGGGTTTAGTTTAGGTGCATAAATGACTGAGAAAAATACCATAATGGGTAATGTACATTAATGTCAGACATCTCTCTCTGCCTTATGGCCCTTTTCCACTAGCCCTACCCTACTCTACTTGACTCTACCCGGCTCTACTCTACTCGCCTTGTGCTGCTTTTCCATTAGCCCCAGTCGCCTGCCCAACGGCATGCAGTGTCGCTTTAAACAGCTGAGCAGCACTGCGAAGACGTCATTTTGAGCGCGACGCAGTAATCTGTGGCTTTTTGTCACAAACCGAGTAAAAAAGGAAAGCAGAAGAAGGCTGCAGGTGGCAAGAAGAAATACCCCTTGAGAAGCACAGGAGAGTTTTGGAAGCTATACAACAGAATGAAGCCGAGGACGAGAGCAATCCAGCTGCAAAGAAAAGACGTATAAAGGTAAGCTAACGGTAGCTACCGCTAGCATGCTAGGTCGTCGCGCTCATGACTCATCGATGATGACATTGTCTGACCAATCAGTAGCCGGCAGTCAGTGACGTCATCTATTAGTATCGACTCAGCTTGCTTGGAACCAGAGCGGAGTTGGTACTAAAAATAGCTCGTTTGAGGGGGTACCGGGCCAGTGGAAACATGCTGCAAATCCAGTAGAGCCGAATAGAGTAGGGCCAAGGCGTGCTAGTGGAAAAGGGCCAATAGTCGGGCACATGTATTTCATGTAAATTAAATTGTTTTTAAAAAGGGCAAAGTTCCTAGCAACCTCATAACAACTTCAACCATATAGTCAAGCATGCAGCTCTTCAACCTTTCCTGTGCATCACTGGTCAAATGATATTAATAACCTCAATAATTTTTCACATTTCCTGGGCAGTTTCAGACTAATTGCAGGATCTGTTACACAGCTGTGACTGCTTCTATGATCCATTTAATCATTTATACACTATGCACTTAAGTTTTACAATCAAAGAGTGATAGAGCTTAATGATTGTGACCTCAAAGTAGATGGCTACAAACAGCGCTGCTACAATACACGTACAAAGAAAAAAAACATGGGCTTTTTATGTTGACCAGTGTCAACAGTGGACCATGGACACAGTAGATAACATGGTGACTTAGTTTCCCCATAAGACTCGTCAAAGTGTGCAAAGAGGAAAGGATAAATTCTTCTGCTTGAACGAGCTGGATAAATTCTGGGAATCTAATGTTTTTGCACCAGATGACACTGAGTCCAGTGATGATCTGCTATAGAGACATTCAGTAAGGTTAACCCGTTACTATTTGCATTGTATGTTGTATGGGCACTATCAGGGATACTGTGGGATCAAAAATGCTATCATTGAGTGGTACTTTGTCATCAGCCTGACTTTCATGTTAAAGTTATAGGCCTGTCACGATAACAAATTTTGATGGACGATAACTGTCCAAAAAATTATTGACAATAAACGATATTATTGCCAATATTATTTTGATATTTTTTCCCATTTTTTCATTGATGTAATTATGATATATGTCATAATAAAGTGAGTACAGCATATCAAAAGCAAGAAACTTTAATTTCTTAAGAGTATTTAACTGTAATTAGAAGTTCAAGATCTTTTAAATAAAATAAATGAAACAAAAAATATAACAAATTTAACAACAAAAAAGAGAAAAAAAAACAATGAAAATGAAATAGACTCTCTTTAAGGATAAATTGCATGTAAATAAAATTAATAATACTAATCAAAAACAATAAAAAAAGACCCTGTCTCTGTAAAGACAAAACGAAACTCATATAAAATAACACAACAATAAAAACTATAGCCTAAATAAAAGGGAGTTTATACAGTTCCTGAATTATTTGTAACATGTGCTTTCTCCTAGTCAATCCGTACTGTCTGTCAAACATTTGTAACATTTCTGGCTTTTCAACCGTACTGAATGGATGCATTTCTTATGCAATGTAGCGAACGACACCGTCTGTGAGCGCATCATTTTGCGCTTTTATTTAGATTTACTTTGCCGACCAAATGCCTCAGTAAGCGCGGACTATCAAGGAACTAGAGCTGCAACTATCGAGTATTTTTGGAATCGAGTACTCTGTCAATTATTTCTTCGAGTACTCGAGTACTCTAACAAAATATACTTTTTTGTTTTTAAACAAATAAATCAATTGTATACAATGCAACATGTTAGGGCTTTCAAAATGAGCAACCAAATGCCGTTTATTCCTCAGAAAAGGGTTTTTATTTTAACAACTTTCAAAGTTTAAACCAGTACTGGCTTAAAAAAAAGCCAATACAATACTGATTTACAAAGTAGTAATATAATTCTGCAATTATATTTGTGATGTGTTCTGGAGGGCATTGTGTAGTTTGGATTGAAATCCTTGATCATGTTCTTAAATCCTGTGTTCTCCACCATGGAAAGAGGACGCATGTCTGTGATGAGCATATTTAAAATGCTGTAACAGTAATAGTTGCAGCCCTAACGACGTGCTATCATGCTAAGCTACATGCTAGGCTAACTCTGTTTGACATCAGACACACTGCACTGTGTTTTCTTTTCGTCCCTTCTCGTAGTGACCATACACTTTGGACACTCTCTGCCATTTCTTCTGTGGACTCTCTCCTTTCTGTCCCTCTCTTTTCTCTTCCTTCATGATTTTACAAGCCGCGCAGCAGCGGAGGTAGCAGGCGCGTTGTGCCACAGAAATGACCGTCCGTGTCAAACACCGTGCACTGTATAGTAGTCCAGATATATATTTATATGTATAATTATATATTAAACGAGGCTTCGAGGCACAAAATTTAATTCGAGGATATTTTGTAATCGAGTACTCGCGAATATCCGAGGAATCGTTTCAGTCCTACAAGGAACAAGGCTCCACTGCACCTCCCCTTCTTCTTCTTCTTCGTCGCCACTACTTTCAAACAAATGTGACATATCGGCTCGTCTGTGTTCATGAGCTCATACCTTGTTCATTCTGTTTAAAACCAACACATTCCCACACTGGGGCTGCGGCAGCCGGTTTAAGAACCGTATCTTTCGTGCCATCACTCATACTAGCGTGTGTTTCCTCATTACTCCTCCGGACGCTCGCTTCAGCTGTTTCCGTGTGCACGCGCGAGCGGCCCCGTCTCCACCCCAAAGATTGTCAGACAGATGCTCGCTCCGCTATAAATCCGCTATAGAACCGATGCACCCCGGTGTTAAGAAAGATAGACGTAGTGAGCAATCTTCTCATTCAGCTTCTTTGGTCGAAAGAGAGGAGGAAAACAAACAGGGATGCACGTGTCAGTTTATCGAGGCCAACAAACTTACCGAGGACATTTTTATTTATCTTTCGGTTACTTGATTTATTGATTATCGTGACAGGCCTAGTTATTACACTACTACACCAATGTCATTAGCTTGCTTTTCAACTTGTTTGTGATGGTTGCTTGGTCAATTATTTCCTCACTGCAAAAGAGCCACTCCATGGATCACCTGGAAGCGAACTGAGATTCACATTGTATATATCTATTCAGCTCAAAAATATTGAGATGTAATCCCAGCCCTGCCTTTCTTGGGTGATTGGGTATGACATAGAAAAAAAAGAAACACTTTCTTAAATTTCATACTCTACCCCCAAATTTGGTTTTACCTTTTTTCCACGAAATACATTTTCTGATGAAAGAAAATAAGTTAATGTAAGTGTGAACACAAAGGAGGAGGGCGGAGGGAGGTACGGGGCTGCAAGCTACAGGTTCCACACAAATATGCCCGAGTTTTCTCAGAATTAGGGTTTTTTTAAGTATGCAAAAAAGACAGGGCTTATCCTCCCATCTGCAGCCTGGCACTTAAAATCTTTTCAGAGTTCTTAAGACCTTGAGCTGCATCCCCGACTTCAAAGAGAGCAGGTCCACAACAGACACTGTGCAATGTCTTAATAAATACACGCATTTGTGTGTGTGTGTGTCAACTGAGACAGAGAAAGCTTCTGGCAGCAGTGGGGGAGGAGACTCTGTGTCAGGCTTCTTTATTGCCCAGCAAAAGCTCCTGTCACCCCTCTGAGAAGATGAGCTACCTTGGCTGAGGACCCCGGGACCGCCAGGCTGCCCAGATAATACAGCCACCCACAGAAGAGGAGACGGACCAAACAAAGGAACTCCACTCCTCTCAGCTGTTTGCAAAAGGCAGACAGATGTTTCTCATCTCCGCTGTGATTCAAAATTAAGCAACTGCGCCGTTCTTTGTAAACTCTCAAAAAGATAAGAGGTGGCTCCAGTGGCGCAATATCAAAACTAAATTCATGGACATTAGGTTCTTAGGGTTGGGGACTGCACAAGGATTATAATAAAACTATTATATGTTCACAGCAAGAACACATCTGCAAAGACACAAATAAAATTGGCTGTGATTGCTACTGAATGGACCACTGACAAAAACAAACATAGATTAAGCTCTTGCCTTCAAGCATAATGAAGTTATGCCCAACAGGTTTATATGGAATTCTAAACACAGTATACATCTGTTGCTCTGCATTTAACAGAAAAACATCTCAACAGGACATCTAAAAACCCCACTGGGACGAAGAACAATGGATTTTTTTTTGTCAATTTGTAGAACTTTTGACCAAAAGTCTATTGAGTATATCTCTATTTATAAGTCTTGTTATAGTGTTATGTGTTTTTTTATTTAATAAACACATGCAATCCAGATCGGGTAAAACTGCCACTGAAAATGATAGCACCTGTTTTAATCTTTTCAGAGAAGTCATGTCCTGCTGTCATCTTGCCCCGTTTTTCTGCTCAACTATTGGCCCTTTTCCATTAGCCCTACTCTACTCGCCTTGTGCTGCTTTTCCATTAGCCCCAGTCGCCTGCCCAACAGCGTGCAGTGTCGCTTTAAACAGCTGAGCAGCACTGCGAAAACGTCATTTTGAGCGCGACACAACAATCTGTGGCTTTTTGTCACAAACCAAGTAAAAAAGGAAAGCAGAAGAAGGCTGCAGGTGGAAAGAAGAAATACCCCTTGAGAAGTACAGGAGAGTTTTGGAAGCTATACAACAGAATGAAGCCGAGGGCGAGAGCAATCCAGCTGCAAAGAAAAGATGTATGAGGGTAAGCTAACGGTAGCTACCGCTAGCATGCTAGGTTGTCGCGCTCATGACTCATCTATGACGACATTGTCTGAACAATCAGTAGCCGGCAGTCAGTGACGTCATCTATTAGTATCGACTCAGCTTGCTTGGAACCAGAGCGGAGTAGGTACTAAAATTAGCTTGTTTTAGGAGGTACCAGGCTAGTGGAAACACGTTTCAAATCGAGTCGGGCCGAGTAGAGTAGGGCCAAGGCGTGCTAGTGGAAAAGGGCCATATGAATGGGCGATCGTACTTTGGGCCACTTACAACCACTGTAGATGGGAGCTTGGCAAGATGGATCTGCCTGATTACAGATATTAAATTAGAATGAGCCACTGCAACCACAGCAAGGTTAAAATCAAGCTGTGCCTGCACTTTTTTTCAAACAGTGATTTAACACTTTGATGACATCTACTAGCCTTGTTTTCACAGAACTTATACTTCGAGATCAACCAGCAAAAACTTCACAAATTGATCTGTTATATGAGGCTGTAATTTCAGTGGTGAATATGAGCAAACATTGTTACATTGTTTACTTATAAAGCATTTATCTGCTGATTCTCTTACAACTCTACTTGAAGTTACATATTTATTTTTTGTTTGTATCAGTTCTTTCACTATGCTATGATAGTTTTACTCGTGTACGATTGCTGTATTCTACTTTCAAAAGCTCTGATGTGCATACTCATTTTCAATTAGTTCAATCATTTTATTTTTCTTATATTGTAGTCTACCACCTTTGCCGCTCCTGACTTTTGCTATTATTTGTGTTTGTTCCCATGCAACTACTCTGTGCTCTAGGAATTGCTACCTCACCAACTTTGATATGTATTACATAATGCATTTGTGAGGGACAATTTACTCACATGACCAGTATAACCTCTGTTATGTATTAAAAAGTAGCTTGATCTGAGTGGAATTCTGTGTTTAGCTCCTTAAATTGTGTATTACTGCATATAATTGAGTCAAAAGACAAACTTTAAAAAAAATTCCTTCTCATGAGAGATCTTTTTTTCAGCTAAATTTTAACAAACTGCATTGTGAATGATAGCATACTACAATTGCCACGATTTGACCGACTGGCAACAAGAGCAAAACCTAATGTTGTCTTTGTGGTTATCAAATCTGTCTATCCCTGATGTGAAGACTCAGTGCCAACATAGCCAAATGCCTGTTACTTGGTCCTCTCTCATAAATATATTGACAAATGACATAAGAAAAGTTGCATAATATCTTAAGTTATCATGAAGAACATTTCATAGGTAATACAGACCTTTACAGTATGATCTTGCATGTAAGAGGGATTCAGCCTTTCAGTGGCAGGATGACCTGGTGGTGAGTGAGCTTATCTTAACATAAGACACCACAGGACTTCCAAGTGTATGTGCTGTCAAGACCCTACACTGCTCAAAGACCGAGTAAGCCATATGCTGGAACCAGCCAGCTTTAGGGATATGTAGACTATGTGGATCTCAAGTAAAAAACGATCCAAAATATTGATGGATGTTAAATGTATGGAATACTGCCGCAATGGCACAAATGGGTTGGCAATTTTGGAAAAGTGGGTTTCCTCTACCTGTCCACACACACTGTCGAAGTGTAAGTGCAATTTTGACAGTGTTAGGAAACTGATCGCTAATTTTAGCATTTCCTTACGTAATTAATCTGTTAAAATGATTTTTACTTATTTGTGATTATTTTTCTTTAGCTAACCCATTGAGGTACTAAAAAAAAAGGTGCTCGCTATTCTGGTTTCACATATTGCAGATTTATGCATCCTGAATGAGCTGCTTAAATTATTTTGGTTGGCAACTTATTTGCAGAATTTCATTGCTACATAAAGTAAATAACGTTGATAAATATACATTGCTGCACAGAAATTTCTCTCACTCACAAAAATGCATTTGCAAAACGAATTCTTGCAAATGTCTTAATTCCACAATGAAGTTGTCAATGACTGGCAAATTGTATTTGTCCAAATGTCCAAACACTGTCCAAGACTTCAACTCCTCTTCTTTGGCGTTGCCAACCACTTTGTGTATTTCAGACAGTGCTCTCCCTCTCTCATTTGGCTAGAAGCACTGTAGGTAAATTATTGTTGACGTTCAAAATTTCACAATTAGGTTGGCAACATACTGTATTTGCAAAGCGCCATTGCTAAATGAAGCAAATTAAGTTGGGAAATGTAATTTCATTGAATATTAATTATGTAGAATTGCAACATACTCCCTGAAACTACTGCCCATTTGTCCAAATTGTGACCAACATTGTCAACAGAACTGTCAACACACTTGTGCAAATTAGAGCCCTATCTCCCGTTTCTGGTTAAAACATGACTGTAAATGTTATATTTTCTCCTAAATGGAGAGAGTCTTGTATTGATATTAGGCCAGAGCTTCCAAATAACTAAAGTCTCCTCTATAGCTCGTGATGTGATGGCTAAGCATCTTTGTTTGACGTAACTTTTCACCATTGCAGTCAGTTTGAAGGCTTTCTATCCCTATATAGTCAGTCTGAAGTGAAGAAGTTATGAGCGTACATTTATAACAGCTGTAAAGACAGTCCTATAGGGACTTTATGTACAGTTTGCATTGATATATTTGCACAGCACCATTTAAGTGGACGCTGCGCAGACTTGAAAGTTGCTTTATGTGCATTTAGACCTCACTTAATAGCGAGAGTGTATAATTACTGCATGTTAAATCTCGTTGTCATTATTGTGAAACCACGTTACCTGGGCCATCTGATCCGGAGAGGGGTGAATTCAGCTTGGGTCGCTTTGCAGTGGGGGGTCCGACATCCAGCAGATTGTCAGCCATCCTGGTTGGTAAATTTTATGAATGGACGATGTTGTAGAAAAATATCAGTCGGATCACTTCAACCTGGCAGGCTCGGGTTCGTAAAAATTGGCCAATTTCCCTATCCTTACGCATGAAGCAGCGATTTAACTGTTTTTGTTGAGTGGCAGACAGGCGAAACGCTGCCTGGTGTAAAGGCTTCAAAAGAAAGGCAACAGCGCCACGCTTCGCCACCGAAGATCACCCCATGATAATCCAACACCCAACACCCACATAATTATCCTCAATAATTACGTCCAAAAATTATTTATGTTGGAGAAAAATAAATAAAATTCAATCATAAAATATGACAAGCGGCGTGGGCGAATCCCTTTCTCAGTAGATCGACAGTTTCACGTCCGTACGGTTTCATTTTTTTCGCAGCCGAAAGAAGCAGCCATAAAATATTTCACTTGCTTAAATAAAAAGAGCAAAAATCGAAAAATATTTTGTATGGAGTGGATTATTTTTCTCGTTGCTGTCTCCCGGTAAATACAGCGACTCGAGACGGAGATACGGCGAACAGCGGCGCTCTCTAAAAGGGAAATCAAATATACACTGGGTTCTCCAGACGATAATACTCAATGTTACCATCACATGGTGGCATTTAAGGTCATCGGAAGAACAAATTCTTCGATTTTCTGCATGAAAATGCCGTTTGGGTCTGCTCAGGGTCGCTCCGGTCGGTTTTTAAAATTAATGCTCCCCCCGAAATCCCGATTCTGAGCCGCGTCAAGATGGCGGCTGTTGATTCCTCCGATACAAAAAAAAAGTTTTTTTTTTCTTCCCAGCTAGACTGATGGGGGAGGAGGGAGAGGCGTCGCGCTGTGACGCCCTGACGTAAACCTGTGTCCAATTGTGCGTCATGTGGACGTACGTTCGATTGCCTCCGGGGAAGGAATAACCCAAAAAGTGGAACTTAGCTGAAGTTACCTGCTATAAACTTACAGATATAACTGTGACAGAGATATATATATAAGAAGGAGTTATTACCATACAGTCACAAACAGTGTTCCTTGTGAGTAATTTGGCTTTGGGTAATTATGCTTAGGTTTACTAATAGCAATGTCTTAATGTAACAAACTACAGATTTACACCTAATATAAAACCCAAGTCTTAAGGCAAACCATTTTCATAATTGTGCATAATAACTGTCATAATTGCACCAAAAGTGTCCCAGTGTTCTGCACAAGTTTATTCATATCTCATGCCAAAAGTTAGCAGCGAGAAAGACGTCTTACTTTCAATTATTTACATAGCATAATCGTGTAAAAAAAATCATTTTAAACAGTTGTGTTTTATAACATTTTTGAGAAGTGCTGATTTGATTCCCATTATGGTCCTTTGGAGATTGTTAAAGGTACAGAATTGCAGCTGTATAAGAGAACTAACCAACCTAAAAATACTCAAAGTGCTCAAATTCCCACACCTATTGCCTAAAAGCATGTATGTGTTCCTTGCTACACCCTTTACAGAATATCATTCTATTCATAAATGTTTGACATTTTTGTGTAGGCTACTACAAAAAAAGAGAAAGAAAAGAAATTCAAAGTCCCCAAAACTATTAAAATTGTCATATATTAATCAAACTGTCTACAGGATCAACCCCCTAAAAATGATAGTTCCACTGCTGACTGCTTCAAACATTAAAATAAAACTATAAGGTCTTCATTTAAAATAGGATGGTAATATTACAACAATTTGGTTTAACTTCTACATTATCCAAGGAGGTTCTGGCAAGTAACTGATGGAGTATTAATTTGGGTATAATACTCTCTTCACTTCAAAATAAAGGTAAATTATACATTTTTGGAATGTGCACAATTTATGTTCTGTCAAAGTCAATAATTTGCTCTCTCCAGTTGGCAAATTGGGACAAAAATTCTAATTCTAGAATCCCACCAACACAAAACACATTTCACTTGACAACCACACTTTATTACACTGTATGGGACATTTTGCTGTCAGTAGTTATGAGCAGCCCACCACCCTAACAAATAATTCTAGGCAAAACACTGATATGTTCTCTTTTTATTAATTTGAAATGCAGACAAATTCCTGCACACTGCCTTATTGTACAAACATTTATACTATTTTTAACAATTCACAAATTTATCTTTCAAATTTGTCTCAAAGAAGCATAAGGGGAAAAACATGAATTAAGAAGTGACTTTAATGCCTTGGTAATTAAATAGTAATGAGCTAAATAAGGAGCATTTATGTCTGCAGAAAACACAAGTAAACCGAACTGTAAACAAACCCAGTGCCACAAACAGTAGGCTATATTATTCATCACAACAGTCGAGTGGTCTTCAAGTGTCTACTCCTTGTCAAATTCATTGGAAATAAACTCCTGAAAAAGTCAGATCCCAAAAGTATGGCATTAAAAAATAACCCACCCTAAAATTCTTGACAACAATTTAGGCAAAATGTATAGACCCTTACAGCTAAGGCAAAAAAATCTCATCCTGTGCTATTTTCTATGTGATTAATGTTATTGCTTTCATTACTTAACAAGCAACATTCTTTGGTTATGCATGTTTGTGCAGGAGCCAAATTAAACAGCTTAATTAAAGATGGAATCATTTTGATATGCTGTGATGGAGATTACTTTAACAACATTTTTCTTATTCAACTTGTCAAGTATTAAAGTTTCGGGAAAAAAATATATTAAATCAAGAAATCATCACAAAAAACCTGCTGATAAACATCCATAATAAATAGAAACTGTTGCATACATACAAATAAAGAAATTTAAAAGAAAAAACTTTCATGACTTTCAAACAATGCTGATTCATCGTATTCATGCCTGTAGGGTTGTTTTGGTAATAGATGTGTTTCAAATGTAAAAACTCAAGTTGCAAATGTAAAATAAGTTTAAATGTTAACTGACATTGAATGGTGAGATACTAAATAATTACAAGTACCCTGATGTTTCATTTGAAGAGCATTATTAATTAATTTTATAATCAATCAGTCTATCAGTTAATCAAATCAATTAGTTATTTATCAAATTTAACTATTCCTTTGATAATATACAAATTATTCCATGTTAAATTACAAGAAAATGTGTCCAAATCCACTGTGGAAATGTTAAAATATTCTATATTCCTTATTCATAACACAGAAACCTGAATATATATTTGGATTGTGGAAATAATGTGTGGACATCCTCTAGGTCGTAGGAAAATTATTTATCAACATCTTTTAGACATTCAAGACCAAACTTCCAACTGGCTTGTTAAAAAAAAATCCATACTCCTAAATTGACTCTCACAGTAAACCACATGCCATGAAGAGGCTATAAATGCAACCCAACAACATTTCCCAGCGACTGAATTTTATTCAATTTAAACCTTCATTTGTATATCTATCAGCGTGCTATGTACAAAAACTTCATGAGCAACAATTCATCTAAAACAGTAGGTAAGAAGCTACTGAAATACTGCTGACTCTCCATTTAATTATACTAAGAATTAAGTGTATTTTGATAGAAGCTTAACTGTCAAAACATTGATTTAGTTGATAAAATTGATTAAAATATTCTTGTTACAATCCTGCTAGAATTAGAGCATTCCTATAAAAAACACACACACACAACCTCACTTTTCATTTACAAACAGTCGTACAATATTTTACATACATGCAGGCAAAGAGAAAACACAGGAAACCACGACTTTTTTTTTAAAAATGACCCACACTTTAAGATTATCTTACTTTAGTACATGCGATATAAATAATAGAAAATGCTCAGATACTATACATTAAAAAGGCAAACTGTACAAAAAAAAGTGAGTGTCTTGTGCAAATGTGTTTCAACAGTTAATCTATGAATGACTCTTCAAGCACAACAAAATAAGCAAATTAGATCCAGAGATATCGCAGGCAAAGACAACAATGACACTCTTTGGCATCAGTTTTTCTGTGTTCCCAATCTGCTGGTTTCCAAAATTCACTTACATCTAAATGAATCAAAGCAAAAAACTATTTCACATCTGAAGCTGAAATTGAAAGAGGAAAAAGCAAGTAACAATCCAGATTCTTCATTGACACCTCTGTGTGTGCTCCTATACAATAATTACTAAGAAATGCAAATATTGAACATAAAAATAGTCCATATGTCTACCTTACACTCAAGTACCATAACCTCTATAAGTACATAACCTTTGTTTATTACAACAATCACTGTTTAAAACATCTCTTTTTTTGTTTAAAATGAAAAGAAACAAAAATATATTTTACTGGGACAAGGGTTGTGTGCTCATTAGCATATATAACTGTTTTTCCTTTTAAAAAAAACAATATCGACACTTAATGCATATTAAGAAACCAAGTTCCCCTTCACAATAGGCCTAAATCATATATAGTA
Source organism: Scarus forsteni (assembly GCA_036419115.1). Taxonomy (NCBI): domain Eukaryota; kingdom Metazoa; phylum Chordata; class Actinopteri; order Labriformes; family Labridae; genus Scarus; species Scarus forsteni. Next base: position 13,892,247 of record JAZDUH010000342.1, read on the forward strand.
CACAGCTTAAGGCCAAACAAAAAGAAATCTTAAGCTGTATAAGGCCAATTTTCTAAAATATTACATTAAAAGGCACTGCTTGAATCTCTTGGCCCTTTAAAAATAAGTTGGTGAAAAAAAAAATTTCATGCCTGAAAAAATGTGAATGTTGTAAAAAAAAAAGATTTTTAAAAATCCATAATTTTAATCCAAAGTCTGAAACTTTCATTAACTACATATTTATTCAAAACAAAGTAAATTACTTCAAGCCTTTTTATATATTTTAATTGTATGTCAACTGCTCAGCAGTGCTGGGATGTCATGTTATCTGCTGACATCCCAGCATTGCTGGGGCATCGGTGGTGCAGTTGGATAATGCGCTTGGTCAGTGATGCAGGTTCAAGCCCAGCTCCGGGCAACACATGGCGATGTGTCCTTGGGCAAGACACTTAACCCCAAGTTGCTCCCACTGCTGCGTCAGTGGCGTGTAAATGGGCCTGAAGGGGTGTGAATGTGTTAGAGATACTGATGGATAACTAACATAAAAACTCTGAACCATCAGTGAGTGAATGTGACAGTGAATGGGTGTGAATGGGTAGGTGTGACCTGCGGTGTAAAGCTGCTTTGAGTGGTCCAAGACTAGAAAAGCGCTATATAAGCTCAAGTCCATTTACCATTTGGTGTTGGGCTGGTGTATTTATAAATTCCAAAGTGAATGCAACTATTTACCAGCATATTTAAACATGCTAAAAGCCTTAGTCAAACAAGCTTTTAGGAGATGCTGATCTCAATTTCTGAAAGGACATGGCAATGGTCTAAAGTGCCAAAAAAACTACAGTGCTGAGTCCCACAAAGTGTTTCTCAAAGTATTAGCCCCTTGGTTTGCTCAACAGGTACAACAGGAGGGCATGAAGAGATTGTAGACAGTGACTAAAAATCACTAGCATAATTAAAATCACTTATTAAATGATCCAAATATAATTGGTTATTTTTTTAAGTAAAAGAATTAGCAGACCACAGCCAGACAGCTCGACCTAGGCCCATATTCTGGCTTTTTAACTTAATGTTGTTATAAACAGAATCAATTTTTACTATTTAGCTGGAGCTGATTAAATTGACAGCACTGCATAAAATATCATATAAGACACCCCCTCTCTGACAATAAGAACTTATCTGTTTTGAAAACATTAAAGTTAGGAGACAATTTGTGGAGTCACAAAGCACATCTAAAAAGAGAATACTGCATGAAAAATAAGTTTTCACATTAAAATGACCAGTTTACAATGCAAAAAATAAATTGTATGTACTTAAAGTCTCATGTTATGGTTATTTGTGATATATGTAGTCCCGTTTTATTTGCAGGTTTCTGTTTGGGGCCACAGCATCTTCATGTTTGGGAGAATCAGTGGGGTATTGACAATATGAAGATGAGAGACAGCAGACCATACAAGGGTATATAGATAAGTTGAAGGTAACTATCACAGGAATCTGGGCTTTGTAACATCTCATACTGATTGCAAGTGTCATACTGCATCGAGCTATGTCTAAGTATTAAGTGCATGAATGCACACCCTACTCAAAGGGTTAAAATTTCTGTATTATAAATCCTTCGGGGTTGTGGTGACAGCTTAGGCTTTAAGGGCTTTCTTTGGGATCCAGAAAGGTGCTGGTTCAATTATGAGTCAAGCATGTGGGAGGTGCCCGTCCACTTCCCAAGTACTACTGAGATATCTCTCAGCAATGCATCCGATCCCCAGATGCTGAGGTGGTAACTCTTCCTGGGCACCAACCATCACTCTGTCATGTCTCCATGAGTGCATTTCTTTGACACCTGTTTGCAAATGTATTTCTCAGCCGATGCGTGTGTATTGTTGAATAATAAGGTTGTGGCCGGCCCATGCTGGGCCTGGGCCCTCTGTGGCATGTCTTTCCCCATACTTTTGACATCTTCTGGCTCCATCCAAATACAAATAGTGTCCCTTTGAGGGATTGTTGATGTTTACTTTTGGCCACCTTTTGACTGGTGTTGTGAAAAATTGCAATATATTGTGACACTTCTCCTTCTTTTAGATTGGTCTCATGTAATATGTTCATAGTTGATATTTTTTCTTATTAACAGTAAGCCCTAACCATTTGTTTGAAAAATGCTTGAAATATTGCACTTTCAATGTTATGAATCTGGAATAAACAAAAGTTTACTGAATAAAATTACAAAACAAAACATTTTGCACAATATCCTACTTCTAAGACATACCTGTAAGACCTAGAAGGTTCATTGTTTATTGAGAAGTGAAAGTGAGTAAAACAAGGCTAAAAACTAAAAGGAGAACCAGGAATGGGTTAGAAAGCATAAAAATAAGACAGAATACATTTTTTGGTAAAACAGTTTTTGCCTCTAAGCACAAAACCCTTTGAGATAAAAAAAGGAAGAAAATGTACAGTAACAACATGAGAAATGCACACTTTAATCCCCTTGATGTGACACATGAGCTGGAAATTTAAAAAGCAAAGAGAGTAATAATACCCAAAGTAATACATATGGTGCACTGTTGTTATTTTAAGGTTCATGCCATTGAAAATATAAAGCAGTTAGTGCATTCAGCTGTTCAATTATATTAAAAAATATCACAGGGTATTTCACATGAACAGTTCAAGTTTTGTGTGACAGAAAAAACAACAAAACACATTTGTTAAGATTGGTAACATTCCACTTTGATTATTCATGTTTTAAAAGCATGAGCGACTAGCACAGTGTAATCCATAGCAAACCTAGGTTGTTGGTTTCTCTACTCAATCTAAAATCACAGCTAAAGACACGCCACAGTTACAGCAGTGCCTGTCAGAAATCATTATAATACTCTTTTCACTTATCACAGTTTGAGTCCTTTAAAAGACTAGATCATATGGGACGAACAACACCAAGAGTAAGCCTTGTCCATGAGTGCTGCTGCTGTTGTTAGCATGCTGATTAAAACGGGCAGGGAGGCCTTTATGCCTCTGTACTGAGGCAGTACAAAGATTGAAAAAAGAGGCCAGAGACAAAGCTGCTGAATTTCCAAAAGAAGACTTTTTTGCAACTGCATTCCAGAACTGTCTGTCATTCTGCAGTTACGCTAAATCATTCAACTAATGAGCACTTCTCCATATTAAACCCTGCATGATTTCCACAGACACACTGTTAACATGCAGATACACCCACACAACATGCAGCTCTTCATTGTCTGCCCTTAAAAGGAACCTTACATAAATAATGTCGACTGGATAGATTAACAGATTAACAGTAATGTCTTTTATATGTATGTTGAACCAAAAATGCATAAAATGTTAACATTTTAAGAACATTTCAACCAAAAGTATTGCCTGATGGTTTTATGCCTCCAAGATGAATAAAAAGGCCGGGTAGTAAAGTACAGTGGTGGGTCAAGTAGGTGGTTCAAGATTATGGAAAAAAAAAAAGGACCAGGGACCACAACATTTTAATTTGAAACCTTACCAGAAAATCCTTGAGTCCTATGACAAGACCTATGACCTTCAAAATCCAATCACTCTTTCTTTGAGTGTAAGAGGTAATTTGTGCAGTTTGACAGAAACCAATGAAAGCATGTTTGGCACATTGAGTTCATTAGAAAACAATGAACTTAAGACATCACATCTATGACCTATGGCCTCCAAATATCTAAATAATTTATCCTAGAGTGAACCTTTGTGTGAAGCTCAAAGTCAATCCGTACATAAAGCAAAGCATCCTTGAGTTACCAAATTTACAATTATTCTATTCAAGCAAGGGACAAACATGAGTAATATTGACTTTAAACCTTGCAAATGTAACATTTTCATCCTTAAACCTTCATGAGCATTTAATAAAAAAATTTGAGGAGAAATCCTAAAAGCACTTGTGAGATATCACATTCACAAGATCCAATTTACAGGCAAGACATGAACATGAAGCTCACTGACCTTGATCTTTTACTAATAGAATGATTTCATCCTTTATTCATAGTGAATTTTTTGTCAATTCTTAAGAAATTAAAGCCTCTTTGAGACACTAAATATATAAGATTTCATTTTAAAGTAATGGATAAAGATGAGGCTCAAAGACATTGCCTTTGACCTCCCAAGTCTTCGGTAGGTAATCTTGAATCAGAATGGATATAAGTACAAAATTTGGAGGAAATGCCCTATTGCACTGCATGATATATATTCTGTTCACAAGCAAATAAATACTATGGTGACCTTGTCATTTGACCTGTGACCCCTTACAACAAACATTGTCATCCTTGATTCTACACAGATATTTGAATAAAGTTTGAAGAAAATCTCAAAGCATTTATTAGGTATTGCATTTAAAAATAACAGGCGGAATTGCAGTACAGGTGTACAACCTATATGCCTCTGGCCTTGGTTTTTCCCATGTAGGCTGCCGCTGGTGTGCAATGCAGTCTGGGACAGTTGCATTTTCCTGCTTCCCACATCTTTTCTTATAGAGCACCACCCTTAAACCATTTTCCATCTTAAACTCAGAGCCTTTTTAGTGTAAAGGGCAATCAGGAAGTATTTGATGTAATGTAGATCAGAGTAGGTAGAATCAGAAAGACGTGGGACTGAGGACAGTTTCACCATCTGAGGTCACAACGCAGACTACCTTGCATAACCGGAGAAGCTTATGAGAATCTGATATTAAGACTAAAGGGACTGTCTTTTAGCAGTAGGAACTATAGGCAGATATAAATGGTGTCTTGTGATAGGACTCATGATGTACTTATTAGCCAAATATGAATCATTTAGCAGTAAAGAATCCTGACTGATACCTTACGAAAAAACACCAAGACACTGGAGATAATCAGAGTCTGAGCTGACATGATTAGCCTTCCAACATTTGAGAGCTGGTTGGCCAAGGGAGACTCTCACTATGGGTGTTTAAGCTGACTATATGTGGACAAACCTGCATGGAAGTGAGGTTAATACACAGAGCCAAACAGACAGTGTGTTTGCAGTGATTCAGGTAAGCTCAGGTAACACTCTCTATCATGTTATTTGCAGAACCTGAGAAAAGGCACTAAATTAAAGTCCCATTGTCCCTAGAGTTTGGTTATAATCTTTAGCTGGGGTTAGTATAGCAGTGTAACAATCTGTCAAAACTTTCTCAAAATTTTAAATTTAGAATACCTCTTTAGTATAGATGTATATAATAGAAACTAATGTTAACTAATGAGGTCAAGTGTCTAAATATGCAATGCTTCTTCTAAACTGTATTGATTAGTCTCTTCTGCGCTCTTCATGGGGAGTTTACTAATACTTTGAGCTGTAATGTAGTTCAATGGCAAGTAGAGGGTCAAGCAGAAATAATAAATAATGAGAAGAGGACATTTTTTGCATTAGGAACTTGAAAGTTGAAACAAACAACAGAAACACATAAGAAGATAAGACAAAAGTAGAAATGTCAGAAATGATATCGATTTTGTAGTTTTGAGAATAAAGTAAAATGTTGAGAATAAAGTTGAACTATCAAGAAAGAGTTGTTTTATTTTAACTTGGCTCCTCCAAACAGCGAGTTACTTCCCTGAAGAGCTAGAATTTGACTTTATTTCAAATTTAGATTTGATAGGCTGGAGTCTATCTAAGCTGTCATTGGGCGAGTGGCAAGGTACACCTTTAACCGGACGCCAGCCAATCACAGGGTCCCATAGAGAGACAGACAACCATTCAAACTCATTCTTATCTAAGAGCAACTTAGAGTCACCAATTAACCACCTGAGCATGTTTTGTGGACTGTGGGAGGGAGCCGGAGTGCCTGGAGAGAACCCATGCATGCACAGGAAGAACATGCACATTTTGAGGCCCCACCCAATCTTCTTCTTGCTGTGTGGCATGTGTACTACCTGCTGCGCCACAGTGCCACCTGCTTGCCTTTTAATAAAATGAAAAATGAGGAGTAATATGGTGGGCTCATGGTTTGATATAATGTCCCTGAGCAATATAAATTTACCCAGGAACATTAAATAATTGATTTTATGCAGGATACTAAATATTAAATAGGCATTTAAAAGACTGAATATGACACTGGTATCTTTAACTTTTGATGATTGTTCACATTATTTATCATTAAAGATTACTAAACATGTGAGATACATACATGCATCTTTAGAATTTTATTTATCTGTAAAACTTAGCTGACATGTACAACAGTCATACTTTTCAGATTTCTGTAATGGCTCTAGGTGCGAACAATGGTTTAAGAGGTTTTGCATTAGCACATTACATAAACTTTGACCTCATGCAGGCCCTAGTTTGAAAGAAAACAGATAGCTTCAAATGTGATCCAAGTTGCATTTGTTGTTTTTATATTGCTGTGAATATAATTATTAAACAAAGAATAATAAAAATAATTGGCCATTTACTTCAAGCTCTGTGGCAGTACATTAAGTCTTGATTTCGAAAATCCCACAGGCACCTCAAAAGTGCCAGGTGTTTGTGGGGAGCCGTGTTTCAGAACATTTTCCCTTTAACAACATTTTGATTATTCTTTTCATTTCAACTTAGCCCTGACTTTTTTTTTACTTTATTCTCAGAAAATTATTTCATTAAATGCGTACTGAAAAAATGATTCCTCTCTCATTTCTTTCTCATACCTGACACAAATGCTCCTCTATATATTTCCTCTCTCTCAACATTCTTCAATGTTGTAGCACTTTCTGACTGTAAGGTCAGTTTTGCTGAGAACGTTTTTGATAAAAAGGCAAAATATTGTAGCAAAACATAGTTTACGTACTAAGTAAAATTGTAATAAAAGCGAAGCAGTATTTCCAAAAAAGATTGCTTATATACATTTTTCCCTTTTTGATATTTCTTTCTTACTCAAAAAGGCTTAGTGTACACACTATTCTATTCTAAAGGCACTTAAAAGATATATGAAATAAATGATTGAAGATTAAAGGTGTAGTAATAATCAAGTAAGTTAACTGGAGATGATGCAATCACTAACAGGCAAAAGATTTAAAGTTTCACAGTTTCCTATCTCCATTATGCGTTTTCTACCCGACATTAGCATTATGGTCTAAATCAGAGGTTCTCAACTGGTCTAGCCCACTCAAATATATTTAACAAAAAACTTTACAGGAGTTGTAACAAGCTTATGAATGAACAAATAGACAAGATAAAACGCACACATCAAAAGAGTGCAATGGGTACTTAGCATTGTGTTGGCTCTATCAACAAAAAGCCTGTAGGTTTTTTGCAAGGGTTCTAAAATGTTTGATGGAAAGACAATTGCTAAAAAAAGCCCTGAGGCATTTGTTTTATGTAAAGGGTTTGCCACAACTCGTTTAAAGGCCCACAATCTCTAAACACATTAAATGCAGCTCTGCCTTTTGGGCCTCAATCTACCAGTTGAGAACCTATAGCCAGGACTTCGCCCCCCACTGACAAAACCATCCAGTCAGATTTACAATAGATCCATCTGTTCCCGAAATGATGCAGAAATGAAGCCTGTTGGAATCTCTCTCTGATTCTACTCAAATGTACAGCAATTTATGAATGCCTTGTGGCTGGAACAAGTGCTTAAAGGGTAGAGGATTAATGATAGATGCGCATTAAGTAACAAAACTCCTAAAGTTTCGTGAACTCTCCAACATAAATGTCATAATCTTCACATTTGTCCTTCTGGGCATCCTTCAAGGATATTGTTGTTGATTCTTTAAGTCTGTTTTGTGAGTTGGAGGATGAGATGTTGAGCTGTTTCTTATTTGCAGAAGCAGGAAGTCCTTCTCTGTTGCCAGGTAAAGATGTCATGCCACCATGTGACATAGATCGCCTTGCAGTGGAGGTATCAGAGGAGTGACGTCTGTCACAGCGATCCATACCCTTCTCCTGGCTAAGTCCTGTTGCTGGAGAAGAACCAGCACTGGCGCTTGGAACCAGAGTTTTGGAGCTACTTGTGTTTATACTGGTTGTGGGCACCATACTGGCGATTTCATCAGTTGGTGAACGTCCAATGCTACCATCCACCTGGGCACGGATTTCTGGGGAGACTGAGAGTTGATACTGTGGCACAGGCCCGCTATCACTGCTCTTGGGGTACAGGAATGTCTTCATCTGACCTTTACCTTTGACATTTACTGTGCCACGATAATCAAACTCATAATCCATGCCACTGAGCACACAATAACTCTCCTCACTGACCTGGACACGGCACTCCACGCCTGTAGTGTCCATACGACTAGCTATGTTGACTGTGTCACCCCAGATGTCGTAAAGAAGCTTGGTGGTGCCAATCACTCCAGCTGTGAGAGGCCCGTGATTGAATCCAATGCGTAGCTTGAAGCCAAAGCCTAGCATGTTCTTATTGAAGTCATCTACCACACGCATCATTTCCAGCGAAAACTCGAAAAGAGCCCGAAGGTGAGCATGAGGATGTGCCGCATCCGCACACTGCTGCGCATTAAGTCCTGCTGCTGCCATGTACGTGGCACCGATGGTTTTAATCTTTTCTATATTTGTAAAGGCTGGTTTGCGTAACAACTCGTCAAAGTCTCCAATTAGCTCATTTAGCACACGGTAGCACTCCTTACCTCCCTCATAACTTTCCTCATAAAACTCACTGAAGTTCACAATACTGGCAAATATCACGCCCACATTGTCGTGGTTCTTGGAGTAGCTCTGTGTGACCTTTAGCTGCTCGGCCACATGGATAGGGATGATGTTGCGCAGCAGCCAGTCAGCCTGGTCCCTCATGTTCTGGATCTTGATGCGATGTTGATCAGCCTCCACATTGCCATGATAATGCAGGCGGTAACTGACCTCAAATTCTCGGTTAAGGAACCACACCAGCAGTAGGAGAAGGAAGAAGGCCACACAAGCTTCAGGAGCTAGTAAGTCCTGCGGGCTGGGCTCAGGGTCTAGGTCTGCCAAACTCTTGGATATGATAATAGAGTTGTTGCTGCTGCTGTTATTGCCCTGGTCACCTGGCCTCCTAGAAAGCACAAGACAGAAAGAGGTGAAGGTGGTAAAATGGAGTGCCAGTACACAAGAACTGTAATATTTGACAAACTCACTATCTGCAATTAGGGAAATCCAAAAAGCGGGCCAAAAGAAAGGCTAACTCTCAGTTTGTCTGCTCTTATCTTTTCTCTCCTGTCCTCTTTTTCTACATGAAAATGGGGAAATGGGGCTGAGGGTTGCATAGGGCAGAAACCTAGTTCGACAAGAGCTAATATGAGCCTTCAACAAGGTGCCTCACACAAGCTCTGCCTCCCCCATCCTCCAGTGGAGTTCTTTCCAGACTTTTCTCTGTATCTCTTTTTTCTATTAAATACTATACGATTGCAGTTAGTGTAATGCTGGCAGCTGGAGTAACACTTTTATGTGTGGACAATTAGTGACAATGGGCTTGGGAAGGTGGCATCAGCATTATCACAACAGAGGCTCTGGAGCCTTGGTCTGTTGTAGAGAGTTATGTTGTTTGGGCAGTGATGGCCATGCAACAAAGAGATGAAGTAGGAATAAGAATTGGAATTGGTGTGGTGGGCGGTAAGTTGGTGTGGAGGGGGTTGGCTCTGGGGCTCCAGCGTTCATGACCTGGCTTTTTGAAGGTGCTGTGGGACTAACTGCAGCTGAACACCACCCTGCTTGATGGAAGGTTCCAACTTGATTTACCTAAAAAATGTCTGGGCTCTTGCTGCCCATCAGTCTACATAGTTGATTTGGAGGACCCATGAGGGATATTGAGGTAGAATTTGCGTAAACACAGCCTGGGTCTGTTGAAAGTGGCACTACTGTGAGCTATGAGAGATGTGGTATGTTTTGTGATTTATCAACACTGCATTGGGGTTTTGGTGAAGTAAGGGGTGCCCTAACTGAGTGCTACTTCTTTGATTATGACAAGAATCTAGTGATTCTTTCAAAATACTGACCTGGAGCAGAAGCTCATTTGTCACAATCGACAAGTGGCTGGAGAAATCAGGTCTTCTTCAAATGAGAAATTAAACCGTCTTTTTTTGTACTATCAAGGTAAATATACTTCACTAGCCTAATCTAGTTAAGAATCATAAGCCCTACAGCATATTATAGGCTAAAGGCACTTGCTCCAAGCAATAGAATGGAAAATTGTTTGGTCTAGTTAAAGAGAACACAACCAGTCATGTTGTAGTTGGATGTAAGGGGTTGGTGGGAGTGAAAAGTGTAAGGGTAAAATTTTCATCTCAAACCTGAGCTGCCACTAAATAAAAAAATGGGACTCAGAGAGGTTGATGAGATTGACAAGGACTGTGTGTGCCTTTCTCAAATGTTTTGAGGGATCTGTTCTGAAAAATAGCCCTCCAAAAGCTCCATACTCAGGAAGAAAAACTACGGTAAAACCTCTAAGTTGTGTTGAATGTGTCCCTTTATTTGACATGATACATCATCTCCTCTGGCTTTAATGCTCTCATGATGCATTAAATCTTTATCAGGATACATCTAGCCACTCAAGTGTTAACAAATCATTATACCTTGTTTATGGGGCCTGTGTTGAGCCTTCCTGTGCACTAATCAGTCTAAGATCTTGTCTTGAGCTATTTATGTTAACAGTTGGGTTGGCGTTGATTTTAAAGAATATGTCAGGTCTGCTGTAAATGCCAGCTTTATTAATGTTTTATTTCAGCCCTGATTGCCACTATCCCTGTTAGCATCCATCACATTTGGACACAAGACTGTATAAGTCCACCCTTTCCTCACCATATTTCCAATTGTGTATCATACAGACAACAAAAACTGCCACTAAAATTATTGCTTGTAAATCACGGTTCATGGTTCCATGACAAACTGTGCTGACTTACCAGAAAAGCAGACCTTTAGCAACCCTGCAGGAGATAAAAACAAGCAGCAAAATTAAGTACATTTGGGTAAAAGGATTTATAGCGAGTTTGACTCTAGAAAACCCTATACAGTAGGAAAAAGTTCAGGAATATCTTTATGTTTGGGATAATCTTTGATAGATTTTTGAAAACGCATTAGATAATTTACTATATGATAAAGACAAATTACAGAATTTAGAGAGGGGAAAAAATGTAAAAATATGAGTTTTTCTGTTTGCTCACCATACAGTCTTTTATGTATTTATTTAAAAAAATCTATCTTGCTGGTTGTTCTAACATATTATTATGTATGATTATTGCACTATTAACTTCACCCTTCCAGTTCCCTCAGATCCAAGTATTTTAAAAAGGAAGGGATAAAGAGCTGTATCTGATCTTAGACAGAGACTTTTCCTATTTTAAACTGAAATTAAATCCTTCATTAATAAAGGTCCCACTGAGTGACATGATTTTAAGCCTGCTCCAAGGTTACCAAACATACAGTATGTGGAGCAGACTGAAAACTCTGGCAACTCCAAAAAGCTCTAAATGCAGTGTCTGAAATTATTTCACGTCAAGCCCCAAACCCAAGTCAATTTTTCATTTGGCAGCTGGATCTCATGGGATTGTTACATGTCAATATGTAGTATAGTTTTAGTTTATCTAAAGAGTAATGAATTAATAATAGTAATCTTAGATTTTCTTAACACTTCTTTGGTCTCTGATTCGATAAAATGATCTGATTTGTGGTTGATAAAACCAAATTAACTCAATTAAAGGTGCTGAAACATGGACACAAAAACAGACTTTGTTATGTTGGCAGATCAGTTTATATGCTTGGCAGGCAATTGTTTCCTTAACCTGCTCACTTGGCTGGTGAGTTAAAAAATTCAATTTCAGACTCTGAATCCAGTCCCTGAGCCAGGACTGCATTATTATTCCTGTATCCGAGGTTTGACAATAAGCCTAAGTTTTAACACACCTTCACAGTTGGTGCATGTCGATTCATGCATCCATCAATTATCTATACCAATTATCCCTTTTGGGGGCTCAAGCTTATCCCAATTGACTTAGGTGAGGGATGGGATACACAGACGGACAGACAGACAACCATTCATGCTCACACTTATACCTAAGAGCAATTTGGAGTCACCAATCAAACTTGATCCAAACTAATGAGCATGTTTTTGGTCTGTGGGAGGAGGTCAGAGTGCCCATAGAGAACTCACACATGCATGGGGAGAACATGCAGACTCCATAGAGAAAGGACAACGAGTTCGAACTGGCAAATCTTCTCCTTCTTCTTTTTATTTTTGAAGTATATTTCTGGCACTTTATGCTTTTGTTGATAGGAGAATGATGGTGGATGGGCTTGTGAAAGTAGGTAAGAGAGAGCAGGGTAAGAAATTCTCCAAAACAGTCTCAGGCTGGATTCAAACCTGGGCAAGCAGAACCCAGTGTATGCCCAGTTACTTTCCTCTCTGCCAAACCAACACCCAAGCAGCAACCTCCTCACTGCGAGCCACAGCACCCTACCTGCTGCGCCGCCATGCCTTGAGTCTTTATACATACCTGCAGGGGGAGCCAAAGAGCAAGGCAAGCAATGCCATTCCCACCAATGTTGCCAGAGCAGAGCGCATCCAGTAGCTGAGTTGGCAGAAGTTACAGTACTGAATGATTGCTATGATGACAGCACAGCAGAGGAACATGGTGAACTGGAAAAACACAAAGCAAAGAGTAATTGGTCAACAAGGTTTGTAAAACTATCACACACATGAAACATACCTGAGCCCTATATTGTGCTGTGTACATTTTGAGCACATGGAATTTTCATGAGCAGTGTATTCATACAGATGGCAGGATTTATCATAGAAACACAACAAATATAAAATGCAGTAAGGCATATTAGTAGACAAACTACAGAGGTACAGAGGCAACATGTTTACAACAGAGGCAGATGATGCTGATAGTGTTGTTAAAAATTATGCTTCAACACTGTGTTTACAGAAAATCTTCAGCCAAACTTTAGTCGTTTTAGATCTTTCTTTCTTCTGGCAAGTTTAACACATTTAAGTATAATTTCCATTTTCAATTTCTGACAAGTGACATGGAGAAAAAGTTAAATTAACTGGTTGCAAATTACTAAAGTGGTCTCCCTTATTCTCGTTTAAGCAGATTTTAATATTTGGGTAGGAACAAAGAAGGACAGAATAAGTCTATCCCCAGTAGCAATGCAATATTTATTTAATGTACCCCTGGCCTATTCTGTTTTTATTTGTGGATTTCCAGTTATTTATCCAGAATTAGTGATATATTCTTGTCATATCTTGATGAAAAACATAGCAGTGTTGCTTTCAGACCTCCATTTTGAACCCCACAGTAAATTACAACTTCCCATCATTACATTGAGAAACTACATGCACCCAATTTTCATGACAGGAGCTTCCAATCAGGAGAAACCAAAGGTCAACAAGAGACAAGATGGTTACCTTTCAATTCTCAAAACAATCCAAATAAAAATATGAGCTAACTTTTTATGATATTTGAGACATAAACTGCACCCACTTGTGGCTCAAATAACTCAATTTATCAAGAAATTTCAGGAGAAATACGTTTAATTACATAAATGTCTCTTGTTACTATTTTGATAGCTTTATTTCACTTTCTTTAGAGCCAGTGCTTAAGTGAACCATATCAAAATGTGAGAAGGATTGTTTATTATTGATCTCTATTTGATTTGTATAAAGTCCCATGAGATTTAAATTCTGAACTTAAGTATAGTTTGACTGCCAAACAAATTTTAATGCATTAATCTGACATAATTAAATAACAAATATTCTGATAACCTAGGCTGTCTTGAAAAATCGATGTCTCTATGTTTATTGTGTTAATGAAGACTTTTGGTTTTATATGTATTTTTGCAGAGAAAAATCATGCTGGACTGAAAATGGCTTGAAGTGGCAAAGGTTAATGTTGTCAACTGTATGATTTTTTATGCAATGGACTGACTATTGAGTCGTAATTCCCCCCGTGTACTGTAAATACTGTTAACCTATGCTTGAATGTTTTTGTTATCTGTTCAGTAAACACGATCTGTTCTGTAAGCTAAACTTAAAGCTAACATTATATTTTTGGTATCTTGGCTGTGATTGTTGTGTGGAAGAGTTTCGTGTGAATATTTTCAGCATGAATTTTACTTTTCTGTGCAGAACAGAATGTTATGGTGGAATCCAAAAGGAATGTAAAGCACCATCCTTATGCCCCACCACAAAAACAAAGACACAACAGGAGACTTTAACTGCACCTGGATGGAGAGCTGCATGTCACAGGTAACGTGGAAGTACACAGCCACAGCAGGCAGTGACACCAGGATGGCTCCTATCGTGTGACGAACAACCCAGCCAGATAAGGCCCTCATCAACACCTGTGTGCAGTTGAGCACACAGTCCAAGTAGAAAGCCATACTGAGTTAGAAAGAAGAAAGCAGCAAATTATATGAAGAGTATTATGATGCATGAAATTAGTTTAAAAGGCATGAATTATATATCTGCTTACAAGAGATATACAAAACTTGGTAAACTTTTTTTGTAACAATTGATTCTTATACCTCAAGGAAAAATCCAAGTGCACATTAGCCAGGACTCGGAGGTTCAAATTTTGGTTTAATGTAAGTTCAAATCAGGTCTTAATGTCTATGACTTAAATTCAAGCATGTTGAGTTGTCTAAACTACAGTTATAACAACAACAGGTCACAAAAGAATCTCTTCCCTTTTAGTTAAAGGAGTCTTCAGTTTAAGATTTCAAAGGAAGTTGGAAAGTTATTTTCTAACAGCTTCTCCACAGCATTTTACAGTGGCATTTGAAATCTGGTCTATGTACAGATATAATTTGCATTTGTTTTATTTCTAAAAAAAAAAAAAAATGTAGATATTCTTCACCCCCTTATCCTGTATCTTACCGTATGGTAAACAGCAGAGCAAGTGCCTCTAATACGGCAGCTACAGCTGTCATAGTGAGTGCTGGCGTGGACAGACTCTGCTGGGTGACGAGTGGCCGAAGGAAACAGGCCAGAGACAGAGCCAGAAACACAGAACAGCACAGCAGCATGTCAAGGAAAGAGCTGAATGTTGGACTGGCAAAGGTCTGCACCGCTGCTTGGCTTTCAATCTGGGAAAGTGGAATGAGAAAAAGAAATAAAACAGGAAATCTTAACATGCAAAGGAATGATAAATTAATGATAAATATTTAAATATAAAGTTTGAGATTAGAATAAATTCAAAAGATGACGCAGCTAAACTGAATGATCTAAAAGTCA
Source organism: Scarus forsteni (assembly GCA_036419115.1). NCBI lineage: Eukaryota > Metazoa > Chordata > Actinopteri > Labriformes > Labridae > Scarus > Scarus forsteni. The sequence continues at coordinate 13,907,371 of JAZDUH010000342.1, forward strand.
TGTGTGGAGCACTTAATTTCAAAAAGCACTTAACTGTGATAATTATTTTTTTATCTAAATATGACAAGCACAGCAATTCTCATGCTGCAGTTATTTCTTCAACACCATCCAGACTGAAGAAAGGCTGGGTGAAGTTAAATTAAATAACTCCCTCCTGCTGTCCTGGTGACACATCTTACTTTAAAACAAGCGCTTTTCTCATCATTATTGAGAAAAAAACAGATATCACACCGATAAATATTTATCATTGACAGGAGAGCATGTTCATGATAGATGGAATCAGTGTAGATTTTTTTAATATTGATAGTTTGAAAGAAAGTTAAAATACAGGCTAATAAAGAAAAGACAGAAATGCACAAATACAGGAAAACTGGGTGATAAAAACATAATTCATGACATTGTATCATCCATCTATCATTTAGGCCACTTATCCCGATCCCATAGGGGGCTGAAGCCTATCCCAGCAGACACTGGGTGGGATACAGGGCACATCCTCAACAACTTGCCAGTCTACCTCAGGGCCACATAGACAGACAGACAGACAATCTTTTACGCTCACAATCATACCTGAGGGTGATTTGGAGTTACCAGTTAACCTAATGAGCACATTTTTGGTCTGTGAGCAGTACGCCAGAGTGTCCAGAGAGAACCCATGTGAACTCACGGGAAAAACATGAAAACTCTGACTAACACAGGGTTCAAATTAGCAACCCTCTTGCTGTGAGGCACCATCATGCCGCATATTTTGTCGTCAAGCTAAGATAAGAGACATAAAACCTTCAAGGTGTTGTCAGATGCTCAGTCTTCTATGGCAGTACAAAAGTTCTCATCTTTTTCTTCGTGCATTTAACAGCATGGAGAATGCACCGCTCTATGTTGTGGCAGGTTTTAGAAACTGACTGTTGAAAGAATTGAATGAAGCTATGTGTCGTCTACTGTTTGACTATCTAAGGAAGTTTGGGCACATTTTGATGCCAAGTTATTTTTGCACCCCTACTGCAAATGATCTCTCAACTGACCTTTGGATCAACTCACTGACAAGACAGAGAGGTCAAGCTGAGTCAGGACTTAAGGCCACCTGATCAATAACTACATTACACAGGCCTGTAGAACTGTCAAGCCCTTAACTATCCAAAACCACAAATCTTTAATAAAGATTACAGGTGCAGCACAAAGCATTTAAAACTTTTAAACTCCCATACAGTAAGAACCTTTAGATAGATTGCATGTTATGAAAAAAGTTCTTTTTTGTAACCAAGATGTAAACCTGTCTATTCAGGCTGTAAAAAATATCTGTTCCCAGCACACAATCACAAAATTTTTTTTTGGCAAGCAGATTCTTGACAGTGACAGTTTAATTCCTCAATTGGAAAAAAAAAACTTTTTCTTTGCTCTCAATCATACTTTTCCTTGACTCTGTGATATTTTCATTAAACTTATGAGAAAGCAGATAGAAGTGGCATTTAGGGATAATGCTCTGAGGGTTTGTGAAAGATGTTAGAGTTCAAACTTAATGAAGAGCAACTGTTGCAGCCTCAACGTGTAAACTGCACTTCTGAGATTGCACCAGCAGAGGACATCACAACTCAGGACAAAACTACATTAAAGGACCTGCAGTGATTTCTCTTTGCCGCAGTCTTGACTGGTCTGGTCAAAACACAGTGCAAACAAGCTTTCCAGACTAGACACAGACATGCAGAGAACTCCAACAGGTAGGGGGATCTAAGATAAACACTGGCAGATTTTATGGTTTACGGAAGAGGCTAAGAGATAGTTAGGAAAATGTATCTTTTTATCTTGAATACGCTGAAAGACTGTCACAGCACCGCCAAGGACAACTAGAATTAATCTATTGGTTCAAATAAACACAAATATATGTACATTCACCAAGGCGTACGGACACTGTTATGTCATGCACAGAAACAGCTCAGCCACGTTTACATACCTCCTCTTGGTAGCTTATCCGGTAGGTAGACTCCAGGCTCCTCTCCAGGAAGGTGACACTCAGCTTGTTTATGGGAGGCTTGTAGAAATAGTCCTTCATGAGGCTGTCACAGGCACAGGGGAGAGCCAGAAATATGCTTAGGTGGGGTTTCTTATGTTTAAGATAACTAGATTAATCCTGGAAATTTGCATTACAACTAAGGTAGGCTGATCAGATGTTTTTCATTATAAAATGTGCATTTCTACAGATGCTCGGTATGTATGAGCCTGATAATGGTTTTGCCAGACAGAAACCAAAAAGGAGAATTATGTTGAGTAGATATGAACATTTTACAAAGGTAGCTATAGTGGATATCACAGCCTTACACATGTGCAGAACCAAGAATTATGAATGTAGTTTAGAACAGAACCAGCAAGCCTACCGTCTCTTTTCTAATCTTCATTCTCTCCCTTCATTTCTCACTAGTGCACTCCAAGGATTAATGTCTTGGGTGCTACTGCCACATGGAAAAAAACCCTGAAATCTATTGTTCTGTTTATGGAAATTAACAAGCACTATGCAAGTTAGGCCACTACTTGATTTATTAACTACCGTAAATTCCGGACTACAGAGCGCACCTGATTAAAAGCCGCACAGTCTAATTTTAGAAAAAAAATCAATTTTGTACTTGTACAAGCCGCACCGGATTTTAAGCCGCAGTATCCCACGTAGTAACATGAAAAATTAGCTCAAACACTCATTCATTCTTTCATTATTTTTATTTAGAAATTAGCATGGATTAAAGTTCTCCGTCGCTGCGACGGATTTCAGTCAACCGGGCGGAGAGAGTTTGTGTGTGTGCGCGCGCGTATGAGTGTGTGTGTGTGTGTGTGTGGCGGGGGGGAAGGAGCTGTCACTGTTTGTGATATTAACGGATTTTAATGTAGGACGAAGAGCGGCCTCAATTACTGTCTAAACTCCGGAGCCGCATGCGGCTACTTGTTGCGGCTCCCTGCAGCCCGCGGTTCCGGTGCCGGATGTGGCTCTTTAGCTCGGTGTCACTCCATGCCAGTGATGTAGCGGAGGGAGCACCACGTTGTCTTCATTTTTTATTATGCGTGCTTACGGTACGAGCCTGCGGGTGCCGGTTCTTTGCAGCGTAACGGCGCGTAAAGCCCGCTGTGACGATCGGCGGGCGCGTAAATACCCCTTCTCTGATGTTGGCTCACTCTCCCAGCCCCCGCCCCACTGAAGTTTACTCGCATTAACGCTGCACCTGCGGCTGCACACGACTTATCCACCTGGCCGTAGCCAGGTATGAGGTCAGCGAGGTCCGGACCTCACCTATTTTTTCCGAGTTGTTTGTCAAATATGCCCAACTGAATAAAACATAAACTCATAAAAACTTGAAACCTCTCTGTGAAACGTGCTTGTAAATTTTGAAAAACATCCATGAGCTTTGTGTTCTGTTTGTGCCTGTGCGTGTTGTGGTGAACAGCTGTTTGATCAGCTGATGCACATACCCGCAAATGCGCCCTGTGACGCGCTTGGCAGCGGGCCAAACCCCATTCAAAAACTAGTGTTTTTATTATTAGCACTTTGTACACCACATCCCCGCCCATCTACACCTAGGTGACCACAAAATATTAATTTTTAGATAATTCGGCACTAGTTCGGCCTGTCAAATCATCTGATCAAAGCCAGTTTATTTACTTTTATCCACAGCGGAGAGCTCGCCATGCGCTTTTTTTTTTGATGACGCGTGCTTTGTTTTTAGCTCATATTAATGTTTATATTCCCATTCCACAGAGAACAAGTCACAGAGAGCAGGGCAAACATGTCCAAGAGATTAAAACAGAAGAATTTTATTGGTCTGCTGTTGCTAGGCAAACTGTTGCCGCCACGAAAAAAAAAAAACATAAACAAGCCGCACCGTAGTATAAGCCGCAGTGTTTGAAGTGTAGAAAAAAAGTAGCGGCTTATAGTCCGGAATTTACGGTACTAATTTATACAGTGATTCTGCAGTGTTGTCAAAGGCACTCCAAACACAGACAAAACTTGCTTTTACAGTTACTATTTAAAACTTTTTTAGATATCATCCATCCATTTGTGTGCGTGTGTAAGTGTGTGTGTGTGTGTGTGTGGCTGGGGGTGCTACTGCTGGCCCTGACTGAAACACCACCGCCGCTACTATTTCATACTGAATTAAAAATCAATTTATTTATTTATCTCAAACTTAAAAGAAACAAACAACTGCAACCAAATCAACGCAAAATAATATGTACACCAAACTGTACATGTCCATCAAACAAATTAAGCATCTGAGTGAGTAATAAGCATGCACAACAACCGGATTGAAAAGGAACAGACAGAAGTCCTGCCCCTTCTTTACAAAGAAAATACAATACTCCGTGGCGTGCAGTCAGGGGCAGCAAGGCTAGCACTGCTAGCCCTGTCAAAAAAAAATATATTTTTTAATGATTAAAATGTCATTCCGAAATGTACCTGGAGTCAACTGCTTGTTCAGTGTGCAACTTTATCCAGAAAATGAACAGTTATATTGAGTAGATCTCAAATTTACAGACAGAAGTCCTGCCCCTTCTTTACAAAGAAAATACAATACTCCGTGGCGTGCAGTCAGGGGCAGCAAGGCTAGCACTGCTAGCCCTGTCAAAAAAAAATATATTTTTTAATGATTAAAATGTCATTCCGAAATGTACCTGGAGTCAACTGCTTGTTCAGTGTGCAACTTTATCCAGAAAATGAACAGTTATATTGAGTAGATCTCAAATTTCCAATGTCCTGTAACACATCGCAGCTCTTTTCTCTGTTGGGGTAGCAGTCATTTCATTGCTAGCCTTTGGCTGAAGCTGGACGCTGCTATTGGGTTGTGTAACGTTGAGTGACCGTATAATCAGCCAATCAGATTTTGATGTGTTATTGACAGAACGCCTTAGGGCCAGCAGAGTTTCTAGTGCAGGCCTGGGCGTTGCCATTCAAATGAGCTTGACTGATTGGCCCGTGGCCAGGTACGTGATGACGCTGACGCACTGTTTGCTGTAGTTGTTGAATGGTGATGGCGGCTGATTTGACAGAAAGACCGGGGGATATAATTGTGGATCTGCTTCGGGTGCCTTTTTCAAGGCGCTCGTTCGCAGAAAAAAATGATATTATAACTAAAGGAAGACTGACCCCTAAAATGGACGAGCTTACTAAACGAAACAAAGGCTTTGTGCGGCGTTTTGCAGAGGGAAACTACCAACGTTATGAGTGGTTGACAGCTAGCTCGGAGTCTAACAAGTTGTTTTGCTGGCCGTTCCTGCTCTTTAGTACAAGCCCAGGTACATGGAATAGCAGTGGGTTTAGCAGCCTTAACAGCTTCACCAAGGCAGCGATCAAACATCAAGTCTCGGAGTGTCACATCATGAATGTGGTTAATCTGAAAACGTTTGGTGAGACCAGGATTGATTTGGAGCTTGACGAGCAACGGAGACAAGAGAAAAGACTGCACAATGAGCGAGTGAAAAAAAAACGTGACATATTGAAGCGACTGCATGAGGACGTCATAGAGAAATTCATCAAAAAGGATCGTAGGATGGATTTCATCTACAAGTGATGGGTGAGTGCTAGTTTTTGTTTATTTATTTTACTCTCTCTGGATCAGATCGGCAGTGCTGTTGGGCTAATATAGGCCTATGCTTGGTGTTGCTTCTGTTGTTGTTGTTGTTGTGGTGGTGGTGGTGTCATGGTATGTGCATTGTAAAGTGAGGAGTGACCTAAGGGAAGACGATCTGATGGTGATTCTGCCATCTGGTGGTGTCGTGATGCCATGTGGTTGTTGATCGGCTGTCATGTTGGCTGCGATAAAGTACTGATGTACTGTTGCATAATCGTGGCTTTGATAGTGACATGGATTCCGGATCATACATGTATTGTATGAACTATATTTCATTTTATTTTATTTATTTATTATTATTTGTGTGCGTGTGTGTGTGTGTGTGGGTGTGTGTGTGTGTGTGTGGCTGGGGGTGCTACTGCTGGCCCTGACTGAAACACCACCGCACGCTACTGACAATACTGAATTAAAAATCAATATGTACTGTAATTATTCATGGCAACAATGTAAAATTATGGGTAATAGTTACCCCATTCTTCATATCAATCACCAGAAAACACACAGAAACATCCTAATAAGTAAGCAGCTGAGAAAAATCAATATGTACGTTATACACCCATATAATATACATATATATTACAAAGACAATATATACATGATCAAACTATTTTATTGTCCACAGCACTCATAATCATCTATCTCATAAATACCATACACATATAAAATCTTCCCTGTAGTATATCTGTTTTAATCTACATTCAAGTTATTTACTATAATTACTTGCATATGTTAATAATAATCAGTATACATACCTAAAATTACATAGATGCTGCATTCCATTAACCTCAGAACTGGCAAGAGTGAATGACATCATCTCCGAGTTATCAGCGTTCCAGTTACAAAGTCGGAAAAAACTTGCTGATCTACCAGGCTATTGTTAGCTGTTGTGTTAGTCGTTTTTAGCACGCCCTGCGTTGTAGTTCACAAATACCACATGAAGAAGGTAAATAACACTATGGCAGCATTTCCATAAATGTAAGTTTAATAATACTGTGTATACAGCTGATTTAGTACCATAAACACTAGTCAGAAGTGCAAATAAACAGAATATTACAGGAGCTTAATAACTGTTTACACTGGAGGCAGCCATCTTTAATTGTCAACTCAGGGGTGGTGAGGATTCCCCAAGTTCCTGGTATTTCCAGATTAAATTTCCCATTCAGAAATCGGAAATCCCAACTTTCCAGTACAACTGGAACACAGCATGAGGCCTTGTTATTGCATAATTCCTTGTATGAATTTAATAATACTTGTCTACAGCGCAATTTAAACATTCGTATGTTAATGCACATTTTAAAGTGACATCCAGCCTTGTTAGAGTCACCAGTTACCCTACTGAACACAGACTCTAGATGTTAAATCAGCAACCTTCTTGTTGTGATGGATCAGGACAAACATGCTGCTGCACCTTATAGCCCTCCCTGTAAGTCCAGAACTGCACTTATGGATACATCAGTGTTTCCTTTAGTCTGTGACACAGGGGCAGTACTCCGGTTAAATTGTCAAAATGAAGTAGTGGTGGCGCAGCAGGTAGTGCATGTGCCTCATAGCGGGAAGGCTGCGGTTCCTATCCCTGTGCCAATCAGGTCCGTTTTTAGTGTTGTGTATGTCCTTCCTCCATGGGTTCTCTACGGGCACTCAGACTTGCTCCAACCCCCTGCTACCTCGGATAAGCGGTATAGGATCTATTGGATCAGTTTGACTCAGCCTATAGATAACCTGCTGACTTAAATAGATAACCTACTGACGTATAACCTCAATAGCTACTTGGTTCTGAAAGTTTTCAAGGAAATATCCAGTGGTTGTAAAACAAAAAAAAATACAATCAGAGCAATTCTAGACCAAACATGAGCACTTTGTTAAGGTCCCGTGTTTATTCTCACCTGTCCTCTTTGATAACATCTACAAAGTGAGCATCACTCCTCTCCCTGAAGTTTTTTGAGCGTAGAGGGATGAGAGCTGAATGGTCCATGCCCAGCACTCCAATGCTCCACGTCTTCTTCTCCTTCTCCTGCAGCATCTCACACAATGATGTCTGGCTGTTGTTCAAGGCCTCCAGCCGAGGGCTTAACAGGCCATTTAGAGCTTTTGGGTTGCGTCCTGCAGCAACCGCTGGGGAAAACTTTAGATTGGAAGAGTCCTAAATGGAAGAGAGAAAATCTGAATTCACCAGAAAAAGAAGGTGTAAAAATGGATTGCTGCTTTAAAAGCAGGTCAGAATAATTAAATAAATATATCACATGAAAGGCACTGTCAAGTTAAATGATTGTGTCTGTGACACAGTTTATCTGGGACTCATGGAGTCCTATTTCATTGAACTATTTTAACTTCCTTCAGCTGCCAGGTCAGAGTAAATGTAACAGTGGTTGGTGTACAGTGTTCCAATATTTGGAAGGAGAAAAAAAAACACAAAATACACTGAACTATACATAAATGATTGTAGGCTGACAGACAGAAAAACAGTTCAAAGTCTTGCTATCATGCTAACCTTGCTGTTGTTGGTCTTGTGGTTGTCATGGCAGCCATTGTGCACTCCTCCCTCCTCCAGAACCTGGTCCTCCCCTGGTATCAGGACCACATTGCAGGACAGACAGGGAGACTACAAGGGGCACAGATCGAAGGGGGAGTATGGAGGGAGATATGGTAATATAGGAGGGAGAGTAGAAGAATTATTACTAATACAGTTGAGAGAAAAAGTATATGAACCCTTTGGGATTATTTTGATTTCTGCTTAAATTAGTAATAGATATATTCTAATCTTCACCTAAGTCACACCACGAGACAAACACAGTCTGCTTAAACTAATACAGCACAAAAAATTTAGTTTTCATGTTTTTATTCAACACAATATGTAATCAGTCACAGTGCAGGGTGGAAACAGTATGTGAACCTCTCAGCTAATCACTTCTCCAAGAGCTAATTGGAGCCAGGAGTCAGCCAAACTGGGGTCCAATCAATGTGATTAGATAGGATGTGTTGGTTAAAGCTACTCTGCCCTATAAAAAACACAAACCAGTTGTGAGTTTGCTGTTCTCAAGAGGCATTGCCTAATGTGAACCATGCCTCGCACAGAAGTCTCAGAAGATCTACGATCAAGAATTGTTGACTTGCAAGAAGTTGTAAAGAGTTGCAAAGTATCTCTAAAAGCCCTGATGTCCATGTGTCCACGGTAAGACAGACTGTCTACAAATGGAGAAAGTTCAGCACTGTTGCTATTCTGCCAAGGTGTGGTCATCCTGTAAAGATGACCATGAGAGCACAGCGTAGAATGCTCAATGAGGTGAAGAAGAATCCTAGAGTGTCAGCTGAAGACTTACAGAAATCCCTGGCACATGCTAACACTGTTGTTCATAAATCTACAATACGTAAAACATTACAAAATAATAGAGTTAATGGGAGGACATCACGGAGGAAGCCATTGCTGTCCAAAAAAACTTTGCTGCACATTTGCAAAAGAGCACCTGGATGTTCCACAGCACTACTGGCAAAATATTCTGTGGACTGAAGAAACCAAAATGGAGTTGTTTGGACGGAACACACAATGTTATGTGCAGAGAAAAAAAGGCACAGCACACTGACATCAAAACCTCATCCCAACTGTGAAATACGATGAAGGGAGCATTATGGTTTGGGGCTACTTTGCGGCCTGGAAGGATTGCTGAATTCAACAGAAAATTAATTCCCAAGTTCATCAAGACATTTTGCAGGTAAACCTGAGCCCATCTGTCCGTCAACTTAAGCTCAACAGAGGATGGGTGATGCAACGGGACAACGACCCAAAGCATAGAAGTAAATAAACAATGGAATGGCTTAAACGGAAAAAAAAATGCGGCTTCTGGAGTGGCCCAGTCAGAGGTCTGACCTCAGCATGATTGAGATGCTGTGGCATGACCTCAAAAGAACAAACCACACCAGATATCCCAAGAATATTGCTGAACTGAAACAGTTTTGTACAGAAGAATGGTTCAAAATTCCTCCTGACCGTTGTGCAGGTCTGATCTACAACTACAGGAAACGTTTGGCTGAGGTTATTGCTGCCAAAGTAGGGTCAACCAGTTATTAATTCCAAAGGTTCACATATTTTTTCCATCTTGCACTGTGAATGATTACATGTTGTGTCCAATAAAAACATGAAAACTAATAATTTTTGTGTGGTATTAGTTGAAGCAGAATGCGCTTGTCTAGTGATGTCACTTAGATAAAGATCAGAACATACTTTATGACCAATTTTTGCAGAATTCCCAGTAATCTGTAATCCTAAGACTTACAAGTAGGGCTGGACAGTGCAGCAGCCAGTTGGTTTTGATGTCTCACAGCAAGAATGTTGGTGGCTTGACCCCAGAGTCAATTTTCAATAGGTCAATTGGTGACCCTAAACTGCCCTTGGGTGTAAGAATGATTGTATGTATTTTCATGGCCCTGTCCACACATGCACAAAAAGTTCTTGCAAAGAAAACAATCTCTGTTATGACATTATTTCCAGAAATGTGTCTGTCCAGTTAAAACCCATGAGTGTACTATTAGAACATACAAATCCCGTACAGAAAAACCCTGCCTGACTGCGCAATGAAAACTGCAACATTCAGCTGTGAGACAACAACACTATCTACTGCACTGTTGTAAACCAGAGAGCCCAAAATAAATGAAAGGAGAGAAATAAAAAAAGATAAAGCTTTACAAAAAAAACATTTTTCACTGAGACAAGTCTTCGAAGTTCATATTGAAAGCACTTTTCATCCAAATGAAGACAAGGCTAGGAAAAGTGCCAGCAGTCATCGAGAAACTAAAAAGATAGTTGAGTGTAAACAAGTGTAAAAAAAGACCTATACAGGCTCAAGTTTTTTCTTCAGCCCACTCAAACCCTTCAAAGAGAATGGATAGTGAGAGTGTGTACCAAAGGGAGATCCGTGGAAAGCTGTTAGTTGTTGTTAAAGATGTTAACATATTCTGGCAGTAGGACTTTAAGTCATGTGCACACAGTCAGTTATGTTAATATGCAGTCAAGTTGAGCCATGGATTATTGTCAGCCACATGGTCCAGATAATAAAGACAAATAAGGCGCATGAAGTAAAAAACATTAGTGGTACAGAAAAGGTATACTACAACTCTAGAGGGTGGCGGCATGCAGCTGGTACCATTTCATGAACTTAAAAATACATTATTAAGTCTACACTTTTCCCAGACATACACTTAACAGAACAGAGAGTTTATCCCATATTTTAGCCTTAAAGGCCTCCTACTACAAAGTAAGTAAAAACAAAGACCCATAAGAGTATCTAGGGAATCCTCAAGTAAAACAAAAGGCAGTGTAATAAAGACCTTACAGTGAAAGCAAGACATGATGTGATACAAACAGCAAAGGCATCAAACTAGGATTTATCTGTTCTACTGACAGACTGTATGTTTACCAGCTTCAGTCCATACACTACATATTTCAACTTGTTGTATAAACTAAAGGAGCTTGATGATAAATTCTTATTTTCATTAAGAATATCATCAATTATACTACTATAAAATGATCACCACAACCATTCAGACACGAGTACCCTCCTGAAAACGAGATGCAGCATCTCAAGAGGCTAACCTCGAATAAATCAGATGACAGTTCTATGGTTCATGGATCTGTCACTAACTTTAGTTCTTACTTTAGTCCACATGTCTCCTCTTACCTCCCTTCCTTTGCCCTCACACCCAACACAGCATCGTGTGGATTTGCTGTTCATCAGACTGGGATCCACATTCAAGAATTCCTGCTGCTTAACAGAAGGTTTTTTCTTGCCTCCATGACGGAGGGATTCATGATTGGCTATATGGATTCATGTTGGGTGTTGGATGTATTTATTTGTATTTATCTGTATATGTGTATTTTTATATGTATATATGTATATATGTGTAGCCATAAATGAAGAGTTTTATGCTCGATTGTAAAGTGTCTTGAGATTGATTGTAGCACAAATATTTCACAAAGTAGTCACTGAATACATGAGCGCTGTCTGACCCAACACCTTTAAACAGATTTTAAGTAGTAGTTTAAGTAGCCCTTGCTTGTCCAGATAACACTGAACAAAACCTCTAATTGGACATCTTGAGGCTAATACCAACTCCTGGCCCAAATCTGTGGATTTCAAAGGTTGCGTGACTTGTTTTTTTTTTTTTTTCCCCTTGTCTGCATTATCTTTACAGCTGAGCACTGTGTCTGGTGGCAGCGTTGGAAAGACTAATGCATTTTTTTTCTAGCAGTGAGAGATATGTGAATATGATTCACTGCTATAGTGACCATCACCAGCCCTCCCTGTAGGCTACTCCATCATATAAAACTTTATTTAACCCCTGATAGGAGCTGAAGGGGAGGGCCGTGCCACACCACAGTGTGAAAGAAGGGGAAATAGTGACAGACAAGACAGGACAAGACAAGACAAGACAAGACAATGGGGAGAAGAACAAACAGGTATTGTAGCTAGTTTAAGATAGTAGTTCAAGTGCTGTGCTGATGCAAGTCCATACTTGAAGTATGTGGTGTGTATGAAGAGGGTGGCTCATGTGTAGAGTGGGGGTGGGGGGGATGAAGACCCTGGTTCGGGTAGTGGAGGTTGCGTGACTTGTTGTAATTTGAATTAAGCTTGATTAAGTATATCTACAAGACTACTGCCCTTGATCTGGCATTAGGAGAGAGAGCTGATTAGTTTCACCAATATTACATCATGGTCCGCTCGCGGAAAACTAAACAGTTTTCGTGACTGTGCTGACTGAAGACTGCTCTCTGTAAACTGTAAACTGTAAGGACACCCATCATATTCAAAGTTCTCGTCCACAATATCTTCATCCGATAGATATTCGTCCATTTTGCACAAAACTGGAAGAGGAAAGTTGTTGAGTAGCCGGCGGTCGCCCCTGAAACAATGAGCTGTACTGCGCATGTGCGGCAGCTGTAAAGAAAGCTTTAAGTTCAGAGGTCAGCACAGTCACAAAAACATGGGTGGAGCGACCCTGGACTGTCTTGGAGGAGTAGCACCATGATGAAATATTGGTGAAACTAATGAGTTTTTGGACAATTAATGCAGTTTTAGGAGCGGCGCTATACATGCCCAGTATGCTACCATTATACGGATGTCCGCCGCTCAATTTTGGATCTAAATATCTCCCGAAGCACTGTTTGGATCAGGAATGCCTTCTGGGTGAGTATATTGTTCTACTTCATTCTATAAACAATGTGAAACTGAACTTATCCTTTAACTAATGAAAGCACAGAGCACAGTGCATGTGCAACAATTTTAAATGTAAGATAAAACTGCTGTGTTGAGATGGGGCTATGATAGAAAGGAAATATTTGTCAACCCCTAACAACAGTTAACTTGTCTTTGATGTGCTGTGCAGGAAATGTTGGAGAGATATAGTGACAGCCTTGTGCATTAGCATTAAGCTAACTTATCATTCATCATAGCATTTGGAATGTAAAGCAAACACAGCATAAAGTAAATACAGTGCAACTGTTTCCTTTCTTTATGGTCACTTCTCCATCTTCCAAAATCATCATATTCATCATATTGCAGTTGGGTAAAGCGGTAAAGTCTGTCATACCTCCCGGCAAAATCACTACACATTTTCAGGACACTCAGTCAGTGTGACGCAGACACTACAGTAACAGGCAAAAAAAATGTATAGCCTGACCTTAACATCAATTTAACTTTTACCTCACCTCTATATTTATGAAAACTAAATGTTCATTTGCATAGAAAGAAACACTTCAGATGGTTGTCTCTGTTCACTTCAGAAAATGCCTGTGATATTTGAAGAATAACTATACAGGGTCAATTTTCAACCAACATTATCCCAGCTTCGAAGAATTTGATTTGACATGATTTCAGTAAGACTTACTTGCTTCCATGCATTTTTAAAGTCCAGTTTTTATTACTCTCTTGCCATTTTCACTACATGTGCATATTTTAAGTATCAGCACACCTATGTGCCTGTAAGCTACATTTAAACTATGAACATTCATTGCAATACCTGCTTTTTGAATTCTTTAACACATTCAAATATGATTAGGCCTTTTTTTAAAGATCTAAGAGTGTGATTCTTCCCCATGAGCCTCGTCTGAATCTATTTGAGGACTTTAAATGGAGGAGTAATCAGTCAAAGGCAGAGACCTGAGAAGGGCTTTCCGTCTCTCCACTTAAGTTAGCTAATTTCCATACCGAGGACCCCCACAGATTTTCCTACCTCCAAGCATTCTCACTCTTTCCTTTTTTTCCACAACAAGTCCTCATCTTCTCTCCACCTTGTCTGGCAGAGAGCAGGAAGATCCATGGAGTAATCATGGGGTGCACATGGGTGCACATACTGTATGTACAAAGAGGAGTAATTGGGGTGAATAAGAAGCATTGTGGAGAAAGGTTTTGAGGATAATTATAGGGTAATAATGTGTTACATGGAGTCTGTGACCTAGTGATCCAATTTGGAAGAAAATGAGAGACTTTCCTTGGGGGCAGAGCAAAGGGGGAGATGTGGATGGACATGCTCTGTATAAATGAGGGGACCAACATAGGTCAGTTATTATGTAAACTGCCTGCTGAGGAAAAAGCTATCTTTAATAACCTTATTAGGAGGATATTTTACCCAGGTTCTTAGATTCATTTTAATGTGGATTAATGAGGTCTGAGGTCTACTTCAAGGGGGGCATGTATTAAGAAAAGAAGAGAATCAACAGATGCTCAATGCGTAAAGGAAAGTACACTTTTGACTCCCTGGTTTCAACGGCAAAGGTGATGGTCAAGGTGGAGGGAGTAACTGTTGATGCACCCCAGTTTGACTCCATGCACCGCCATCTATACCCACCAGTTAAGGTCCCGTGAAAAGCCCTGGGCAGCACACAACTGAAAATTACAAGAGGAATACTTTCTAAAGCAATTACAACAATCTTGTAAGTTTATGAAGTGTATGCAGTACAAACAAATCTATGCAAGCTGGGCAGCGGCCGAAGGCGGGGACCCTGGCGGTCCGATCCTCGGCTGCAGCGTCTGGCTCTAGGGACGTGGAATGTCACCTCTCTATCGGGGAAGGAGCCGGAGCTTGTGTGCGAGGTTGAGCGGTTCCGACTAGATATAGTCGGACTCACCTCGACACATAGCGTGGGCTCTGGAACCAGTGCCTGTACGTTGGGGTTCACCCCGGTGAACGAGAGGGTAGCCTCCCTTTGCCTTCGGGTGGGGGGACGGAACTTGACTGTTGTTTGTGCTTATGCACCAAACAACAGCTCAGAGTTTCCACCCTTTTTGGATTCCCTGGAGGGGGTGCTGGAGGGTGCCCCTTCTGGGGATTCCTTCGTTCTACTGGGGGACTTCAACGCTCACATCGGCAATGACAGTGAGACTTGGAGGGGCGTGATTGGGAGGAACGGCCCCCCTGATCTGAACCCGAGCGGTGTTCTGTTACTGGACTTCTGTGCTCGTCACAGATTGTCCATAACAAACACCATGTTCAAGCATAAGGGTGTTCATATGTGCACTTGGCACCAGGACACCCTAGGTCGCAGTTCGATGATCGACTTTGTAGTCGTATCATCGGACTTGCGGCCGCATGTTTTGGACACTCGGGTGAAGAGAGGGGCGGAGCTGTCAACTGATCACCACCTGGTGGTGAGTTGGCTCCGATGGTGGGGGAGGATGCCGGTCAGACCTGGTAGACCCAAGCGTGTTGTGCGGGTCTGCTGGGAATGTCTGGCAGAGTCCCCTGTCAGAAAGAGTTTCAACTCCCATCTCCGGGCAAAGTTCGACCATGTGACGGGGGAGGCAGGGGACATTGAGTCCGAGTGGACCTTGTTCCGGGCCTCTATTGTGGAGGCGGCTAATCGGAGCTGTGGCCGTAAGGTGGTTGGTGCCTGTCGTGGCGGCAACAACCGAACCTGCTGGCGGACACCAGAGGTGAGGGATGCCGTCAAGCTGAAGAAGGAGTCCTATCGGGCCTTTTTGGTCCGTGGGACTCCGGAGGCAGCTGACGGGTACCGGCTGGCCAAGCGGTATGCAGCTTCGGTGGTCGCTAAAGCAAAAACCCGCACATGGGAGGAGTTCGGTGAGGCCATGGAGAACGACTTTCCTGCAAGCCAGATTCTGGACCACCATCAGGCGTCTCAGGAGGGGGAAGCAGTGCGCTGTCAACACTGTCTATGGTGGGGATGGTGCGCTGCTGACCTCGACTCGGGATGTTTTGGATCGGTGGAAAGAATACTTCGAAGACCTCCTCAATCCCACCAGCACGTCTTCCAGTGCAGAAGCAGACCTGGGGGACTCTGTGGTGGGCTCTTCTATCTCTGGAGTTGAGGTTGCCGAGGTGGTCAAGAAGCTCCTTGGTGGCAGGGCTCCGGGGGTGGATGAGATCCGCCCAGAGTTCCTTAAGGCCCTGGATGTTGTAGGGCTGTCTTGGTTGACACGTCTTTGCAACATCGCGTGGACATCGGGGACAGTGCCACTGGATTGGCAGACTGGGGTGGTGGTTCCTCTTTTCAAGAAGGGGGACCGGAGGGTGTGTTCCAATTACAGGGGGATCACACTCCTCAGCCTCCCCGGGAAGGTCTATTCAGGGGTTCTGGAGAGGAGGGTCCGTCGGATTGTTGAACCTCAGATCCAGGAGGAGCAATGTGGTTTTCGTCCTGGTCGTGGAACTGTGGACCAGCTCTATACTCTCCATACAACCAGTCCACATGTGCTTTGTGGACTTGGAGAAGGCATTCGACCGTGTTCCTCGTGGGGTCTTGTGGGGGGTGCTCCGGGAGTATGGGGTAGCGGGCTCCCTGTTACGGGCTGTCCGTTCTCTGTATGACTGGTGTCAGAGTCTGGTTCGCATTGCCGGCAGTACATCTGAGTCGTTTCCGGTGGGGGTTGGACTCCGCCAGGGCTGCCCTTTGTCACCGATTCTGTTTATTACTTTTATGGACAGAATTTCTAGGCGCAGTCGGGGCGTTGAGGGGTTCCGGTTTGGTGACCTCAGGATCGGGTCTCTGCTTTTTGCAGATGATGTGGTCCTGTTGGCTTCGTCGAACCGTGACCTCCAGCTCTCACTGGATCGGTTCGCAGCTGAGTGTGAAGCGGCTGGGATGAGAATCAGCACCTCCAAATCCGAGTCCATGGTCCTCACCCGGAAGAGGGTGGAGTGCTCTCTCCGGGTTGGGGAAGAGATTCTGCCCCAAGTGGAGGAGTTTAAGTACCTCGGGGTCTTGTTCACGAGCGGAGGAAGGGTGGATCGGGAGATCAATAGGCGGATCGGTGCGGCGTCAGCAGTAATGCGGGCTCTGCACCGGTCTGTCGTGGTAAAAAGGGAACTGAGCCGCAAGGCGAAGCTCTCGATTTACCAGTCGATCTTCACCCCTATCCTCATAAATGGTCACGAGCTCTGGGTCGTGACCGAGAAAACGAGATCACGAGTACAAGCGGCTGAAATGGGTTTCCTTCGCAGGGTGGCTGGGCTCTCCCTTAGAGATAGGGTGAGAAGTTCGGTCATTCGGGAGGAGCTCGGAGTAGAGCCACTGCTCCTACGCGTTGAGAGGAGCCAGATGAGGTGGCTCGGGCATCTGGTCCAGATGCCTCCTGGACGCCTCCCTGGTGAGGTGTTCCGGGCACGTCCCACCGGAAGGCGGCCCCGGGGTAGACCCAGGACACGCTGGAGAGACTATGTCTCTCGGCTGGCTTGGGAACGCCTCGGGATCCCCCGGGAAGAGTTGGACGAGGTGGCTGGGGAGAGGGAAGTCTGGGCTTCTTTGCTTAGGCTGCTGCCCCCGCGACCCGACCACGGATAAGCGAGAGAAGACGTGAGACGTGAGATAAATCTAAATAAAATCATGGGGTCTAATTTGTGTAAGGGGCAGTTGTAAAACAAGAAACACCCTAACCCTAACCCTGAAACTACAGATTTTAAAATGTACCCATGGTACATTTGTTAATTTTGCTGGTGTTGCAGCCATTATATGACCAATATATCAGATGTACATATTGAAAAAAATCTTTGAGGCCAATTTCATACCAATAATATCATGCATCTCCGCCGTCTATGTCAGGGTTGGCCAACAGGGTGCCTGCAAACATCTGGTAGCCCATGGAGCCTCTGATGTGACCGCAGGGACATTTTAAAGAAAGTACAAGTTCACACCACAGATCTTGAAATAAAATCTCATTTTTTGAATTAAATTTCTATTAGATTTTGCAAAAAAAAAAATCATACATAAATAAATACAAAAACACAGAAGTGACTTGAGTGACCTGGGTGACCACTCTACATGTAGAGTCAATGTACAGCCATGATTAAGCGTAACCAGATCTCACACGCTGCAACATACACAATCTGGGCAACTTGGTCACACCCTGTTGATGCAGATGGGAGCTCTGAGGTCGCAATGGATGGGCAACACCAGGTTGCGTCATTTGGTCACCAAAGTTGTAAAATTTGATCTTGTGAGGTGATGTCCTGTGTGGCTGTAACGATCCATGTCTGTGTGGGAGACAGTAGTGGGTACATTAGTTTGGTCGAGACATAACCGCAGAGAACTCGCAAACGATGCTGCTACAGAGCCATTGGCTACAGCAAGCTGTTGACTGGTAGGTGAGTGAAAATGATACAGTTGGAATAATGTCAGGTAATGCATTCTTTTATATGATATGATATAATCGCGACAAACTCAAGCGAATGTGACGTCACTGAGCGACTGCAATGGCGACAGACAGAGCAAAGGACAGGACTTGGGTGGGCGTCACAATCTCCGTTGCCCAAGTCACATTCGGTGTGAACCTCAGGAATGTCAAAAGTACGTTTAAGTTAAACATAAATCAAATTGTTAAAGATGCATATAAATAGGATGATCTATTATAATTTATTTATCATAAGTAATTATAACCATCACCTAAAGTAAAAAGTAAACATACAGTGTCAGATGTAGCCTATTAAATGCACAATTATATGTTATTAGGAGAGCTATGTAAATGTATATTAACCATCAAGATCAACTCAAGTAAGTAGTCTTCCATAATACTCCTTAAGTTTGGTAGCTCTCACAGCTCAGACAGGTTGGAGACCTCTGGTCCACGTGTTTGAAAAGTGAGACATTATTGCTGGACTTGTATGTCATTTTAAGCTACAGCTTTCAGATTTAAGATAAAACTCTATAAGAAAACCATTACGTATCTCATTCTGAGAGTTAAGCAAATGTTTCAGTCTTCTTCAGGTGTTTAACTCCATGTCTTGCTTATGCCAAGGCCAGACACCAAAATTTAAGCACAATTAAGGATCATAGGGTTTGAGGACCTTTCTGCCATGAAAATTGTGTCATGTTGACCAATAACAAAAGACCTGTCTGGTTTGCCCCAGGACTTCACATCAAAAAGTTTAGCATGTGGGATCTGAACCTTTTTACCCTGCCTCCTACAACTGGATCTTCCACAAGACAGAGACCATTGAGAGATTGACCACTGAGCTCTGCATGCCCGACAACCACAGATGTAAACAGACCAAAGTTGTTGCCTAAAGAGCTATGAGACTGTTTGTCAAGCTATGAAAACAAAATCTCTGCCTTATGATGTGTAAAAAGGAAAAAATGCTGAAGAGAAACAGCAGAGGACCCTGAGCAACTTCGTGAGTGACTGTTTGCATTTATCATCAAGCCAAAACATCAGCTTTCATAATGTTTAGAAAGACAAACAAAAGTATAGCACTCTAAATACAGTGTGCTTGATTACTGTCTTCAGCGTAAGCCTTCCTCCTTTCTATGCATAGTCAACCTCTGCATTAGCCTTTTCTGTGCTCAGGGGATACACAGTGCTTTGGCTACCGACAGAAAAAGGAGTCTTCCTGACTGTAGGAACTGAGGCAGAGCTGGTGAAAGCACTCTAAAGTCCTTTTCTCACACATTCAGCCCTGAAACCCTGTGGGGTTTAGGCCTTCAAAAGCTTAATTTCTTTGTCTGATTCTTGAGTATTTTCCACTCAGATTAGCCAAAAGAAGATAGTTTAGGAATTAAATTGATGACATCACTCAGACTTTGTCCAACACTTTATACTATGTCAACTGTTGAACTACTTAGAAGCAAATAAAGAAAGTGAAAAGTCTAGGTCCAAATATGACTGAGAGAAAAGCTTGATCTTCTTTGAACTTTCTCCACTAAAGGCAGAAACGGCTCAATGGATGAAAAAATGTTTTAAAGCTTCAGATACACCCACATAAGCATTAAAAGAACATAGGGAGCTGAAGAATTTATCTCATAGAGGCTGCTGCTGAACATGCAGCTCAGTGTTCTTCCCGAGGCAACATAAATATGTGATGAAAAAAAAAGACCAGAAAAATAAGACCAGAAATATTATCCTCTCTCTGCAAAAATGACTAATTGTTCATAGGATTTGGGGTAAAGTATAAAAAAGTAATCTATAACAGCACTAAGATTTCTCTTTTTAATAGCAAGTAGGCCTACTGTAGCAGCTCTGCAGTTCTACTTCTTTTCATTAGATAACTTTTTACAAGAAGTGACCAGCAACTAAAACAATGCTGAATTTCTTACTATTCCTACTGCCAAAAAAAGAGAGGAAAGAAAACCTAGATGCATCAGCACTGTTTCCTTCTACTCTGACTTCAGTGCAGGTAGCTTTGACCTGAGAGAGGTCATCCTCCTGCTGTGTCGGTGCACCTGCTTACTTTGCTTATTCAGCTGGCAAGCTGACAGAAAGGACAACATTTACTTTGTGGAAATATCCAATTATGCTGATTTTCTGGATGGAAGGGACAAGAACAATATCACAAGGAAACTTAGGTTTAAAAGTCCATGATGGATTGTTTCCATTGAAACAGGACACAGCACAGCACCAATGGTCGAATGGTGCATGCACAGCCGATGTATGGAGGCTGTTGATCTGCCTACCATTCAGCCCTGCCATGTCATTCCCTTTTCTCTCTACTGTTTCCCACTGTTCATTTTAATAAAGGCATAAAAGCTAAAAAATGCATCTTTAGAGAGGAAATAGCTGTGTCTAAATCAGTCCTCTGTGAGACTTTCAAGCATAATACAGTGCTTTAAAGATCGTCACGTTTGTAATTTCAATTATCTATCTGCACTATAGAATTAGGGGTGGTAAACTCTTCTGTATGACAATGATGTATCATCATGGAATTATTGTGCCTCACTGCAAGACAGAAGTGGCCTGAAACTATGACACCAGAGGTAAGAGACAGCAAGAGGGCATATGATGCCCCTTTGCAAAACTTTAACACAACCCTCTGTGCTCTGAATAAAATCTTTGTGCTGGGCTTTGGTCAAAGTATAAAAGATTAACCCCCAAAGAAAGTTATTTACTTAGACTAAAACAACTCTTGAAAAAAAATCATGTCATGTCCCATTTTGATGTAACCTTGCACTGCAACTGGACCAGCCTGTCATCAGACAGATCCATCTTGCCAAGCTTGTATGACAATAAAAAGGGCAAAAACGTCCTTCTTTGTTACGTTTGTGCCAACCATTTACAGGAGAACAGTTTTCTGTAGAAGTGATTTGTATGAACTTCATTACTTTAACTGCACTAATTATCACCAAAATATGAAATGAGCTTCTAAAGAGCTTTAATTTTTAATAGCAAGAAAAGTACTCTAACGAGTTAACTTACTTTGAGCTTATTCACTAAAATAAAATACAAAGTTTATGATGTCAGTAATCTTGTAGCATAACCAGACTAAAATGATGTTCCATTTACTATAACAGTGGGCTTGTGTGTATTCACCTTAACATTGTCTGGAGGTTGAGTGCAAGTTGAAGGAGCTCCATCAGGTGTGTGAATTCTGGAAGAGGGGCACTGAGAATCTGTGTGTTCAGATCCAGTCAACCCCAGCTGAGAGCAGCTACAGTGAGAATGAGGCTCTACTTTCCTGCCAGAGATCAGGTAGGTCTTCAGTCCTGCAGAAACAGAAACAAAATGTATCAGTACTCTTTTTTTAAAGTACACCTGACATGGGTTTAGTCATAACTGAATGGATGGCAGCAGCCTATTGGTGGTTGTGGAGTTGTTTTGGGATGCAGCAGAGGCTCAGTCCTCTGCAGGATGAATTCCCTCAGAGAGTTATATCAGAGAGTTCTGGTATGAAACTGGAATCCAGAGAAGGAAAAGCACTGAATATCAGTTTCTCCTGCTTGAAAAAGCCAAGGTCACATACATGAGTCATTTTTGTTTCCATAAATATATACATAAATAAGCTTGCAAAACTATAAATGAAGGCGTTTGTATAAATGAGTAACAGGGGGCCAAAAATCCTAACACACCAATTCATCTATTTTATCCTCTTTGATTAATTTCAACCTTTCTAATCAGACTTATTTTGCCCATCTGTGCAGAGTCTGTGCATGTTAAGTTCTCATTATGAACATGAGATAGATAGATACAACTTAAGACTCAATAGGCCAGAGCCAAATATTTGAACACCTGCATTCTTCAACTTTCATCAACATGTTTTCATTTCCATCACTCCTATGAGGAATGTGTGTGCATGTGTGTATGTTTGGCCAGCCCGTAGCCAAAATTTCAACCTCCTGAGCTGAACAGTTTGGCAACAAACAGTGACAAATCTTGGGAATGTGAAGATAAGGACTTTAAAAACTTTAATCAGTCTTTAAAGTACTTTCCAATAGGTCTTTAGTCCATGTTTTCAACACTTCATGTACAACGTTTTCCTTCTTGTAAATGGCCCCAGACCTATGGATCCCTATGGAGTTCTCACAGTGCAAATTTTAATCACCAAGGATGACATATGGTCCACTACCTGTTTGTGTTTTTGCAGCCAAATCTTTTGCTCAGAGGCACAATGTGGACACACAATTGGTGCTTTGTGCCCTAAAACATCCAGTACATAAACACTGCATTGGAGAAAAGATCCTCTTTTAAGATAGTTGTTTGGTTACCGTTTTTCAGCCTAAATAGTCCACTAACTGTGGTAGTGTTTGCCAGGTAAGTAAATGACGATAAATGTCAAGTTTTAAACAAATGCAGCTCCAGTTGACTTGTCTGCATAAGCATGCTTGCAGGCTTTACCCTATACACAGTGCTCAGTATAAATGAGTACAGCCCTTCAGATTTGTCAAAAAACCTTTAGTTTCCTTTCAAAATCAACACTTCCTACAGTATACTACACAAGCAGATACTCCCCAAATGTGGGCCACTGATTGCAAACAAGATGTGTTAAGATGCACACAAAAAAGTGACCAGGCGCGGTGTACGTACCCTGCGCCATGCCAACGAGGTGTGTCCAGGGCATTACGCAATTTGCACTGTGCAGTTCGGTGCAACGAGGCACACCCACGCTTCTGTCTCTCCCACTGGCGCAAGTGGCATCGAGGGAGGAGAGAAGGCATCAGTGGGTTTAACACAGCCGAGTGTTGTCTTCACCAATCAAATGAACGCCTCTCTTTGCCTTTAAATGCGCTGTGGACTAAGCTAAGTGCCAATTTCACTTCATCATGGATGAAGACAGCAGCATCAGCAGCTCCACGCAGCCAACTTCTCCCAGGAGGAAACTGAAATGCTGGTCTGAGAGGTCCAAGCTCGCAGTACCAGCCTCCACAGGCTGACGATACAAGCCTGGGAGGTGATTTGTAAATTGAAAAGGAAAAGGCCAGAGAGAGATGTTAGATCAAAGAAGGCACACAGTGGCCACAAGAGGCGACCCCTTCACCAGCCTCACGATGAGATGGTGGAGGGGCCATCGGGTCCTCCAACCTCTCCATGATAAGCATTAAGGGCGTATGTAAGATTGAAGTTGGAATACACACCCCCAGGATCTACAACAAAGACATCAGAATGTCATTTGGGTTGGAGAAATGTGGCTGAATGGTAACAAAAAGAGTGAAGGTTGTCCAGATGGAAGGCATTACGCTCCCAGAAGTTATAATAGCAAAATAGCAGAGCTTGAGGAGAGCTACAATTACCTTGGAATACCACAGACAATGGCAACCATGAAGAGGCCGCTAGGAAAGCAGCAACAGCCAAATACCTGAAGTGATTAAGGCAATTCCTAAAGAGTCATTGCAATGGCAGGAACAAGGTCCATTGATTAACAGCTATTTCTCCCAGTGATCAGATACCCCGCTGGAATAATAAGCTAGCGAAAGAAAGTCAGATCACAGTTGTTAAAACTCGGAAGTTGCTCACCATGCTTTAGGTGTTCCACCCCAAGTCCAGTACACAGAGGCTAACACAAAGAAGGAGGCAGAGGGTAAGTGAGCATCAGAGCCATAATCCAAGATGAAACATCCAAGCTCTATCACTACATCAGGAAGATGGCCCCAAGAGATCAAGCGATTAGCGAGTGTCTCAGACAATGGAAAGTGACAAAAAGGATGGAACTGTAGGAGCTATCAAAGGAGGAGAAATCCCTACATGGGATGTAACACTGACATATATCTGAAGTAGCTGATATGAACAAATCATACCAACGGCTAGAGAGGACAGGAATAAAGGACAGCACAGTGGCACTAATCATGGTGGCATAGTCACAGGCCTTGAGCACCAAAGCAATAGAGGCCCAGATCTACCCCATCAGGCATGATATCAGGTGCAGGCTCTGCAAAGATGGCCCTGAAACAGTCCAGCACCTAATAGTAGGATGTAAGATGTTGGCAAGAAAAGCAAACATGGAACACCATGACCAAGTAGCCTGCATGGTGTACAGGAACATCTGTGCAGAATATGAATTGGAGAAACACCTCCCAAGGTGGTGAAGTAGTAGTTTAAAGCCTTTAGCTTGAGTCGGTAAGCCATATGGAGTGAACAGACTGTGGAAATCGTCTCAGACAGAGTGAGAATAAAGGTGGATCCGGGGTACTCGGTATGTGACAAGTGGTAGATTTTTAAAAATATTTTCAACTGTAAACACACTCCAGCAGTCACTGAAATTCCATATATAACCCAAGTTCAGGCAATGTATGACCTCTCTAAAATGCTGTTTACAAATTAGCCACATGAGAACATCCTTGACTCTTATCCCTGCAATTTCCTAAATTTGCTTGGTAGAGAGAGCTTCATGTGTAAATGATATTGGCAGGGTTTCTTACCATGGACCGGTATATTTTCAATCCCCATCCCCAAATTGACCATCAATAAACAGCAAAATTGTCCTGTTGTGAGGGTCCAACAAATCAGGAAAGTTTCTTAGAAGGGTTGCATGTTTTTAAAGGGTGAAATATATTCATAAAGCCAAAAGTGCTTGTTTGTAGCTAAATTCACCCTTGTATCTTCCCCTGAGTCTGATACCACTGTGTGGGGATGAGGCACAATCACAATGACAGGTAACTGTGTATATGTCTGCAGCATAAGTAGGTACCTGTGACTGTGCACTAGGCCACATAATTCAACTGTCACTGAAGCTACAACCTCGGGCCCTGAGCATTGTCTGCTTAAGTGCTTCAGACAGGCTTGCCACCGACTCGCCTGTGCCCAGCCACCCTGGGGCTACACTCTCTGACACACACATTCACTTTAATGCAGGGTCCACACATATATGGCACACTGTTCCATTTGCAAGAATAAACAAGCACAAACAAATCTTAGGGGTGCAGTACCAAGATAAGAAGCTCAAGAAGCATACAGGAATACAAGAAAGTATGCACACTAAGGACTCATGTAAATACAACTGCAATAATGAGACATTCAAAAAAAAGAAGAAGAAAAGACACCCCCTCCATCCACCTACATACCCAGTCTAACACATATACACACATCAAGCGGAGGTGGAGATGGACAGTTCCACTGTAGCTGGGTCCATAGCTAGGTGGATGAGGATTCAGGGATAGAAAATGAGGGCGGTAAACAGCAGTAACAAAGAACTAATTCCTCGCACCAGTGATGCAGAATGGCACAGTAGCATGAAGAGGCTGCAGTAAACTGAGGGAGACGCTATTTCTGAGAATGTGTGAGAGTGACATGCAACAAACACATAACACATGCGCACTGGTTTCATTAGTTGCAAATCAAATCATTTCCTGCTTATTGCCATGACATAAATTGACTTCTACCTCTCATTATAGGTCAAGAAGGTCACTGTTCTCTCTCCTTTTCAAGTGTTTCTGTCTATTTTTCTTTCTGTGCCTGCAAAGGAACTAACAATACAGACATCTTAAAATGTAAAGCAACAAAGAAATGTCAAGTGATGTTTCATATCTGTGGGTAGAGATTTGTTGAAGATTAGGTGTGAATTTCCTCTTGTCTATTCACTGAGATTTTTACAAGCCAGACTGAGAACATTTGAGTCAAAGAAACAGTCATGACTGTGTTAGGCTGAAACAAAACTCAAGTATGAATGCAGCAGTGACAATCCATCATTTGTATTATTTCAGTACTTTAATTGTGCTACTTAGTGAAAGAGCAGTATGGGTTTTCAAACAGTCATTTATATAAAATGAGATATTTAATGTGGGTATCAATTCAATTAACATTCATATTTCTAGTAATGCCTGGTTGTGATGGACAACAAGTGATTGCATCTGAGAGCTGTCTGCTAACCACTAGGGCAGCAGTTAATTGTGATTTAGTGTTATTGCACATCCTGGCAGTCTGAATTTATCAAAATAAATCAATAACTTTTTTGTGGTCAAGCACAGTTTGGGGTGTAAAAGCCCTGCTTTCACACCTTTTGATGCTGTCAGATGCAAGCAAAAAGGGTTATAAATTACCTTCAAATTTATTTAGTCATAATTTGTTTTGGATTCAGAAAAATCACATTGCAGCAGCAAATGTTGTACGAACACAGCCCATATTGTCATAGCAATACATAATGATGTTAATTTATTTTATTTATTTGGATCCCCATTAGCTACAACTCAAGTTGCAACTACTCTTATACATACAGTGTCATCTTACAGTTAACTCTTACAGTTGTGATTAAAGATGAAAGTGTTCCTTTTTAACAGATCTCACATGTGGTTCTTGTCCAAAGTCAGTCCAAAAAAGTGACAATATCCCCTTGTTGAAGTATCTTGTGAATTCAGCTCAAACCACTCTCCGTCTAAATTTGGCTGAGGTGACTTGTGTAACCAACTAAAGGCTAATGAAGAATATTCAACACATACCAAGGATTGTAATAGGCAGCCAGAGAGTGAACAACAGCTGGTTCATGGAAGAAGAAGTGTAGGATCGGCAGAGTACATGGATTTTCACAGCTAATTTTAGGGAATTTTTCACAATATGAGGTAAATTGTGCTAAAATTTAAAATATGTTCCAGCTTAAAGGTGGCTTCTTATGACTCTAAATCAGAATTGATCACATGTGATAAAAACTGTAAGAATTATTTGCAGTACAAAACTAGGCAATAATGTTAATTTGTGTTGCCAATACTAATGGCAAATAAAGGTGCAATATTGCAGAATTGGATTTCCTGAGCATATATGGTGCAGCACATTTTGTACAAATACAGTTGCAGTCAGAAGTGCTGTGCATAGAGGCAAAGTGATTGACAAATGATAATAGAAAAAAATACTAAGCAGTATTCCACTGGAGTAGCAATGATAATTGTAGGTAGGATGTCAAGATGGATTTTGAGAGCAATGGACAACATAAAGATAAAGTAAAAAAAAATGTTAACACTAAAATAATTGATAAAGCTATTCAACAAAAGAAACAAGAAAAAAGGGCAAAGCAATAAAACCAAGAAACAACATACAATAATTACTAAAAGCTGAAAATAAATAAATCTATGTTATAAAAGATAAAATAAATCTAAAATGATGAGTAAATTGATCGTGAGAATAAATACATGATTGCCATAAAAATAAAATTTAAGGTTAAAAAAGATAATTAAACATCAAACAACGCCATTTAAAACTTAAACTGCATTCTCAAAAAAAGGTTAAAACAGCGTCAATAAAATAATGCACAGACCTGTGATAGGAATGTTTATTACCGACTAATCTCAGCTGTTTGCATCATAGCCATCTATTCTTACTTTTGCATCTGCTTCAGCAAAAACATAAATAATAATTTTGTTTAATACAATGGTAAATATATTCAGGCAGTAAGGGGATATAACTGGCATTCTTGACTAATTTTACAAGAATTTTATTGGAATGGTGAAGGGGTTACCGTGGCTGTGAGAGACATGAAGTTCTCCAGTTGCCATCAGAATAATAAATTTCAGAATATTGGTGCCAAAAGTGAACATTTATTAATATCTTATCACACAGTTTAAAAAGAGAGTAAACAACCTCTACATGAGCAACAGTGTACTCTTAATGAATACATTTACTGTTATAATTAATGCATAGCCTTCATCTGCAGTGAATGTTATAGTGCCTGCTGAATAATAACAATGAAACTTCATCAGACGTAGATTAGGCAAAATCCACAAAAGCAGAAATCATTGGACCATTCAGCCTCTATTCCCCAACACTGTAATAGCTTATTAAAGATAATGAAACATTTCGAGCCAGATAATATGCCCATCAGAGAGGGTGAAAGGCAGAAAGAGTGGAAAAGATTTGAAACCAGAGGAAAGAATAATGACTTAATATGAAAGGGCCCACTTGAAAAAGACAATTAAAAACAAGACACAAGGCAAGAATATAAAATGGGTGAGAAGTAAAGACAGGACAAATAAATGCTTGGGTCAATATTTCAAATAAAACTGAAAATTTACGGGGACTTGGCTCAGGGAGTCAAGAGGGTATCAGCTGTGGCTTGCCCCCGGTTTTACTTTGATTTGTGTCAAGCTAAACATGCATGCTGACTTACTTTCAGACACTACAGCAACTTCCCTTGCGTCCTACTAAAGAAAAAAACAGAGCCTACAGGCTGGAATCCATGCCATGTCAGAAAGGCTAATGAGGATGCATGTTGGATTGATCCTTTTCAGTGTTCAGACAGCTTGTTTCAGAAAATCACTTCACATGGGAGAGTCTGGACAGCCAGAGAAGGGTAAGGTAAATGGAGCACTGTATGAGGTCTGTTTGTGTTTGTATGAAAGGTTATACAAGTTCAAGTGACTGCAGATGGTTTCATGCCTGTTCTTCGACATTCTTGTACAATCCTGTCTTATGATCCAACCTTGTGGCAAATGGAATTGCAGCATTTTCAGGCACTAAATTGTGTCTCCGATAAACTGTCCTGACCACAGCTGGCTCTGTGTGTCCACTCCGACACGATCCAACATCATCAGAACACAGCTGTGCTCAATCAACCTCACAGCAGAGGGAAAGGTCAAATCCCATGCAAGCATATTTCTTTCTATTTAACAGCAACAGTCAATGTATCAGATACTTTTTTCTTTTACTGAGTTGGACCCTAGTACTGCCTTTATTTTTCATGACATAGAACAAACATGGTGCTCCGTATTAACATGACAGCATTACACTTACTTCAGACTTGTCAGCTTCAAATCCATCTCTCAGTCCACCACATCCAGAAGGTGGTCTATTACAATCAGATTTGGTGATTTAAACTTAAGTTTGTGAGTTTGTGATGGATTTAGCCATTAAGGCAAACAAACACCAAATATATCCTTTCCAGAGAGTTTTTTTTAATCCAGCTATTAGGTGCTGTGTTTCATACAAGACCTTGCAATCTTAAATCCAAAATGAGAAACCTGAAACTTGTGTGGCCAGAATGTGTTAGTATTTGCTAATGTTAAAAAAAAAAAGTTTTCGCATAGTGAATACTCAGAGATCCAAGTCTTTCTCCTTATACACAAAATTGTTGGTACCCTTACGTTAAAGATAGAAAAGCCTAAAATGGTCACTATAATGATTAAAAATTGAATGAAAATTAACTAATGAAAATCTGACATAGCTATTGCATTGTGGTTCAATGGAATTATTTAAAAGAACAAAAAAAAAAAGAAACTGGCTTGATCAAAAAATGATGGCACCCATAACCTAATATTTAATTGCACAACCTTTGAGGCAATCACTGCAACAAGGCAATTTCTGAAATGTTCAATGAGACCTCTGCACATGCTGACAGGCACACTCCTCTTAAGCAAACTGCTCCTGCTGTGTCAGGTTTGAAAGGTGTCTTCTCCAGACTGCATGTTTCAGCTCCTTCCACAAATGTGCAATCGGATTTAGGTCATAGCTCATAAAAGGCCATTTGATAGTCTAATGTTATGTTCTTAGCCATTCTTGTGTGTTTTTAGCTGTGTGTTTTGGATCATTATCCTGTTGGAGGACCCATGACCTGTGGGTGAAACCAAGCTTTCTGACACTGGGCAGCACATTTGGCAGAATGCCTTGAAGGTCTTGAGACTTCATTGTACCCTGCACAGATTCAAGACAACCTGCGCCAGATGCAACAAAGCAGCCCAGAACATACCAAACAGCACAGCTACTGCCTTTCACCCATTCAATAGGCAGACTGACTGATTATAGGTCTGAAAACACCTGTGAAGCTAATTACAGGACACACCTTAGTTTAACGTATTCCTATGGTTAAACTGTTTTTAATCTTTTCTCGGGGTACCATCATTTTTTTCCAGGCAGGCGAAGTGCACCCTCTGCAGCTGTAATTTGGTGACAGTGGCACATGTGCGCACACGTCAACAAAGCCTCAGAGGCAGGTTTCCAGAATGTCAGGCACATTTTAATGCATAAACAATCACAGCAATCACTATTTAATGTAACCTTCTGAACCTGCATATACATTTGTTTCTATACTAATTGTCACGTCACATCTGATGTCAGATTAAAGTTGTTTGTCATAATGGAAACTTAACCTGACGGCAGCTGGAAGTTTGATGCACATCTTACATGTCAACAATAGCAGCCTTAACAGCTGATACTGAGTATATATCTGGCTTCTCTCATTTCATGAAATTCAAAGAAAAGAGGGAGAAAAAAGAGAAAACTAGAAAAGCACTTGGAGAGCGCAGACCTCCACCAAGCAGCACAGTTCCCAGACGGTGATCTGGATCAACACCAAAATTGAATCAGTTCTTCCTTTTCCCATGCTGAACATTTCCTGAAAATTTCATCAAAATCCATACATAACTTTTTGAGTTATTTTGTTCACAGACAGACAGACAGACAGACAGACTAACAAACTCTCCCGAAAACATAACCTCCTTGGCGTAGGTAATAAATGTATGTCACTAAGGATTTATCTGTGATTTCCCATATTTCTCTGTTTTAATCTTTATTTTTATCGTGATCTAAAAAGATGGAGTACATTATTGTAAGGAGGATGAGGCGGAGACACCGGGAGAGTATACAGTATGTCACTAAAGGCTCTGCTATTTGGCGATGACGGACCAGGAATGCAGGTGGATCACAAGCATTATGAATGGATAAATCTGCTGTTGTGTAACTGTCTCTTAATTTTATACTCCTATTAATGACAAAGGGACAGATTACATCTGTCCCGAGAGCTGGCCCACACAGTGACGCACCCCGATGGCCAGTCCGTTCTCCCAGCTGCTGAAAGGACAGCGGACCGTCTCCGCTACTGGGGATCAGTCAGACCAATCAGTCCCTGTCAGTGCATTTAAAGGCAAGGAGAGGTGTGGATTTGATTGGTTAAGACAACACAAGGCTGTGTTAAACCCACTCACACCTTTTCTCCTCCCTCTTTGGCACTTACGCGGAGAGGCAAGGACATTGGAGTGGGTGCGCCTCTCTGCGCCAGCAGTGTGCCTCACTGCGCACTGCTGGAAACTTGCAAAGTGCGCTGGACACATCCCGTCCGTGCAGGCGAGGCACAGGGCAGGGCAGGTGAGCCTGGGCCTGGTCTACGAAATTAGAACCCACAATATCTGATTATCATTAGTTACTTTACAGGACATTTTTATTTATTATTACTAATGCCAGTTTTAAGTTATTTCAGTGACCATTGTGGGTTTTTTTCTTTAACTTAAGGGTACCAACAATTTTTTGTCCATGTGTCTATCCGTGGAGCACCTGTCATTTTAAGGCCCCCTTCCCCATGCGCTTCTGCAGTCTGTTCTGACTGGTTAACTTTACAACTCTAGTTGTTCAGTTTGGCACAGTTCAGGACCATGTTATAGCAGCTCTGTATTCTTTCTAAAGTCAGTGAACTGTACAGTACTTGGCTTGCCACAATGGGTTTGAACTACTGATAAAACTGGTATAACAATGGCATTTCACTGGTACAGTAGGTCTCTTGGGGAGGTGGGGGAATCAGTTGATTCGCTGGCACTATTCACCGGAGAGGGGTAGTGAGTCCAGATACTGTGGACTGTATTGCCTTATATTTACAGGTAATTTATCTTATGGACGAGACAAGTAAAACCATCTAAAGGGCACACAAAACTCAAAAAGCATAATATGACATCTGTATCATCTCATCTGTTTGTGTAATTCAGGCAGTTTTGCAGACAGACGTTGCTTGCACTATTTGAAAATAAAAATAAAGAGCAGCCCAATAATTAGAGAAGCGAGCTGTTGCAGTGTCAAAAACTTACACTAATCAATCATTTTCATAACATCTGTTTGATAATCTGCACTTCAGATGACCCTGGGCTCATTGAAGGGCATCATTACTGAAAGGTTCTGCGTATTATCAGACTTGAAGTGTCCTGCCCTGTGCTATCAGCTGACAGGGAACAGTAGATAACCTTTCCCTGTGAGAGCACAGTCACATTATCTACCTCTCCAGGCCCCTTTGTTCAGGACAGAGAAGAGCAACATGAGAAAAAGCACTTTGCAAACAAATAACACCATCAGCTTCATTCCTCCCTCTCACCTCCTCATAGCACGTCCAAGCTCTACTGGGACAACGCCTGCCCCTGAGCTCCTCTTTGAATGATGCTTAAAGGGGCTCGGAGCAGAAGGTTGGTCGTTGGAAACAAACACAAACAAAAAAAGGTTGATGCAGCAAGCAAAGTCGTGACTGCAGTGGTCAGTTTGGTAGCAGCTGATATAACCTTATCCCTCCATGGGCCTTGAGCTGAGGGAAGGACAATTTTCTAAAATGCAAATTAGCAGGTACAAAGAGCCTGCAGCGACACAACCTTCATTGTCCCTGTAAAACTAAAACAACTCTAAACTAAAACTACTGCCACAGGAGATATGCCTCTGTGGTCCAAATAGACAATTGTGCAAAGTTCCATGTCAAGGATTAATTCGAGAACCCACAATCTTAACCTCTGAACCCTATCAAGCTAAACAGTTCATCATTAACTCACAGGGGACATTTGTGAAAAGTAAAAAAAAAACTCTAGAGGGATTCTGAACATTTATATTTAACAAATAAGGGTCAATCGTAGGGTCTCATGATCTTGGCCTCTAAAGTTTGAACTTGGACAAAAACCTTAAATCTCAGCAAATGTTTTCGCAAAATATTGAAAAAAAAATAGAGGTTGTATAGATATGGTGCTCACAGCTTAGAGTTTCACATTAGACTGAATAACATTGACTTCTGGCCTTAAAAGTCAAACTACTTCATCTTTGAGTCAGACAGAACATTTAAGCAATTTAAAGGAACTTTCCTTCAAAGAAGTTTTGGGATGTTTTCACAAGTAAGGGATGATCTGAGACCAGACCCATTGGCACTGATCTTTGACCTCATAAAAATCTGATTAGTTCATGAGATAAGTTGAAGTGCACATTTCTGTTAAGTTAGCAGACAACCCCTAAAAGTGCTCATGGGATATCAATTCACGAGCAAAGAGTTAGGATTAGACCTAGTTATCTTGATGCTTGTACATACTGTGTTACTCTCTCACTGATGCTTCAAAACACTATGACCGTACTAACCCTCGTGTTCCGAATGAGAGTTACATAAGTGGCAATTTTGACTGATGGCCTATGGCCTCTTACACCTGTAGTTGCCATGGTTTCAACAATGTCTGATTGATCAACAGTATCAACCAAGCTTTTTAATGACAGGATTTGGTCTAGATGATCAGATATGTCTCAAATCTGAACATATTAACTCAAAACATGTGCTAACACCAAATTGAACCACAATACCAGTCAGTCGTGTAGTTGAAATAAATATGAAAATAAAACTGCAGGCACTGAAACAAACAAACAAAAAAAACGGAATTTAAATAAATTTTCTTGTGGACAGGGATATTTAAAAAAAATTCTGTGTTAAGATGAGATCAATTATGAAAATGGAGGTAGGAAACCTCTGTTTTCAAAAATACCTGCCCAGGTGTTAGCATAGCCTAAGACAGAGAATACAACATTAACCTGGATAATCTATATATGAAAACTAGAAGTTTTTTTTAACATTAGCAATTAAGAGCATACTCTTGTAGTCATCAAAATGAATATATGAACCTGATGTAAGGTAAATATGACCCTCTCATATTCAGAGTGGACATTTGTGTAAAGCTAATCCAAAACTTATACTATACACGTCACATTCACAATTGAGGCAAAAACATGAGACTCAATGACTTTCTCCTTCAATATACGACCTCCAAATTCCACTCAGGAGTTAATCATGTGAAGTGTTGCTAAGAAATCCCATTCATGAGAATGGGCAGAGTCAACCTGAATACATAATTCCTCTGGTCCTGGCTGTCACAGCTGTTGAGGCATAAAAATAAAAGGCCAGAAATAACCCAGGATGGATTCTTTGGACATGCAACAAAAGAAACCAGATGCATTGCTCAAAGAAGCACACAAATCCTAGTGATAGAGAGGAAGCTTTGTTGTCCTTTATCTCAAAGCAACACCTCTCCTGTAGACACTCCCTCTGCACCGCTAGCAGACTAAGTTAATGTCCCACAGAGGTTAACTGAATACAGCAGAGCACAGAGGGCAAATGAGGGTGAAGGAGAGTGAAAAATTATGCTTGGATCAGCTCTAACAAAAAAAAAAAAAAAACACAAGCATATTGTGTGCCTTATCCCTCAATAATGGCAGGTTTGCTATCAGGGCCTGGTATCAGAGCAGGAGGGCAGTGGAGCAGGTGGTGCAGAGACACTAACACTGCAAAACCGGGAGGGTCCTGATGCCAGCTGGCACTGCCAACAAACAGCCCCCACCTTCTGTCTCCACTGCGTCCCCATCCTGGGATACACTGTACATCCTGTCCCTGTCGGGTGGAAGAGGGCAGGAGGGAACCTGTCCTGGTTGACAGGCTGTTTAGGAGGACTTCATTAATTCAGTGTGGTTCTCAGGGGAGACAAGGAAGAGATCAGAGGTGGAGGTGGCAGAAACGTGGAGACAAATCAGGTAAAAAGAGTCTGGACTAGGCCTGCACAATATATCGTTTGAACATTGCCATCGCAATGTGCGCATGCGCAATAGTCCTATCGTGCATGCAATGTGACTATCGCATATCCCCCATTTATTGGGAAAATGAAAAAAAGCAACTGAAATTGAAACCTATTCTATTTTGTACAGAGACATGGCCTCCTGGATCCCTTTTATATACAGCAATCTTCATCATTCACAGATGAACCCCCTTAGCCTGAATTGAATGGTATTATATGAATCTAATGGTGTCATTGTGAGTCAACCAAATTCTTCACAAACAGAGCTATTCAAGTCATCTGGTGAAAATTCTTCTATTCTTAATATCGCAATAAATATCGCGATATATCGCAATATATCGCAAACCCCCAAAAATCGCAATGTCAGTTTTTTTCCAATATCGTGCAGCCCTAGTCTGGACTGAGACAATAACAGCAGGATTGAGTCAGTAGTAACAGCTGGATGAAATCTATGTGTGCACTGTCTGAGAGTGAGCCCATTCAGTCAGAAAACATGAAAGGCACTTGTGCATTTTTCATAAGGAATCACCGAGGGAGTTGCACTGTCATTCCTGACAGTAGAGGAGAGGCAGAGAGACGGTATGTGTGTGTCTGTGCCTCCTGGGCAGAGGATGGAGAGAGGGGGGTGCCTGCAGTGACCTTCCTTTTTACAGCTAAACACTTCTGCTGAGCCAGGTTACTCCAGCAGCAGACAAAAGG
Organism: Scarus forsteni; assembly: GCA_036419115.1. Classification (NCBI taxonomy): domain Eukaryota; kingdom Metazoa; phylum Chordata; class Actinopteri; order Labriformes; family Labridae; genus Scarus; species Scarus forsteni. The sequence continues at coordinate 13,942,852 of JAZDUH010000342.1, forward strand.
ATTTAAGATGCTTAGCAGAATTACCCACATTCTGACAGTCCCCTGACAGAGAGTGTCACACAGACTTTGTCTTTAACAGACCGTCTGTTAAATAAAACAAAAGATAGGCTGCTTCACACTTCACTCCATTTACTTCTGGTATCAACACGCAAAATGAGTCAAACAGTGAATTTCCTTAGAGGGCACTAGGCTAGTATTCAACTACACCTTCCATTAAAGCCAGCCTTATGTGTCATTAAAGTAAAACCTGCAGGAAAAACACGAATTTATCCTGAATTAACCCAGATGAGCTGCATGTGTTAATGCAAACAGCAAGGTTTTTCACCCAGAATTTACCCTAAAGTTTTAACCTTGCAGTGCAGTTGGATCTGCCTGGTTACCTCCGCCAAGGAGGTTATGTTTTCGGGAGAGTTTGTTTGTCTGTCCGTCCTTCCATCCGTCCATCTATGAACAAAATTACTCTAAAAGTAATGGATGGATTTTGATGACGTTTTCAGGAAATATTCAGCATGGGAAAAGGAAGAACTGATTCGATTTTGGTGTTGATCCAGATCAGCATCTGGCTGCCATGACGAAAAATGTGATTTTGTGAATAACTACTGAACTAAAATAGATATCATTATAAATCCAATTGCTAATGGTATGTTTCATGGTCAAGGAATCTAAATATTTTGATCAAATAAAGGTAGGACTAATATTTCTGGTGAAAATCACAAAATGGGTGAGGACTGTGGCGCTGGCGGAGGTCTGCGCTCTCCGAGTGCATTTTCTAGTTTAATGTCTGTAATCAGGCAGATCCATCTTGCTCCAATCTAAAACAACTGCAAACAGGCAAAAGTAGGATGGCTCAATCAAAGGTGAGAGCTATGGCTGTTTCCCAAAGCCCAGGTACCTTGCCTTGCCTTGCCTTGGAAGGCAGTGCCTCCGAAGCCACTTCCTTCCAATCCAAGGCAAGTGTCCTGCCTCTGCTCAAAAGGAGATGCTAATGGAACAGCCTACAAAGGCATCCAAAAACGTCAGACCCGCCTCTTCCTGATGCTATTTAAATTGGAGATTATTGTTTCATATCTTGCAGACATGACTGGGGATGAATTTGTTTATACTTTGTTTGCCTATTTTTTGATGATATTTGGTTTCTGATATTTTTGATATAATAAATGAAGGTACACAAAAACGTATTGTGTATGTTTAATATGAACTAAAGTAAGGTTCATTGTTGCAGCATTTTTTTTTCTGCAGAAATGGAGAAGTATGTTAATCTGCTATGTTCATCAGATGCACACATTAGTTTTATGCAGCTTCTTTGTGCACTGCCCACATCAAATCTCAATCTCCATCTTATTAATTCATTATTTCCAATGCAAATCACTGTTCAGCATCTGCCATTTTACTCAATTTTGATGCCAATATGTCTTCCAACTAAGCTACATTTAACTATAATTCAGTCCAGTAAAGTACATTTGGGTTCCCAGTTCATACATGCTAACTTCATCACCTCGAACCACCAGGCAGTGGGAATGCCTATCTGCATCCCAACTGAATGTAAAAAGTGTTACCCTACTATACATGAAAAGTACTGTAGACTTTGCATGGAACTATTATACATCACCAGTCACGTAAAAGCATGGCAATCTTATCAGTTTTGGATATGCTATTTGTACAGTCATCTTTCCTTGTGATCAGTAAAAATTGTGCAATAGAGTTTGCCATAATTACTATCATTTGATTCTGCTCTAACATTAATTATAATTTATTGTCCCACCATGACTACTGAAGGTATTGTTGATTTTTGCCAAAAAAAAGGTAGCACACACCAATTGTAAATAAGGCTTTATTCATAAAACTATAAATAAAAGTGTTTATAAATAGGCCTATATGTATTTTTAATATATTTTACCATCAGATTCCTGTCACAAATGTATATGTAATTGGAGTTACATTATCTCACATAACATGTGTTGCACTGTGGACAGTGCTTGGATAGTTTATACAAACGTGGGAGTAGACCGTAGCGGCGACAAATATTGTCATGGCTTGCCACTTTGTACGCTTTTTTGCTTTTTTATGGTCACATCATTGACACTGCAGTTGCGGCTTCTCAGTAATTATAGTTACGTGAATGACACACAAAAGAGTTAGTGGTGGACATGGTATACGTTATTATTTTCAGAGGTGTATTTTGTTTCTTACATTTGAATTGGAGTTTACCGCGCGCCTCTGCTGGAGCGTCTCTCTCTGGAGCGTCTTTTCCTTCTATTTTTTGCCTTTTTTGTAGATTCGCGCATTGCATGTTGGGTATTTATAGCCCTGGTAAGGCAGCCAAGGATACACCTGTGTATCCTTGGTCAATTAGCCACATGCTAACCAAACGGAGGACATATGCCTCCGGAGGACATGAACACTGGAACAGCACTTGGGCAGCGACTGATGATGTGGACGCCTGCCCACGCCCACATCAGACCAAGGCAAGGCAAGGTACCTGGGCTTTGGGAAACAGCCTATGAGTGAGATGACAGCAGGAAGTGACTGTTCATACAGAGCTTAGTATAGATGCTAACAGCTTCAGTAGCAGTTCTCTCAGATCTTGACTGTATTTCATCAATAAATAAAAAGAAATGAACAACATCACAAACTTCTTCAAGGTGACAGAGCCTTCATGCTTGAATTCTTTAGTCAGGTAATGGGGTTTAAGCATCAATGCACCATAAGTGATGTCATTGTGATTAGACACAAATTCAGTAAAGCCCTTAAACTACATTTATGATAAGTTTATTTGAAACTTCAAGTACACCATAGTTAAGCTAACAGAACAGCAATTGGACACTTGTAACCCTTCCTACTCTTACAGTGATAAAAAATAAGGACAAACTGTGGAAATGAATAGTGTGAATAGTCCATATATTTCTCTCTCTCTCTCTCTCTGAAAGTGACTGAGTGCATGAGGCTGCAAGGGCTTGAAGTACTACAGATAGGAATGGGACAGCCCTTTTTTCTGTTGACAGCAATGTATCATGCTGGAGATCAAATAAACCGCAGGCTTTTTTTTTACTCAAATTTTTCATTGATTTATGTGAAACACATATACCCATATGCACAGATTTACAGCACCGTTAAATAAATGCATACACACATATGAATGCATACAAGAGGCATCTAAAAAATGATTAAACATATTAAAGGATTCCATAATCTTCAGAGATTTCTTTGCTCTTTGGTCTTCTATTCCTCCAAGTGAGCTCATATAACATTCTATTTCCTTCTTGCATTGTTTAATTTTGGTAATTTTTGTATCCATTTACACTTACATAAATAATTTTACCTGTATAATATAAGTAAATAAAGAAGATACATCTCCTGACAGTATCTATTTTCACTATAATAAAAAAATCATTCAGAAACACCATTTTCTGCAAGTCAAACTTTGGACCTGGTCTGTGCATTATAGAGTTTACTTCACAGCTAACCAAAATGCACGGCTATGAAGACATTCATATGGCAAATAGTTTCAATTTCATTGTTACAAAAACAGCATCTCTTGACAACTTTAAGCCTATCAACAATGTGAGAAGATTATTTTGAATTACACTTCCTTGATTTTATTTGTGACACAGTATATTTTGAATTCCAGATGGATTTTGATTGCACAGTTGAGATTTGGTGGTAGAGGTTCCTAATATGTTTATTGGTACATTGTTTGTTTATTAACTGTACACCACCTACATTATGAGTTCTGATAAATATTGTGTGATGTCCTCCCCTCCTCTTTGCAGTAATGTTAACAGACCATCAGGAATTTCACCGAACACAGTTGCGAACTCTGTAGGAGTGACTGGGATTTTATATTTTAGCGACTGCTCGCAGTTGCCACAGGAGATTCCTGCGATATGTCGCAATGCAATTAATTATGAGTAATTCCCTCATGCTAAGTCTGCAGAGATGCCAACTCAAGGAAAGGAGGCATGACAGGCTCAATAAGTCAGCTAGAGATCCCTCACCTTTATGATTTGGCAATGGGACAGCCCTAAGCCCTCACAGACTTTGCGGGAGCAGGTCAGTAAGTGTGTGAGTGTGGACATTGGGATTGGGCCTCTGTTCACTTTGAGGTTGACAAAAACCTGGTGAAAAAATACTAACTAAAACAATGTTAACTCACTTAGCACACGGATTCTCAAAAAGTCTTGCAAAATAATGTTTGAAGGCCTATTTCATCTAAGTTTTAACAATGAAAATAATAAAATTGGTGTGCCTTTTGCACAGTAAGGTATACATTTTTTACAAGCAAGCTCGGGGGTGGTGGGGTTGGGTTCACTCCTCTACAGGACAACAAGGAGGGGCTCTGATGAAAAAAAAAGTTAGGTGACCACTGGCCTGACACACTAAAGCACAGCTTTAACCAATAATAAAAATTCACACTCGCTCAAAAATCCAGATAACCCACTGTGACCTTTTGGTTTGGGTTATATAACCCAGAGCATATAAAGAGGACAGCCAGGCTTGCACACTGCCTTGGCCCTCAGTAAATTAGCTCTCCAAGTTTGTGACAAAAACACACATCTCCATGCGGGGAATGATGTCAGATTACTACTCAGCTAACTCACAAACAAACTGTCCCACCAGAAAAGGTCTTCACGAGATCTCTCATCCTGTTGCAGTCAACAAAATCTGTCAATATCCTTCCTCTAAAGTCATAAACAAAGGTAGCACTAACACAAAAGTTCCACATTAGGCTGGTGTTTTTTCCTGGCCTTATCTCAGAACACTCACAATGACAATAGACACACTTGACATGTTTCCAAAGTCTTTCACTCCGGCTCAGCTGTGTCTGCTCTGTACATACACATTTTGCATTCTGGGCTTCTGATCCCTTCACTTGACGGGCTCAGGCTGCCACGGTCTACTGGCAGAACAACAGATATAGTTGACATCCCTCCAAAAATCTTTAACAACCCTCCCATCCCTGCAGCCCATGCTCAGTGGGCTGTGATCTCTTCCCATTTCGTCAATCACTGTACCTCTCTGTCCATCTCTCTCCATCCACAAATCCAACAATCCTCCCTCGTTCTTTTGTGTCCAAGCTGATATTTGTTTGCTTCATCACAGAACAGGCTTTAGCAGCTCCTTTCTCCTGCCAAGTATTGCCATGGCTGACATCATCCTCGAAGCTCAAACTCACTTTGCATCTCATCTTTTTTTTTAAACCCCTTTCCTCTCTTCTGTCAAAGCCTTCACCCAGTCATGCTCCTCTGAATGCTAATTCGCTTCTCCTCGTTTCATCTTGTTTCATAATTTCAACCATATGACTCCACATTTCACCTGTTCAGTGGGCTCATTTCTGACTGATGTGTTTCAGAGATCTGGTTTTGAATCAGTTTTCTATACACAGCTACTATGTATTACGTTCTTTACAAAATAAAAAAGACCTGCTGGCTGGGCAATATAGATCAAAACTCACATATCAATATATGTCAGTTGATGGACAAACATTTTTTTTTCTTTTAAGAAAAAAAAAAGAATAATACTCAGCTGTGGCTTTCAGCCTGACATGCTATGTCAATGGTCGATTATGGACTGACATGATTTCAAACTGCTTTATGCCACATGCTTTTAGACAAGCGCTTCATGTTATGGGAAAAGGACCCAGTGGATCCAATCATCACAAAATCTGTGCGACCGGCCTATAAAAGCTACTGTATTCATCCAATACACCTGCTAAGATGAAATATTCAAACAGAAGCATGTCCTATGTGGTTTTCAATGGAAAGGTTAATTGTCATTGCTCAAAAGTTTTTGTTTTCACATAATGTTTCGTATTGAAAGCATTTCCTTGCCATGAGTGATGGTGATGCAAAAGTGTTTCAGTGGGTAACCATGGTAACCTTATTTTCACACACATGAACACCAAGTGACCCATTCTATACACACAGGTAGTTATTATAAAAAATCAGGCTACAGGTGAGATCCTCCTGTTTCTGACTGGATGACTGATTATTCTATGCATGACTTCCTGAAGTCTACCTACAGGCTACCTTTTCTCAGAAGGTGCATTTTGGGAGCCTGTAAAACAATTTAAAAGAGATCGACTGGATAACAACAGCCAGCAAAAAACATGGTAATATATGTTTACATAAGTGTATTAGTTATAATTGGGGTAAGAACACAGCTCGTCACTCTTTTTCTGTTTTTATATGTTCTTTTACTCACCATCTTGATGTCAGTGATTTGAGTGAATATTCGCAAACTCTAACAACCTGAAACACCACATGGACTGTTTGATTTATTTTTACCAGTCCATCTGGGTAACAGCCCATGGAAAGTGTTTGCAAATGGGTAGAACCTTTCAAAAGCATAGCCAGGAGGTGACAAGTATAGACATGTATTTCATCAATTGCATTCATTACAGGCCAGTCAAATAATGTAGTAGGTAGGTACTACAATTCCCACCTCTAAGGTTCATACAACAGAGACACTAGAAAAGCTCTGAAACAGCAATGCAACAAGCATCCTGCAGTAAGAATGAAGAATGACTGAGTTATACAATGTGATGTTTCATTTTACTTTTCATTTATAATAACACTACTAATGACAGACTGAAAAATAATTCTAACATGCTAAACAGTGCATGTGGTCTAACAATTAAAAATCAATAAGTTCACAAATAGTAGCTCAGATACTTTAAGTAGCTGATGTAATTAAGAAACAAACTAATCTCCCCAACAAGTAATAATATTTTTCAGGTTTCAAGACAAAATCTTAATTTCCATTTCATGAAATTACTCTGAATACATCATGGCCTTACCTTTGTGAAATTGTTATTTCACCAAGCCAACATAAATGTTTCGTAAAGCTAATGGCTAGACCTATACACATTATAAGACACAACATGAGTATTTTGTGTGGTTCATTTAGCTCTGCAGACAAGCTATTATCCTGCCAGTCTCAGGCAGGTTTCTTCACAGACTTTAACAATGGACTGAGATTCTTAACTATTAGAACTAAAGACAATGTTTTGGTGATTGTAGCACGGTGAGCAGTGGGCAGGTGATTTGTTGATATCCCAAAGGTGAGAATGAAGTGAAACCCCATGTGATTGTACTTCAGATATTAATATTGATCAGCCAGTCATGGATTTTTAATTAATATTGGTCAATAATTACTGTCTTTCAATGAAACATGGGAACGTTTAGATACTGAGAATTTGTTCCTTCACAAGTATATCTCTGCAGAATGTCTCAAACTTTAGAATGCACATACCTCATATTTTTATCTTTGACCTTGTGATGTATTCCTTCTTCCTCTGTGCTAATTTATACTAGGATGCCTCTTCTCACACATTACATGTCTTTGGGTAATTATTAAAGAGATGTCATGAGTGGTTAGGGTTAGAAAGAGCAGTTTCTGCCCTTACGCATGGCATAAACACTTGGTTAAATTTGTAAATTTGAGTTATTTCTGGCCTCCGTCTCCATCTTAAAGAGGTGAAAACTGCAAAAGAAAACCAATTGCAACAATATTTTTAATAGATATTAAAACAAATAAAGGCACATACCTGTGACAAACATGCACCTCACTGAATTCAGCTTCTTCTCCGGCTGAATCACTTCAGACTGAGATGGTATTGACCCACAGCTCTGACCAGCACCCCCAGTTACATAGTTTGTGGCTATGGCTAAATGACCATAGCAAGCAGCATGCTCATCCTTTCATCCTTATCTCCTTTAATATCACAGCCTTGCTTGCTCAACATTTTGAGTAATGGCATCTTCACCAAGGGATTGATGATGAAAAAGTGCTGGATCTTCTGCTTGTATCTCAAGCACTGCATCACTCCCTGAGGACTCTTTATCTAAAGGAGGCCAGTGATACAGCAGGAGTAAAGGAGGACACTAACTACAACTCGAAAGCCCTGAATCATAGTCTGCCTGTGAAACAGAGAAAAAGGTGTTCTAACACTGACCCGTGTCCTCTGTATAAGCAGGAAAATTATGTTCATTTAACCCAAAACGTGAAATGCAATATGTCAATTCCAGTGTTGGGAGTAACGGCGTTAGAAATAACGCCTATATCCTGTATCCTTGTATACTTGTTTGGTGTCATGTATACAATGTTGTATATTTCTGTATCTCTACAATTCACTTTTCTTCGTTCATGGTGTCGTGTTGTCTCTGGGACCCTCTGATGGACTGCTGACCTGATGCTCGTGCCTCTGGTTTTGACATAGTGAAAAAGAATTGAGCAAATTTACGTTCGAGAGTCCGCGCTAGGGATGTAACGATATGAAAATTTTGTATCACGGTTATTGTGACCAAAATTATCATGGTTATCATTATTATCGCGGTATTGTTGCAGTGTGCTCAAAATGTTAAAAAAGAACTTTTACAGAGAATTGAAATCATTTAACTCCTTTATTATTATATTCATAACAGTTCTTTTGTCTTTTTTGTCAATAAATGTGTCAGACTCAGAGGCCAAACAATGCAAACTGCGCATGTGCACCTCGCGTGAGGCTCCTTAATCGATGACAGATACATAGTTCAGGCTTTTCCATTCAAAGAGCAGCATCACCGTGAGTTACTGAGGCAGTGTGGTGACCAAGCACGGTATAACGGTAATTTTAATCGGACACGGTAACGATTATCGTGGGAAATTTTATCGCGGTTTACCATTTTACCGGTAACCGTTACATCCCTAGTCCGCGCATTGTGTTTTATTTTGATATTTCCGGATACTCTACATGTTAACTTCCTGTCTGGTGCTTTCTTAATAACAGCGGATTTACGAGGTTTGAAAGCGGCCGTGCAGAAAATAGACCTGAAGCGAAACATCAGCACCTTGGCGCGCGTCGGCGCTTCACCAATGCAGAGCTGTGCGGTGCAGCGCGCTTGAAACGTAGGCTAGAGCACCTAGCTCCCATTCTAGTCTATCAGGCAAATTCCCCTGCACGCGCTGCAGGGCGTCACGTCGCAATGGAGAACTGATGATGTCAGAGCTACTGCAGCAGGTAACAACAAGGAAGGACACAGAGACCAAGACACACAGTTCAAGCAGCAAAAGCTTTTTTTTTTAAAAGTAACCCAGTAATTACTTTCCCTGGTAACTGATCACACTTAAAAGGAGTAATTCCGTTAGTAACTCAGTTACTTTTTTGGGAAAGTAACTAGTAACTATACTAATTACTTTTTTAAAGTAACGTGCCCAACACTGGTCAATTCTGCCACTACAGGGCTCTCGTTTAAAACAATGGCAAAAGATCACTTATAAAGGTGTGCAGTCACCGCTGCCTTCCTTCCCCAGTACCAGGCCTGAGCATTTGGAACCAGGCTGTAGAGAAACAAAAAAGTAATTACCGCTTTTAGAATAACCAAGATCGAAGGGTGTTATATCTGAAAGAATGACTGGATCCCTGCATTTCCAAAAGTAACAACTAAACAACAATAATCAAAAGCATCATTAAATATTTGTCAGTAACTGATGATCTGATGATGTACATGTTCACTAGTTGAACTTATACAGCGAACTAATTTGCCCACTTTTAAAGAGACAAGAGAATTTACCCATGATCAGATATCCGAACTGTTGTGTTCATGTCTGTATAGACTCACATGTTATCCAGATGTTGATAAAAACTTTCTTCCTGCTGCCATGTCACCTCTGTCATTGTTCCTCTGCCTTTATACTGATCCTTCTGGCAATGTGTACACTGCAGCTTGTGTCATTTGTGTTTAATTGTGAATGATGTGCACAACTGATGGCCTGATTTGACACAGAGGTCATGCGGCAGCCGTCATGCATCCCTGTAGTTAACAGCAAGTACATCTGTGGCTTCAGACTCAGTCTTACATAACTGCCAAAATAAACTGCTCATGTAAGTGCTTGACTAAAAATACATACAACAGAGGATTAATCATTTTGTAAAAGACGCTTCTGTGTGAAAATGCCACATATTGTATCTTTAAGCTGAGCATTGCTTCGTTGTTTGTTGACGAAGGTGTCATTTACCAAACTGCAGAGGCAGCTCTGTGACTCAACAGTTACAGAAGGAGACAGCAACAAGATGGAGGGCAGAAAAATAACAATAAACCAGAGAAAAAAGGCAGAAAGGAGGAGTGACAGAGAGAGAGAGACAGATGGAAAGTGATAAAAGGATGGGGAATGACCTCTGTCGGGAATATATCAGGTACCTAACACAAACACTCACACATCTGCAGTATATCAGAAAACGGCCTGAAGAAGTGACAGCATGGGGGACTCTTGGGGCTGTAAAGTACGTGGGTGGAGATGCAGCTGACAGCTAGAGGGGACACAGGAGGGATGTTTCGTACTGGAGCCAATGGAGGGAGCCTATCCTGAGGCAAGGAGATCTCATCAGACTCACCGGCCACACAACACTGGTTGGTTTAGCAATCAGGCAGGTACGTTTTCTGTGTTAATGTTTGTATTTTGGGCTAACACGTAATTCCACGGTAAGATGTGGCATAAATTTTCTGATGCCACATGCTATAAAACAAGACAATTTTTTAGTCAATGTTTAGTTGTATCCCCAAGTACCAAAATCTAAATAAAGAGGACATCTTTCTTATTATTTGTTGCATAAAAGCGGATGATGATACTATCATAACTATGTAAGAAAAAATCCTTCACACCGTCTGAATTTCACAGAATGCTGAAAATGTATTTGGACTGAAAAACTTAAAACACACATTGCTTCTTATTAGACCACTATCTAATGGAAGGTTTATGCCACAGCTGTCCTAAATGAACAGTATTGCTGATCACCAAAATCATTTTATATGTCTCTGTGATGGACACCAGTAAGTAGAAGGTCTCCATACAAAATAATACTTTTTAAGCTAAAATATCATTATTGCTATCCATGAATTTTCAAATCTGTTTTACAAAAATACAGAAAAAAGCCTATTATTTATTAAGGCATAAAGTTAGTTATAAACTTGCATTTCTGAACAGAAAAATGAGTTATACTGGTTGAATTAACAATTTCTGACTTCTCAGAAGCTCGGTTATCATCACTAATCCAGACATTCACATTAATTCTGTGAAGGTATATTATCGGTGTAAATTCATAATGCGATTTGGCTTGGATGGGTGCAACACAGTGTGCTCCCCTTTCACTCAAAGGCAGGTATAAGGCTGACATCAAATTTAAAATTAGGTAGTGTGACAGCAATTGTTGACAGGAAACTAATATCAGCTTAGCTTTTAATTTCATTCTCTTTATTTATGAAACTGTTATACATTTATGTTACTGACTTCAATACATGAAAAACATACTGAAGTACAGCACAAAAATGCTAATGAATTATAGTAACTTGAGTAAAATGGAATCAGTAACTTGCTTTACTTGCTTGAAAATATTTCCAGCTAATAGGTTTGTCACACCCATTAACCCAACATCAAAAACTGACATCAGTATAGTCATTTATTTACTAACGCATTGCTCTGGCCATAAAATAAAAAATAATGCATTATCTCAAACAATAGCAAAAGTAGGTACATAATCACAAATACACAGCAAAATATTGGGTATGCCTACAAGTAATGATACAAAACATATGTGGCAAATATGGAAAAATCCGTTAAATGAGTATGTCAAAGCACTATGGTATACCACATAAAGCCATCAACATACAGACACGGTAGGGGACACAAGCATTTTAAATCAAGGCCTCCGTTGTCACTACAGCAAGGGCACAAAGAAAATTCATTTCCTGGCCTACGGTGCTAATAATAAAGTACTTAAGTATACCGAATGGACACAAATAAACCAAAGTATTCAAGGGGGAAACACACTTTTACTGTACATTACTGACAAACACAGTCAATCCCTGCAGGCTGAGTGCTGTGTGCTTCAGGCTGGACCAGCTCCCCGTCATCTCCCCTCATTCATTATTCACACAGCCATTTATCACACACATACTCTCCTGCTGTGCACACTAACGAATGACTGTGGCCCAAAAAACACGGACAGGGTACTGATGTAGGTATGGCTGTGTTCATCTTCCCCAACGTAAAATACAAAGACCAATAGTGTTCAATAGAGTGTTGCTTGCAGAGGGATGGGTGGAGGTTACTGTGGGTGTCACCTTAAGGGTGAACTGTTCATCTGTCAATGTCAGTGAGGGCCTGTGTGTGCCTGTGAGAGGAGGAGTGCTGGAATTTTCTATACCCTTGATCACAAAGGAGAAAAGCTTAGGATGCATCAGTGACTCATGATAGCAATTCATCACCAGAGCATGTGCATGGCTGTGAGAAGGAAAGCTCAGTCCTATACACAATTCACATCAGAATAACACTGGGAGATATGGATCAAAAATCATATCTCAATGTACTTAGCTAATGATGACACTAAAATATGCAATCACTGGCCACTTTGTTAGGTACATCTTATTAGTTAGGGCTCTTTTGCCTTCAGATTAGCATTCATTGTGGCAGAGATTCAACAACTAGTTGGAAAGAGTCCTCCAAAGAGATTTTGGTCCATATTGACATGATAGAATCACAAAGTTGCAGCAGATCTGTCTGCTTCACAAGCATGATGCCAATCTCCCGTTCCACCACATCCTAAAGGTGCCCTTTTGGATTGAAACTGGTCAATGTGGAGACCAGTGGAGTAAAATGAACTCACTGAAAAGTACAAGCAACCAGAATGAGATGATTTGAGCTTTGTGATATGGCACATAGCCCCAGTGGAAGTAGCCATCAAAAGATGAGCTCACTGTGCTTGTAAAGGGACAGGCATGGTTAGCAACCATGTGGTGCTGTGGTGTTTAAACAATTATTGATTATTTATTTTTTGTGTATTATTTATATCTATTTCACTTCCTACTGAAATCTCCAAAAATCAAAATTTCCGTAGAATTTGACATATATATTTTATATCTCCTTTGATACATTAGGTGTTTTTGGCAACTGATCCAGTTGAGGACATTTTTATCATTTATCTGATTGCATTCAGATAGGTTTTTTTGTAATTTGTTGATCATATTGAGTAGATAGAGGTATTATAAAAGTATGTATCAAACATGATACAACAGGCTTTAAGGGGTTAACAGCTCACCTGGCACCTATAATCATGCCACTTTCAAAGTAACTGAAATCATATTTTCTTTCTGATGCTCACTTTAAACTTCAGCAGGCTGTTTTGACCATGTCTATGTGCTTAAACGCACTGAGTTGTATCCATGTAAGTGGCTAACCTGCAATTTGTAGTAACATGCGTTTGAGTAGTTGAACCAGGTGGAATGCCCAGTCAGTGTAGAATAAGATTCATACTGTGAGAAAATACTTTTTTTATAAAATATATATATACATAAATTCTATCATCTTACCCTATATCCTCCATCTACAGACATGTCTATAAGACCAGGTATTTCATCAAGCCCTCGATCAGCATGCACCAGCTGGGATTCAAAACATAAATAATTTAAGAGAAAATGTAGATTTTTTCAAATGATCCTTTAACTTTTCAAGGTTTACAATCCTTATACAGCCAGAGCTGCACAATTTGTATCTGTGTAGGTGTTTTCTTGGAGCTGCTGAACAGAATCTCTACACGTGTGTGGATTCTTCTTGCTCGACTTTCACAAAAAAAAGACTATTGCTTGGCATTATCCACCAGATCCCCAGCTGATTAAAGCCCCCCCCCTCCCCTTTCTTCCAGTCATAGCACTAGTCTTTCCATCTAAAAAAAGCCTTCAGTTTTCCAGCTGACCCTCGCCCCATTCAATTGCCGTTGCCATGGTAATTAGCCTTGGCAGGCCCAGGATGCAGAGCTGCAGTTGGTGTGTGTTGTTGCAGATGGGAAATGTCCTTTCCCATGTGTTGTGCGGAGGCTGGTGTTATGACTGTGAGCCAGGTGGAGACCCGGACGGATTGAACCTGAAGGAGCAACTCGATCCATCTACCTGTCTCCATCTGTTATCTTCTGTTACTTTTTCTCTCTGCATAACACCTCTTCCATTGCTTTGTCTATTTTGCTGTTCTTTGGCTCGTTGTTTGAGAAATAGGGAGATATGTTTGTGGGTAAATATATACAAGCAGACCCTGCAAGCACATTTCCTTATGTGTCAAATCCTTTGGTGTTTGATTATAGATAAGATGTTTAATGCAGCAAATGAGTCTGCAGTAAGATCATTCTTAACAGACCCAGGCAGTGTCGAAGTATGCCGACAATTTGGTAAAACATATCAGGGCACAGCATCTTGTACTATGCAAAAAAGAACTCCATTGATCCTCAGCAGCTGAAAAATAGTCCAACCACAGAAGACTGTAATGTACTGTATGATATATGTAAGTATAGATGTTATATGACTAAGGATCATCTATACCTGTTGATAACTTTTCGTCATGTGACAAGTGAAAAGGGCAGGAGGACAGGAAGAGTATTGAAGCTGCAAATTACTGTCAACAACTATGATCACAATTTTTGGCACATTAAAACAATCCTTTCAGACAGGAACTTTCTTGTGACACAGCACGTGGGCATTTTACCAGGACATGCAGATAAAGCACAGAAGTATCTAAATCTCTGGACAGAGCAAGATTTCAATAACAAAATGTTAAAGTCATGGCATTTAGTCACAATATGATGGTATCATTTTACACTAACTCTGCTTCATTGCTGCTGACTTTGTAAAACACAGTTTGGTATGCAGCATTTCAATACATCCACTGTGTGATCACATGCAAGTCCTCTTCTCACACCCCGCCTTCAGCAGTGCCACTGGTATTGATTTGTGTGCTTAGCTTATTAAATTAAAAGGCTAGGGGACCTCAGAGCAAAGTGAATGAGGGTCTGCAAGAAAGCACTTTGTGTAGCATGTTCCACCCCACATCACCAGAGCTGTATTTGTTCTACAGGCTCAGCCATGTTAGCAGCTCACATGTGTGCCTGCTTATCAGAAAGACTGCAGTGGCGCTGATATCATTCTCTCATCCATTTCCCCACAGGTCATCGCTGTCACACTAGATAGAGGCAGGGACACCTTACCATTAAGCCAATAGGACAGCCTTCCCCTATAGAGGGACTTGGAGGTGTGCAGGGTACACTGACACTTGTCAGGATTAAGTGCACCATAACAGGATAAACTGATGTCAAGAAAAAAATCTCTATAGTCCAGGTTCAACAGAAATACAGTATCTCCAAGTTGTGCTGATAGGATCAATTACAGCCCTTTGGAATAATGTATTTTCTGCTTCTCTACTCTTGATCCAGAGAGGCACTAGGTAGGACTAATATTTATGGTGAAAATTACAATATGGGTAAGGACTGTGGCGCTGGCGGAGGTCTGCGCTCTCCGAGTGCTTTTCTAGTTGTATTAGAAACAGATGTCAAGCAGGAAAAACAGCGTTTTATTCGCTAATAAATTACACTTTGGACTCATGTACTTGGGCATTGTGTGATGATGAGGTAGACAATCATGATACATTGTACAATTTGCCAATATTACAACCATTACATGGTATTTTATCACCAATTTCTATGGTAAACTTACGGCAGTAAATATCTGCAAAAAAATAATATAGTCAGCTTTTTAGGGAAAATCCACCAATGAAAATAATATTGTACATCTCTAGTCTGATCAAGGGTATGAATATGAGTTAATAGACATCTGACAGCATTTTCTATTTGTGTTTGTTTGACTTTCAGAACTTTTATTTAGTAAGTTTTCTGTCTGAAAATCAAATCTCCCAAAAGTCCGGGTCAAGACAGTGTAATGCAATGATCTGACTTTTTCTTCCAACATATAAATATATTGAGTGTGACACAGCAGATAATAAAAAAGACTGCAGATATAAAATCCAGCTACTTATCACTGAGTAGACCTTAAATAACCTTACCATAAAAGCCTGAAATCTTGAAGTTCTGCAGACTTGCTCTGTATGATAAGGCCAAAAATGATTAATGGTGAGATTGCTGTGCTGCAGGCCACAATGACATGCAGTGCTGAACCATAATACACGTTGTAGGGTGATGCTGTAAAATGCAGTGTGATGTATTATGCCATTACTCTCTTGGCAGAGCTGTAATCTACCATGCAGAGCCAAGGTGTTCCAGACAGGGCTCGGTCACTGCAACACAATACAGCAGCTTAAAGTCCCTTCAGGCTGTTTTGTTACCCCGGCATTCTCTGAAGCATGCCCTTCTAGACTTAAGAGGAGCACGCCTTAAAGAAGTGATCCAGGGTCTTTATGTCAATGGTTTTATAAATCACCCATACTGCTTCAACCACAGCCTCACAATGCTGCAGCTTCATGTCCCCCCTCCTTATTCCCATAGTAGTAAGCCACTTCACTCAAAGATCCCTACTTCACTACTAACCCTGTTGTCTGTCGACAGTGGAGCTGAGTGCACGCATACTGATGTGGACTTAAGATAAAATTACGCTAGATTTTTGATAGCTCGCCCAGGGAGGAGTTGACAGTGTATAGATGTCAAGGTGAAAAGCCAAATAAAAAATGTTGAATTACTACAGCAGTGTGCAGATGTTGCCATATTCTTAAGAAAGCTCTGATGAAAAAACATTATTGATTTCATCCATGCATCTTAGTATTACATTTTTGAATGGGTCATTTGTATATGATTTGTTTTAATTGTGTTATGGACCCCAGCAACAGTAGCTGCTGCCATGTATCAAAGGCTAATGGGGCTTTTAATAAATAGTAGACATTGTTAACTCTATACAGTTTAAGGGCCTTGTTGTCAGGGAAAATCCATTGACTGTAAAAGAATTGGACGAAGCCATGTAATGTCACTTGTTTGATTATCAATGGAGCCTTTCGCTGTTGATGCGTTGTAATGGATGCTGTCAGACTGTGCTTACCATCTCAATGAAGTTTAGTTTAGCCTACTAACACAGAAAGAGGCCATATTAAGGATGCATGGATGTGTAGCCATGTAAATTACATCCCATATTCTAAAATCAGGATTCCTAGATAAAATAAAGGTGGGTGCAATGTAGGAAAAAATCACCCACACAGGAATATGAACATTATACATTTAGATGGAAGTTGTTTTTTTAACTAGGCTGTCAAGATGTTCAGTTAGGCCATAAAACCCTCCATTTCCTGCAAACAATCATAACTCCTCAAGAGTTTCTGCAGCCAGCCTCAAAGAGGACACTGAAGGAATTGCTGCTTCTAGCTTTCCATGTAGCCTCATTTTTCAGATTTAGGAAAGTGTTGTTTTACCACAATGATTAAAATGGACACAATCCAGGAAATTTAATGCACATCATGTGACCTGTGGCATGCCAAGGTGCTGCATATGTGTTGTTAATAGGAAATCAGAAAAAGTATGTCATACTGTTTTTTTGTGACTAATTGATCTTGATATCTGACTGATATCACTATTAAAGTCTGTCATTGTTGATTTTAGAGCTGTAGCACAAATGCGTGTGAGACTACCAGGCAGCATAACACAGTGAGTTTTAATTTCACATAATGGAGCTGTCATGTTGACAAAAAACAACCATTAATGTTGTAAGAAATGCTTAATAACAAGCAAAAAGATTATTGAAAAAAGATTTAACTATAAAAGGCATGGAACTCCACACTTTCTCTCTGCACTTTTCTTTCTATTGCTCGATTTTGGATCTAAATATCTCCTGAAGCACTGTTTGGATCAGGAAAGCCTTCTGGGTGAGTATATTGTTCTACTTCATTCTATAGACAATGTGAAAGCTGTAGAAACCGAACTTATCATTTAATGTTCCTCCACATACAGAAAAACAGGACCACAGAAACACACATTGTTCTAGTTGTCCTACTCTCTTTCTCTCATTTCTTCATCCCTTTTCTTTAAGTATAACCTCAAAAACAGCCTCATTTATCCTACTCAAGGTCACATTATACCCAACTCTCCACTGAGCCTCAGGCAGAAACTGTCCATTTTGCCGACTGACAGAACTTCCCTGAGGAATAGCACTCACACACTAAAGGCAGAAAGGCGTGAGTGTGAAATGGGTGTTAGTGCACACGACTCTCCCAAAGCACAAATGGCTCCACAGATAGCTCAGAGAGGTGAAGTGAGAAGTAATACTTCAAAGGTGAGAAAAATAAAAATTTCTTGACAAGGTGATCTGCAGCAGGGTCTTGCTGAAATAAATCAAAATGTAGCTAATCAGCACAGCCCCAGCACAGACTGGCTAATCCTTAAATCTTTAACTATCTGCTTCAATTTATTCTTAACTTGTAGTTTAAGTGTGGTCATTCATTAGAAGAACAATTTATAAAGCATTTTGCTACCAAAACACTTGATTTCTGTAAGTGTAATTTCTTTGCTTCTGCATTCACTTCCACCAATCAAATAAGCAGGCATTGGATCCTGATTCTCTGAACAGAAAAAAAAAACATTAGCCATGTAGTTATCCCTTGTCAGGCTGTTAGATCACGGCCAAGGCAGCAGACATTACCTCGTCAGGTTGCTTGTTCATGTCCATTTTTGTGAATGCCCAGCTTAAGGACCCTGTGAGGGATCTTCTTCAAACTTTATCAAAATTTTAAACCAAGAATAAACGTATTACATTCGTAATGTTATAGGTCAAACCTCACTGCAACTGTATCTTATGTTAAACACTTGCTTTTGACCCCAACATTTCAAGAATGTGTTGAGGAGTTCTGCTTAAATTCACTTAAATTTCCACTCTGATTTGGCAAACCAAATAAATTTTGATGTTACAAGCCAAATTCAGGTCACGGAGTCCCATTTTCATCCTTAACTCAAGAACATAATATCTCAAGAAAATTCCCAAAAGCATATTACATTGATAAGCAAGGGATCAACATGAGGCTCAATGAACTTTGAGCTTCAAAAATCAGGTCATACTTATGACTGAGTGGACATTTGTGCACTACCTAAAAACATACTTAGAATATTGCTTTAAAATCAAGAGATGAATATAAAACGCTTTGACCTAAACCCATGGCCTTGATCTCATCATTTAGTGAGAGCAGACAATTGTGTATAAATGTGTTCTGAAAGAGGACACACTTAGCCTTAAGTCTGTTTTACTAATCCGATTTTACTCACCACTGGAGTATGTTCCCTATTGTTAATATTGGAAAAATTCTAGTTTTTACATCCGGACCTGCCTGTATTCACACTCTGCCTGAGATGCTCTGTTAGAACTCCTAGCCACTTTTTTGCCCATTTAATCACGTGGGCCCAGTTTGCTCTGGTTGACTTGTCTACTCCGCAGGGATTGGTGAGTTCAGTACTGATCAGCAATGTATTGTCAATGACTCTACACTCTTCTACAGACTATGCTCTGCAGTGGGTTTGCCAGCCCAAGCTAGTAGGCTTAAGACAAAAGAACGGAAAGACATCACACTGTCAACGCCAATTTCAGCTTTATTTATACAGCATAATTAAACTAGCAGCCTACCAAAGTGCTTTACAGTAAAATAGTCAGAAAAAATAAAAACAAAAGCAATAAAAAAACAACAAAAACACACCAGTAGCTCTTTTCAGTGGGTTAAAGGAGCAAGCCGTTTCAGGCAGTCACTGGTCCTGTAAACATGGAGAGTCCTGAAGTCCTGAAGCTCTACTCTATGGAGTGCCCTATAAAATACGTCTCAGATTTTTAGGTATAAAGTATAAAGACACTAGGGCTGGGACGATTCACTTTTCTCCCGATTCGATTTTTTACGATTTTTTTAGGTGCCGATACGATTTAAATTGCGATTCTACGATATTGCCGATTTTTGCAATCTTTAGTTAGCTTTTTTAAAACCAGTGAAAAAGATGAACAATGATGATGCCTACAGACTATATCAGGAAAAATACACATCACATGTGAGTCTGTTTTTAGGATTTATTCAGCAATATATTTTAACCAGCTGTTCATGCTCTCTCTTCAAAAGCCTGGATTGCATATAAAAAGTGGCTTATTATCCCTTCAGGCAACAGAGTTTTTTCAAGAAATATTCAATTTTGCTATCAAGATTTAAAAAGGCTATAGTTTCAAAGTGGTTAGTTTTCCCAGCCATCGTCATCGCTGTAATTTACGGGCCGAGCATGAACGCCTCTGCTGCCTGCACTGTTTACCCCCGGCTTCTCCCTCGTCTGCCCAGAGCTCCGCGGTCTCATTCTCCGCTAACACCGTCACTTTTCGCGGTGTTTTGAGCTTCCCTGCATCCCAGACCACGTAGGCCTACCCTCTTTGGCAGTCGCCGGCCATGGAGAGGAAAAGCTCTCGGTATGTACTGCTCCGGGACTGTAATGGCGCGCGGAGCCGCTCCCGCTGCGCACACGCTGCCAGTTTGGTTCTCACTGGACGACTGACCGTCATCCTCAGAGAGTAAATATTCCTCAGATTCAGAGTCAGACAGTACTTGACAAAGTACTCTCGGCATCGTGAGTACTTTACTAAGTCTCTATCACTCTGTGTCTCTCTCTCTGCTCCGCTCCACAGCCTCTACAGCCACACTCGTGTCCCTCGGTCCGGTGTGTGTGTTTTAAAATAAATATAGCTACGCCAAAACTTTGAATAGAAACCTGTCATCTGTCCACTATCTGCTGGTGAAAAGTAGTAAATCTACTCAGCACTATTTTAACAGCTATGGCCTGTTTTATCCAGCAATGTCGCTTGCCTGAATTTGGCGACTTTAGCGCCTATAGTGTGTGGGCGTGTGTGTTGAGGGGGGGTATCGATTTTCGAATAAAAATATCGATTTTAAAATCAGCAGACAAGAAATCGCAATACTTAGGTGTATCGATTTTTTCTCCCACTCCTAAAAGACACAGTATAAAGTAATGAAATATAATCACTAACTCTTCAGGTGGTCCTCACACAGATCTTCACAAGTCCAGTTAACAGTATTTGAAAAATCTGCAGAACATTTAATCACCTGACACAATATAATAATTGGTAAACTGCTCTGCCCTGTACTTTGGAGTTAGCTGGGAGTTTCACCGCTTCTTTGGCAACTTAGCCGGTGTCTCAGGCGGCCACGTCGACATGTTTGCATTGTTAATATGAGGAGATGGAGGGGGAGAGAAAGTGAAGCGGGCATTGTCCCCAGCCTTAGTGACCCCCTTGGAGTATTTTCCGGAGAGATATGTTCCATTTTAGTCAGTAAAAATGTTTTTTTTTATGTAAAATGCCCAATTCCATAATTCTGTCCGCAATCCGTGATCGCGGATTTTATAGGGCCCTGTTTGTCTTGTGCCTAGACATACTCAATCATGGGAAGAGACAAGTAAATCAAACTAAGAGCATATGCAACTCCAAAGGCAGGACATAAGTTTGATATGATACAACACTCACATAACATGGACAAACTTGGAGAATTATGACTTTGACCTGAGACCTTTGGCCTCAAAAATCACTTTTTTAATCCTTGAGTCTGTGTGAGTTTAAACACCTTAGTTTGTAATACTGATAAGATACTGCATTTCTATGAAGGGATAAAATATGGACTGTAAAGAAATTGGATAACACCATGTGATATCATCAGGAGCCTTTGTGTGTGCCTTCAAATGAACACTGCCATACTGAATATGCTGTTTCAACAAAACTCTGGCTCAGCCTACTCACAGACATAGAGGCTGTGTTGAAGAGAGACTTAAGGCCATCTCATCAATAGCGTGGATGTGCTACCATCACCCTATTTCCAAAACTGGAAATCTTTAACAAAATTACAATGAGCATGATATTTAAAAAAAATCATCCTCTTACAGTCAGGGCACAAAGATGTATTATATATTTTATAATACGCCATTTTTCGAACCAGGCTGTCAAAACCATCCATTGTGCAGTCATCATCTCCAGGGTTCCTGTGGCCAGCCTCAAGTGGGCACTAAAGGAAATGCAGCTTTTGGCATTTCCAGATGGGTCTCCACTTTCAGCTCCATAGAATAAGCAGTGTAAGACCAATGATCCAATTATTTCAACTTGAGTCGGGCAGGACATTTGTGCCAACATTGAAAGAGATATTCCATCAGCATTCTGGAGATACTTTATTTCAAAACAAGAAGAGGAACATGAGACCCCAGTGAGCCTTGACCTCTACTTAGTTGTAGATTTACCAAACAAATATTGAACATTTGGAATTGTTTAAGTCACAGTGGCCACTGTGGAACTGATGTAATGACACTGCAGAAGGCTGTTATTTCTTAAATATACCAGTTAACACAAATGTTCACCTTAGCCTAACATTAACACTGTTAACTGATAACTGCGATTGATTTTAGCTTCACTGGTCACTTATGATTTGTAAACACAGCTGCATGTTTGATGAACTGTGCCTGTTTTTGCCAGTTATTAGTTTTAAGGCTTAAATATCATGGACCACAAACATATATCTCCTGATTTGCATCCACTTGGTGGATTTTTCAATACCCACATCACACGCAAACCTCCTTCATTTCCATCATATATAAACGCAACCATGAAATCTGCCTTCTTGGAAATCAATATCAACCCATGTGATAAAACCTCTAGTTGGCCACTGACGTGTTTGGGGGTTGGGATAACACCAGGCCAGTGTGGGAAGATATGATGATGGAAAATTACCAGGATTAATCACTTTAGCCAAGGAGATTACCCTGTCCTGCTTTATTAGATATCTCCCACGGGGTGCGGAGAGGAGAGTGTGGGTCAGAAAGGTGTATATATACTGTGTTCAGCTGCTTGACACAGCTTTGCTCAGCAGTTAAGTTAGAAAACGTCAGGTTCACAAATTCAAAATGAATGTGATATCAGGCTTCACTCGAGGCAGCTGGTTACTAAGGATTCTGTTTATAACAAGTGCTGGCAAGGGGAGAGGGCCTGTGAAATTACACCAAAGAGCTGTCAGTAGCTCAGATGAATGAAAAGTGCTCTTTAGATCATTAAAGTGGAGCAGCTAGCATTCATTTAGATACGTTTACTCCTCCAAACCATGGTACAGTGACAGTCTAGATGAGTCACAGTTGGAGAGAGTGGCAGAGGGGCATGCAGGCCAGAGACACTCTTAATGCCAAGAACATTTTTCTACATCTGTTCATGCAGTTATTTTTTCTCAAGAGGTCAGTAGAATTACATTTTGAACACGATCATGGCCAGAGCCGCCCACAGAAATGACCAGGCTCCTGAAAGGCTGATTGAATAGGCTCTTTGAAGATGTATTGTTGCATGAATACTTGCAAATGGGACTGGTTACTTTGGTGTTAGTGTTCAGGGCTGAAGTTGTGAGCGAAGTAGGCTCCACCAGCATTTTCAAAAGCAACCCTGCAGTTGCTTGAGCAACACTTTCCTGTGACTTTTTGTTTATATAATTAGATTTTTTAAAGCAGTTTGAACAGTAATAATTGCACATGCCATGTACAGAAGTCTTAATGTGGGTGGAATAGGTCAAGGTTTCGTCTGTGGTTCCCTTCCTGCATGTCATTCTTCACTCTTTCTCCCTGGTTTCCAACTCAAACCACTGTTCCTCCCAGGCCAGTAAAGGCATAAAAACACTCAACACTAAAATCAATTTGGTGGTACAAAAGAGAAATCAAAATGTGGTATAAGTGTACTGTCTTTTGAATGTCTCAATTCCTCAAGCATGAGCGGTGTTCTTTACTGTAGCATCACAACTGGCGGTCACCAAAAACTCATCTGCTAATGAGAATATGCCCCACTAGGGAGCCCATCCATTCTCAATACTGGGTTCAGAACTGCAGAAAAAAATCCGGCAACCCAATGAGAAGTGCTGGAAGCTGTCATTTGCAAGATGGTCCATGATCATTTGGTGTTCACTGAATGCAAAAGCCATCATCCTCTCCCGCTTGACTGCAGAGAATTTTACTTTTATATCGCCAAATGTTCTCGCACTTTAGCTCACCAGACTTTATGCAGAAGTTATACAAGGCTGCTGGCAGGAAAGAGGCCTGATAAGTGGGTGAAAATTTTGTCTGTTAACATTCACACATGCAGCTCTCAGAAAACTTCAAGAACTTTAAAGGAGTTCAGTGCACATTTGAATAGTGGCTTGTGAGTCCAATATTTACTCTTCTTTAGATGTTTTGATCTAAATCAACCCCCTAGAGAAAAAAGTCTGACTTTTTTAGCTGTAAAGAGCTCCACTCTGCTTCAATAGCTTTTGAGAACTGCATCTGTCTGTGGCTGTTGCTGTGCCGAGAGTTTTTCAAGCTTTTATCAGTGACAACACTCGCCTGCTGCAGCTGAAAACAATGTCGTGTGATCTGTGAGAGGCATCCAAATTTAGATTCAGGTGGTAATTCACACTTTGGTTCACCACTGCAGAATAAGATATTCACTGTTTTAAGGGGGGGTTACACTTACAGTTCATACATTACATTTAATCAAATCAATCATAGAAGTTTTAATCACTACTGAGTCTCTACAATACTGTGTTGATGTATCTGAATGAATTAGTCCACCTTAATTTAAGATTCTTAATTATGGGGTGCTGGTTTGGCGGAGTGGTTAGCAACCAGGCACCCCATGTACTTGCTTCTGCCGGTCCAGGTTTGAATCCCGCCTGTGACCAGTTTGCAGAGTGTCTTCCCCTACTCTCTCACCCCCTTTCACAAGCCTATCCACTGCCTCTCTCCTATCAATAAAGGCACAAAATGCCCAAAAAAATACATAAAAAAGATTCTTCATTACAAAAAATTAACTGTTTCTCTGGCAGACCTTTTTAGTATTTACCAGCACATGTTAATTTTAATCTTACTTAAATCTTGAGGAAAGATGTGAACATTGGTAAAAGTAAGTGTAATGTGATATTGTTGAGTTCCTGCAGTGTAAAGACACCTGAAGCCTAATGCTACGGCCACACTGGATGCAAATTCGCAAAGACGCGCATTAAGATTACATACAAACGCGTTTGGACACAGATTCGCCCCAGGCAGCGCGTTGGATGCATTTGGCGCGGTGCATATGGAGCGTCCGGCGCGTTTGGGGCGTCAAACGCCTCTACGCTCGAGTTGAAAATACTGAGCTTTCGAAGCAAATTCGCATGACGCTGTGCAGCGGCAGCCAATCAGTGATGACATTCCCCCCCTTCCCGTCCTTCACTGATTTGATGATGTGTGACGCTCTGGCCACCTGCTTCGGCTCAAACCCCGCTGAAAGATGGAAGACAGGTTGATCTGCCATCATCCGGAGCTATACAATTTGATGTGTGTACTCTACAGAGACCGGAACAGGCGGAGCAGGCTTGGGTGAAAGTTGCTGAGGAGACAGGTTTTGAAGGTAAGTTCTGTAAATATTCGTTTCCAGCTGGATTTGCCTGCATGGGTCATCACTGAGTCCAACTGGCTCTCTACTCGTCCTGCGTAGTGACACAGTGACGCGCGTCGCCCCTCAGCTTGTCAAAATGGTCAAGCGTCCAGCCTCAGGTGTCACAGGCACTACACGCGTTTAAATTCGCCAATTCGCCAGGAGGCAGCCTCAGTGCATATAGCTTAAAGCACTCTCTATCTCTAAAGCCAGGAATGCTAGATTTTTGCCTCCAGAATAAATTGCAATCGTGTTATGAACCTCAAATGGTTTGATTCACCATTTTGCATATCTATATGAGCATGTTAATTCAGGGGAGGGTTAGGGTTAGGGTGGGCGGTGCTTAGAGTGAAGATCTGCAGCCGGACAGTCAGGGATATCTGCTCCCTCTATCTCTGCTACTGCTGAAAGCAGCTGCTGTTTTATTCTTCATTTCTATTGTAGTAATATAGACTGAACTAATTACTGGATTCTTTACATTTATCTTTAACAAACAACTATTGGCGAACAAGCTAGAGAATAAATCCATCTTCTCTGCAAACAAAGGGCCACTCAGAGAGAAGGAAGCATATCTGACTATCTGTGGTGCTTCTGTCATCAGCAGAAAGAAAATCAGGCCACACCGACAGTCTTCCCTGAAAGGACAATCTTCGATATGTGCCATCATTCTGCATTAAGCACAAAGGAAGGACACACATTGGTATTTTCCAGGGAAACAGAGCCAAATATAGCAACCACTTCCAGAAAGGAAAAAGCAAAGCCTAACAAGCTCTGACCTCACTGAAAGAGGTCATCACAGAGACAAAGAGTCCAGAGGATCACACTGATAAGATCCTGTCTGTCCTTCAGGTGGGCTGTGCTTCGGTTTAACATTATTTCATCGATTCATAAGCTGATTGTTGCTTGAACAATTGTTTCATGATTTAATCCTCAGCAAAATTTAAGTGTTAATGAGGAAGCCAACAGAAAATCAATCCAGTTAACAAGGCAACAAATTTGATTACTCTTTCAGCTAATGCCAAAATAAGGTTTTGAAAGCTTTCTTGGTCATGTTACAACCATACTCTGTCTTTTTCTAAATGTGAGTGAAAACAATTTCTTATCTAATGTGAGACGGTTTATTTTGCAAACATGTATCCCTTTATAACAAAATTGAATCTATTAACAAGGATAGGGGCTGATATTCTGATATTTTTAAATCTTTATTTTTCAATATTTCAATGTGCCCGTCCTCTCTGAGTCAGCGCCAAAGCTGACTAGAATTAATAATTCCCTGACCCTCTTTTTTATTTATTCATTTTTTAAAAATACTTTGTCATTTCTGTTCTGAAACCTGCTGATAAAGCTCTTCGACGTTAATTTAATGCAATCTCATGTGTAGAAAGTCCTGTGTAGACTATTTTGCAAAGACTTATAAACAATTTATTAGACACATCAAACACTAAATTAGAACTCAAACTAAATGGTGGCAACCGTTAAGTAGTAAATTCCTTTACAAAAATGCCACCATTGCAGGACTAGTGGTTACAGCACTTCATCATATTTAAAGACCTGTTATCAAATGACTGTTTTCTTCTTTCTGAAATGAGCTTCTATATGAGCTACCAACAAGCTAGTGTGACAATAATTTAAACCAGCTTTCAATAATAAGACTTCAACAATAAGCAATTATTAATTACTGATACATCAATCCATCCTTTATCAATGCCACTTATCTCTTTTGGGGTCACGAAGGGTTGGAGCCTATCCCAGCTGACTGTCGGTAAAAAGGTGGGCTACACCCTGGACTGGTTGCTGACTGGTCAGACGGCCAACAGAGAGACTGGCAAACATATTCACACTCACACTCACACAGTCACACCTATGGGCAATTTGTGCTGAGTGTCCACCAAGCAGTCTAGTTCAGTTTGACTCTGTTCTATATGCAATTGCAGGGGTTTCTGCTGTCAAATAAAAACCACGTTACACTGAAACAATATCTGGATTATCCTATTTCTGGCCAAGCCTTCTGAAGGGGTCCCGAACATACCAAGCTGACACAAAAATCAGCAGTTCCCACTAGCCAAATAAAAACACATACTGCGGCACCACTGTGCCATGTTGAAATAAGCTGTCAATTAAGAGGGACTTGATCCATACAAAAGGTTTGCACAAAACAAATCTCTATGGAGTACTGCAGTGCTGGGAGGCCTCCATTGCCATTCTTTTCTTGTAGCGTGTACTTCAGAATTCTGCTGTGATGTCATGTAATTATGTAGCGGGCCTAACCCTCATCTTAGGATTCACATCCTTGCCCTCAGGTGAAGCTACAACCGGTTGTGGAAATGCAAACAAGATCATGACTTACTGCTCCAGATCCTACCCGACTGGACAAAAGCTACAGAACAATTAATTCTCCACACAAAAAGGCCCTGGCCAACATGGGGAGTTGAAGGGTTAGTTCAGACTTTGAAGTGGGGTGGCTAGAGACCCATGGCAATTGTTAATATGTCTGCCGATAAAGGAAACTGCAAGTGTTGTACATCGGGGGTGCTAAGCAGGGACAGACACTAGTTGGTACATAGCAGTACCCATATATGGTGCCACAGAAAGCCCTCTAATTAATCCACTTATAGGTTAAGACTACTCAAACAGTAAATTTGACTACCATTAAATTGTAAATTGATTAAAAAATAGCTACAATGTCATCTTTCTTAACCCTAAAACATCAGCTATTAACCACTGGGATGTGAAGCAAACCACAACAACTCTACATCAGGTCAGAGTCAAGACACAACAGGATGTGTCTGACCACTCACTACTGCACCTCAGATAAACCTCAGCTGCAATGAGCCAAAAATACAATATTACTTCAATGGGTGGCTGTAAGAAAGAAAATTTTAAACTCTGAATAATGTAACTCAAGGACAAGGGGAAAACAAAAAAGTGATCCATTACATCTACCCAAAACGAGCATAAAAATAGGAAGGACAGCTGCACAGGTATCAGTTCTTAGGTCACAGTAATTTACCTCTGAGTCAGAAAACAGAGACCAGTCACAGCCAGCATCCACACCTGCCTGCAATGTTACCAAAGTGATTAACACTGACCGAGTTAGACAGAGGATGGAGTTTTACATCACTGGAAAACAACCCTCTCCTGACAGCCAGCTCTCTCACTGGCACAACAGATCTGTAGAGAGAGCATAAATCTTAGAAGGGACCTGAAAGCATGATGGAGGCTAGAGGAGAGAGGAGGAGAGGTAAGAGGGGGAGGATATGTGATAACACTGCAGGTAACACATTTTATCCTTTACAATGAAAAGAGAGAGATGGTTAGAGCCGTAGTTGCTCATTAAACTGACAGATGAGGGGAAAATGCAGGTGCATAAATCTTCTCACTTCAGGCTCATAAACAAAATCTAAATCTAAATCTTTCACTCTAACTGTTAAAGGCAGCAATTTCTAACCCAAAATAATGGAATTCCACAAGAAGAACCTGTTTTATTTTGTGCATAGAATACTCAAGAGTATGTAAATCCTGCTGGTGTAGTGTGAGGCTGCTCAGATTCACCCACTTGTTCTGAATTGAGAGCACCTGTGGACTCTACATGGAATTTTTGCTCTGAATATGTATGTAGCATTAGCATTATCCACCCTTTACCTGTCTTTATAAGTTATGCATCAATCATATTCCATGGGTATGCTTTAGAAGACAATCTTTGGAAACAGTTAACACTAATGTTGGATAAAAAAAGAAACACTTCAATGAATTTAAAATAAATGATGAAGAAACATATCGGGGTGAAACTGACCATATCATGGGCAGGGATTAACTCGCAGGAGGTAAAGCTATGATGCAAGAAATGCTTCATGGTGAGGTTCATTTCCAAGGTAATACATTTTGTAGATCATAAAATTTTACAGCCATCTTTGCGAACGCCATGTTGCCTTGAAATAGATGTACACATCCATGTTGATTGTTATATTAAACTGACCTCACAGTTTAATCCAAAAGAGACACTTTGCTGTGTTTATGTGAGGTTTAGTGTACAGAATAACATACACTCCATTTTCTAGCCTTTCAGGACAATTTCTTGAAGTCTTAATAGTAAAAATATCATTGAATACAGAGAGAGGCAAATATTACGAATGATTTTTAATAGGAGTCTAAGAGCATGTGTCAGATGGTATTGGGTGGCTGCTAGACATTTGATTGGTCTGTGGCACCAGAGGGCAGGGTCAGGTGATAGGTCAATTACAGTATTAGCTCTCCTATGACAATTTATCAGTGCATGCAGAGACATCTATGCCTTAAGATAAGATCAGAGTTCACAACTTCTTTCCTCAGTTTCAACATTCACTATGTCAGATTAGATGACAACAGAGCCATAAATTCTTCCTGAGACATGCCTAACAGCCCTGACATACTACACGTCTTAAACTGACTGCATTAAATGATCAACCTGATGATGCTGGAAGGAGGCGCAACACTGAAGACAACAAACAAACATACTGGATCAAAAGAAGGAATGAGAATTGAAAACATATTCTGGCTGAGAATCGTTATAAATTTGCTCAAAGAATTGATATCATTAGTCTTTTTGCTCATCAACTCCTTCCACTTTTTCTGCATGCTTTGTAAATGAAAGGACATTTTTTTCTCATCAGGAACAGTCAGCAGAAATAATACCAAAGAATCCAAAAACATGGCAGACTGATCGTGTCTTATTTTTCATTCAAATTATGCTTTTGCCCAAGAGTATTGTGTTTGTGTTGTGTTCAGTCATTACATGTGATTTTGATTACGTTCTAATCCACCAGTTTTGCTGCAAATTTGTAAAAACTTGATTACTGCATGACCATTTTTTACACTTGGATTTTTTGGTGTCAATAAAAGGAAAATGCTGTCTTTTTTGTTGTGTTTTTCTCACAAGTAGCACCACTTTCAATGAAAATTCCACTATTGAAGAGTTTGGACAGCATTAAAACTGGATGTGACTGCCTCCCATAACAACTTAAAAAGATTTCAGTGGCTCTGAATATGAAGTGATGGGAAAATCTGGGGTGAAGTAAGGACTCTAAACTAACATCCATATATAGTGGGTTATGTCAGTCCTTAAATAATTTAGCTATTTCCTTGCAAAAATTCTACTATAGTAGCCCTAAATTATTAAGCTGTCTGGATTATTATTGCATATTTAACCCTGTCCTTAAGTGCACCTCATAAAATCTGACAAACAGCTTCCAAGGAGACACACTGAAGGTTTACTGAAACAGATAAATCTGTGAGGCTGATTTCACAGAGCAGATGACCACCATCTGAAATACAATATCTCACTTCACTTTCACTGAGAATGATTAAGAATTAGCAAGCCTCATGAAATGAAAACTGCTGTTTAGCTATGTCTGTAGTTTCACTGAGGGGATCTGCATAAATGCATCACATAAAAGCTGCAGTAAAGCAGTTGGAGGCGAGGACACAAGACAAGACAGAGAGGTTAGAGAAGATGAAACTGCAGGCAAATTTCTTCAGAGGGGGCAATATGCAGTTGATTTAAGTTGTAAAGCAGTGGCTTGGGTTCAGAGTGAGGTAAAGAGAACAGGACACATCGAGGACGTCTGGAAGACAATCTAATTGAACGACAGAACAAAGAGTTGGTAGGGACAGGGAGGGGAGGGCGAGAAGAGAGATGGCGTCCGGCTGAGATACAATCACATAATACCAATACCAGAGAGGGCAATAACAAGTGACTCAAGCCTTTGCAAACCAAATGTGCCCGCTAAGATGCATGATGTGACTTTGGCCAGCTCCAATGTTCCTGCCACTGTATTAAACACCTGAGGTCTCAGCTGCATAATGGGGAACTAACCAGAAGGATCAAATAATTTTCTGTTTTGTATTATGTTACTGATGATTTTCAATAAAGCCAAAGTGATTCAACGTAAATACAATTACAAAGTACACAATGTACCTGCTATCTGAGTACTCGATTTATCCCCAAAATACTCAAGTACTCATTTAAAAAAAGGATCAATAGTTGTAGCCCTAAAAATAAGTCATGTCGCAGTTTGTCAATCGGAAGCGCTGGGGCACCGCCCCCTCCAAAATTCGACAGAGGAAGTCTATGAGACACAACATAATTTGTCATTAAATTATTACAAAATAATGTATTTTAACCACACAGTAATAGTCTGTCAGCAGCATCTATCATCATTCAACAACAGGGGTTTAAATTTTTTTACGTAGTTACTATTGAATTGAATTGAATTGAATTGATTTATTTCGGTCATGTCAGCACACTTATTCAGCATCACACATTGTCAATAGATGATCACACTGTACATGTCCGAAAGGGAAGACGGAAGAAGCAAAGCTTATCTAGTCCCGTCCCCATTTCCACAATATTTAGTCTCCTCATTTTTCACATATCATCAGATTATTGTAAAGGACCTCTTTCACAATACATGTAATTTTGCCCACAGCCCAATTTTTTGTTTATTGTGTGGTATTTGTAGTACACCCAGAGACTCCCAAGAATATACCTTTAGAAAATCCAAAAGTCATCCAGGGCCTGTACTATGACCTATTTTATGATCATTGCCGTAGGTGTGAGCCAGGGTGCACACTTTACCCCAAAACTTACTCAAACACAAATAATAAATCATCAAATTGGGTTAAATCACCTTCACTGAAGTCTGGTGCATCTTTTGAAATCAAATGTAAAGCTAAGTATTACAATTGAAAGAAGTTATTGAATTTTAACTGGAAAAAAAAATAGTTTTTTGATGATTTTTTTCAACAAATTAAATTCTTTAGAGATGTGTCTGACCAACTTACAGTTGCTGTACAACTAAAATACTTACAAATTATTTGGCCACATATATATTCTCAAAGTGGGAAAAAACCCATCAAATTCTGAGACCGGTAAAGTTGTTCAATTAACAGGTTGGGTTACTGTGGAAGAATCAGGATACTGTTCCATGTCTTGTATATCAGGGAACCTTTAAAGATTTGTTCAGAATTCATCCTTTAAGTATGATTTCTTTTAGAATTTGAATGCTAGATTCAAAACAAACATTTCACATGAAATGTTATTCATTTTAATATCGAACAGCCACAAAGGGCCTGTATATTATGCCTTTGTGATGAGATAATAATGAGCCATTGATACAAGTAAAAACCGATGCAGTTTTGGATTGTTGTAATCAGATTGTATATATCTACAATGACAGCAATACATAAACATTACTTCTGTCAATTTCTGTTTCTAGTACTTATATATACATGTAATCTGTTTTATGGCCTTCGTGTCTTTTTGCATAGCAACGGCTTGGACAATTTTAATTTGTAGACTGGAACTATAGTGAGGGAAAGGGGATCTGAGAAATCCATAAGATGTATGATTGGCTGGTTATTTCATAGAATGGAGTCTTTGAATTTGCTTGTATATGGTTGGAGGGGTTTCTGATATTGAAAATGTTTATAATATCCCAAATAATAGATTACAGATGCAACATGTGCACACATGCCAGAGGTTCTCTTTCCAGCAGGACAGAGACAATAATATGCCTTCACAGGATCATCTGATGCATTCTTGTCAAATTGAATCCAAACATTGTATTTTATTTGAGATCTGTGACGAGAATGAATCTGTCCCTATAATGAGATCAGCATCATGCTGGTAAACCCAAATCTCATAGTCACCATCATTTTTTGATGCTCAGCAATGTAGCCAGGGACTGTTTGATTTGGTATGTACCGCATGTTATGGTCTCAAGGTATTCCAGATCCACATGAGGGAACGAGATATCAGATGCTTCAAGCTTCTGCCATTCACTACGAGCTCTACGTGACATATTTGGGTCTTCTGCAACTCGTTTTGCCAAAACATTGTCTTTTTTTAAAAGTGAAAGCATACGCTGAGCCATCTTTGTATCTCGTTCCTCTCGATCTGGATCTGAAACATATATTGGTCCTCTGAAGGCATTGAGACATGCAGTTACTATGCGCACTAATTTGCCAATGACCTCAACGAAATAATTTGAGGTAAGTTGTTCCTTAAACAACATCCACTTCTTTAAACGCCTGTGGTAGGACTCTACTATCCATCTTGTTTTGGTACAGCAACGATCACTATTGGCTGTTGAGGAATCCAATTGGGATTTACCAGTTGGTAAAAATGACAGCATTCTAGCATCATACCCCAACTTAGCAAGAAGATCTAAGGCAT
Source organism: Scarus forsteni (assembly GCA_036419115.1). Lineage (NCBI taxonomy): Eukaryota > Metazoa > Chordata > Actinopteri > Labriformes > Labridae > Scarus > Scarus forsteni. The sequence continues at coordinate 13,976,293 of JAZDUH010000342.1, forward strand.
CCCTGAAACCGCGATCTACAATCATATTGTCATTTGCTTCTAACCAAGATTTCAATATTTCAATTTTTTCCATGATGAGCCGAGTTATTGTTGCATCATTTACGCTACCATGGTAGGGGCCAATAGTGTCTAAAACATATCCATCAGGCAGTACAACTGACATGAATTTTAGGTAATTTCATTTTTCTGTCCTCTGTAAGATGCCCTTTGAAACTGATGATCACTGCATTTGTTGAGGTAGATATATGTACCATCTAAGATAAGAGTGACCTGGTCACCATAAAAAGCTTTAGTAAAGACAGTGTTGTGAGTTATGGCATCGTGGCGTGAAATATGATTTGTGCCAAGGTATTTGGGAACAACTATTGTGTTCAAAATATCTGCAATTGTATGAAAATATCTTGACAGTGTAGCTTGGGAAAGATTAGTAAGCATGGTCATTTGATTCCATGAAAGGTTTGTTTTCAGTTTTGCCCAAAAGTAAAGAAGCAAATCTATTGCTCTGGAACTATCACTTGAACCTGAAACAAGATCAGATTCACACATGTCATACATGTTCTGAAATTGCACCAATGTCCAGCCAGTCCATGCATGGCAGTCAGAATCTGACAAGGTTTCAAACTTCAGTTTGGGTGATGTCTCATGTTTGGATACTTCATGTAGAATATATATAATATATAAACTTCATATATAGAATATATGAAAAAATATATAATTCAATTGAATGCACAATACTAAATTGAAGTTAACATCCATTTGCTGCAAATTGCACAAAATAAAACATTACCCTTGATATAATACAAGACATGGAACAGTATCCTGATTCTTTCACAGTAACCCAACCTGTTAATTGAACAACTTTACCGGTCTCAGAATTTGATGGGTTTTTTCCCACTTTGAGAATATATATGTGGCCAAATAATTTGTAAGTATTTTAGTTGTACAGCAACTGTAAGTTGGTCAGACACATCTCTAAAGAATTTAATTTGTTGAAAAAAATCATCAAAAAACTATTTTTTTTCCCAGTTAAAATTCAATAACTTCTTTCAATTGTAATACTTAGCTTTACATTTGATTTCAAAAGATGCACCAGACTTCAGTGAAGGTGATTTAACCCAATTTGATGATTTATTATTTGTGTTTGAGTAAGTTTTGGGGTAAAGTGTGCACCCTGGCTCACACCTACGGCAATGATCATAAAATAGGTCATAGTACAGGCCCTGGATGACTTTTGGATTTTCTAAAGGTATATTCTTGGGAGTCTCTGGGTGTACTACAAATACCACACAATAAACAAAAAATTGGGCTGTGGGCAAAATTACATGTATTGTGAAAGAGGTCCTTTGTATTCCATTTACAGAAGTATGACATAATTCTTGAGTGTCTTTTATTGTCCATATGCGACATATAATGTCCAATCCTTTGTTCGAAGTACGGCATAATTCACTTTCCATTCATTCCAGCTGTCCATTGCATACCCAGCTAGGAATGTTCCATCTGGGCATTTTGGTTCTCCCGGGCCAGCTCGACGGGATGAGAAAACCTTATCAATTGCGTTGAGAGCCCAACTTAGTGGATCCATTTTGAGACTATGTTCTATGTTGTGAATACATATGGTGGGGCGCCAGCCAAACGAGGGTCTATGCACGCAATTTTTCTTTTGCATGGCACGTGCCTGAGGCATCTTTGGGCATCTTCAACTTTGCCTGCGGGCCACAGAGAAGTGCGACCTTCACATTCCCACTTTGACTGGCAGTGAATAAGCATTGTTCTGGTTTCTTTTCCTCATGTGACTGGACAGTGAGCGCTGTAAATCATATCATCATGTCACCGCAGCAGTATTGGATTTACTCATGCGCAACTACGGTGCGTGAGATGGACAAATGTTCCCATGCACCAAAGAGGCTTCGGGTACTTGGCCCAGAGTGGATCAGAGGATCACAGAAGAGGTGAGACTGCACTGGAGTAAAAAAATCAGAAAGAAGCACCAAGGACACTGAAGATATGATCAGGATGTGTCTTACCGAGTAGACATAACAAAATACAGGGGTAAAGTTTTCCATTTTATATCACACATGGCATTAAACTATCGATAAGGAGCCACAAACTGAGTTTGCCAAGAGGAAAAAAATTTTGTTCAGTAGAACACTGTCCTTTTGCAGACTTAAGTTCCAAAAAATCTATAAAGTTTTTTAATTCTTGCTTATTTTTACAAATAAACATAATTTTAGAATAGATTTTGGGCTTTTAATGGGTGGCTAAGTTTGTTTTTAACCCACTAGAAATTCATTTTAAATTGAATTGACAAAATTGGTACATTATCTTGTTAAAAATATTTTATAAAGGAACCTATAAAAATATGATTATCAAAATCAAGGCAAAGCAGGAACAATGCACACTAATGAAAAGTAAAAATAGATAGACACAAAGTCTGAAGCTCAGAGAAACGTACTACAGATATGACAAACTGAAAATTTTATATTATACACATGTGGATGAAAAATTGCAGAAATGGCAAAGGTTTATTGCACTGCTCATTAAATATTACTGTTACATTGTGTGAAAGGCTTTGAAAATTATAAAAAGAAGGATTGATAATGCTATCAAGTTATGTGTTACAATTTACGTGTTAAAATAATGTTTCTTTGTCCCAAAAGTGTTCGCAACACATTATTTACCGTTTAAGTGTTTCACAGAGCTTATAATCCCACCAAAAAATTCTTACAACTTACAAATTTCATTGGTTGATAAGATTCTGGTTGTGTTTACATTCTTGAGCCATGAGACATAAGACATATTTAAAATAGGACACTGTTCAGTTGGCACAAGAAATGTTCTTAAAATGGTGGAAGTGACAGAAATTACAGCTTTATTTTCTGGGAGCAGATTAAACTTTGGCTGTTTCATTGATTTTTTCAGTAAACACTGATGTTAAATTGTGATGTATTTTTATTGCTCTTCTGTAGCTCTACAACACCACATTGAGGGAACGATTCTCCCTCACTGACCATCTCATCAGGTTCACACAGCACCACGCCATGTTTCCTGAAGATTTCTTTGAAGATCTACCCAATGCTCAACAGAAGCAAGCTGAAGCAAGGGGAAGCTCAAGGCCTGTTGTTTATGGTAAATAATCTTTAGAGGTATAGTATTTCAGAGACTGTCACTCTGCTAAAGATCCTCATCACCATACCCATGACCACTGCAGAAGCTGAGGTGCCTCTCAAACTTAAAAACAATTAAAACTTTCCTGAGAAACACCATGAGCCAGCACAGGCTAAATGCACTGGCTATGCTGTTGATGGAAGAGAGACTGGAGACGGAGAAGATCGATTACAGTCAGAGGATCACTAAGAAATTTGCAACCCAGAAGAAAGGAGGGAAAAGTATCTGTTCAAATAGTGCACTGTTAAAAGTAGAATGCATTGTTAGTATCTTTTGTCTTTCATCTTTTTTCAGTGTAGGATCAAGTGCATCTTTTTTTGTTTCCTCCAAAGCTGCGCCCCCCTTAAAACTTTCAGCACCAGGCGCCACTGGTCAATACCAGATTCAGGAATTGTTGAAATGCTCTGTTGACATTATGCAATTTTTCCACATGGCTGATAACTGAAAACGATCTCTATGGATTTTAATGACATTGCCAGTGAATGTTGGTCATGGCATATAGAAGAAATAATTTGATTCTGGGCACTGATATGAATATGGATGCAGATCCAGGAGATTTTTAAAGGATTTGTTTAATTTGTTCGATAACAATTTGGCTATGAATGTCAGAAATGACTTGGCTGAGGTTGATGTTCTATGGACTATACTGTTTTGAAATGTTGTCAACATATGTGTGCAACTAGATAATGCTCTCTCTCTTTAAATTACAAATAAGACTGAGGATCATCCAGTTTTGTGCATACTCAACCCTTGATTCTGAAAATGAGAACAATTCATCATTTTGTGAAAAAAGTGACATTAAAAGTGAACACATTTTTTCACATCTTCAACCTACGATCATGAGCATGGCCAAGATTATTTGCAAAATTTTATGATTTTTAAAGTTGTGATATCAAAGTTATTCTTCAGCTATTTCAACAACCATTTGTAATTTTTGTGCATACAAATGTAAATATTTCATCCAGTGAGTGTATTGTCATCCAGCCAAAAGATATCTAGATATGATTTCAGTCCAGTTTGCCCAGTCCCACTCTGAGATAGCAACTCCTTCTGACCTTTCAGCTTAGTTCTTTTCAGGTAACAACAACAAAAAGCACTGCAACAAACGACCCACCATAAGCAAAGCTGAGAAACAACTCTGGACAAACAAAGGCAAAAAAATGCATGTTCAACTCACCTTTGAGCTGGTCAGACACCACACTCTGTCCTATCCTCTCAATCACTTGGCCATCCTCATGTTGGTAGCGATCATCCAGAAAGTTCGCAGTAGCTTGTGATAGGTGCACTTTCCCAGCCACGCCCAGCTGCTCCATAAGGTTGGCCAGGTTGACATCATTGGACCAGACATCAAACTTGAAGCGCTTCATACCCAGGATGCCACACAGCACAGTGCCAGTGTGAACCCCCACCCTCATGTTGACCATCTCCCTCTTCTCCTGGCAGAACTGCTCGATGGCCTGAATCATACCCAGGCCCATCTCCACACAGCAATATGCATGGTCTGGCCTGGGTTCAGGGCAACCGGCCACGCAGTAGTAACAATCTCCTAGAGTGCTGATCTTTTCACAGCCAGTGAGCTCACAAAGTCGATCAAAACGTCCAAATAAGTCATTCAGAAGACCAACAAGAGCGTGAGCAGATTTGTTAGCCGACATTTTGGTGAACCCAACAATGTCTGCAAACAAGATGCTGACTGGCTCCATCCGCTTCATGTTAAAGGGTCTGAAGATGATCTGGCCTCGAGGGATAGAGGTTTTCTTGCGTTTATTGTTCTTAGGGCTTGAAATGGCCGCTGCTGCACCACTTGTGGAATAACGTTTAACTGAATTGTCACCTATCTCCTCATCGCCCTGCTTCATCAGTTCATCCGCTACAATTCTGGGCATGACTGAGTGGATCATTCGCTCCTTCAAGGCTTTCTCAACTTCCAGGTCTTTACCGTGCATGATAGCTTGACCCACCTTGAGGAAGGTGCTGCGGGACCTCACCTCAGACATGATGAATAGGTGGATGCCGATGGCATGGGCACAGAGGTGGAGAAGGGCTTTGGCCGGGCCTAGCCAGCTTAATGTATCCCAGTCTGTCTGATAGGTCAAGTTCCAGGTATCATCCAACTGAGTCAATTGCAGAACGCTGAAACTTTCAAAAAAGACAGAGTAGAGGAGCCCTATGAGGACTGAAGCGTAAAGGCGAACATGAAGAACACTGTAGAGCAAGAGAAGGACTTCGATGCAGAGGGAGAAGGTGCCCACAGGAGATAAACAAGGAGACCAAGGAGTGTCTTCCACAAGCTTTTCATATGAAAGATTATATGTTGGCCCCATGCCACTGTATTCTTCTAAATCAAGCGTAGGCGCAGGAGTCTCTGGTTCCCTGAATCTAGGTGTCTGGATCTGAGGGGCCAGTGTCAGCATTAAAGTTACAAGGATGAGCATTAAAGAGGCTTGGTTGTAGCAGCGAGAGTAGAGTTTGGTGAAAGTTATTAGAAAAAGAAGGAGGCAAAAAATAAGAAAGGACGCAGTGGGGATGAGAAAGGCAGTCCTGTCACAGCGGGATGGGTTTGCAGCAAAGTAGAATCCCCAGAGAAGTCCTGCGACGATCAGGTAAAAGAGTACATATCGGAAGCGCCGCTGAGTCTGGGGGAAACACCGTTCCCTGCAGGCCTCCTCTAGGATGGAGGAGTCAAACTTTGGGTCCCAGAAATGACCGGCAGATCTCTCAAAAAGCTGAGGCATCTTCCTGTGCGTTCGAAAGCTTTTGACAGCCGGCTTCCTGATCCCAGACTCTCCCGAGCTGCAGCTGGAAGAGATGCTGTACTTGCAGTGCTTGGATCCCCCGATGAAGCCTCCTCCGATTGAACCCAGCGGTCCGCCTCCATGCTTGTGTTTGACATTGCCGCCAATCTTCACTGAGACGCCTCCTTCTCCGCTCGAGTCACAGCTGACTTCTGTGTTGTGAGGCAGCAGTTGTTGATGTTGGGGGGACGCCATGGTGCTTCTTGATCCTTATCCAAAAAATGATCCCAGAAGGGGAAGCTATTCTGAAGACATATTAGATAAGGCAACTTATGGGGTCACAGTATAAGAACTACAGGGCTGTAATTGTTCAGGGGAGCAAAAACAACAACCTTTTAAAAGAAAAATCCACTGAGTTCGGTTAGAAGAGGCTCTTGGAAGCCCGGCAGACCTTTCAAATATTTTGAACAGTTCATTATTGCCCCTCTTGACGTCAATCCCTGCATTCCTCTACATTCCCCTCTGTTTTGACGCACTTGAGACAGCAAGGATCACTTGCTGCATGCTCTGCTCCAGTCCAAGTCCCCTTTGGTGCTCACATACAGTTCCACTCATTGGAAAACTCAGAATTACAAAATACAGAGCTCAAAGGGAAAGAAATACCAAAGAGGAGATGACATAGCTCTGAAGGGTGCTCTTGAGAACCGAGTGTGGAAAATCAAACCAGGCTCAAGTGTTTTTGTTCATCCCATTCGGGTTTATGCAATCACTTATGGTAGAAAAACAGCACACTGCTTCCTGAACTTCACCAATGTTTGTTTCCAAGCTTCAATCAGACTCCAACCTCTGCAGACTTCCCTTAAGCTTGAGATTTGCTGTTCATCTTTGTCCTAAATGGTCTCTTTTTTGACAGTAAATCTGAGAGATTGTCCAGATAATGGCAAAATGGATGCATAAACAGCCATTGGAGTTATTACTTCACCATATTCCTCTCTGGGAGGGCCTTGGTGAGATTTTATCTCTGGGCAAGCCTTGCCCTTTGCTTTCTTTACAATCTCCAGGCTCTCCATATTCATCTCCAGACCCAGATGGGAGTGTGCAGGAGGGCTGCAGGAATCATGCATGAGCGGAGTTGGAAAACAATCTAGCAAAACAGTTCTGACGATTGCAATGGGTGCCTGGTGTCTCCTCAAATGCTGCCCCCTAAAAAGGTGTTAATGTGGATATATTGCCATGGTATGTGTCCGACCAAATACTGCCAATTGTAACATAATGTGCCTCAGATCAGTATCCATGCTGTCGAGATGGTTCTCATGTCCAATAAAAAGCTCAAAAAAAGAGGGAAAAAATGCAGGATTCAGAGGTCTGCTTGAGAAGCCGTTGAGTTCATTTATTTCTGAAGTAAAGTTTGCCCACAGCAGATCAGCCCTCCTGTAAAAAGCAGACACAGAGAGCCCTCAGAGAGGCAGGCTAATTGAAAGGTCCCCACCTCCGCTCCACGCCCCCCCGCACCAACAGTCCCACAGGTTAAAGCCTCGATCCCGCCACTTTAATTGAATTTCATGAGAAACACAAGAGAATATGTTCATACCTCTGAATGGTCCTTCTCAAGCCCCCATACAAAAAGAAAATCACAATGGATTAAGGCTGCCGTATCGTCCAGCCTGTCCAGCCCCTGATCGTCCAGAGTGATTTGTCCTCTCTCTGTTACCTGACCATCATTCAGCGCGCCACAGCAGGGCGCACACCCGAATGGAGACGGTCGTTTCCTATCCAGGCGCAGTGGGAGACGCTGTGGCCGCAGCCGCCACCATCTTCTGAGGGCTGACAGCAGTCGTCCAGCCCAGAGAGGCGAGCGCGTGTATGTGTGTGTGAGCGTGAAGCCGGTCACAGCACAACTACCTGCTCCGGTATATCCTTTCAAAATAAAGCTCTTGTCATATTAAGCTTAAAACAACATTACACATAGAACAACTAGTAAATTAAATGTCAATGTGGACAACTGGATTTTCACATTTTTACTTGGGGTGGGGGGTGGGGGGGTCTAAATGCGGCTCGAAAAATTGCCAGTTGATTGCTCATAAGTTTTGACACTATTCTACTTCTTCATATCAATGTCATTATTGTTGTTATAGGCTAGTTGTTATTTTTCTATCATTTATTATTTTTAATATTTTAGTTTTATGTTTGGTTTCAAATACAATAAAGGATAATAATCATGGTTATTTAAGGTAAACTTGAAAAAATAATTAATTATTTCACTTCTGCAAGATGTTTTTAAGCAAAAAAAAACCCATATGCGTCCCTTTGTTGACTGGAGTGATCTTGCATGTTTGTGTTAAATGATTCTTTGTTATGATACTTAGTCTTTGTGTGTTTGTATGTGAGAGATAAGAGGGGTGTGGTATGCAGTCCAATGTGACCAGAGGTCTTCTGTTAAACCAGTATTTTCTTGTAGAACCACAGACACCAGAACACAAATGATTTCAACAAAACACATAAACACATATAAAAACATAATGCATAATACATTGAAGCGCATTATTTAGGTATACAAATAAAACATATAATTTTTAAAAGAAAAAAAAATCACCACAATGTGGGGATAATATCTTGCTAGAAAACCATTTTTTATTTACCAAATTTGTCCTCCTTTTTTATGAAATAACCAAAATAAACTTTTTTTAAATTTGTAACGAACAGGAAAATAAGAGTTTACGCCCAAGCTGCTGCATTTGTCAATTTCAAATCAGTGACTTTTTAGAGTACGATAAATCTCACAGTATTTGTGCAAATTTGTGAAAAACGAGGCACTTCCGTTTGTGTGATTTCCTTCAGCTTGCTGCTGCTGTCTGTCTCGGCTGAGTGGAGGAAAAGAGAGAGGGGCTGTCTGCTGATGGGAGGGGTGAAGGGTAGGGGTGCGTGCACGCCCCCGGTGAGGACTGAAAGGTAACGTGCACGTGTTTTGGTAAGGGTGGGGATATCTGTTTTTGACCGCAATGAGCGCACCCTCCAGGACCCCCAACCCCATCGTCTTCCCTTGTCCTCATTTCAACCCTTCACAGCAAGAAACTCTTCACATACATGTTCACATGAGGCAAGATGAGAGCAAGAAAAACCCATTATTTGGAGAAATTTAGAGAACCATGTCGCCTATACTCTGTAGAGAATACAGGAGTCAAAAAGTAGAGCCTTTCTAGAATAAAACACCCCTCCTGATGCAGTGAGAGCATTTGTCCATCATGAGAGTAATAAAAAAATAAAATAAGCCGATTTAGCTTCAGAACCACATTCAGAGTTGCTTTAAGGAAGATTAAACAGTGACTCTGAATGAGGGATCAACCTCATGGAACAAAGAGAGAGCTTCAGAGGTTTTCTGATGTTATAGCTTCACAGCAAAATCTAAATTGTCAAATTAACACTACCTGAAATAACATTTACTCCTCCAAAGTGTCTGTTTGGGTCCACACCACAGAGGGTTTGTTTGACTCTTATCAGAGAGTTGGATCATTATAACTAATGACATGTAATTATGAACCCTTTATGAAGTAAAAATTAATGCTTTGTTAAACTTGACAACATGACTTCTGATCAATACTTCTTTGCAGTGTTAGAAATCAATTTTCTCAGATCAGATTTTTTAGCCTTTAAAGTTTAACCTCCAAATTAACACTGTGGGGTGTAAATATTGCTGTGATAAATCATTTTATATTTACTTGAAAACTTTGCTGAAACAAAGCCCTTGCATGCCATGACACATTTATTGTGAGACAATTGCATGGTAATAATGTTTGGTCTGTCATTTTCATTAGTGGTGCTAAAATCAAAGGATCTGCATAAAGGCAGCTGTTAAGTGCATCAACACTTGAACAAGTAATAAAATAACAGTGTTAACGGTAGAACTTGACATTGACAGAGAAAATTAGCAACACAGTTCAGTATGTGCATGCAGATTTTAATGAGTTCTTGAACTGCACTGTTAACATTGAACATTAAGTTACAGCTTAATGAGCAATCAAATAATAACAGAGATGTTGGAAATGACAGTTCAGTGTAAAATGTACACAGGAATGTTCTGAAGATTTACACCATCAGTGGCAAAAATAACATTATCAGAGAATTAAAAGTTTAACATTTTCCAAAGTGTTAATTTTACTCAGAACTCATGAGACTATAAATCCAGAGAAACTGGAGATGTATTAACCCTTCAAAATTTGCAGTGAGGGAAGTTCTTGTCACAGTTGGTTCCTCTTTACTGTGAGCTTTAAAATGTTCATCAAAGTGTATTACAGCAGCACATCCAGCACGTCCTCAGATGAAAGCACGTTGCTCATATATTGATGTTGATGTGCCAATCGGTGCAGCCTCAATGTTGTTGTCAGTGGCTTAGCAGGTAGAAGAGCATGACTCCTTTTCCTAAACCCTCAGTATACAGAGAAATAAAATGAACCTCTTTAAATGCCTTTAAAAACTATCTTAAGCTAAACAGCCTTCACCTATGTTTTCTGCTCCTCACAGGCAAACACCATGACTGTTTAGAAAGCTTGCGAAGCTGCCTGTGACATGTCCTCCCCCTCCCCTCTATAATCTACAGAATCTAACCATAATCTTTTTTATATCCATCCATCATCTATACCACTTATCCTCTTGGTGTTACAGGGGGCTGGAGCCTATCTCAGCAGACATTGAGCAAGAGGTGGGTTACACCCTGATCTGGTAATCAGCCAATCACAGGCCACATAGACAGACAGACAGTCATTCACACTCACAGCCATACCCTAGGGCAATTTGAACTGCATGCGAAAACACTGACGAATATTTCAAAGTGAATTCATATGATCTTTTTTAAACATTACTGAATCCTTCGTGAATATTTTTAAAGTCAGGACCATTCAAGAGCTCAGCAGGAAATATTCTGCACACTTCTCAACAAGCATAAGGAGGGAGAGGTACACATCATTTTATTAAAACAACATTCCAATAATCACATTTAAATTCACAATTGGGAATTGATTGAAAACAACCAAGCAGTAATTTTTTTTTCTTGAAAATGTATTTACAATCATTGGACTGGAGAATTTGAATTGCCAAAATTAAAAATTAGTAGGGTTGTGAAAGTAAAGGTTAAAAGAAATTAGGTTAAAAAAGATTTAGGATTCAATATATTTGAAAAAAAGTCAAATACCATAAAAATGAAAAACAAAAAACAAAGTGTGTTAATATATTTGCGTATTTGTTTGAGTGTTTTTATGTTTATATGTATTGATGTGTGTGCTGTGGTGAAAAAAATCAAAACCTATTTAACATTGTTAAATACTATTGAATAATCTAAATGGGGGAGGGGGAAATATAAAGTGTTCATAAAATGCACATGCACCAACATGAATACATTTTAAATCAAAGACATGTAAAGATGAATAACTCCATAACCATCGCAGAATAATATTGATGAAAAGAGGAGAACCTCACTGAGCAACACAGTTAAATTTAAGGCAGTGTGTTTCCTGGAGAGTCTTGGAGCATAAATCAAAAAACTAGAGCAAGTATACACCAAAGCCCACCACACACACTCCTCCCAAACTCCAGTCACGACAAACTTTTGGTGCATTGCAGGAAGCTATATTTTTAAAGTCCAGACTGAGTCCAGACTGAATCCTTTTGGTTACTTAGACTCTTGGCTGTAATGTTTAAAGACAAGAGGCACGGATGGTGCAGAACACTAATGCCTCGGGGAAAGAAATAAGAAGGTAGCATCTGCCTGGATTTTTTTATTTTGCTGGAATGAGCCTAAAAAAGCAGGAAACTGGAATAACCCATGATGGTTAGATTAGTTCAAGCATTGTCAGGGCAGAAGAAGAAGCCCTAAGACCTTGACCACTAAGGCTCATCATCTAATCAGTTCATCTGTAGCTTAGGGTGAACATTTGTGTAAGACTTAAGACTCAGAATGTTTTAGATATACAGTATTATGTTAATGTGCAAGACTTTATGCTGCTCCTCTGTGCTGGGATCTGTTGCAGCAAACACCTGGGCCTGAAAGAGCTGGTCTCTAAAATCTTTCTAAAGTAGATTACAGGCAGAGGACGACGCTGCAGGCTGTAGAGGCTTTGACCCTGAACTTCTACTCTGGGACTCGAGACTGAACAAAAGTGTTTATCTGTCTTTGTACCTGTTATATTTATGTTTCTTATTTCTGCTGCCTGTCTTGGCCGGGACACTATTGTTCACGAGACTCTTAATCTCAAGGAGGCTTTCCTGGTTGAATAAAATTTAGGCCTTGATCTTTGAACTTCACAGCTCTACTCAGCACATCATTTAACCACTGTGGAAATTAATGCAGAGTTTGACAAAGATCCCTCAAAGCTTTTTATAGAAAGCATTTATAAGTAAGCTATGATCATGAGGAACTATGACCTTAGAAGTATGACCTCCAAAATCTAATGAGTACTTGCCTGAGTCACTGTGGACATTTGCGAAAGGACAAAATACTAAAAGTTTAATACTGGTGTAAAAAAAATAACAATACATGCCTGTCATTTATCGGAACTTAAATTCATATTTTAATCTCAATACTAAACTGTAAAGCTAAATTAAATCAGCAAAACATGGAATGAAAGCTAATCAAAGGCATTTTCTGAGTCATGATCTGGTGCATACACTTTAAAAGCTGATTAATCTATTCTTTATTTAACTGACTTTTTTTCCTCACAAATAAATTCATAATGCTTTATAAGAGACCTTTTTGGAAACCATTATGGCAAAATATAGGCTATCTAATGATTTCTGTAAAGAATAAAATATAAATAGTTATTGGGGACTATTGTAAGACTTTTTTTTCAAGTTGTAAAATATTTAGCCTTTTTAAGCAGCAAATCCAACTGAAATACTAATGACAGATGCTTTTTATATCCTTATTGTTTAAACTACTGGAAATTTCAAATCAACCTGCAGGCTGCTCTGAGTAAAGAGGAGGGGATATATGACCCCCGGCTCTGCGTTTTTCACCACTGACCTTAACTTTTAATCTAAGCAGTGGTTTTGAGCGTTTAAGAATTAATCCCTTCAGAGAGAGTTCTTTGGATAACTCTTCCTTAAGAGTGGCCCAGAGACGTACAGATGGACAGATAACCTACCGGCTCTGGCCTTAGCAGTCATCAGCACAGAGGCACAAACACAGTGTCTACATCTTGTTGATCAGAAATCATTATTACCTCCGCCAAGGAGGTTATGTTTTTCGGGAGAGTTTGTTTGTCTGTCTGTCTGTCTGTCTGTCTGTCTGTGAACAAAATAACTCAAAAATTTATGGATGGATTTTGATAAATTTTCAGGAAATGTTCAGCATGTGAAAAGGAAGAAGTGATTCAATTTTGGTGTTGATTGTTCAAAGGATTCTTCATCATTGGGAGATAGGGAACTGTGCTGCTTGGCGGAGGTCTGTGCTCTACGAGTGCTTTTCTAGTTCTCCATCAAATTTCATGAAGTGGGTCAAACCAATTTAATTTTATACTAAAACAAAAACAGAGACTGCTTTTATGGGATACACACCCATGCCAGATTTTATGTACTGATAAATTAAGATTATTTATTTCAAAATACACCAAATCACCACCACACTATGCCATTGATGACTTCCCCACCACAGGCTGCAGAGAGCTGCCCTGTGGCCTGTTGAGCCTCTTACACTTACACAGCACCCTCTTGTGGACAAAACGTTGAACTGCAGTAAAAACACATTTAACACACCCTTTGGAGCACTTCCATTACAAAAAAAGAACACTACATTAAGCAAATGTTACAGTTTCAGCTTTTTTTCTCTCCCTTTTTGCTAAGTGTAAGGTTCAACTGGGAAACATTGTTCACTTGAAGGTCTAGTGAGACAGAGCAGAGAGGATGCTCTGGCTCTGAAGCTGTGCTGGTTTGCTGGTCTTACATGATTTCTCCATATTTGAAGTGGTTTGACATTAAGACAAACCAAAGCCTCATTTAATTTTTTTTGGCACCTTAAATAATGTAGCTTAAGCTACAAAAGCCAGCCAAAGCTGGTAAACATGAGGTGAACAGTTTGCTTGAATGTGTCTACATGTATGAAGTCTGCTTACCTGTTAAGCTCTTTTGTTCACACATTTTGTCTTTTCAGCTTGGTCTGTAAAAAAGGAGATGGCAAGATTTACTGAGAGGAGGTAAGAGGCCACACTACTTCACAGTCACACCTATGCGAGTACTTAAAAAAAATACTTCCTGGAGTGCAGGAAGTTGCTGTATCTATTTTTTTTTTTTTTTCATTTCTTAGGCTTTACATCTGATTGTGTTCCCTTCGTCTTTGTTGAATCCCATACAGCAAAGAATAAAATCTAAGTGTGTTTGTCTAAGTACTTGTCATGACCTTCATCTTGATTTATTAGTTAAAAGAGTTCTGCACTGACATATCTGAGCTCGGGCACTAAATATGTTCTGGGGAATATGAGGGGCATTTGATTGTGGGGCCTGTGACTTTGAGGACTGTGCCTGTGTATGGCGGCTTGTGCCATCCTTGGTGTTTCTGGCCCTAAGAGTTTGGGGCCTTTTGTGCTTCTTTTGGACTGTTTGAGGCCTGGATTGTTTGCGTCCACTTTTTAAGTGTTAAGTAGTGCTCACTTTCCTTGAAATGTTTCCCTTTCATGCGCACCATTGGTCTGAGAGGCAGTATCACCTGTTTTCTCTGGCTCAGATTATAATTGTGCTTGGATTTATTCTGCTGTTTGTGTTTGGAGGTTTCTTTGATTTAAATTGTGCCTTTTCCAGTTAAGCTGCTTTGTGTAACTTGTGTAATTTTTTTTAGCAAACAGTTAAGCAAAGGTTTTTTCTACAAAATATGTCTTTTTAGTGCTGTACTGTGTAATTCATATTGTCTTATACTGAGGTCAGATTACATAATGAATGCTCAATCACAACCAACCTGACAATCATAGGTATGGATGGGAATTAATAATAATTGATGCCAGTTCCCTCAATGATTATGCTTATCCAAATGATTCTTTAAAGATTTCCTTATTGATTCCTGATGTTCTTCTTGGAAAAAGTTACCTTCTATAGGTTTTCAGTGGCAACAATGTCAAACACATGGCACTCTGGATATTTAGTGGTTTCAGACTATTTGAAACACATTTTACCCCAGAAGCTCTACGTAGGGTATGAGAACATGCAGCTTTGATATATATCTTTGTGAAACCATTCTGAATTATTTGTTGCTTAACCCTATCTCCATCTTACCCTCACAAAATACAAACACATTCAGCATAACCTACTTCTAAAAATGCACAAGATTATTATTTGGCTATTTGTATAGGAGGCCTACTTCAGTGCCAGTTCGGAAAGTTGTTGCTCCAAGATACTTGAATATATCTTTATAGCTTGCAAAAGGAATTACCACAGACATCTATAATCCCAAAAATCTCTTGTCCTTTTATTTCTACTTTCATTCAGCTAAAAAACGGGGAAGCATATTCTTCAAGAAACAAAAAACAGTCATAAAACAGTTTTAAATTTCTGCCAAAGACCAGCAAATTTATAGATGCAAACGGAGACAGAAAGATCAATAAAGTAGTAAGAAGATTTACTGGTTGTCAACAACCCAAACTGATGAGTTTATAAAACTTGGAATAAAAAAGGCCTTGTTTTTTTGCATGGCAGTTTTGGTTCAGGTTTCATTTACATGAGGAATATTACATTAACTGTGTGTCAACAGAAATAAATGCATGCATCTATTAAATAAGAAGTGATGTCTGCATGCATTGTAAAAGTAAAGGTTTGGATGGCACCCAAACTTAACAGCTATGTCTAGCACCTGAACAAAGCTACTAAAAAAGCCACTGGAATTCTGTAATGCAACTCTCAAGCTTTTACAACACAAATTTGCAAATTCTGGTTTCACTTTTCCTCTTTTATTCACATAAATGGGGGCTGGTGTTTGACTGTTTTCAGTCATGTGATTTCAATTTTATTTGAACTTTTGATTTATACATGTCTTCACATCATTGCTTCCCCAACCCAAAAACCTCAAACTGTCCGCTGTGAATGTGTGAGGGAGAGAGGAGGGTGTGCAGAAAACAAATTCAGCAACTGGTGGAATCTTCTTCTTTCTTCAGCCCTTACGTCTTTCAGCTGCCTTTCAAACAATCAGTACGTTTACATGTAGCCAGAAAAGTTTAATTACTGCATCACACTAAACAGAACTGGATCTCAAACAGATGTGTTCACCTGCTAGCCTGACTGAAATCATCCCAAGCTTAACTCTCGAGATTGAATCATCCTAGCATGCATACATGAAGGCGGTGCAGTGGTGTAGTAGGTAGTGTTGTTGCCTTGTAGGTCAAAGACTGCTGAACTGGACATCAGTAAGGCTTGGTCTTTCTGTAGGTGCTCCAAATTCCCCTAGATGTAAGTGTGTATGTGTATGTGTGTGCAAGTGTGTGTGTGTGTGTGTGTGTGTGTGTGTATGAGTAAATGATAGTCTGTTTCAACGTGCCAGCCCTATGGTTGGAATAAGATAAGCAAATGGGACAAGCATGTAGGCAATGGATGGATATAGAAAACCAAAGTTGACCAGGCAGACTACACACTGACTCTAGATTCAGGCCTTGATCTGGAGGACAAGCAGCATAAATGCTAAGCATAGCAGATTGCATTGCTGACTGCATTTAGATACCCCCATAAGGTAAAGCTGCAGAGGATGAGTGTTGGCCTTAATGCTATATATAGCCATTTAATTTAGCCAATGTTAAATATTGATTAATAGATAGTTGCCTGAACCTGAGTAGCAGAACAACTGCATGCACAAAACTGACTGCATTTAAACAGATAAAACATAATCATTCCAACTATGATATGACTTTGATGACAGGTGAAAGCTTTTTCTTTTCAAGAATTATTTCATATAACTGACCTCATTTATGTCTGAAAGTCACTTCCTAGAAGTATTACCAAATGCCTTTAATAAGCTGGTAAATAAACTGTTGAACAAAAAGCAGATTGAATAGCTTTAATTGTGGGGCATTAATAGCCTGGTGGTTAAGTTTGTGTGGCCAATGTATAGAGAGAATAATGCTTTTGTTATAGTAGGTGTGGGCTCTAATCTGGTGTCCCTGTCTCGGGGTCCAGAACTATCCACCATCTCTCCTATTCATTAAAAAAGGCATGATGGCCTACCCCACCAAAATAAAGCCTTAATTCTATGGTTATCTTATTCAATAAGGCATTATTATTCACATCTTAAGATCTTACATATCTCAGCAGCGCTGTCCAATCATGTTAGCAGCAAAATATTTAATACTGTAGTTGCATTATAAGGGATTATAGTTATGAACTTGAGAGAATCCAGCAATTCACACAATATGCCCTCTGGCTGTGGTGATCAGTGCTGGGTAGAAACCACTTATTTGTAATGTATTTTTGTGAATCTTCACTTTCAGTGATAAACAGTATAAAGAATTAGAATTTCTAAAATGTTTACTTTGTCCCACCAACTAGTTGGAGTTATTTGTAATTACTGAGTGACTTTTTGTTGCAGGTGAGCTGTTATCATGACGGCATGTATATGCCGCAACTAGCTAACAAGTAAAACACAGCATGGAAGACAACAGGCAAGGAGTGAGCAACTCATGGTGTTCTTTTTATTGTGAGTTTGCATTGTGAAAGATGCAGGAACATCGGTGTCTGTTGTAAACTTTGTAACTTGTTGGAGTTCAGATTGCTGATATAGGAAAAGTAATAGGTAACATAAAATCAGACTAATTAGTACCTTTTGATACAAAGCAATGAGTTAATTTATCTATTGCCTTGAATGAGCAATGAGTTTTAAGTATTTAGTACAATTCCTGAACAGCTCGCCCAACGCTGATGATAATGGGTTAATTTTGACCTCCTAGTCACTTAAGTGACCCATCCCTGAGCTCGAGGGAGAATGTCCATCCCATCTGTACTAAACATAAATCAGAGAGGGTGTGTGAAATGTACAGAGCTGTCAAGTTTTTCAGATTTTTGCCAAACAATCAGTTGGCTACCCGCCAACTTGTTAGCAAGGTCATGAGGAGGATCTCAGTGGTAGCTAAATGAAAAGGGGGCATGTCGCCAACTGCTGTCTGCCTCCACCAATAAAATTGATACCCCCTCTGTGCTTGTGTGTTTTAACAACATCCTAAAGAAGTCATGACTAAGGCCCCACTTAAGTCTGCATGTAAACGTACTGAATGACCCCTCCCCCCATGCTTCAACCCCACAGTCCTTAAATGCACCTCCACACATTCTCCTGAGGACAAAAACAAACACTAATATCCTCTCCTCTGTCTCTTCAACAACACAGGCACTCTGACTAACTCAGGGCTGGCTTCCACCAGACCCTTCTCCTCTTGTCACATCCCCCACTCAAGTTAGTTTGTTGTCCTCAGTTCTTCCGATAGCGGTTCTTTGGCTTCTCACCGCAACCTGTGGCCTCACAAGAGGACAGGCCAGGCTGCTTTCCAGAGTTAATGCTGCTCAGTAAGGCTGGCAGCTCATTGGTTATGGCCTTCTCAATCTTTTCCAGTAGACAGCCTCCCATGTAGGAGCACTGGGCTGACAGAGGCTTGAAGCTGTTGATGGGGTTGATGCCAAAGAAGTCACGGTAAGCGTCGCGGTTGGGCAGGTCAAACTTGCTGACATTGGTCTTAGCCAGGATGGACTTGAAAATGTAAAACTTGTCTGGGTCATCCACAATCTCTTTGAAGACCAGCTCTGGGTCACTGAAGAAGCTCATCTTGTCTTTAAAGGTCTGGACGTAGCGGTCTACCAACAGGCCATGGATGCGCACACGAATTCCATGCTGGCGAATAAAGGCAATTTTGTTCTCCATGCGGTTTTCAATCACTTGGTTCAGATCCTCCAGTAAAGAGATCTCCTCACGCTTGAAGAGATCACGACTGGTGTCAGGTGCGTAGTCATACGGCCAGAAGGAGCTGACGTAGACGCGAGGAGGTTCAGTGACGTTGATGAGGGGTGCTAAGCTCCAAAACAGGGCTCCATAGACTCTCATCAGGTCCTGCGTGGCCAGGTTGTCAGCCTTGTTGAGGATGATACGGATTTGAGATTCACGACCCTTCAACTGACGGAAGAGCATCTCCAGCTCCAAGCCGACATCCAGCTTGGTGGGGTCAAAGACCACAAAGATGAGGTCAGCGCGGTCAATGAACCACTGGCAGACATCATTAAAAGGATAGCCTGGACAGAAGAAGACAAGATCCATTTTTAGAGAGCTTTTTCTATTTCATTCATGGGAAACAAGAAGTGGCAATTGAAGCTTCAACTCTGCATTTACCTCTTTCCTGCTGTTTCCTGTTCTCAATAATTCCCGGAGTGTCCACAAATGTCACACGTTCCAAAAGTTTGTGGGGCATTTCAATACCAATCAGCTTTTCCAGAAAGTTTTGTCCAAATTTCTCCAGAGGAGAAAAGGAGCGAGAGCTGTCTGCCGCCATAACAATACCCTCCACAGAGCGGATCTTCTCTCCATGCATGATAACAGTGAACTCAGAGGTAGTAGGCTCAGCACCTGAAAAACAAAAGACAGGAATTAACAACTGATCAAAGCTTTCTTTTTATATGGATGAAATGAAAGGAAAGGACATTTGGGAAATGTTCTTTTTTGGGCACAGTTATGAAAAAAAGGTTAACTATAAAATCTAATTTTTTAAAAATACATTAATTGCCTTTGTGTTATATTGCTGGCTACCTAAGGAATAAAGTGAAGTTGCATTCAAGTTAAACCTAATTAATATATGAAGTTAAGAGGACTGTTGAAGTTTAAACAGTCTACATGATGCTACGCACATCATACTGTATGTATCAACTCTGGGTACTACAAGTTTTGCCACTTCCACATGGGCCTGAATCTACAGTCATAAAAGTTGCCGCCTAGTATTTATGGCAACTGTCTTGGCATCATTACCATTACCCTGTCACGTTTATTGTGTAGTGATGAATCAAAAGCTGATAAATAAACTTTTTAGGGCTGTCTTTGTGAATATTATGATACACAAATGAATCACTTCTAAGCACTTTTTCAGACTCTGAACTGATGTTTCTCTGTAGCAGTATAAGCCTTTAGCTGGAGTAATGTCCACTTCCACTTTTAAAGATCTGAGACCAGCTACTTTTCAATACAGCATCACAAAATAAATGCCATCTGGCTGCCATACTGCAGATTTTTGTTTAATTCATTTTGACAGTAATATAAGTAGTTTTGAATAAAGTTAGTGTCTGTAACATACCTGTGTAGAGCTGATATGGGCTGTCGTGCATGCCCAGAAGGTAATTGATCATGGAGGACTTTCCTACACTCCAGGGTCCCAGGAACAGCACCATGGGTTTGGATGTAATCTCTCCATCTGTTGGGTAAGAGGAAAGATTGGTGAGTAAAGCTGCTGCTGAACAGCTTACTGAAAACAACAGCAACAAAGAAAAACTTAGGGTCTTATTGTCAATTATGACAGATGGGCAGAGTTTGTATTTGTAGATGATAACACAATGTGTCAAACTCTAGCTGTACAACATGATGTGATGCCAAAACAAGTGAATTTGTGCCATAGTCTCCATTTTCTTTTTTTGTTTCATAAAAGAATAATTTGAATTTATGATAATCCCTCGGAAATGCATCATGGGCTTTTTTGGAGGATAAAACACACTTCAAGTCTGACAGACACCAAAAGCACATCAGAATAGCACTGTCACTCTGAAAGCAGTGCACACAGGAATATTTTTCACCACTGCACAGGAAAAAAGAGAAGATAGGCAAGAAATATGTATTGGGTTAGATCTGCAGCCATATCTGTGGCACACAAAAAGCAGTGCCGTTACTTTGACACATTTGGCAAAGCTCCTGCAAGCTGCATGTGCTGTAAAAGCCAGCTTGTGTGTTGTGAGTGGACATGATGTGGGGGTGGTACCACAGTGGTCTGTTCTGGTACAACCTGTTCATACAAGTTTTGCTTGAAGGTGCCAACAGAGACATCCTGGGTCATATCTCAAAAAATAAGAGGTTAAAAGAAATCCCATAAAAACATGTCTATTGTTGGGAGAGAAGTCAAAAACCCTTCTCGTTCAGACAGCCTCTCAGGAAAGGCTCCTATCTGAATGCTCACCACCCTTTCCCACTGATGCCCCCTCCTCAGACCAGTCCTATGCACAAGCCAGAGCTGCACATGCAACCCCCTCCACATTTGAGCAGAATACATTTCTTTTTTATTACATTTCTTCCTTTTTTTGTTCTTCAGCATGACACTGGGATTTTTTTTTTTTTTTTGAATGACTACAAAAGAAGTTAAACATTTTGTGATATCTGATGCCATAAACAAATACACATTTGCTTGTGTGTATATGCATTCAATCTAGCATGATGTAACACCAAGTAGATTGTGCTCAAGTTTGGGAGTTTACACTATGCAGAAACAATGAATCTTCTCTGAGTTGAATTGAACTTTCCTGCCTTGCATGGAGATGAGACCTTGTTTATATAATGCATAAACATGCTGGATAAGTGATTACCAAGCTGACTTTGGTGTACACTTTTTTGGTTAATGCATTCACATCCAGCAGTTTCCATCCTTACAGTGTTAACCTGTGATTTGGCCTTACTTGACTGGCCATACATCATTTCCATGGCTCTGCATGGCTCTGTCCACAGCTTGCAATACAAAAAATGGTGCCAATAAGCTATGTGCTGAGAGGTTAGTGGCACCTCTTAAACAGTTTTTCTCCCTCATTTTTCCATAAGTATGCTTTTAAGGAAACAAAACATATATGAATTAGCTAACAATCCTTGTGACTTATTGGTTGGATTGAATTGACAATTCAACTTTGAACAAACTACAACCAGTCTGGGCACTACAGGTCTTTTAAATTGTGGTATAATTACCAACAGAACCTCATTCACAGCTCCATCCCTTTATGTTATCTCAAATATGCTTTTAATAAAATCTTTAATATTCTATTGTGCATGTAAACTGTGTGGTGTGCTTGTTTGATTGAAATACCAATTCACTTCAAGACAACAAACAACCAGTAGGGCTGAAAATAAGATGTGCAAGTGCATGCACGTGTTTGCATGACTAAATCTGATGAAGGCATCTGAGACCACTTTGGTTTGCACTCTGAGCAGCTGAATATCAAACTATCATCAGTTAGGACTGAAGTCCTTTTCCACCTTTTATCAAGGAGTTCCACTTGGTAACCAAATCCCAGCATGGATGTTGATACTAAGTGCAAACACACTTTAACCAAAAGATATATTGAAATGATTACATGCATCATGTTTTACACCCAGAAGGTGCAGTGTCCTCGA
Organism: Scarus forsteni; assembly: GCA_036419115.1. NCBI lineage: Eukaryota > Metazoa > Chordata > Actinopteri > Labriformes > Labridae > Scarus > Scarus forsteni. Next base: position 13,998,541 of record JAZDUH010000342.1, read on the forward strand.
AACTAAGACAACAGTCCTTGATGATGAGCAGGACACAGGAGCATTTACACATCCAAACCATAATTGAGGTAGGTTTGCACTTCACATGAACCCTTCTCACTTGTAAAATTACAAGGAAGATTATGGTCTTCCTTATAAACAGGGTCTTTTTGAAGTGACTGATGTACACATGAGGACAAATGAGGGGAAAAGGAGGGGGCTGAGCACTTCAGGCAGTGCCATGCACAGTTAAGCTCCGCCCAAACCCACCTGTGGCTGAGTCCCCTAGGGTTCTTCCAGGGTAGGCTGTTAGATGAGGGGGATGTAGGGGATGGGGAAGGAGAGGAAAGGTTGGAGCACAGAGGACAGTGAGGAGTGAGGGTGAAAGGTTTTATTTGAAGCATCAAGTAGGGGAAAGAGTGACAGTGTGCGGGAGAGGGTGGGAGATCAAATCCAAAATTTGATATTTGATTTAAACTAGTTGTTCACTGAACTGTCTTTCTCTTGAAGTTAGAAATTGAGCTAAAAATTCTCTGTAGTTTTAACACTCTTCAGACAACTCAGCAGCAGCTGAAAAGTTCCAAACAGAGCTATCTTTACAGGAATAATTTAAAATGTCGTCAAATAAAAATAAAAATTATACGTAGTGTGCATTGAAGCATAAAAAATACCTCAGAATGTGTATTCTTTTCCATGAACATTAAAAAACATTCTGACAGGATCCAAACTCAAAAACCTCAAAAAATAAAGAAAGCCTATTGGTTTTATATTAATGATGATGTGTATGGCTTTTTGTGTATGTGTACAAACAGTCACCAAAGCAACCCAACAGGAAAAACCCACACATCAGAACAAAGTGCAGAAGAAGCCAAAGTCCCAGGGTACCTGAGATCTCATGCTGCCTCAGCTCATTGTACTTGTAGGCCTGCTCCATGGGCTTGATGGATGTGTGGTAGATCTTTCGTAACCTCTCGATAGCAGCTGGAGAACAAGACGGAGAGGACAGTTAGCAGAGCATGAAATAAATCTGGGTGCCCTTTTAGAACACATTCAACTTGTAAAAATTGTACACCACTGATGTTGCAAGGGAAAGGGACACATTTCAAACCAAGTAGAAAAATTGCCAAATGTGCAACTGCCAACACAGAAGTTACCATCCTACGGGTTCCTTCTACTGCCGGCTGACTAAAAGCTTGAGGGATTTCCACTTTGTAGTGGATCACTGCTGATAATGAGCTCTGTGAAGAACCAGGAAGTGCTAAATGCTAACTCACTTACCCCATTGTTTGGCCTCACTGCTGCACCACTCTAAACACCTCTGAGCTATGTATGCTTCGCACAAAACTTGTTTATTTTATTCATTTTGATTACTCACCTGCATAGTCTTTAGATTTTTCATCAGTTGCAAGCCGCAGTGTCTCATCAATGTGAGATCTGTCTCTGAGGACGGTGGTCAAATCCTCCTCTTCTTCTGTAAAAACAACAACAAAAAAGATAATTTAAGTTTGCTCAAATCCCCAGACTATGGGTCAGTGGTAATGGGCATCGGTGGCTCAGTCTATAGGCTCTACAAACAATCATAAGGCTGCAGATTTGAGCCTAGCTCTGGCTGACACATGTTAGTGTGTTCTAGGGCAAGACACCCAACCCAAAGTTGCTCCCACAGCTGTGTGAATGGGCATGAAAGTGTGTTGATTTGTTAGCTGATACTGATGTACAACTGACACAATTGACAGAAAGACTACAAAAGTTCAAAAAAAAAAAAAAAAAAGAAAGACTACAAAAGTACTGTTTAAGCTCAAGTCCATTAACCAAAGCTAATGAGACACTACCTGCAAAACAATTCAGTGTGAGAACATCATGAAGCTCATTCTGGGCAGTGTACATGTTCAATGCAAAGCAGATATACAACAGAGCTTGGTGCTGATATTTCTTGGACTCACCAATCGATGCATGAAGTATGTACAAGTGTACCATCATGGCCATGAAATATAAAAATGGTTGCAATAAGTGAGAAAACAGTTGTGTGATGGATGCCGATGGTTAAGGACAGTAATTTTATGTTGGCCATTTACAAACATCTTAACCAGGGGTGGGCAGTTTTCCAACCCCAACATGAGAAAGTCCTTCTTGTTCCTCTGTTGCTTATCTTTCAGAACATGTATGCCAAATCGGCCCTTTATTCAGTTTCTCCTAAAGTCATCAGGGAGCAAGAAGTTTGTTCAGCCCACAGCGTGCCACAGTGGAAGAAACATGGTGATGTCTGTTTAGCTGCAGTAACCATTAAAGCACAGCACTGGAAAACTGAAGCCACATTCACCCCTTCAGAGGCCTGTGATCTGACACAGTTCATGTGGAATGGGATGATAAAGAGTGATTTACAGGTAATCAAAAACGAAAGATCTGAGTGAGTTTTTCAAAAAGAAACTTAAAAAAAATGTGTTCCTGAGACAACTGATAACTAAAGGACCTTTAAAATACATTGATCTCTTGATGTGGCAGCCTCTGGCTGAATGAGGAGGGGCATCATGTTAGCTTTTACCTGGAGCTTCAGAAAACTTACACCACTGCAAATGACAATACAATTAAGCATGACTAACCAATTTAACATTTTTAATTAAAAACTGAAATTTGACAGCCTTTTTCCACACAAATCTTAAGTCAAAGGAACAAGTCTAACCATGTCAGTGCAGTCACAGTAAACATAAGAGCAGAGTACTGGAAAGCCACAACCCAGAGTCAGCTCCAGTGGTGAAACATAACATGGTTGTGCAGCCTCAAAATTATTGCAAAACCTGGAAAACAGAAAACGCATCCGTTTAATAAGAGGGGATAGGTCAGACACATCTCAAAATGATTGTCAAAATAGCCTGCTTTGAGCAGGGCTAATACAGAGGGGATAATAGGTATGCCAGATATCAACACCTAAGAGGTACTTAAAGGCAACATACTTCAAATCTGCGGACATTTGGGATAATTGCCATTGCACTGTCAAAAAGAAGTAAAACATTGGACACAAGATTTTAGTATCATAAATTGTAAACATAAAAAAGCTTTTGGTTACAGATTTCAAACTTCCTGACCAGCATGGAATCCACAAAGGCTAAACGCAGTAGATAGCTACATACTGACTTCTTTAATATTAAATACTAAATATTAACAATTATTTTGAATTAATTAGTTAACAATTATTTTGAATTAAAAATTATTTTGAATTAAAAAATTCAAAATAATTGTTTATTTGCAATAGCGAAAAAGAAAAACAGTAAAGGATACTGGTTTCAGGTAATATTATTCAGACCAGAGTGGGTTTGCAAGACCTTGTTTGAAAGGAAAGCATCAAGTAAGATCTACTTTCAAAAAGTTTTTGGACTACTATTGCAAGCTTAAGAAAGTGTGAGCATGAACATTTTCAAAACCAAATTTATCTGCTTTGCAAATGAACTCTTCAAATACATATTTTTTCTGTTTATTCTTTTCTAATCTCATCAGTCTATGACATTTGAAAAGATTTTTGTCTTTGGATACAATGAGTAGATATAGGCACATCTAATCTGTAAAACCATGCAGAGTATTACCATATACATTGAAAAATTCTCAGTGAAATACAGTACTGTATCTGACTTTTTTTTAACTGCCGTAAAACAGAGGCTCAAAGTACCAGTTGACTGTATTTAGCTCAATGACTTTAGCAGGTTTTCAAGTTTGGAAAAAGTAATTATGCTGTAGTTAAAATGTTCTAAATTGTGCCTAAATAAAATCTGCAGCCTACACCCGACTTAAAGTTCCTTTTTTAATTTATGAATATAAAACTGTGATCTAAAACTGTAGAACAGAATCACTGTCTGCTTTTATGGCCATTTTTAACACATCTAGACAGACACCTTTGAACGATGATCTTGGCCAAGAGGAACGGCTGTGCCCAATATTCAAAACTAGCAAGTGGCCTGAGTCGGAGGCCTCTTTCTTGCATGCTCATTCCCCACTACCCTTCTCTGATTTCCTACGCTATTGTAAGTTCCGTCCACTCCAAATAAAGGCAAAGAGCATATTATATAACACCACATACAGTATTTGCATGCAGCATTACTCATCATTCCATTATATGTGTTTGTGTAACAGTGTAAGAGAACATAACTGTGGCACAGTGTGTCATACCCACTTTCAAACATATCAGCTAGCTTAGATCACAGCTGTTGGTACAATGAGTCTTAATTTAGAAAGCAGAGACTGAAAATAACCAGACAAAGACATTTGTTTGGCATCACTATGGGCTTTAGAACAACAGCAGAGATAAGATAGACTCTCAGAGAGAGAGGGGGACTTCCCCAATTGTTAACAGACAGGGGAAGCGGTGGTGTTTCAAGTTATTGAGAGGCCCCCTGGTAAAACCAATATTGGGCCCTTCCCATCTAGCTACATGCAATCAAAGAGAGCAAATGAAATGTTCTAAGGGGTTTTAAGGGAACAACAGAGGAATGAGGTTACTTCAAATTGTCAAAGGGTGGAGGTGGGGGGGTACTTTCTAAATTGGATAAGGGTCTCGTTGGATAGATTTACTCACCCATCCATATTGCAGACCTATTTGTAAAATGAAGGCAGTGTCAGGTGAATTCTTTAGAATTTCAGTATCTATTTCATCTATTCAGTGTCTTTTTGATGTTTATTTTTGACAAAAAAAAACTTCCATTAAAAGAAATAACATTGCACAAATATTCTTGCAATATCTGGAAATTTTCAAGTACTGTCAATCTATCCATGCTTTTTCAACAGAAATGTATTTGCAAGACCTCCAAACCAAAAGAGAAGGAGCTGAATAAACTTAAAAACAACAAGAAGAAAGTGGTAGCATTTAATTGAACCATAATTTGGGTTATAGAAAATGGCTGAACAGACTGAGTTGGGGGCTTGATCCCAGTGTACTTGCACAAATATTGGCAACTTACTTGTATAATTTAAATGGGTCAGAAGAATTCATTTTAAATTTTAGTATTTCCATTGTCATTAAGTGATTTACAGTTCTAATTATTGGATATTTTATTAATTCAATTAGTTCTAAATTTGCACATTTAAGTTGGAAATTTATGCAAATATCTAAATTCTGCATCAGCAGTATGGAGGGATATACAGACAATATTTCAAAGAGAAGAGAGCTGTCTCACAATGCGCATGCTGGAGGAAAACATTACAATGCAGTGAAAGGGTCTAGAAGTAAGTGGGTTAAGCTGACTGGTCCCAAGTTCCCCATCTTGTCCAAATAGTGCCAACTTTTGGGGGGATGAGGGGCTTAATGCCAGTTTCAACCACAAGATGAATTCCCAGTGCATCTTTTACAATCAGCATGCAAATGTTGTGTGCCTTGATAACTGAAACCTGTGGGGTAAAACCCAAAGTACATCGTACACTGATGCTCATGACAACTATATTTTCAGGGCCTTTTGGAGCATTGACCTCCCAGGAGCAAATGTCTGTATTTGCCTAATGGGAAAATTGCCCATTATACTATAAATGAGACAATAAAAAGTAACCCTTTCTGTTCTCTCCTTCATTTACCATTCAGTCACAGATGTATAGAGATTTTACTTTTGTCCTTATGTGCCCAGGCCTCTGAGCAGGCCTCCCTTTAACACCTCCCACACAGTCCTGCTACAGCCCAACCTGCTTCAACTATGAGTTATATATAGGGACAAATGGGAAGTCTTCCTCATTCTCACTTTCATGTCCTGGAGGCTTTAAAGTCCTAGTATCCTATGCAAAACACTTCCCATGAAGTTGTGTGGGCATATGAAGTATTTACAACATGTTTTGGATTATTAAAGCTGATGGCTGGTGCTTCATGACAGTCATGCACTTGTAAATTAGATTGTTATAACGTATCATATGAATTTTATCTTGTCATGGAAACTCAACTCCAGCATACTTTCTATCAGTATTGCCATGATTTCAAGAATCCGGCTGACACAGGGAACATATTTATGTAGTAGATCAACCAATTCTTGATTTAATCCTGCTTTAAGCCTCAGATCCCCCCCTTAATAGCCCCTTTTGAGCATTTTAGTCTTATGAAATACAAATAAACAACTAAGAGGAAATTCTGGAGTCTGTCAGGACCCTTTGCTAAAAATATTATGGTGCCCCTTAAACTAGGTTTCATTACCATTATGCTTTAAGTAATGTTACCAGCAAGATATTTGTTCATGTGAACATTTTCTAAATCTCTGCTAGTTTTGCAATAATGTATGTGAATCTTAACAGCTCATCAAAAATTTCAGTTGGATGGGGCCCTTTTGGGGAGGTTTGCATCTTTGCAAAATTTGAACATTCCAGCAAATGATGAAGTTTAAAGTTCCAGCATTAGGAGGATCCCTGCTGACCAAGATACTCTAGCATTTGCCTTCCTTGCTTGTTGATAAGCATTATGTCTTTTTATTTTCAGACCTGTAGTATTAAATGTTATGAATCAAGAACTAAACTATGACATTATAAAAACAGCTTCCATAACAAGTTTAAATGACTCAAACTTTGCTGTCCAGAACTTTAATTTAGCTTATGGTCTATCTTTTTTAATGTGCAGGATATTTGTATGTAATAATTGTGTCACTCATGACCCTATTCTGACCATGCAACCTTAAAATCAAACTAATTATCTTCTTCATACTCAATAAAGTACATAAGAAGAAAGGTATTTTCACTCTGGTTAACATTCCTTCTACATTCCTGTTTACAGTGATAGAAAAAGACGGGCTCCATCGTATCTGAAATTACACACACTTTCTGACCTTTCACCCTGCTGCTATATTGTCTCTGTGGCTTTAGTAATGCCTGTCTGCATAAGAATATATTTGGTAAATCAGTTTTAGAAAACTTAAAATGGACACCGTCATTGTGGCTTCCTGCTCCATGCCCCTGGAGACCACTGGCCATGTGGTCAGTGACTCCATGTGTTTTGAGCCTGGAGGGAGAATGGCATGCTGCTTTGGCCAAAGCTAGTGTTGCATCAAATGACAAATAAAGTCATCTTCAGACCTGTTTATTTACAAGTCATTAGTTGAATGGAGTAAATAGTGCAGCCTGGGCAATAAGAATGTCTGTTTTTTAATGCATTTGTTTAACTCAGCCTTTAACACAGCAGAAAGCAAGCTTTAACTACTTAAGAGTGGCACAAGTAAAATTAATAATATGGAACCATGAAAACCGTCACAAATTGACATATGGTATGGCTTATGCTTTAATTGAGACCCCAACAGTTGCCTCTTTGCAGCGTTGCAGCGGTGACACACGCTGCTGTTTGAGCACCACTGATTCTCCCCGAGTCAACCTGCTAAAAATAATCCTGTGTAATGTTTCTCCCAGCACGGTGTAAGAATAAGACAAGCCAAAAGGTTAGTCGCCAGAATAAAAGGAGAATATGAGCAATGCAGCAACCCCTAAAAAGATTCAGTGGCTAATCTGTGTATGTCAATGGGCATTTAAAAGGGCCTTTGAGAGACTATGTAAGGCTGTTCTCAAGGAGGTTAAATAGGATGTGCTGACACTAAAAGAGGATGCACAATCTGAAGTGACAAAACAGAAAAACCTCACTCTGCTCTGTTTACCGTTAGTCTGAAGACAACTGCATGTTCACATGCTATCTGTGAAGGTCAACTTGATCTTTAAAAGAAAATGATGAGTGTTCGAGGGCAGCACCTTCGATAACAAAAGTGTTTTGCATTTTTACCTGGAAACAAATAATGCAATATAAAGCGCCTAAGTCATCTGAGTGAACTCTGAGTAAAGATTGGCTAATATGGGGTGATCATCACACACGTAGGAAGAATTTTCTGTCTATGTCAGAAATGTCAACAATGATTCAAAACAGGCCCAGTGTTATTATTCAAGGTCCATTCGAAATGAGTCACCATGACTCAGGCTTAAATCTCTGCTGTTGAACTGGGAGATAGCAAGTAACATCACATATCTGAGCTTTAGACACTGGAAATCTATCAGGCTGCCAATAGCATCTATTTTTTTGGTTGTACATGTCCCATTAAGTAGCCTATTCTTTGGCACACACATAATGTATTAAATGTGTTATATTTTTTTCAACCTTTTTCACAAACAATTTGTGAAAATTTGGCTTGTTTTTGTATTTACACTTGGTCTAACAAATAAATATGAGGACTGAGCCCTCACAAAACTGACCAGAGGCAGCATCTTAGTAAAATATCCATTACTGTGCAGTCTGTGCAGCTAAAGGGCTGTCCACATGGAGAAGGATTCAGGTGTTTCCACAGAAGTTTTTAGTCTTTGAGGCATTTAAGGCCTTAAATTTAAGGCCTTAACACACATTTTCAAAATGGGTCCCAGAGTAGATAAATCTAAAAACACTGGCCTGGCTTTTCAGTGCGTAGAATTAATACATGCATTTCAGAAACGATGATGTCAAAGCCACACCTCTCTTTTAAACCACATACATAAAAACTGAAAACAACAGAAACAATGGCAGAATACAGTGTTGCATTCATGCTGCAGAAGCTGCTGAGCCTGTTATAGCTTTAAATGCAAAATCTTTTGCTCATCTATGACCACTGTGAGCAAGAAGAGGACGTAGTACAGAATATGCCACTGTCTGTTTACATCTCACATGATGCTTACTCCATGCCTTCTTGTCTGGTTGTCTTGTACGTTTGCAGCAGCGTTACAGTGCCACTTACAAGCCTGGCATATACTACAGCATATTCTCGGTTTTCATGTGGACAGACACTTTTCTTGAAACTATGCCGTCTTTGCAGAGAACATTTAAAAAAAGATGTTCTTGGTTTCTGTGTGGGCAGTGCCTAAATCTGTATAATCTAATGTCTGCAGTCAGGTAGATCCATCTTTCAAAGCTTCAAGCTGGAACAATTGAGCTCAGTCTAGGCACTGACCAATTGAAGGCAAAGGGGCGATGAGCGAGAACCAACTGAAAACACTGGCTGTAAGTGGAGACATCAGCATGGAAGCTGCCTGCTATAGTAGTGGTTAATCAGAGCTTGACAACATTTCCTCATTAAAAGAGGAACAAAGAACAAAACTGGAAACATTCCTTAATGGAATGTTTACTCTTGCCATTTTCTGTCAGGATTTGGTAAGAGAACCCATGCATGCACGGGGTGAACAAGCAAACTCCACACAACAAGGCCCTGACTGACACAGGGATTGAACCAGCAACCCTCTTGCTGTAAGGCAGGCACACTTTTCCAGGGGTTGAGAAATTCAAAATGGCACATCAATCCAATAGTTTCATGTTCAAAACTGCATGTCACAGTGCTTTAGCAGAGAAGGATTCTGAATATTTTCTTCTAACATAGGGAATCTGTATAAAAAAAAAACACCATCCGAGGGGCAGCTTGTAGAGTAAGACGACCATTACTGCTTAACTTCAATAAAAAAGGACATGGTTACTTATGGTGTGTAACAGTGAGGATTTAATTTGTAGGGACCAAGAGCACCTTTTGAGGAACATACCCCATGTCCTTAATGTTCAGGCCTGTTCCTGCCGCTCTCAAAGATTACTCAAGCTCCTGTAACTTGAGTCATCACTCAGAGGACTCGTGTCTTTTAACACTACCCTCTTGAGTGGGCCTTAACTGCTGCGAACGTGTTAACACCTTCCAATCTGGCCGATCCCGGATGGAAGCCCTGCGACAAAGGTCTGCAAAGATCAGAGAGGTACTGTTGCCTGCACAGGGCGAGCCTTGCATCAGCGTTCAAAATTAACCCTGCAGGCGCCAGGGGAGTTGAAGCACGGACATCTGCTTCCAGGAGCGTGTATCCTCAGTGAGCCCGTTGCCACACAACCCTCCCTCAGTTTAGAGAAACATTCTGATGGCATCAGGACATCCAGGAGGAATGTGAGGGGTTTAAGCCCACCACAGCCTCAGCAGCTGGGTAAGTCGAGCGTTCGCTATAGTTCCACGTGTGGAGGCTATTTGTCATCATCAGAAAATATGCCAATCTGCTTGTGCTCCTCTGACAAAAAGCCTACAAGGGTTTTTGAATGTTTACTGAAAACAGGATCTATAGTTTGAAATAAGAGTTGATGACACCTGCACATTTTGTTAATCAATATTATACACTCTAAAATTAACACTACTGTCAAGATTTTTCAGGTATAAATGCAATCATTGAATGAAAAAGCTGATTACGAATATTCATAGATAATTTGATTTGCATTGGCAGAAGATAAAGGGTGGAAGGGTATGAGAAAAGCTCATTAAGTTATGGAGGAACTACACCATGTTAAACAGTCTTTAATGTCACCAACATTATGATAATATGACCATTTTTATCCTAGTTGCAACTTGTTACAAATTGCATTTGGAGGATATGATAAACCTTCAAAATTCACTAGATGGACACATTTATGTCATAGAAAAACACAGCCACAAGAGCTAAAACACTCATTCATTTCCAGGTTTTAGACACTACTTACTTAGTGCACCACTCCAAACACAGCTGGGCTATTGCTACCATCACATATTGTGAAAACCATACTTTAAAAAAAATGTTTATGCTAAATAAGTGACCATAGCATGGCAACGGGGGTTGTAGGCTAGCCTCAGGCTCCCTGTTGGCAGTAACGATTTACTGTTTGACTCTCAGTAATAAAGTTACATTGTTATTATTTCTGTCACTTGGACAGACAATGAAGTTTATCATGTTGCACAGACCGCTTTATGGAATAAACGCTTAGTAGAAGTATATTTTGAAACAAACAGTATTGTAGGTTATTAAAACTATTCAAACAGATAAAAAGTACGTAAAAAATGAGATTCATAACCATTTTTATGATATCTAAATACATTAAAATATACTGTATTGTACTACCCTATGTCAAGATATGGTGAACTTATAGCTTCTTGCCAAGACACACCCCCACCTGCTGCCAATACAAGTATATACTGCTCTACAGGATAATACAGGAAGTTAACCCAAAGAAATTGTGAGTTAATGCAGACTAATGATGGCAATCAAAACTTGAATCTTTCAATCTTTAATTAATTGTACGACCTTAGAGTCTTTTTTCATCCCTGACTGTTTTGTATGAAGAAACTGTGTAATGTGCCATACTTAAGCCATGACTATCTGAAACTCTAAAACTGAATCTCGAATATATTTTATTTACACATTAATTTGCTATAAACACACTGACTACAGTTAATGTGTAGTGGGATTTTTATCTGACAGCATGAAATAGTAGGATAAAATGTAAAATATACCTGCTGAGTAAGGAAGCATTGCTTGTTATTATAAAATAACAATTTTAGATTGTGATACATTTAGACTTTTGCTGTGTGATTACTGCTAGACTAACACTGTAATAACAATAAAACTCTGATCGTTTGTTCAGCCTTACTTGTTATATGTCTATGTACACACACATGTGTTTGCTGATATGTCTCTGTAAGTTTGTGCTATATATATTAGGTGTCTGTGTGCGTAAAACCCCAGGATCATGTTCTGCTAGCTGCTCAGAGCGAGTAATAGAATTAAACAGAACATGATGAGGGTGGCAGGCCTGACATGCCCCTGGAGGGGATTCATCCTCAGCAAAGGTGGATTCAGGCTTCATTAAGTGAAGCCCAAGGGATCCAACAGGGAACAGTCCCATGGAGAGTGGTTTGTTATTTTAGTTTATATTAACATAATGTAAGGTGAGAAAAGAAGAAAAACAAGAGTCCTATTCATATCTGTCCTGCAAACAAGAAAATGTTCTAACTGCAGGCCCTTCACGTGAATACAGACTCTTAAAAAAAACTCCAATGAATGCTAAAAAAATCTTCAGCTGTGAAAATGTGCAGGATTCTCCCACAAGCTGGGGTCAGAGGTGTGATGGCAGTCAGCAGAGCTTGTGTCCAGCATTGAGGGAAGAGACGGTAGAAAGGCAACAGGTGGCACAACTTGTGGAGTGAGTACTCCCCCCGAGTCAAAAATAGAGCCACAATGGGTCAGAGGATGGACAGAGGCGGAGGCCGAACGGCTGCCTCCTATTTTAAGGTTTGGACTGTTAGCCGGAGTGGAGACTCTGTGACACTTACATCCTTTAAACATTGATGCATAATATACAAACCACTCAATCTTTTACACTAAAATGTAACAAAAGGCCATCTCTTGACTGTAGATCCTTAACAATTGGCATGGGCGACTTTGGCCACCTAAATTTGGTTTATTCTTACTGAGGGCCAGAGGATATACACTACTAAACCAAGGTTGACCAAGGTGCTGTATAAACTCAAAACTTGATAGAAGCATTCAGCATGTTGACTGCAGCACAGCGCTCTGACTGTGGCATGGTGGTGCAGAGAACTGGTGCCATCTCATGCCTGTCAGAAGAAGAGAGGAGAAGAGATGTGCTGAACATTAAATCTCTCATACTTATCTGGAAGGTAGGGCTGTGTCCTCCCAACTGTCTCTACAGCATAAAGCTGGTCTGACGTCAGATTTAGAGGCACTGTCAAAAATGACACCAAAACTTTATAACAAAAAGGGGGCAACACAAAGCTAATGTATCAAACACACGGCCAAGGATTCAGAAGTTTTACTTCATCCATGATTTTACACCTCATATACCCCTTTTCCACCAAGCTGGTTCCAGGGCTGGTTCGGAGCTAGAGCCAGCTTAGCACCAGTTCTTTGGATTTCCACAGACTAAGCACCGGTTGCTGGCTCTCAAAACCGGTGCTTGGCAAGCACCAACTCTGTGCTGGGCCAGCAGAAAGAACCACTTTACGTCGGGGGCTACGGGCTTACGTCAGGGGGTGGGGGCGGGTAAAAACACGGAAGCAACAAAGCAGAGTAAAAACACGAAAGCACTCTTACCCGTCTTCTCAAGCGTGATCGATGTTCGTTGCATAGTCGTCGAGCAACATTAACTTGCTGGATCGCCAACTTTTGCTCTACAAAGGAAGGCTCGAAAAGCCAACAGCAACACTTGAACCGCAATGTAGTCCTCCATCTTTGTAGTGGCAATTGAATTCGGCGCTAGTTGTTATGGGAAACTAGCGTGACGTATACAGACGTATACATCGACGTGATGACGTAGCCCTCTGCCCGGCACCCGTTTGTGGAAAAGCAAACGGTTCTTAACCGGTTCGCAGTTGAACCAACTGCTCTAGCACCAGCACTAGCACCAGCCCTGGAACCAGCTTGGTGGAAAAGGGGTAATAGACAGTTCTAGGCTGTACAAAGGTGCCAACCTTGTAGGGAAGATAGATCCACCTGATTGAGTGTCTGTGATCAGATGAATCCATCATATCAAGCTCCAATCATCAACGTTTGTGAGCAACCCAAAATGGAACAGCCTAATCAGCGTCCTTTAGAGCAGTAAGAGGTGGTAGCTATGAGTGAGTCAACAGCAGGAAGTGACTGCTTTTACAGAGATTAGCATAGATGCTAACCGCTTCAGCAGCAGTAAATTTGATCTGGACTGCATTTCTTTTTAAAATAAAGAATACCACATATGTCTGAATATAGAGGATCATTTCACTCCACTTCCGACATGTTGCTGAGATCTTATTTTCTGGAGTGGCTTATGTTCTGTCACACTGTGGTAGTAGAGCCCACCTACTATATCTTCTGATTGGCCTGTAATGACTGGCAATATGATCATCCAATCACCTGCCAGATATGCTTTAGGAAGGTTTGTCCCTTTCCCAAACACTTTCTATGAGCTCTAGATTGATTTGTGAAGTATAATGGTCTATCTGCTGTTAGGTTACAGTGGTGCAGCAGGTGGTGCTAATGCCTCACAGCAGGATGGTTGCTAATTAATCTCCCCAGTGGATGGAGTCTTTCTGTGAGGGGCTGCATGTTCTCCTCATGCATGCACAGGTATTCTTTGTGTACTATAGTTTTCCTCCACAGACCAAAAATAAGCTTATTAGGTTTATAGTGGTGACTTACAATTGCCCTTAGGTGTGAGTGTGTGTGGGTGAATGGTTGCTGTCTAGCTATGCTGGCCCTTTTACAGGGTCACCCACCCAATGTCAGCTTGGATAGGTTCCAGCCCCCCAATGACCCTTCAAAGTATAGGACTTATAGATCATGAATGGATGCATAGACAGACAGTACTGCAAGGCTGCAATTTAATGATGCTTTGTCTTTTTTGGATAATTTTAGGACTGATTGTCCATGAATTGGAACTGAACCATTTTAATACAGGACATTCAGTTTAAGTCATAAAGGTATGTGATCTATTGTGAGTTGAATAGATCGGAATAGGTATCAGATCTATTCAACTCACAAGGCCAATGCAAATCTACAGGCTGCTGCATGTCAAATACAAACAGACAGAGTGACAACTTCATTGCAATCGTTAAGTCTTGTGTCATGGAGCACTTTTTTATCACAGTAAAAAACAACAGCAAGACAGTCAAGAGTAAAAAAAAGTGTAGACATTATCCACAACCACTGTTTAACTTGTATGCAGGGAGTTGTCTAAAGAGTACAGAGTTTGTGAAGGCAGCAAAGAAATGTTGTTCACCATAAAGCTTACAAAATGTTATTATGCGGGTGCATTTTTTACTGTGATAACATATATCTTTTGATGCTTAGCAGAAACTTTTTCTCCTCTGTGGACAAGCAGAAATCACAGCACTGTTATCGATAATCTTTACTATGAGAAATTCAGGGCTGCTGTTTTATTTGTCCAGAGAACAGCTGTTTTACGCCCAACTCTTAGTTATAAATAGATTCAACTAGCAAAGCATTTTGGTTTTTCTGTAAAACAATAGAAGGAGATTATGCTTTTTAAGTATAAACCTCCAAGGAAGCTGGGACAGGGAGAAGAGAATGGGGCCTAAAAGTGAGCCATGAGGGACTCCACAGTGTAAAGGGGCAACAGTGAAGTCAAACTGGCCAAGACTGGCTGTTGAGGGTCCGTCCACTTGGGCCTTTTAAGGACATTATCCATGATGATGCCAGTGCACAATGTAAGAGGTGATAATAAATCTTATGATCAACTGTTTCAAAGGCAGGAGTCAGATCTTAAAGCCCCAACACAGCTGAGTTCCTGGCATATGACCAGCTTGTTAAGATCATAACAGTGAAGGGGGTCCAGACAGTTATCATGCATGCATATAAAAAAAGGGAGTCTCAACAGATTGTCTTTGCAGTCTTAAAGAAAAAGAGAGCAAAGCATTCCTGTCTTCATGCATTAAAGCCAGGTTTAGCAAGTCAGCAACCATTAAGGAGGCAGTATATTGAAGCCAATGTCAGTATTGAAACTGCCAAGCAATGTCAAAAGTTCTGAAATACAAAGGACAAACTAACAGCACTAAGCAAACAAAACCTATGTCTCTAGATGGGGCCAAAACTCTCAAGTGTAATAATCAACCTCTATGTCAGGACCATTACTGAATAGACTGTATATCTAAAGACTGTTTAAAATAATAATCAGGACCATCAGCCAAGTGTCAACTATTAAACCTTTTTTCTTTTTAAAAGAGCCCTTAGAAAGCTTCTAGATGTTCTATAAATCTATTAGTGCTCTGCTGTGCAAAAGACAAAAAAGGCAGCTGCATTGGGACTCCACCCCGTCCCCCTTTTTGATACATCAATAGCTGCCTGAAGCTGCTCACTTTCTGATGACTTTTTCAGAAAATGTTGGTCATGGCACAAGAGAGAAGTGAATAGATTGTAGTGTTGATTCAAATCAAGAAATGGACTCATGATTTTCTTCAATATTTGTTGACATGAATAGCGCTGTTTTTCACATGCTCACGAGTGACTTGGCTAACAATGCCTTGGGGGAGATCTGAACTAGAAGGACTTCAAGTTTGAGTGTATTTTATTGACATTTCTGTAAAGTGCATTATTGCAAATAAGTAGGAACAAGAACAGTTAAAAAACAGCCCTGTAGACAAGTTCCTTTTAAAGAACAATCACATACAGGTATCATGGGTGGAAACTGTAAAGTCTTTGTGCTTTTATGTTCTTGTGCATTTGGTTATCATGTATCACGCTGTGTTGGCAACTCTGATGGCAGATCAGATTTTGACATGTCTTCTTCATGCTCCCTATGTATTGGTATTTGTAATTGAGTCTCAAGCCACAATAATCGAGGAGGGGGCTACATGTTACCCCTGAGTTGCCAGTTGCCCATTCCTGCTGTAAGAGGTGACTAATAGTAGACACGAACATGAGTGGCAGGCCTCAAAGAAAGACGCGACTGCAAAGACACTTTACTGTGAGGTGTTGATCTGACGCCTCTATCCCAGCTCTCCTGTTTAAAAGCCAGGACAGGACGTCAGGTGCCCTTGGGCCTGGGGAGGGGGCTTGTCTTAAGGAGGGGTGTGTAGCATGGCTCCCAAGTATGACTGGCGTGTCCCGTTCACTACTTCCAGTGGAGGGATGTCCCAGACATGCCACATACCGTCAGAGGGGATCACATGGAGATGGTGGGCTTTTACATTACTTGTCTCCTCTGAGCAAAGTGAGGAAGCTAAATATGTTTCTACAGTATCAAGTAGAGATCTAGTGTTACCATTCAAGTGTAAACACGGTGATGTGAAGATCTAATCAAGGTCTCTGAGTAGCTGTGATATATTTGTCCATTAAAGTCATCTCTAACGTTTCTTCTTGCCATGACGTACTTTAATAATGATTATAGATTATTTAACAACCTTTTTGAAAACACTCACACTTGTAGAGCACAGATCTCTTAAGAAACTGAACACAACTTTGTCAGTGTTGTTTTTTTACAACCTTTTAATAACTTAAAAAATACTATAGCCACCCATGTTTACTGATACATGACAGAGTAATGTTGAGCTGACAAAAAACACAGAGATGGCTTTACATGTCATGATTTGGTTAGCACATTTTCACTGCTGTGCCAAGAAAAAATTGGGGGAAGATGTGCAAGACCTTCTGACAAGTGACTGTAAAAGAAACATCTAGGAGTCAGATGAACTATCTAATATTAACTTAAGGCCTGGGAGATGAAGACCACGTTCCACCTTAAGGACTCTACGTTCATTGCCACTTTATTATTTGCACCCATTCATTTGCTCCTTCACACAAATAGCTGATTAGCTTGACATGTTATAACCAGGGCATGCAGACCATTTCTGGATGCAAAACATGCTCAGTATTGAAGCATATGGAATATACAAGACCACAACCTGTGCCACCCCTGTCAGCGAAGTACAGCAAACTGACACTACAGTTCACACAGGTCTTCATACCAAGGCTGCTCCAAAGTCCCTCAAGTTGTTCAGGGTCTCCCAGACATGGCAAATTCTTTTCAGATTTTGCATATAGACGGTATATTCTGTAACATTAAATATAGTATATTCTGTTATGTTGTTGTATTTAGGATATCTATGGAGATATTCAACAGTGTGTTTTCCCACCATTGCACACTGTATAATGATACTGTGCATCTCATGACTTGTCAGGTGACTCCAGGGTTGTATAAATGGAGGTGCATCTCCTCACTTTTTCATGTCCACTGAAAGGCTAGACCTGAAACGTCACATTTGTGGTATAAAAAAAATCTTCAAACAGTTCTGGTGAGTTGTGGTGTCATGATGTGGTAGATATTTCCTTGTCACTCTTTGCGATCGTTGAAACACCACATCCTACCTGAATATTACTGCTGACTAAATCAATGCCTTTATGATAACAGTGTACCGATCTTCTGGTGGCTACTCCCAGTTGTACACACTAAGCTCAACTCATCTCAAATATATATATATATTTTTTGATATCTTGTGACTTCCTCAGTCACCATATATCAAACCCAAAATGGCACCTTTGAGATGTGGTGTAGATTCACAGCATGGATGTGCAGCAAATCTGTGACAACTGTTTGATGCTATCATGTAAATATGGATCAAGATCTCTGAGGAACATTTCCAACACCTTGTTGAATCATTGCTATTAAGGTTTAAGGCAGTTCTGAAGGCAAAACGGGGGTCCAAACAGACACTAGCCAGGTGTACCTAATACACCTGTCAGTGATTGCAAAGATTTGTCGATTTAAGTTTTGGGTGTTTTCTGACTTTATTACCTGAAATTGGCTGCTCAGACAAATTTTGTTCACCAATTATGAGGACCTCTGGTTAAATGGAGAAGGCCCTTAAACACATCTTCGCCTAGGGCTTCCTATTTGCTGAAGCCTCTACTGCCTGTGAAGGATTGGAGGCAAATCAATTCTATATCCCTTTGCAGAGAGATTATCCTCTTTGCTCCGCTCTACGGAGTTCACTGACAGCAATCAAACCAATCAATTGGGTAAATAATTATTCTAAGCAGCATGATTCTCATCGTTTTCATCACATGTGGACACTGGATTTATAACTTCTATTATTGTGGGGACAAAAAATCAATAGACATCAAGCACAATCATTTGATTTGAATACCAGTGTGAGACACCTGCATGGGACTGCAGAATGAAAGCACGAGTCAAAGCCATAGCCTGGCCCCTCCTCTCCGGAGAATGCATGTCCCTATAAGGACAACTGCTGGGAATAAATTGCGATTGTGACAGTGCAGAGTGACAGCAGCTGTGCAGCGTATCTAAAGGGGAGCATGGGGATGGGAGGGTGTGAGGAGTTAGGGGGAGGGGGAGTCAAATAGAGGGAGGGAGGAACTGTAGCGGCCAGTGTTAGGTTTCAGGAGGCCTTCCAATCTTAGACACCTGACAGTGTCCGGGAATATGGAGGCCCAGGCTTGAACAGCGGAGCTAAACGCCTCCCCAAGGACGGACAAGGGTGACAGACAAGGGTAATGCCTGGAGCTCCAGTTTGCAGTAGGGCGTGGAAGTATGGAGAAATATAGAGTTTTAACGAGTTTGGAAGATTGATAATATCGATATAGCAAATGTTGGTGCTGATTTAAATTAAAGAACACACAGAGGGAAACACTGACAGAAGAATAATTATTGATGACAAGATAATCTATCTGAAATGACGAGAGTACAGGAGAATTCATCATTTTATTTCTTCTGTCTATAGTACTGAGCATATATAATATGTATACATATATAGTGATATCAATTCCAGTATGGCACCACAGAAATAACATATAAACACACTAAACACTAGTTATAGACATAAATTAAATAAATATTTACTTATAAAATACCATTAAGTACTGTTCTCAAGTACAATTTTCGAGTATCTGCTCTTAAGTGTATATAACTTTTTTCTCTCACTCTGTTGTATTTTTGCCAGCATTCCGGTAAGCTGTTACCTTGAATCAGCAGATACATTTTCCTTCTTCTTTCAACATTACAATCCGAACAAAATTATAAGTGATCAGAGAGCAAACCTCCACCAAGACATTTCTGACAACCAAGTTGCTTACAACAATGTGCGGAGCTGTTTTATCTTGCAAGATTAAAAAATACGTGAAAAATCCTGGATCAGCATCCAGATTTGGATCACCACCAGAATATAACTGCTTCTTCCTTGTAGCATGACCTTCAATCTCTTGAGAACTTTTGAGTTACTAGTGACAATACGGAAAACTGCTCTTTAAAAGCTCCTGGATCTGCAGCAAGCCCGTCCTCGTGCTAAGTCCAACATTCCCTTAAGTTCCTTTAGAGTATGTTGAGAAGCATTTGAGTTATCCTGTTCACAAATTAATGCACGGGAAGACAAACAAAGAAACAGGCAAAACATAACCTCTTATACTGAGAAAATAAACTGTGTCTGTAAGGTTTGTTTATGCTGTGTTGCTGTTTCTTGACTACGTTATTCATCTACATGGTAGTGAGAAGGATAAGACACCAACCAGGCTCAGATCAAGCACTTCAGTTTCAGTTAGGCATTGGTAATGATAGATACAGCAGAGGGACAATGAATTGGCACTCGTGGCCATGTCTTACACCTATGTTTGAGGGGGTTTAATTTAAAAAAGATTAATATATTTTTAAAATTCTCTATGTTTTTAAAAGCACTTGAAAGGTTACATGTTTTTAAAGGACTCCATAACTTTTCTTCCAGTAATAATTTATGAACACAAAACGAGCAATGGTTTGAAAGGTGGCCAAGTGTTAGGAATGTATTATGTACAGTTCTGGCATTGGGTTGTGTCTCTATTTGTTAAAAACATGACCGATGACTTATATTGAGAAAACTTTGATTTTGATTTGATTCATTTTGGATCCACCATTAGTTACAGCAAATATGCAGCAGATATTCTTCCTGAAATATGAGTGAAGATTATTTGGTATTGTATTAAACCTGCTAATTAGTGTTGGGTCCAGACACTAAAAAAAACATAAAGAGGATTTACACAGAAAAAGTGCTAAAGTCATGCACTATGTCAAAATGATTTGGGGGAAAAAAGTAAGTTTGATTCTTGAAATTGTATTTCAGCATTATTCTCCTGATTTCATTTAATTTTCCCCTTTGATTATGTATTTCTTAAGTGCAGTTGTATCTGTCTGTCTACCATTGTTTTCTCTTTTTTACCATCTTCTTTGAAAGTTTAACAGTATTGGAATAGACTAGTGTTGTGTGCTAAAACATAGAGTTGAGTTAGCATTAAAAAATTTAACATTTCCCTCACCTTGAGACTGTTGTTTTTTCTTTTCTTTTTTCTTCTCTGTTTATTCCTAAAATATGGTCTGTAGTTGAACTGCATCCAAGAGGTTTTAACTTTTTTTCCCTACAGTATGAAATACATCTGGAGATATCCCACTTGTAATTTTCAAATGCCATAGAGCGGTGCAGGGATGAGTCTAAAAATGCAGATGAGCATGCAAGTACTTATTGGTCCCATGGCTGGAAGTCTGTGGGTTATTAGAAAACATTCTTGAGTAAGAATGTTTTCTTGGAATGTGATGGTTACATGCATATGATCTGAACATTCAATTTTGTAACTGAAAATCCATCTGATATTGTCCTTTTTTAAATTTGAAAGTGTTTTCTTGTTTTCAAAAGTATGGTTTATGACAAACTGCAAACAAAGACTACAATAAATGGCCTGGGATCCAGTGAAATAATTTCTTTTTTTAAAAATAAACAATATTAAGTCTCAGGGATTTTACTTCACTATGCACAGCACTATCAGCACTGAAACAAGAACAGCCGGAAGAATTCCAAAGGCTTTGGCCTACAAAGCTTCATTATACCTGCACCACTCCATTGTGATTAGAGAGGATGGTTGCCAATATGTTGCTCAGTGGGACTGCAGAAATAGTTAAGGACATTAAATACCATATGACATTTATAAAACTATTCAACACACATAACTGACACAGTCTTTAACACCAGCTTTATCAGGTAACTCTTCAGAAAGTCTTGTACAAGACGAGGTAAGAACGTGAGGAAAAAGTTAGAAGTTTGAGTTGGTGTGAGCCTGACATTGGCTTGTCACTGTTGCCAATTTATATTATTATTATTATTATTATTATTGTTATCATTATTATTATTATTATTATTATTATTATTATTATTATTATTATTATAGATTTACACTTCAAAACTGATGAAAGTTGTGTTTGTCTGTGCAGAGATAGATAGACAAAATTTGTAAGTTTCATAAGTTTTTTCCTCAGCAGACTTTACATTAGCAGTGATCCAAAAAACGGTTAATAAATCTTGCTGGCTTCGTTTCGAGAAATACCAGTGCAACACTAATTTCTGAGTTGGCCTACAGAAAAATGCCATTCTGCACCCCACGGTAGAGACAATCATTTATGTCTGATTGAACTAAAAAAAATAGAGGTATCAGTGTAGTACACCACTTAGCTAAAATATCAAAGCATCACTTTGCGTCCTTCTTACACTGTCCTTGTCTAAGCTCCAGTCCAGGATTTTAGAGAGAAGAGGCTGTTCTGACTTTGACATTGAACTGCAGGAAAGCCAAGCGATCACAGCTACGGTGGGGTTGTGGTGATCTCCTTCATTAGTGATATCATGGATGACCATTCAAGAAAAGCATGCCGTTTTTTAATATTCTTCACTCTTTAGTCTTTCTTCTTGTACAAGTTTTCAAAAAACATTTAAGCAGAATGCAAAGAGGTCACATTAATGAATGCAGACGTGTGAATGGCTAAATGCTCAGTGTTCATTCAAGCTCCAGCATGGCCGATTCCTCCTGGGCTAGACTGAGACTTTCCATCAGCTGGTGCCATGCATTACAACAGCTGACATGCTGTCAATCCACAGTAGAGGATTAACCACAGTTTTAGGTAAGTCCAATAAAGCCCCATTAAATAAAGGCCCAAAGTCACAAAATAAACTACCAGACATGAGTTCAGTTAGTTCACTGCTGTTTGCTAAAACTTTCATTTGTAAGAGAAAAAAAAAACCAAAATGAGCCACCTTAACCTATCATTCGAACTAGGCACATTAAATTATAAACTGCTAGAATTTAAATAGCCATGCTAAGTAGTAAAGAAAGATCTGGATAACATTTCTGTTTGTGTCTATCCTTGGCTGGTGTCACCATGACTGTCACCGTCCCTACAATCTGTGTCACCAGCTGCCATCCTGGCCAAACTGTCTCACTATGGACACAAGGACCAATCCATACAAGAAATATCTGGTACGACAAGTTCTTGATCACTGGATCACTTCGGTAAAAAGTCTCTGATTCACTTAAAATAATCAAGCTAACAACCAAAGCAAGCCTTCATTTAACAGTCCCAAGCTGACTTCACATCCTCATTTCATTTAGCAGCAGCACTTTTCATATACACAAACAAATCTCTGAGCACCAACCCAAATAAAACGAGATATTCATCCCACATTTTACCAAAGGCCTTACCTGCTGTGGCCTGCAAAACCAGCAGGGAGAGGAAACAGCAGATCAAGACCGTACCCTTCATGATGGCTGCCAGGAGAACTCTGATAGTCACACAGGCTATATATACCAAAGCAGGAAGGTTAAAGGGCACACAGAGGGGGGAGGCGGGGCACAGAGAGGGCCAGCTGGTGGAGGGGCAGAGATAGAGGTGTTTCAGGAGTCGCTGCATGCCAATGGGGCTCTACAAACAGCTGAATCTCATTTTTAGAGAGGTCGCAGACTGGGCCTGGGCATCCATGTTCAGTGACCAGAGTTTGTACTATGATTAAAATCCTAAAACTTTCAAAATTTTGGCTTTAGGAACAGGAAAGAGGGTAAAGTTTTTTTTAAAAAGTACCAGATCCAAAATGACATATTAGTGGGGCTAAATGGTTCAGATTAACAGTTTAACTTGGAGAAAGAGCTACTATAAAGAAAAATCTATAAGACAACTGATGTTTATCTGCCTCTGTTAGGTTGACTGTTTCCCGATAGTAAAAGCACAGTAATGGATTGAGAAGAGCTGGGGTGGTTTTATAATTATGTAATGAATCAAAATCTCCAAAAATGTCTTTATTTTTTAATCCCTAAACAGTTTAACATTTAAACAAGTAAGAATTAAACATAGGACCCCAGCATTTTAACCTTAAAGAAAGACAAATTTGCTTTTGAGCCAGAATGGACTCATGTAAAATGTCTGAGAAAAGTCACTGGAGTGTTTTGTTGGGTTTCCTAAGCAAGGGATAAACATGACATCCAGTTTCCTCTAAATTTGACCTTGGATATATGATTCTAAAATCCTGGAGACAGAATAGACATCCGTGCGAAATTTAAAGAAAATACTTTGAAGAGTCCATATTGTGCTTTCTTGAGTTTAACATGCCTTCTATGGTGTTAAATACGTCTCTACTGCCTGATTAGGCACTTAATCAAACAAGACAAAAAGACTGTGGCATAAGGACGTCTCCCTTTCCTCATTTGAACAGCTTCAGTAACTGCCTGAAATGGTTGAAAAGATGTTGGACAACATTTGCCATTGATGAGCTTGCCTGGCAGCTGAGTAATTACCTCCGCCAAGGACGTTATGTTTTCGGGAGAGTTTGTTTGTCCGTCTGTCCGTCCGTCTGTGAACAAAATAACTCAAAAAGTTATGGATGGATTTTGATGAAATTTTCAGGAAATGTTCAGCACGGGAAAAGGAAGAACTGATTCAATTTTGGTGTTGATCCGGATCAGCCTCTGGCTGCCATGGCGAAAAATGCGATTTTTGTGAATAACTACTGAACTAAAATAGATATCACTAGAAAAGCACACGGAGAGTGCAGACCTCCGCCAACGCCACAGTCCTCACCCATATTGTGATTTTCACCATAAATATTAGTCTTACCTTTATTTCATTGAAATATTTAGATTCCTTGACCATGAAAACATACCATTAGCAATTGGATTCACAATGATATCTATTTTAGGTCAGTAGTTATTCACAGCAATCGCATTTTTCGTCATGGCAGCCAGATGCTGATCCGGATCAAGACCAAAATTGAATCCTTCCTTTTACCATGCCGAACATTTCCTGGAAATTTAATCAAAATCCATCCATTACTTTTTGAGTTATTTCGTTCACAGACGGACAGACAGACAGACAGACAAACAAACTCTCCCGAAAACATAACCTCCTTGGCGAAGGTAATTATGAATCCAGTTGCTAATGGTATGTTTTCATGGTCAAGGAATCTAAATATTTACATGAAATAAAGGTAGGACTAATATTTATGGTCAAAATCACAATATGGGTGAGGACTGTGGCGCTGGCGGAGGTCTGCGCTCTCCGAGTGCTTTTCCAGTTTCTTTTTGAACTGGATTAATATCCTTCTATTTGTGCTTTACACAAATATCTGACTTCCACCTTTACTCTAAAATCACACTAAGAAGTTCAGTTTACACTACACTATAGCTAACACCATATTAGCTACAACTGACAGACTACCTGCTCAAGGTGAACTCCACCTCCTAATGGCAGTAGGACTTGAATCAAACAGCATGACAGGCTGATGCATGGATGTTTTCCCCCTTTTTATGTCTCTTTCTTTGAAACATGACAAACCAATTTATAATTTAAACTTTAAGCCTCAGAGGTGCACTTTGGCAGACTTTGGCACCTTTGAATAAAGCCAGGCTAGCTGTCGGCATTCTTAAATAGCTTAGGGAATTACATTCCTCATTGCCTGACAAAGAGTAATGATATAATGAATAGAACTACTTAACTAGTATTAAATCCACATAATTAAGAGTAAATGTGCCCTATAAGTAAATAAGGATCTGGCATTAGCAGGAGCTGTCAAACCATTATCATTTACAGTAAGAAGGACACACATTTTCTTGGCTGCCATGTTTTTATCATTTCCAGGTTGTGTGAGAGAAAGGGATTAGTGCTGAGCTGAGGAGAGGGTATGTCTGCAACATAAAGACCCAGAGTCAACCCACAAGCCCTAACACAGCGAAACGCTGGGCGCATTACATCTTTATCACAGTAAAACAGACACTGTGCTGAACATAATCTCATGATTCTTTGGGAATCAACAGCTCTACTGTAAATTAATCCTCAAATATGGCAGCCTTATTTACTCTGGCATGTCCATTCCATATTATTCGAGGAAGCATGTCCAAAGAGTACAGCATGTTCATTTGGGTCCATAAAACTGTCTCATGGCGGGATGGGACCGAGAGCCATTACGATTTGTTCATGACAAAATCTGTGCTTTTGATGAGATTTTTTTAAGAATCCTGGCAAACATTAATTCTTTGTAAATTACAAATGACTGCCAAAAGTATCAAGTTGTTGTGTTTTTTCATCTGTGGCTTTAAAATTGTAGCTGACTTTTGATGTTGCTTTCATAGACACTGAGAAAACTCAGCCTTTAAACAGTCAAAACTGACATCAACCCCTGCCAGGCAACCTCAAATAGGCCAATTCATACTGCAGTTTGACAGAATGGAGGGAACAAGTGAAGGAGGTACTCAGACATTGCTGGAGACAGGGGCTCTACGAGTGAGCATTTCTGCCTTTGTTTGTGTTTGGAAGCATGTGCTGTCACACATCCAAGATGTATAGCAACAAAAATTGAAACAGATATTGCAGCCTTGCAGAATTAGAGTGAGATGTAAATTAAGCAAAACCTAATTGCAGTGCTTTTGCATAAAGGCACCGTGAACTGGGCTAATATTTAAGCATATGGTCAATACAGAAGCAGTAAAACTGTAGATCGCTGAGTGTCCACTAGAGGCTGGATGAAAAAGCCCCAGAATCTCATACACACACAAGCAATAACAATTTTTTTGATGCAACAGAACTAAACATGTCTACAGCCAAATTTAGAAAGTATTTTTCTGAGCTCATCTCTTTTCAGGAGACATTCTAGGTTAATTCTTGTACAACTTCTTTGTTTTAGGTTAAGGGAGAATACATGTGCATAATTAGGAGCTTGGCTGGTCTCACTGCTCAGATGCTTAGAGTCCACCTCACCTCCAACTTGTAAAATAGATGAAAGAAAAAAGATAAGGAATCGGTAGGCAAAATGCAACACAGTCTGAGCTGATTCACTCATCAAAAACACTAATCTAAAATTACTTTAAACCTTTGGACTACAATCTACAGAGATTTTGGAAATGTTATTTTGGTGAATTATTTCACCCCTATAAAAATACCAATTGGTTTTGTATTTTGTATCAGAAAGACTGAATAGTCACCTTCACAACAACATACAACTTGTAATGATGGTGAATTTGTGAAATGTGCATCACAACAAAACAGGAACACCACAGCTTAGGTGTTTCTGTGTGCAGATTGACAGCATAAATTGATGTCAGCCCTGTTACAACTTCCAAACTTGGTATCAAGTTCTGTAAGACTGCTTCAGTTAAAGATACTGCAAAATGGGCATCCCAGGAACACAACACTACATGAGGACTGGTTCCACACCCTTGCTTCTCTGAGGAACCATAGGCCTTCCTCCAAGGAAAGATGGGATATTGTCCAGGAAATCTTGGGTTGGAAAAGGTCCTTAGGGTGAAATGCTGTTAAGCTTCAAAAGTCTGCCTCAGTAACCAGTGGATGACATCACTGAGATTACATCCATGTGTTATACAATGAAAAACAATTAATGGAATATGAATGTATGCACAAAAGGGGGATCATTGCTCCACTCATGATTACGTGAGTGTTAATTACACAAGTCAGACTTAAAGGATAAGTTCGGTTTCTGCAGCTTTCACATTGTTTATAGAATGAAGTAGAACAATATACTCACCCAGAAGGCTTTCCTGATCCAAACAGTGCTTCAGGAGATATTTAGATCCAAAATCGAGCAGCGGACATCTGTATAATGGTAGCACATAGGGCATGTATAGCACCGCTCCTAAAACTGCATTAATCGTCCAAAAACTCATTAGTTTCACCAATATTTCATTATGGTCCGCTCACACTACTCCTCCATTACAGTCTGTGTTGCTCCAGACATGTTTTGTGACTGTGCTGACCTCTTAGCTGAAGAAGAAGAATGTTTGCCTCCGCACATGCGCAGTACTCTCTGGAGAGCTGTTCTTCTCTTTGCCTCCGCGTCCTCCTTTCGATGAGCTCCTCATCTGTAAACTCTGGCTCGAAACTGTAAGGACACCCATCATATTCAAAGTTGTCGTCCACAACATCTTCATCCGATAGATATTCGTCCATTTTGCACAAAACTGGAAGAAGAAAGTTGTTGAGTAGCCAGCTGTCTTCCCCTGAAACAATGAGCCGTACTGCGCATGCATGGAGGCAAACCTTCTACTTCTTCAGTTCAGAGGTCAGCACAGCCACAAAACATGTCTGGAGTGACACAGACTGTAATGGAGGAGTAGCCTGAGCGAACCATGATGAAATATTGGTGAAACTAATGAGTTTTTAGACGATTAATGCAGTTTTAGGAGCGGTGCTATACATGCCCTATGTGCTACCATTATATGGATGTCCGCTGCTCGATTTTGGATCTAAATATCTCCTGAAGCACTGTTTGGATCAGGAAAGCCTTCTGGGTGAGTATATTGTTCTACTTCATTCTATAAACAATGTGAAAGCTGTAGAAAGCGAACTTATCCTTTAATGGGTCATTTCATGTCTATAACTTTTCTATTGCCTCAGGAGCCACAAAAAGTTTTTTTAATTTTTAACATTTAATTAGACATCTTACAGCTCTTCACATATTCTGAAATCTTTTTGAATCATCTTTGATAAAATTGTCTGCACTAAAAAAAGGTTGTATTTCCTAGTAATTTAGCAATGCAAACAAAACAGACAAGTTTTCCAGGGCATGACCCTGAGAAGGTGTAAAACAGTGGCTTGTAATAAATTAATGTGTAAGCGGACGTAGGAAAAAGATGCACTTCCTGTCCCTGGTGGACATTTTAACTGTCAGAGGAGGTGGTCAGTCTTTATTTAGCTATGAGCTGCTGACCATGACAGGGAGGGGAGGGGCGTGGAGAGGGGAGAAATCCTGTCAACCAATCAGGCAAAGACATGTGTACATCAAGTGTTTGACTTACTGCAGTGGTTCTTACTGTGGACCCAACATAATCTCTTAATGACAACCTGCGACCCAAATTGAGGAACTTCTCAAATTATTTTAAAGAAAAAGTGGTGCAGTTTGAACCTGAGATAGTTTAGGGTATCAATCTACAACCAAAATGACCAGCATGTGGCGATGGTAAAGAGGGAGGTATTCCCTTTTACACTCAATTAGTTGTATTTTAACCCTTAGATGCACAAGTGGGGTAAAAAAATGACCTCAGCAGTTGTTTTTTGCAATATCTTTGAAATTATTTTTTTATTGCTCAATCTTCCATGGATTCCTCAAATAGGTTGTCTTTGACATGAAGTCATTTGGAATTTGTATCTTATTGTTATACTTTTAAGTTATTGCATTTTTTGTATTTGTACCACACTTTTCCATATGTGGGGTCAAAATTGACCCTAAGCATTTTCTATGGAGCTCCAAAGGTAAACTCCAGGAACCTTTGATTTCTATCAACTGTGACTGTCAGGTACACATTTAATGCCAATCCACACATCTAATGACAGCAGTCTCACCACCCTGAAGATTATTTATACACAAAACTTTTCCCCATCAATAAACTTTGTGTAATGGTGTTAGTTAACTACACTAGCTAACTAAGCTGGCTAAAATCATTGCATTTGTTGTGATGAAAAACAGACTCTTGCAATGATGTTAATAGCCAGTTGCAGTTTTACTTACAATGTCGGACCAGGGGTTTCAGGGGAACACATCCCTGGGGGTGATTTACAAGTGCCCGCTTTGTGTTGCAGTTTCTTAAAAATGTATCATTGGGGTTGCTGGTTTGGCAGAGTGGTTAGGCAAACACAGGCAAACATAGGCAATTGCCTGGGGCCCCAAGATGTCCAGGGGCCCCCAAACATCTCACAAAAATGTATTATTAAAGTTTTCCTTGATTCAGTTATTATTTTAGTCTTAATTCACACGCTGTAGTATTAAGTACAGAAGATCAACATCCATATTTTATAATCATTTTGACAGTAGACCTCATACATTTGATGTCGGCTTTATGTTCAATCATGATTTCCTGTAAAGTACTTTAATTCATAATTTTTCAAACTATATGACACTTAGTATAAAAAGCTTACGGCCCATGCACTGGATAATTTTGTGTGTGCACGATAAACTTCTTATTTATTTTTGCATTTGTTCCTTCAGGGGCTCCGTAATCATAAACATTTAGATTCAAAATCTTTTTTTGGTCATAAATTTTGTTCCCTGGATGTAGAGGACATATAAACATGGGTATGTAACTTGTAACTTAAGCTGTCAGATAACTGTAACAGATTTCAAAAGCAGGACTAATTAACACACTCGCCTTCTGTCAAAATTGAACTAAATTACAAAAATTTAAGGAAATTCATTTTGTTTCATTATGTTACCTGGTACAAGATTGAAATAAATAAAAATATCCAGCTTGCTGAAAACAAATGAAATACTGACTTACTGACCTTGTTTGCTTTTCATATTATTATTTAATCAAATTTAATTTTAGTTATTTTTAATTTTTATTTACTACCCTCCCTTTCTTCTTCTTTCCCCTCCTTTTTCCCCTCTTCTTGACAATTGTCTGTCCGTCTATTTTGTCTTTTGTGGTGTGAATGAGTAAGACTGAATGAGTTATCTGAGTAGGGATGGGAACTTTGTCTCTAACATACAGTTTTTTAAGGAGATGTTAATTTTCACTGATATCTGTAATTTCCTTGTTTATTTTTTCTCTGAACCCATCCCATAAGTTGGAAAAAATAATAAAAATAATTAAAAAAATGTATCAGCACAATACAGAAATATGAAGGGCCCCAATGACTGGGTTTGCCTTGGGCCCCCATATGACTACATCCGCCCCTGGCAACCAGGCACATTCCATTAAAGTGCTTCTGCCGGCCCGGTTTTGGATCCATCCTGTGGCCAGTTTGCACAGTGTCTTCCCCTGCTTTCTCACTCCCTCTTTCACAAGCCTATCCACTGTCTCTCTCCTATCAATAAAGGCACAAAATGCCCAAAAAACACATAAAAAAATTATCATTATAGATTTTTTTTTTCGCATCCTTACCACCCTGGGCAGCTGCCCACTCAGCCCATGCCTAATAACACCTCTGTTTATACCTTCCTGCAATAAAATTTGACCCATAAAGTGGCCCCAATAATGTATGTCATTATTGATAACTGAATGGTAAGTGTGTGTGTGTGCGCGCATGTGTGTCTGGCGTGTGTGTGTTTGTGTATGTCTGTGTATGCAGCTACATTTTGATGAATATTTTTTCTGCCAATGAAAAATTACTGTTTATGTTCTCATCTAGAGTATCTTGGCTGCTAAGATGTAATGAACAGCTTTTCTTCCTCTTTCTCCTTTTTGCCAAAATTATTATAAAAAGAATTTTATATTTTATAAAAAGATTAATGAACATGTCAAACATGAAATAACTCTTTTGTTGATCAAAATATAATCGTCTTTAACCAAAAAGAACGAGAAATCTTAATATTACAGCATAAAACACATTCATTCTAATTGGGGTCACTTCTGGGCCCACTCATGGAGGAGTGTAAGTATTGGTAGGTCATGCATTAATGGGTTAATTGGACAATAAAAAAGTAACTTGTGACAAAGGTTTTAAGAGTAGAGATCTAACTGAAGCTGTGGCAACCCTGCATCAGTGGACATAGACCAAACAGCCCTGTATTAATAATACTCAATCAGTGGCACTAAATGAGCTGTTTATCTTTTTTTAAACAGACTCTGCAGAACTTTCATGTACAATCATGACATAAATAAGTCCAATCACTGAGAAGCAGTTTCAAAAGGACTTACAAATAATTATTTTTAGTTGAGTACTCACTTATTGAATGTATAATGAACCCTGTACTATTAAACTGGGTGTCGACACTGCAGAGTATTACAGTTAACCAACTGCATAAAAATCTCCTTTAAAATGAAAGCACTGGATAGTTTTGGTTACATTTTTTGGCCAGGCAATGGCCCACTGAAGAGTCCGTAGCCCACTTTTAAGAATCATTGACTGTACCAGTGTTCATGTTCTAGAGCAGAGGTGGGCAACTGATGACCCAAGGGCCACACGTAGTCCTCATATGCAACCCCCCAGTTAATTCAAGATATCATAAAATGTATAACTTGTCATAAACTGCCAAGAGAACTTCACAAATAGCAATATTTCCCTAATAAATAGTTTAAGCCACAGATGTCCAAACAATGGTCTGGGGGCCAAATGCAGAACGCTGCCCATTTCAATATTTGCCCCTGAAATTGTTGAATGAATAAACACATTTTGATTACAGCAGAAAATATCAATCATACACACTTTAGGTCATATTAACTTTGTCACAAGGTCTCATTTACAAGGTATATTGCAATATTCATCTTTAAGCACAAACATTCTTGCAGTTTACTCTTGTTTTGTGTCTGACAGTGAAGATAAGCCATTAGTGTCTCTGATCTTTTCTGCTCAGGTCATTCTTGCACTGACTAGGTGTGAATCCATGGGCCCCTTGACAGATAACCCACCACAAAACCCTAAAACTTTAATACTAAAAGGTAGGTGCAGCAAGTGGCCCAGTCATCCATGTATACCTCTTAATGCGGCCCTCAGTCTAACAAGTTAAGACACTCCTGGTTTAACTATTAGTAACAGTGTGACTGTGAAAACTGAAACTTGCATTGAGAAAAAGTAGCCGAAACCATTTTTAATTCTGTACAGCTCAGAAGTAATACTACTTGCAATTAAGATTATATTAATGTTTATTTAAAAACATGTTATTACGTGACCTTTGGTTAAATTATGAATGACTGCAAATTTTAAGTTGGGGAAATCTTACCACTTGGAACACTGTGGCCCTCTGGTAATAATGATGAAATTAATGTGGCCCTTTTGGTAAACAAAGCTGCTAACTCCTGATCTGGGTTTAAACTATTTTATATAGAATACATTATTTTTTTAAGACAGAAACACATAAAGAATGCAAACACACCAAGCCCAATGCGTAAAAAACAAAGTACAAACTTTATTATTCTGTCTTTACAAAGGCACAAGCCTCTTTATCCCCGAAACATTTCTCTTATAAAACAAAAACAAAATAGCTTCTTGATGACCATATGCACAGACTGGTCTAACACAAAAAAACTTACAGAGAACAGACAAAGTAAAGGGAGAGTAAAAAGCTGTGAAATGAGAGGGGAAACAAGAGATAATGACGATAAATGAACAGAAATAGAATATAAAAACAAGATACGATGGGCAGAAAGGACAAAGGGGAGGACTGGACAATGGGGAGGACAGTCGGATACACAGCTGTGCGTTTTTTACGCGTAACCTCAAGAGCTTCAGTTGAGGAGAGGCCCCTTCACTTAACAGAAAGAGGCAGATTCCTGTATATTACAGTAAGTGCTTTGTTTTCCTGACCCTATTTAATGATCCTCAAGCCCACCCCAGTCAGCTAACAATCTGATATGTCCATGTAACATCTCCAAATACAAAATAACAAGGTGTAAACAAATGAAAATCAAACAGTCCTGGGAATTATCCAAAAAATTCGCCTGAAAGTTGATACTCTGAAGAAAAAGCAAGGGCTCTGTGAAGAGAAGAGCTTGCAAACCACACCATCATGCTCTAGGAAATTTTTTCCTATGGTGAAAACTGAACATATTTAACGATTTAATTTAATGAATGCATCACTCTTTCAGTGCAGCTGACATCTTCATTTTTTTAAAGGGTAGTTCTATCACAGAAAACATAATGGCTGAAATGTGTTAAACACAACACATTATCCAGCCAGCATTTCCAAGTTCCTTCTTAGCATTGAGAGCACGTGTTCACAGCTTCTGCATTTTGCACTGGCAGCTGTCACTTTCAAGGCCTTTCCTTGCTGGAGGCAAAACAAACCAAAACTGGAGGCATACATGGACGTCACCAGAGTCTAGCAGGCAGCACAAGGGAAACAAAACAAACAAAAAAAACACTTTCTTGTGTTGTTGGGCCCAAGAATAGAAGGGAAAAAATGGAATATGTATTGTTTCCTGGTTCAAACATATCCACAAAGATGTGTATCAAGGTGCCATTTTCTAAATGTTACAGCAAGAAGGGCTGAGCCTATTCACATTTCATGCCATACAATATTGCCCTATAGCACAAAAGCAACATAACAGGCAACAGTAGCAAAATATGAGCCTGTCTTTTTTTCTCTTCAAACAACTGGATCAGGAACTGTTCTAAAAGTATTAAGTCATCAGTTGCATAAAGCACCGAAATGACACACAAGAGACCATAATGACTCAGTGTTTAAACTCTCTTGGTCCTGGAATCACAGGGTTAAGATTAGGTGAACTTAACTTCCTCAAAAACCCATATTTATCCTCACTGCTGTCCATCATAAGCTCAAAACTGTTTGCAAGTCAGCACTTGCTAACATGCCTTGAGGATTTATTGCTAACAGCTAAGCGTCACCTTCTGACAAAAGTGTCAAGTGTGCAGACAGTTCCAGTACAATCCGGCCTTGAGTGCTCAACATCCTGAGTGCTAAAATGTCCTTGGTGATTTTTTTCTAACAGCATTACAGCCGTCTTGCTTGAAAATACTCAACTCTTGGGACAGTGCTGTGTTCTTCCATAGTATGCTGCCCTCAGCGACCCAACAAAATCTGGAGGGGCGAGACCTCTGGTATTAACTTCGTAAACAGCTATGATTAAGGAGGAACAACAACAGAGGCAATCTCAAAGTAACCTCAATGTATCTATTTTAAAGATAAATCAAAGTTACTTAAAAAAAACTGTAAATTTATGAAAAAAAAAAAAACAAACTCAAATTTTTTTGTTTCAAAAACTGATTTGACAAAAATAAATTACATTTTTGAGTTTTCAGAGCTTACATTTTGACAACATAAACTCAAAGATTGTCTTTCCATGTGTGCTCTTTTTGACAACATAAACTCAAAGATTGTCTTTCCATGTGTGCTCTAGTTTTTGAAGAATTAACTACATCACCTCAACCAAATAAATGTTTTTTTTTAACCATCACCACATTTAGAGTATTTCCTCAATACTCTGCTATTATAAAAATGATAATGTGTTTAGACCCTCTACTGCAGGCATGATTCAAAGTGAACAGCTTCAAGAGATATGAGATACCCCTATAATAGTCTTTACATTAAAAAAAAATAAGTTTGGTGTCTTGTGAACAATAAACTTAATAACATAAAAGATAGATGAAGTTTTCTTGGCAATTTATGCATCTATTTTTTGAAAGTTACTTTTCTTCCTTAAAAAGAGACTGAGCAGACTCACATTTTAATGAAACAATTTCTAAGTCTGCAGCAGCAACTAGTGCCAAAACATTGTTTTTTCCCTTTGTTTTTACATTTCTGGAAATTTCCTTAATTCAAGGAAAATATTAAGTGCATAGCCGCTGAAAAAATGCCACAGGAATACTACAGAGGGAGCCGAATGTAACTTTCATGCCCTAAGAAACACTGATGAGAAGTGGTTGTGGTTGCTGCCAGTGTAAAATGCTTCCTCTATTGACAAATAACCCAATGCAGAAGTTTTTAAAAAATATTCTTATAACAAAGATTCTTCTTTAAAAAAAAAAGAAAGTGATGTGCTAGGTGCTCTGAATGCATTCTCTAGATACACCAAGTGCAACTTCTGTGAAGTTGATGGAAATATGAGTAAATTAATGGAATGTCAAAAATTATTGAGTTAGATCTTTAAACACTTCTGCTTTTAATAGTTCACAAAATGGTGACAAAAAAATGTTGTAGAAAAACAGGGCTGCAACCAGAGATTCCAAATTCTTTTAGGAAAATCATTCAGAGAGCTTGGATGAGATATGAATGCCAGCAACCTGTTCATTTTAAGGCAAACAAAAAAAGTTAAACCTCAGTGGAAACTGAAAAAATAACAACGAATATATTTTGACACAACTCCAGTTTGAGGTCTGTTTGGAAAGGAATCCAAAGGCCACCCAAACAGCACAGATCACATGTGCAAGTCAGACTCTCAGACTAAGAGCTGGGTTAAGGCTGGCTTCACGGTGCCTTCCTGCACCCATGGGCTTTCATTCAGTACGTTCACATGCAGCCAGAAAAATTACATTTTTAACCCGAGTCTGGCTAAAACTGGACATTTTGATAGTATTTCCTCGTTAGCCTGACATAAACTGTGCCACACTGAATTCCTCTGCATCAGACTAACATCCAAATAACAGGCTTCAAGATCAGTTTATTCTTACATGTAAGCTTCTGAATTAGACCAGACTGGCCTAAGTGCTCTGAGCATGCTCCAGAGAGTTCAAGCCAGGCGCCGAACCCACAGGTTTAACAGCAGAAGTAGAACGGAAGGCATGTTGCTGCCTGCCTGATATCACCATAATCTAGAGGGGCTAAATCTCATTTGGACTAAAAGTTCAGCACAGACAGTGAGCTGTAAGGTGGTCCATTTTTTTCTGCTGAACATACAACTAAACTGCTGATAACTTGTTAGCACAGCCAACAGGAAAACGGTCCTTAGATACTACAGTGGAGTCAAGATGGTGACTTGCATTTGCACATGCTCCTCAGCTTCTGTGTCAACTCTGACTTAGGAAAGAACAGCAAAAATACAAACAGTGGCTGCATTTTTGTGCCCCCTGTTATCAGCAGAGGTTAACGGTATGTGATGCATCACATTTGGAGAAGTATTGGGCAGAGTGTGAATGATTTGCACAGAGTTGATAGGTTTCCATGACCGACTTTCTGCAACTTTGCTGCTTGCTAACTTGCTCACACGGTCAACGGGAAGAAGGTCCAATTGTTGTATCACCCACTGGCGTGTCACCACTATCAGCACTGTATAGACTGCACAGAGATATATCCCACCACAAGATACAGTTGTTGGATGCTGTTAAAGCTGCTGCCTTAATTATAAAGTACTGCAGAGAAGACTGAACAAGCTAATAGGGGATATATAACATGAAACTCAGACAAGCTCCCAATAATACATTGAATCTTCTCCGATATCTGTTAATTGGGGCAGGCATGGTAGTCCAGTTTCAAAGTTTCTTTGAGCGATAACCGTAGCTTAACTGAACCGTGCATGTAAACGTACTGAGTAAGGCGAGCTGCTATCACATCCAGCTACATAACTTCTGTCCGTCAACAAACACTATCAGGCAAAATAAAAAGATATAGGCAAAATGCAGAAGCATAGTGCATAGAGCACACAAGGACAAATGATAAAAGTAAGGAAATGCATAGAGCATGTTTTGTCAACCTTTGTGACACATTCAAACCATTTCACGGGTTTGTTTCTTTTTGTTTAAAGAGTTCACCGCATTCATATAGTGCTTTTCCTTCTGTGGCGCTGGCTAAACCCCACCCTGCTCAGTTGGCAGGTGCTTTGTTTTCCATTACAGTTTATACTTAACTGTATCTGCTCAATGTAGGCACAGTTTTCATAGACAAGTACTGAGAACTACTGTCATGTCCAAATATAATAGCAATGGAGAGCATTGGGGCAATAGTGTAGCTGGCTCCTAGAAATGCTAGCAAACAGCAAGACAAAATTCCATTGAAAGCAGGAGAGTTTGGAAGTCATACAGCAATGGAGAGCTGATAAACAGGAGGTGTTTAGTGCCATACTGGACATCAGGCTCTTGAGGACAATATTGACTACTAGTCAGCTGTTAAGAGGGTCCAACATCAGTTTTGTAATCAGCTCAGTCAACTATGAGCCCTTGAGAGGAAAAAGGGCTAAGTACGATCTAGATCCCA
This sequence comes from Scarus forsteni, assembly GCA_036419115.1. NCBI lineage: Eukaryota > Metazoa > Chordata > Actinopteri > Labriformes > Labridae > Scarus > Scarus forsteni. Next base: position 14,035,647 of record JAZDUH010000342.1, read on the forward strand.
CAGGGAAAATTGATTAAAAAAATTTAGAGTCGGGGCAGGTCAGGCTGTTACCACAAAGTGGAAAATACACCATATGATGTCCAACCATCTGGACAACAAACTACATCATTAGGGGCTGAATAAATCCAACCTTTCAGATTTAGCAAACAAGTGATTGTATGTAAGTCCTTTTTTGTACGTGTGAGTGCTTGGTTTCAAGGCAAAGCAGTGCTTTAATAGACTTCCAGAGTCTGAAATATATCACTTAGCTCTGCTTATTCAGAATGCAAAAAGAGGGGAACACACATCAACACACATCAGTGGAAATCTCTCAGGATTGCCCACAGTTTAGCTTATTTCACAAGCCAGGTGCTTTCATATTCAAGAGGGGAGGGCCAAGAAGAAGAAATAAAAAGGGGATTACTGGGAACCCAGCCCAGTACTAGAAGCAGAACAAACAAATATAAAAAGAAGGAATAGAGTTGTGAACCAGTAAGCGTGCTCTTTTTCCTTCAGAGCTTTGCTTCATTTCCTGTGAGCACCATGTTGCAATAACGAGAAGCTTTTTGTCAGTACAATCACTTAAACTTGCAGGCTGAGGGAGCCAAAAAAACATGTAAAGAAGACTTCCCAAGAGAAACTAATCAGTCATCCAGAAGCCTTCAAGGTGGAACTTGGATACAAGACAGTCTTCTTAGCTCACAGTGTCTCTCCAAACAACTCAGAGGAGTTTTAAAGGATGTTTAACAGAGATGCTGTGTCAGCTGGTGACTGCTTTTTCTTCAATCTGTCACATGGCTCTGAGGGCCAGTGGTAAAGACAATAGCCCTGGTGATTGTTGGTGACGTTTAGACATGAAAGTCTAGCATCCAGTTTGACAGAGAGTTTGTGAGTCGGTTGGTGAAAGTTTTCTATTTTCTATTTTTCAGTAAGGAGACAGGAGTTTGTGTAAGACAGTCATCAGAGAGTGAGAAAAAGCAGAAAACAGATGCAGAAGAGACCACGTTTGTGTGAGTGTAAACCTACTCAGGCTGCCTATCACCATGTTAGAGTGTGTTCTGAAAAGGAAAAAAGACAAAAAAACGAGTGCTTCGATCCGTCTACCAGCCCTAATAAAGTCCACTGAACGAGAGTGCTGTGGGTTTGTAGCATCATGAAGCCCTGGTCAGCATGGGCCTTTTCATTCTTAGGTGTGTGTTTGTGAATCTAAGTGTGAGAGAAAGACGCTGGGGATTAGCTCAGGGCAGAGAGCAGTCATCAGGTCCATCGCTGTTTGACGCTGTGTCAGAGCCCGCCGCATCAGACAGGACCCTGCCTGAGGAGACGATGACCGCCCTCCGCTGCTCCTCCTCCCCGATGACACCCTTCCCCTGATTACCCTCGATGTGCTGGATTGCCTGAAGAGGGAGACAAGGAGGCAAGTGAAGTTAAAACAACAGCACCCTCTAGTGCCTAAATATTTGTCCTACAAAGGCGATTGTGGTGATGCCTTGTCTAAACCTAAAGCCATAGAAGAAACCTCCCCTTTTTCTATTCTGAACCTAAGCCGAATCATAACGTTTCACCATCTGCAGTTGACTACTTTAACCTCCAATTTGCCAGTAACTATACACAATGAAATAATTTTATCAACCACAACAATGCATACTCATTCAATTACATCATGAAAAACCCTCCAAAACCCCTCCTATTAGTTCTGAATAAAAAAAATAGAAACATTTATTGTTATGCTTGTAGTTTTATGCATTTAAATAAGAACTCCTTTGTCAAAGGAAACGTCGCCATCATATGAATAGTTATTTTTTCCAGAGTTTTAACATTTTAAATGCAAATTAGGTGATCAAATGTGGCTAGTTTTTATGAAGGATGATGAAATAACTATATACGCCTATTTTAGGCTAAATTTAAAGTCCTTACTTCGACTTTTCTTCATACACGCCTTTACACCAGATCTGGTTCTTTAAAAAAAGAAAATACGAGGTTCAATGTTTTCAGCATCTTACTTGAACAATGGTGTCCAGGTTTTGTCGGGATGTGGAGACTGTATTGATTACAGAAGTTTGTCCCACAGTTACCACGGTTACATGATGGGGCTGTGGAGTTTGGGCAGGTGCTGGAACAATGACTGTGGCATGGTGTGTGGGTGCAGGAGGGGTCGCTGGGGCCAACACCTGCAGAGAAAAGATGAGTTATTGTAGTTAGAGATGCATAGGATTGTAAAGGAGATGAAAATCTTTAGTAAATTTCCAGTAACTTTCCAGAAAGTTTGCATGGGAGTAAGGAAATTTTGAACATGTTCTTAATTGGACAACTTCCAGAGTAATTACGGTACTGGAAATCATAAGAATAACCTGGAAATGGCGGTCATTTAAACAAACCTTTTCACATCCAAATCAAAAAATAAACATTTTAATTTGTCATAGGCAGACATCCATGTGAAATAAAACCATTAATACTGACGTTTTAGATTTATTTTTCAAAAGAACTTTATCAAGTTAAATTATTTAAATTAACAATTTCAACTTTAAGTTGTTCAAATATACGTCTTCAATGGTCTTGTGTTCTGATTGACCAGTAGCATTGTTCATCTCAAGAACACTTGCACGGAAGCTGGTAGTTTTTAGTAGAGATTATGTTAAAATACATTTTATCCAGCTAAATTAAGATCCCTGGTAAGGGCCAACCTTTTAGTAAATTTCAGATTTGTTCCCCTTTATTCCAGTTTATACCCATTGAAGGTTTCAAAGTTTGAAAAGTATTGGAACTTTGCAACCTGAGGGATGCACAATATAATTTGCATGAACATAGTTTCAGCAGATGTGAAATGTCCCGCTGATTAATCTACAGCATGCACAAATCATCCAGGAAGGTGAAATGCTGCGTTTTCAGCAGAAGCAGTACACCTATCTTCACTTTTTAATCCACGTCTTCAACTCTGAAATGTGTTCTACAAGTTCAAGGGTTGTATTAAAGCCTGCTTGATTTTCGATCGAGAAGACTGTCATTTTCTTTTTATTAAAAGTGCTTTTGTCTAAACTAGTTCAGGCAACCGCACTGAAAACCTGTTCCATTAGAAGGAACAAATTCTGATTTGAAGTAAAAAAAAAGCTCTATTAAATGGAGCACATCTTTCTGACTTTAATTTTTATAATACTACTGCTGCCTCACTCAATATCAGCAGGTTGTTATAGTGGATTTTGTAGTTTCTCAAAAGTGGATAAAACTTGTTTACTGTTCCTGTTAGATATAAATTTTACAATAATCTAATAGAAACCAAAAACAAATACTATGTTTTTTCTTAGATATCTATTTTTGTAAGGCAAAAAACAACGCTTTAGCAAGTCTTATATTTCATTTTGATACTGATGTGTGATAAAGGAACTGCAAATACATCAATGTATAATGAATATGTTAAAATAAAATGGCTTAACATGTATGAAAGCTTTTGCAGCATATGAAAGCTGATAAAGCTGATAGCTGAGTCTTAATACTGCTGTTAATTTTTGGTCTGTGGATGCTTGAGGCTGATACATGGGTAAGCTGCTCGGACACCAAAAGATTTCAGGTCGCAAGAAATCATCATCAAGGTTCATCAAACATCATTATACACATACAAAAAAAGTTTCTCTACCTCCTGCAGTTTTCTAGTTGACCTTCTGGTGTGAATGCAAACAGGGCAAAATTGAACCGATACAAAACAGAAGATGCATAAAATCTACGTAAAATACTGGAAGCTATCAAAGTCTGATGAGAGTTATGCAGTGCTGCTGAAATCTTTAAAAGTCAGTATAACCTCTTTGTTGTTGTTAAGAGTGTGGGTTCAACATTCAGACGAGATAATCGTAACATTATGGCTTTTTAAACTTTGACAAGCAATGGAGCGGTCACTGCTGTAAGAGAAAAAAAAGTATACGTCAATAAGAATTCATTTGATTTCCAGTAATTCAGTGTCACTCAGGTAATTTCCATGTAATTGATAGCACCATTGATTTAAGATCATGTTCCTCAGCTTAGGGGTCATCACATGCAGTTCCAGACAGTATCTATCATCTTTCACTCGAGGCTCTCGGTTGCCTGAAGTAGTAAAAGGCAGACAGGCAGGGCGATTGATTTGGCATCACTTTCAGTGAGGTTTAGCCTGCAGAAACAGGATACCGTGTCTGTCAGAGTAGGAGACGGGCAGAGCACAGACATGTAAGAGCAGCCTATTTAACACATAGTAAATGTTCCCCTGCTGACAGCTCCAACTCTAAACACGGAAGTGACCATCACGTGCAACTGTCTGTGTGACATTTGAAGAATGACGAAAGATACGTGCAAGGGCCAGTGAGAGATATATTGATATAAACTGTGGTTATCAAAATAAATGTTTTTCACACCACTGCATATTTTTGTTAGCCCAGAATCAAACTTACCGTCAATATTTCTCGCACCTTATCCTAGTTTAAATTCACTGCAAGGTGACAACCCTTGTCAGTGTGTTTGTATGGACAGAAAATGGGAATCAACTTCAAGTTGCTTGTAGAACTCAGTTTTCTATGACCAAATATCAAGAGAAGATTATAAAATGTAGGATGCTAATGATCCTTAATAGACTCTTATTGCTGCAAGGAAGCACCCTAGTGGAAGCTAAATGAAAGACTAAATTAAAATCGAAGTTTAAACAGTCGTTCAATAAGAACATCAGTCTCTACTTGAAGCATTGGTCTTAACATCTGCCACACAAAGTTTGCTCATAATACTACAACAATTAAAAATATCATTCATCAGCTCATCAACAACATACTATTAAGGTGATTCTGGTATCAAAATTTGTAAACAGCATTTCCAACCTGTGGACTGTGTGCTGGAGTGAGGTCCCTCTCCAGCTGCTTGTGCTGCTGCAGGTGTATGAGGCCCTGTGTCTGGGCCTGCTGCTCCTGGACCAGCTGAGCAATTGCCTTCAGCTTCTCTGGATATAGCTGAGCGTCCAGGGAGCGCATCTAACAAGGAGACAGCAGGAGGAACGTGTGAGATAGCAACTCAAACAATGTTAAACAATGAAGTTGAATGGAAGGAGCAGCAAACTCTGGGAAAAGCCAATACTGTGTTGCTTCTCACTGTCATTTCTTCCCCAAAGACTGATCAAAATCAGAAAGGTGCTGGACTTCTGAAGTTCATTTTGTAGCAGCCACAGCAGGAAGAAAAGGAGCTGCCTTGTATTCTCGAGGAGACTATTTTTCAGTCTTCGGTTGCTGTTAGTAGTAGGGCATGACTGCTTGACTATGTTTTGAAATTCAGATAATCCAAATATTCAAACTGAAGGATTCAAGACAACGAATAAAGGTGCTGGAATGATGACTGTAGCATGGTAAGTGAAGGTAAGTGATATCATGAAAGCTAGGACAGAAGGGACGGGATTTTTGAATATCCAAATTAGCATTTTTTTCTAAAGTAGCTAATATCTAGCCCAGTTTTCCCTCCTCTCAAGAACTTTTTTTTAATTATAATTTTAAGAATGCTTAACTGTATGAAGCCCCACTCTTGTTGTAGCACATGTGGAAGTTGTCTGCTTGCCACCATTAAATATCATAATGAGGGAAGAGCAATAGCTCAGATGATGAATCTAAGGCAGCAATACCTGAAGAGATGCAAAGAATACCACCTGTTCTTTCAATCATTTTATCTACTGCTTATCACTTTAGGGGTCACGGGGGCTGGAGCCTATCCCAGCTGTCATTAAGCAAGAGGAGGGGTACAGCCTGAACTGGTCACCAGGCAATGGCAGGGCCCCACCTGTGCTCCCTCATAATTCAAGAAAAAAAATCTATTTTAATATTGTTAGGTAAATAATCAGACAAACTGTTTACTAAAAAGCCCATAAAGTAAAAAAACTTCAATCTAAATTAGCACAGTCTAATCCGATCTCTGTGGATCCATGGAAAAGTACCTGTGATTTAAGAAATCAGGGGCGGTCCACACGGAAACAAATTAAGGTGTATCCACACAGTATGTAGTCATACAGGTGATTCATCCACATTGTGTTCCAGGTGCTTCAAAAAGCACATGTTTGAAAAACAGGTCCCAGAGTGGATAGATCTGAAAATGCGTGGATAACTAATGCGTATAGCTTCAGAACTGACATCATCACTGCCCCATCTCCAGTTTAAACTGCATGTGCAAACCCTGACAACAACAGAGAAAAGTGGCATAAGACTGCTGTGTTCATACTACAGGAGCTTCTGGGTATGTTGTTACAACTTTTACAGCAAATTCTTCTGCTCCTCTACAACCACTGTGAGCAACAAGAGGACATGAAGAACAGCAGACACCAGTATCTGGTGACATTTCTCAAGATGTAAGCGCATGCTCGGTGTCTTCGTTGGTTTTTGACTGCAGGTGTAGTGTAAAGGTGCGTTCACACCGCAAGTGACCCAGCTACCAAAGTCGCGTCGCCCACTGATGTAGCATCGTGCGTCTATAAATACCTGTTTGGTCGCCGTTGGTGTCGACCGTCGGTCGGTGACGTCACGTCCGCTCGAGTTTTACCACGACCATATCATATATCACATTACAGGATGTATAAGTGGACATTATTCCAGCTGTGTCCTTTTCACTCACTTGTCAGACACAAAACTCTGCAGCTGATGATGCAGCAGCATCCTCTGTGAGTTTACCGCGGCCCGTCTGCAAATGTCCTCACTGAGTTTAGTTCCGCCTAGAAGGAAGTCATCCGCCCTGTAGTCCAGATGAATAACTGCACCGTCACACGTACACACACCACTGATTGGCTGATGCTGCACAGCCACACACGACATCGCCTGAATAGATCAACTTTTTTTAACTTTGACATAGCGCGACGAGTGAAGTGGTCGTCTTGTCGCCGGCTGTCGCATCGCGGGAGGGTTAGCCCCGCCCCATCGCGGCTGTACATTGACTTTGAATGGAGAGTGATCGCTGAGGTAGTACAGGTAGCGTCCGGTGTGAACGCACCTTTACAGTGCCACTAACGGGCCTGTCTTAAGTACTACAGCATATTCAGTGTTTTTATGTGGACAGACACATCTTGAAAAGACGCTGTCATTACAGAGAACGTTTTCAATAAGCAAAATATTTTTATCTCAGTGTGGACAGGTCCTCAGTTTCTCTAACTTTTGAGTTCTTTAGTTTCTAGGAATAATCATCCCAGCTAGCTAAGTCAACTTTTACACACTCTATGGTCCAGTCCTGACTTCACATTTCAGAGAAGGTCAACCTGTCGTCATGTTGTCATCCTTACCTGGTCTTCCAGCATCATTCTGACCGAGCGCTCCTTCTCCAGCTGCTGTCTTAACTCAATCATCTCCCTCCGTAAGTCATCGGTCTTTTCCTCTTCCAGGATGTCTGGTGAGCCAATGCCTTCATCTTTCTCCTCTGCACGCCTCCTCTTTGGAGAGGAACCACTTAACTCCTGGCAGGGTAAACAGAGACAGGATGCTTTTAGAAGGATCCAAATCTGATCATTCTGGGTGTCAGAAAAGCCCATTTTAATGGTTTTGTTTTGACATGTCTGAGGGAGCAGTGCTTTACTTGTATGATTCGTTTGAGCTGGCTGTTCTGCTGCAGTAGCCGTGTCTTCTCCTGCTCCAAAGTAAAAATGTACTCTGCTGTTTGTTGCAGGATGGCAGCCTGGGGGAAAGAGAGGGGCGATAATGTTACAAGTCTGTTGTGAGATAAGTTCTTCGTTTTACAGGTATACCTTAGCAGTTAGAAATATTCTGAGGCGGTAAGCTATAAGAGTGTCAATGTAGAATGCACTGATAAAAACTGTCAAACAGGAAGAAACACACAAAACCAAGTCAAGCAGGACAACCTGGTACCTCTTAGCCTAAAGTACAGCATCATTCTATGGAAACACTGCACTGTCCTTCGGCTAGAAAAACTACAGGGCTATTATTCTGTCATCCAGCCTTTCTTCATCTAACTCATCACTGTGACCCACCTTACTGAGCTTCTCTCCATCACTGTGTGGGATGAGTGTTTTAAGTGACTGGAAACCAGCATTGATGCTCTGCATACGCCGACGCTCATTGCTATTGGCAATCTCTCTGCGAATTCGCCTCTCTTGATCCCGGGCTGTTTCTGGTGTCAGGGGAATGTTGGCCAGGCTACAGAAGAGGACAGAGGGGGGAGACAGGTCAGTTAGACATCCTTACAAAAAAAGTGAGTTTAAGTTATAATTGAATTTTCTGTCAACAAACACCATAAAATGTTTTTTAATGATTTAAATCAATTGAAATAAATAAATGTATTCATTTTCTGACAATCAAATCAGTTTTTATTCCACTGTTGATCTGGGCGGTGGTTGGTGGATTGCTGTATCAACATCAGACGGCTATGAAGTTGGAAACTGTACTTGCAATGAGGAAAGTTATTTTTCAGGTGGCTGCGTCACACAGTGTAACATGTAAAGGATGTTCTTGTTCCAATGTTGGCGTTTCAGGTTGTGTTGTTAATATTATCATTATGGGCTGCATGGTGGTGCAGCAGATAGCGCATGTGCCTCACAGCAAGAAGGTTCAATCCCATGTCAGTAAAGGCCTTTCTGAGCAGAGTTTACATGTTCTTCCCGTGCATGTACGGGTTCTCTCCAGGCACTCCTGCTTTCTCGCACAGACCAAGCTGATTAGGAAGATTGGGGACTCCAAATTGCCCTTAGGTATTAGTGAGACCATGTCTGTCCCTCCATGTGGCCCTGTGATTGCAGGAAACTGGTTCGGGATGTACACCACCTCTCGCCCAATGTCATCTGGGATAGGCTCCAGCCCCTGTGACCCCTACTGGGATAAGATGTTTAGGTAAATGATGGATTACCATTATGCTCAGTAAGTGATTCCCAAAATAATATATATGGTTGGTTATAAGTAAGTTTTATGAAATTTTATGGTTTAATCTTTAAATGTTACCCTAATTATTTAACTGTGAAACTAAGAAACTAAACTTCGATTAAATTTCAAAAGCTGAAATTTTAAAGCAAACAAAAATATAATAGAGTAAAATTTGGAATAATCAGATGACAAAAAAATGCATGACAAAAGTATGTAAGATTACATGTGAAAGGGGAGAATATTCTTTATTTAATCAGTAAATGTTGTGGTAGCTAATATATGCCATGACAGCTAAGACAATGTAACTAAGAATTTTGACTGTAGCATTGATAAAATACACAAAACATGCTGAAGAGCCCCCTTCTGTGGCTTCAGTGGGGATAAAGACTTACAGCGTTATAAGATGCAAAAACAGCACACACAAAAAATCCTTTAGTGCTGCAAATAAACATTTTTCAATACGAATGAAATGTCCTTGTGATTAAAGTGTCATGCAAGCCAAAATTCAACATGTCTGATTATTTCAAGCAGCGTTAAACAGAAATTTTCATAAAGGTATTTGTTTCTGGAATCTTATGGGTCAAACTAAGGCAGATTATTGGAATGACTTAATGTGAGGTGGCAAAAATTGATAAGGTTTGTGAATCATCTATGAGGATGCAATTTTTGTAGTAGGGCTGCAGGGAAATTAACAACGTTTGATGACCCTGAGACCTAATCCTGTCTGTCTGTATGTCATCAATATCGATAAAAATAAAACTAAATGTTTTCACTGACACAGTGTGACACTGACACTGACATTCTTCCAAGTGTCAGAGTATGAAAGAGGCAAGTAAAACTAGTGGATACTAACTGGTTAATTGTGTTTAATAACTTAAAAAGCAATGTCAATCAAACGCACAATGAAGCCCTTTCCCAGGTGTAGATTCCTGAGTATAGATTTCCTGGCATGACAATCAAAACTACTGTGTTAAAATATATTTCATTATCAAGACAGTATTGTTGTTAAAAATACCACACAAGAAAAAACTCCTTTTGATCTAGCAACTCCATTCCTTAGATGTTTTTAAATCTGGTAATTAATTATACCACGACAAACTATAATGAACAAGCACATATGGCACAGAGTATTGGTCAGTTCAGGGGAGATTCTGAGCACACTTCCTCCAACATCCACTGTGTATCCAGCTCAGTATCTCTGGGACCCTCTCTGGCTGAGCCCTTATCTGTACTGACTCAGCTGCCCCAGTGCAAACACGGCAAACAATTGTGCAGACACAGATGAGAAAATGAGTGTGTGTATGAGTGTGTGAGGACACGCGGGCACAAAGCACAAGTACCAACACTGCAGTGGCTCATCCAGCAAACCACCCACTGCCAAACATAACCAAATGAGCCGGTGCTCAACTGTATCCTAACCAAAACCACAACAAGGTCAAGGACTTACTCAATAATGCTTTTGAGATTTATGAAGGAAACAAACATGTGGCTTCAGAAATATTTCATCGATTTCTTCATTGATTGGAACACTTACACAGTAACACTCCTGCCAGCACATAAATAGTGGGCCTGTTTTCATTTTTAATCCAGAAATTTGTCATTTTAACCATCATTTCCTCACGGCTCTGGCTAGAAAAACTAAAGATTAGGTTTTGGGCAGTAAAAAAATATGGCCAAGTGCATCATCTTTGACTGAATAATTATGGTAATTAATGACCATTTATACATATTTTTGAGGGTCTTGTAGATTCAATCAAAATTAGTGACTAAAATAGGTAACATAGCATGTACTGTTATTTATTTACACCTAAACTGGATATGGCTCAGCTTGAGTTTTAATTATACAGCAGTTTAATCAAAATAAGACAAGTTGTGAGACAAAATTATAAATGAAAACAAGTAATGACGATACTGATAATGACAGTCACAATAATTCTCAGTGTATGAAAATGTGGATACACAAACAGCAATATTTGGATTTGCAGAACAGTAGCAATATTGGATGAAGAAATACTGATTTTTGATTAGCTGATAATCTTTACAAAGTCTGGACATTGTTAGTGTAGTTCAGCCTCTGATGGATCCAATGTCAGACATTTAGCCATTTGACTCTCTCTGTCAATTGTATTGTTATTTTATTCTGTTGAGAGAACAGACAATCAAGTTTATTCACATCCCATGGACCAAGCCTTGTATCAGGGGTCATTAACTACATTTTAAGTTTCTCTTTTGTTGCAGACACACATTATAGGGGCTTGGTTAAAATTTAAAAAGTAAACTGGTAGATTGGTATTAACATTCTGGTCCAATCAGCATTATCAGTTTAACATTTCTATTTGTGAAAACTATTTGCAACTGTTAGCTGCCCAAGATGACTGAAAACTGTCTCAGTCGCTTTAAGGGATTGCTGTAAAAATGTGATTTAAAAAAATATGACACTTACTGAATTTAAAATGCTCAAAAGGGCAAGATGTACAGCTGTGGGGGCCCTCAAGTGGCCCCAGGGCCAGTGGTTGATGATCGTATAAATAGTACATATACGCAACAATATTCTAAATGAGTACAATACTGTAGGCATCTATTACTATTCACAGAAAAAACAAAATGCAATTAATTTCAAAAAGTTAGATACTGCCCTGCATATGGCATCTAGACGCACTGTATGTGTAAAGTGTATTGTACCACCAGATTCCTGCCGTGAAAAAACTAATTACAATTACCATTAGAATTCTGTTTTTTTATGATAAAAAAGAAAATGTCAAATAGAATTTTTAACGGATAACATTTTCATGTAAATCCAGCATTTACCAAGTGTGAAAGATGACCAATTAGACACTCATCTGTGTAGATTCTCATTCATCCAGGTCATGGTTTTCTTGAAGATTAAAAATCGAGGCAACTGGACTGTTTTAAGTTTTTGGGAAAACATTTCACATCTCATTTAAGAAGTTTCTTCAGTTCCACGTGGCAGGTGTAGGAAGCAGATACTTATACTTACTAGAGAGGAAAACAACAATAGAAATGTCTTCCCAAAAACTTAACACAGTCCAGTGGAGTTTTTTAAATCTTCAAGATAATTAGACACCCAAGAAGTTTACAAAAACTTGATTTTTTTTTTTGCAGTATATAGAATAAATAATAAAGCATGTATAACCATGATTTTACTATTAAAAAGCTCTATAGATGAGTCAAAGAATTATAGGTACATCAGTTTAGCATATTCAAAGATTAAATCTGTTAGTACAGCCAAATAGATATTATGCATACTTTTTCTCACTCTGTTTATGTGTTTTCCATTTTCCTATTTATGAGCTTAAAACCAACATCTTAGCAGGCAAGGCTACATTTTGGGTAAAAAATATCCCTTATTTTTTCTGGGTTTAATGAGCTCTTACAAAAACGACCCTAGACTTCATTTCCCAGCATGCCCTTGTCCCCACCAGCAGCAGCAGCGGCAGATCCCTCCGCCTCCCTCTTCAAACAAGTCTGCGGACGTATCGAGGGGCCTTCCGCGACATACACACCCCCTTATTAAAAAACACCACATTTAATTTTTCTTCCCGCTGCCTTTACGTTGCCCCTCTCTTTCCTGGACACATGTGGGCGTGAAAAATCAAAAAGCCCCTCAATAAAGCCCTTCTTCTTTATCGCAGTGCCCGACACCACCTCCGTGCTCCGAGCAGACTTTTCGTGTCCTCCGCCATTATAACAATGCGGCAGGCAGCATGGCAGAGGTGCGGGATGAAAAGACGCAGTGGAGGAGGCTCGTTAGCGCGAATGAGACGCAGGAAAACTAGTTTGAACTCTCGCTCCGTCGAATGGAGGATGTTTGGACGGCGGTTGTGTATTTTCTTATGAGCTTGACACGAAAACACGGAGCCATAAACAGGAAACAAACGCCAGACCCCCTCATCACGTTAAGCACAAGCCACAAGCATGGCCGCACTACCCACAATAACTTGACGAAATCCGCAACCAGAGCGGCGTGAGCGACAAAAATAGACCCTGTAGATCTGAATGACACCCGCGTGTGTGACCGTGCCCTTTCTTACGCAAACTACGGAGCTTGAATGTTACACAGCGGGGTAATTTGAGGATAAATAGTGCGGGATGCGCTCTGGAGAGGGATAGCAGCGTGGTGTGCGGGGAACCACGTGGTTAATGTTTGTTAGCCACAAAAATCACATTTTACACCTTTAAACGTGTGAAATAACACCATGGTGTGACTGCTGTAGTGTAATTAAGATCCTTATCTCGCGCGGGAACTATTTCTTTATTTTGTTTATTGATTATTAAGGCTCCCAGCTGCCCGTGAATGAGTCGTGTACACAATAACAGATCAGATGAAGCATGTTGCCTAAGTGCGCGTACTCCAAGCCTTTTAATAACAATAATAACACGCACAAAATGGAGGGTAAAAAGGTGGCAAACATACCTGCAAAGACCCCCAATCACTTCTTTCTCCGTTTTCCTGAAATGTTGCAAAGAGGGCACCTTCTGAGCTGGCACCATGAAATACTCCATGCTCGCCTTTCGCCAGTTTGGTCCCCCCTCCCCACCTCCAAAAAATAAATTAAAAAACAGCAAACAGTGTCCGTGGGATCACAGGGAAATATTGACGCCGTAGAGGAAAAATCCCGTGATCAGACGAGGGTTAAATCCCCCCTGAAGATGAATCCCTCGCCAGTAATGTAGTAGTTAGGAGGCTGCTGAGAGTTGTAATGTTACTCGACTTCCAGCTGATGGGGTTCCCTCGTTGTGTGTGGCTCTCTCTCTCTCTCCCTCTCTCTCTCCCTGTCTCTCTCTCTCTCTCTTTGCTTTCTCACTGCATGACCGTGTGTGTGTGTGTGTGCAGCTGATCGGAGGGCTTTCAAGGCGGGAAACAGCTGGTAGGAGTCACACTGCACTACCAAAAAGCCTCCTTCCGCAGAGACGAGGGACTGCATGTAAACAAAGGACTATTTAGCGCAGAAATACAGCCATGAAATATGGGTTTAAAAGCAGACATGTGGCTGTAAAGACGATCAGAGCAACAAAGTGACACATAATTGTAATTTAAAATTTGACACCAGAGACAATAGTGACATGTTAAAGGTTTTTTCTCTTGCCCTAAGATTATTTCAAAAACACTTACAGTGATTTGGACCAACAGATTTAACCAATATTTTATAATAGAATATCACATGCTAAAACAATCTTATTTAAAAACCTTTGTCTCGTCCTCTTAAGCATGTCTTATTTTTAACCTTGTAGAAAACATGTGTTTTCCTAAAGATTTATGTTTATGTTTTGTCTGCTCCATCCACCCATCCATCATGTATCCGCTGATCCCTTTCGGGGTCAGGGGAGCTGGAGTCTCTCCCATCTGAGGTCAGACAAAGCTCATGAAGACCATGGGGGTGAAACAAAGACTTTACAAGCATGCTGGAGTAAAATATGAGTGGCTTTTTGAGAAGAAATTTAAAAATATTTTATGAGGACATTTGATAGCAATGCAAATAAGTAGCTCTTACTCAATAAGTAATGAAAGGGTTAAATTATGGGACCTAACATAATAATAATAAGCCCATAACATTTTTCATCAGTTGTTGCTCAGCCATCACTTTTATTTTTATTAATTAATTTGTGTGTTGGTATTAGGGCTGGACAAAATATCGATGGAATCGATTAATTCAAACTATTTTCTGCAGAAGATTTGAAAATTATAAATCAAGATTTTTTCTTGACTTACTCTAATTGCAGGGCGTTGCAATGTTTGAAAATATAAACGCTAAACGTTTACAGTTTTTGTGACAGTAGGCCCTTTCAGGATTTGCACAAACACGTTTAGGTTTGTGTGTTTTTTAAATGAGACTGCATAGTGATTACAATGCTGCATGTTACTTTACTGTAAAAATAGCTCAGCTGTCAGAGTTTATGTGGACAAACCAGTCTATGTTTGAACTACATTACTAACATTTCACTTGCACTTTTGGAAAGAAATTCTGTTTAGTTTGTGAATATATTCTGATAAAATGAATTAAATTTAATACATGTATTTTTTTTGTCCCACTTGTTTATTTTAGAAGAAAAAAAAAATGAAATCACAAGTTGATTGCTGTGGAAAAAAAATCAGATTTTTATTTTTAGGCAAAATTCCTCAGCCCTAGTTAATGTTAATGTTGTTGAATAAGCTGGAACTGAGAGATACTGAATTTTAGTGCTTGTTTGACCACTGAATGAGAAAATACTGTACAGATACTTTTGCACATAAATTCAATGTGATGGTGCGTCTTCTTTAGTCATTTTCTATCACATGTGTAAAATTATTTGACTTACCAACAAACAACAACATTTCTCAATTCACATTTAGATTTCTGTGGTCTGACTTGGCTTGGCTAAGTCACGTTTCCTTCTATGTTGGCAAAAGTTGACCAAAACATCAATGTGTGAACAGGGCTTTAACCACATCAAATCTAACTTCTGTGTTTATCCAAAAGTGAAATCACTATACTGCCTCTGAAGATAGAACAAATGGTGGGTCAACTCATCCCACAACTACATCTTTGCATCTTCACAGTGGACATGAACATTCCCAGGGCATGAATGTTACAGCAAGAATTGGGCTAGTGTTCTAATCATATCACTCAAGCAATTTCATTAGGCATATTTTGCAGGTGCTCATTTAAAACAAATAGCTTTCAGATAAAATTGATTTCAGTTTTTTTAATGCAGCACTCTGGAGGAAGGTCTAAGGTTAATGTCTCATAAGTAAAGCTTTTAAGGCCTTTAAGTGAAAACTAAAATACAAATAATGCTGTCTCAAATTAACTCTTTGTCAACCAAGGAACAAAAAATAAATTGTCATTAACCTGAGGACTGCAAACCATCACAAATATGTCATCATCCCAACTAATTTCTTGTAGGAGGAGGAATTGGTGATTAATCTGGCCCTGCTTAAGATTTTGTTTCAGAAAATGCAGTTATGTATTTTTATGGGTCTTTCATTTAATGCCAAGCCAATTCAGTCCAAAAGGTCAATGTGAACAGGTAATTTTAGGTTATACTCACAATAGCTGAGGACATTTTTAGAGCAGCAACCTGAAATAAAATGCACCTAGACAGCTGGTAGTAAATAAAGAGGGGACTGCTTTACGGGGGAGGATACTCCAACAGCTGTGATAAGAGAACAAGAGAGAGATCAGCTGACAGCTTGGCAGAGCTGCACAGCAACAGAGCAACAAGGAGAAGAGGAGAGGGGAGGAAAGGAGGAGAGGAGAGGAGGAGGGCTTCTGGGGACACACTGCTGCCTGCCTGACGCTACACAGTCTGACTGGCGCGTATCTCCCTTTTTTTAAAACCATTATGGGTGTAGCAGTGTGGTTGTACGGGAGGATTAAGTACAGTAACCCAATTTAATAGGTTTAATTAGAGGCTGAGACGCGAAACCAGACACAAAACAAAACACAGACGGTGAATTTGTTTTTCTGAATAAAATGTGAAAAGCTGCAGAAAAGTCTTTAGACAAGGGCGCACAAACAAACACTGCACACATTTGTAAGAGATTAACAGATCAATAAGACAAGAGAATAATACCAGACAGACTTAAAAATGGACAGACAATGGATAGATAGATAGATAGATAGATAGATAGATAGATAGATAGATAGATAGATAGATAGATAGATAGATAGATAGATAGATAGATAGATAGGTGATTTTTGTTGTAATTTTCATAGGTACTTGATTTCATTGAAGTTAAAAGAATTTGAGGTTTGAGAATTTTTTTTCAGGTGAATCAGAGAGTGACCCCTAAATTCTAAAAAGATCCTCTATTCAGAACACATGATTAAAAAAGTCATCTCAAGGCACAAGTTGGAGCTTAAATCTAAAATTATTTGGATAATCTTTCAATTCAAAACATCAAACATGGGTCCAAGACATGAATACTCAGGCGGTGAATGGTTATCGCTCTCTGATGAATCTATAATTACCCCTGGATCACTCAAACATAACTAAGTGCTTTACCTGAAGCACATTGGCGTTGTATCCTCTGTGCCATCATGAAGATGCACAATATAGCACAGGTATGACAACACAGCGTAAAAAGCCCACTCAAACACAGTTTGGAGTTTTTAACACAATAGGAATGAAAAACATCATTAACTAATTTAAAGACATGATTATTACACAACATCTACACCAATGTAGTGGAGCAAAACATAAAGTTTTGGTGTCACAAATGTTGTGGAGTAGAAACAACAAGTTTTCCCCAAATTAATACTTGTGTAAACACAGATACACAAAAGTGTACTTAAGTTAAGTTCTTAGGTAAATTTACTTTGTTACTGTCTATCACTGGTGACAGCTACTGATATTAAGAATCCCACAGTTTTGTGCTTATGTTGAGTATTGAAGTCAATTCAAGCATAGAACCGATGTGAAATTTATACTTAAAATGTGCTGTAATTTGGATGACTAGACTTAGGGGTGGCTATCCAACTCCAGTTTAGACCAGAAGAAGAAAAAAAACAGACAAGGTCAGACTGATAATATCAGAATATTCACATACTACAATCAGTATCTAAAGGGCACACCCAAGGCCTGAGATTCAAACTGTGTGTTAAGATAACCCTTTAAAAATACAAAAATACATTGATGTTGTCCTATGGAGTATACTTTTGGACATTTATTTTTTTATTTTATTTATTGTTTATTTGACAGGGACGATACATACAACATTGCCACAATGGAAAAATGTGAACGTATATAAGGTGTTGCTGAAGAGGTTCCTTTTCAGTTAGAAATCCATACCTATCCCATAAATTAATATATTCCTTGTCAAAATGCCCTTAAGGGTGTAGAGGTTATAGTTTTTACAGAGTAAACAGAATGCTTGATAACTCAGCTCGTGAGGGCTCGAGGTGAGAGGGATTTTAGAGGCTATTTTATGCCCTCTAGTGGTCTCATCAGGGAAAGGTAAAGGAGCTTGTAAGACACCCAAAGGACAGAGATTCAGGAGTCACCATGAGGATAAAACAGAGAATAACAGCAAAATACAACAGCATTGTTATGTTTGAAACACCACAACAAAAGAATAAGATGCTGTCATTGAAATAAAATGGGGTGTAAGTGCTACTTTTATGATTTGAAGAAGTGTGTGTAGCAGATTTGTATTTTTTATTCCCTCCTGTAAGAGTTTTTTAATATGAAAAAGACTGACATTTGCACATGAAAAACAAGACTCAACATGGACGAAACAAGTAAGGTAAATAAAATTGATTTTCAAATGTGTTTTATTTGTAAACTAATTTAACTAGTTGAACATCCTAAAACACTGATTCTAAAGTGATCCAGTCTTGTTCATGATGAAGTTTGAAGTGCAAACATCATGGAGTAAAATGATGCTCAAAAAGTGCAGTGCAAACAGGAAACAGGCCCAGAATGAGAAAAGCCTGAATTAACTTCAACATAACACCAGTGTAGATGCACAAATAGAAAGGACAACAACAAGGCAAGCAATATCACATACTGTAACTGTTGTCTAAAAATTGAAATGCTTTATTTTTAAATCGTTTTAGTCCATTGTGGTTTGTCTTCTGATTCGCTCCCCCAACGTCACTGTTAGGCCAAAAAAAAATGTTATTATTGTTATTAATCTTTTGATCGAAGTGGTATTGGTCTCCTTCCATGTTGGTGAAAGGGTTTTATGCATTTTAAACAACTCAAAGTACAAAACATGTTTTTGACCAGGACAGTTATGATTTTTTAAAAATTATTAGTGGAGCATCTTTTTTAATTTCCTGAAAAATTATTATTTGTATATAAGGTCGATGAGACAGGTTTGTGCCCAACAGTAATTATATGTAGCCTTGCTGAGCAGACGGACCTGCCTGATTCTGAAATCATGCATCTCTGTCTTGCCAGCCTCCATTGTCAAACAGTTTCACCCGGCGAGATGCTTAACGGCCCAATCGGGAAGGAGAGGCGGGAGCAGCGGGCGTGACGACAACATGAAGTGACTTGACATGAAGTGACTTGACAGGAAGTGACGTCACTTCCTGTTGTACAAATAATGGCTGCTAACGTTGGGTATCCTGTGCTCATCATGGTTACTCCGTTATACTTGCCGAAATATGCTCTCCTCATAAGTTTACTTTGTAGAGATTGTCTTTGACGAGGTTCATGTCACATATAAGTGTTAAATGATACATCCGTGTTGTATAATTTAATGTGAAACAATCGTCTTAAGGTAGTTTAGCAAACAACAATTAATAACCATTAGCCATTAGCCGTAGCGGCAAACAACAGTTAGCTTACGGCTACGTTTAGCCGCTACATATGCTATGTCATAGCAACGCTGCTTGATATGGATTGGTCAGTGATGAGTGTGATGTGCCGAACGATCGGCCAGTCAAAAGCTGCTATTGTTTTGGAAGGTTCTGCCCCTGAAAACATTTTTGCAGGGCTCCTCCCAGATTTATTAGTGAAATATTTCCAATATGGAACTGTCCATCTGGCATGTCAGGTTGGATCATATGTTTCTCAAATGACAAAAAGAAGTTTTTATATGAATTTGTTATCACATACTGATGACAGATTTATTTTAAATGCACACCCTCTTAACTTAAAAAATAGTTTGGGTAAACAACTCATCATGGATTTCATTAGGTCTGATAGATAACCATGCAGTTAATTGCAGATCTTTGAAATGCCTGAGTGTTTCATATTAGAGAAATGCTGTGAGAGTCTAGTTGTTATTTAAATCAGAGGAGAAATAAAGTTATATTCCCACAATGAATGCAGGTTTCAGGTTATTTAAGAGTAGTTTTTCTTGTTAGATTATTGTTAATCTGATCCACTTAATTACTGAAAGAAAAATAAATCAAACCACTAATTTAAACAGTCTTAAACATATGATGAAATGTATGAAATTACATTGAAAGATTATTTTTTTCAAAGAGGCCCCACTGTATTTTGCCTTAACTTGGGCTCATGGATTTAACTGTGATGACTGCTGAGGTATATTCATTATCACTTATGTGTAAAAAATACTGCCATTTTTCCTATACTGAGCACCCCTGATCTTACCTCTCTTCTCACTGTCTGACACTCCTGTCTCTTTGAGTGACCCTAACCCAACTGGACTCAGCCTGTGTTGATTGGTTAACCAGTCTCCTCTGCAGTAACTGGACAGAGACGTGTCATACCTAAAAACCTAGCAGTCTTTCTGCAGTATGTGACATGGATCTCCATCTTCCTGAACAGGAGCCATTTATTTTCTTAACAGACCTAATGGGGGTTGGCTCTCAAAATCAATGATAATGGTTATTACAGTATAATTAATATCTCATTGTTTTAATACTTTGTTTTATTGACCAATTATAATTCTGAGCCTTTGAAAGAGTGACCGGACCTTTGCCTCATACTGCAGCCCATTGCATGGGGAGACTGACATCTCAACTCTTTATTTCTGAAACTATCATGTTGTCCATCACTAGGATTGACACTTGTAGACTCACACTCTTGGATAAATAGTTGTCAGTAATGGCTGACAGTGGGTTTTCTTTAAAATGGATCAAACACAATGTCATACCTGATAAAACTGTTTTGAGGCTGCCTTACATGCTGTAGGAATTGAACAAAAAAGAAAGTGCCCCTTAAAACTACAAAATACCATATTCAGTCTTTAAATTTTCAGAATTTCATAATGTTCTAGGCCTACTGGGAAACCTTGGGGACCTGATATGTACCTGACGGCCTTTAGTTGATGATCACTGGTGGATTCTCTGCAGAGGGCTTGTTGCCCTAAGACAAGCAATAATACTCACAAAAGCTGAGAACATAAGACAAGATTTTTTGCAGAATTTTACCCACGATTCCCAGGTGCAGCAAAGTCTGCAACTGTCTGCATGAGTTGGGGACAGATGGCATGGCTGGTTGGCACAAAAATCTGTTTGTCTGTCTGTCAAACATGTTCAATTTTTTCTAGCCAAATCTAAAAGCAATTGGGTGAGTGGACTCATTACAGACTCAGCTGCATACAAATGCTACCAACAGTGAAAAGCAGAGGGAGGGACACAGGAAATAGCATCAGAAAACGACAGGAAGTAGCTGGTATATCAAAACAAACTGTTGCCTTCACAAGAGTCTGGACCAGAGTTTGATGCATTCAGTTGGCCTCAGTTGGTTTGACAAATCATGTGGTCTGTGGTTATTTCCTCATCAGGCACAGCGTTAAGTGTGTGATGCTGTCTCTCAGACATGCAAAAATCTGCTCAAACCAGCAGGCTTTCTTCCAGGGGAAGAAGAGATTCTGGCACATATTTTAGGCTCCAGCTGATTGTGTTTCTTTCACGAATCCTTACAAGTTTGACTTTATTGTACAGGCGACTAATTGGGCTTTCCAACAATACATAATATACAATATCAAAGCGGAAGAATCAAAAACAAAAATAATGTTTCCAAACTTTTTTTGAGGAGTATGAAAATTAACTCAGACTCACATAAACAAAAGTCTTCCACACTCAATGTTTTGTGCTCTTTTTCCATCAAAAGCAAAATAGATCTGTGGCTAAGGGAAATACATCATTTTTAAACATGATGGTCTGAAATATGCATTGTGACAACCTGCCCTGGAACAATCAACCCCGGTCCCCCCTGTGGTTTGTAACAGTATGAATACAGTGAAGTCACCAAAGAGCCAGAGAACAGCAGAAAAGTGAAGGTTTTATAGTTGATGGAGAGGATCAAAAGCAGGGAGAGCTGACCATGAGGACGCAGAGAGAGAGTGCAGGGGGAGCGGGGCAGAGTTTGGAGAAGGGCCGGGGACTGCCCCTGGTGGAGGGGAGGGCGGAGCAGTAAGCATGCGCTGAGCTGGCAGACTGTGAGCCGCTCCTGACGGGCTGCTGGGGCTCCGGGCGGCTGTCTGAGCGCTTCAGACGGTGGAGGGGGAGACCACCATCAACACTCAGCGTGTCCTCGAGTGCTCAGAGGAAGAACAAGACCAGAATAAGAAGAGTGAAGGAACGGAGAGCTGATCAGCCCCACCTCGGCATCTGGAAAAGCACCGAAAGAAGAAGAAGGAGACGAACCTCCCCTTCTTCTCCAACCCCACACCCCGTCCGCTCGCCAACCCGCCCTATCTACCCACCCGACCCACCAGTTCGTGCCATCCCTCTGGACTGGTCTGGACCGCCCTCCCACCCCTCCAGGAGAACCAAGACCACCCATAGGAAACCCCCACTTGACTTGACTTGACCAGCGTTGCCGTTGAGCGATGCGCGGAAGAATTCACCTTTGCGTATTTGATGCTCCTCGCTCGTTTCGAGGCTTTTACACTTTCTGACGGGATAACATGCTCAGAGGGACCATCCTACGGCGAGAGACGAGGCTGTCACTCCTCACACCAGTCTCCATTTGAACAACCAGCTGTCACATTTGAGCTTATGTTTGATTTTACTGTAATATTCCTGACAATGGTCTGGGAACGGACCGCCTCTCCAGACACATAGAAACACTCTCTCCTTCAGCCCTGTCAAAGATAAAGACACAAATCTGACGAGGAGTCATTTGACACCGACTGAGGCAGACAGGACTTTGCGTGCGAAGTTTGAGGGGGCTGAAGTCGGAGATATCTCGGCCACATCCACGGCATTTTCCCCTGTAAGGTAAGAGGGCAGTCCACGCGCGTCAGTCCTGTGTGTTGTGTTTGCTGTCATGTGTGTCCACGCTGGTCAGAGTGCAGCGGCGTGAATGTGAAAAACCGCCCGAGTTCAAACCGGGTAGTGACCTATTTATTCAGAGTCTGAGTCTCCAGCGGTGCGTCCAGAGCCCACAGCCCGGACTCACAGCTCAGAGGCGGGTTCACCATCAGGGGACGGTGGGCAAGTGCCCGGGGCAGTGCGCTCCGAGGGGCTTCAAGATGTACGCAGCATAGATGAGCAACAAATGTGAGGCACACTGTACCACAATACCGTGCAGTGTGTTGTGGTCTTAATCTATGCAGTTCGAAGATAGGAAATTCTCTGCAGATCTAATTTGGACCAATTGGTTGACAAGTGGGTAAATCATCTTTGCAGTTTCATCTTTGTTTAAATATTAACAACTCAAATGCATTTCAATTTAGTCAGTGTCATAAGTTTGCTCAGTCATTTTTAGGATGAAGTTGTCTTTTTGAAAAGCCAACATGTTTAAAATCAAACCTCCATCCATATTTAGGATGCACAATATTACCAGTATAAGATAGGGCTGGACAATTAATCATGTTTAATTTTAAACTACACTTATGGCATTCCACAATTATTAGACCAAGATCATCCAAATCAAATAATTAATATACCACACTGTGCTTGTTGTGCCTAGGGTGTTGTATTGAGTTGTAAATTGCTGCTGATGAGCATAAACCTCTTATCTTCAAAATTTGAACTTTTTAGGAAATGACAAAAATGCTCTAGTAATGAATTATAAATATTTTATTATCTTGACTACAAATTTAAAAGATTATAAAACCCTAAAACCCACTCAGGAACATGGCAGGTGACATGTTCAAATAATACAATATTAATATTTTTAAGGTAGGGTTTGTCCTTTTTTAAAATTATGTTACAGTTATTTGAAGTTTAAAATTACATGTGGGTTGCATTTGTTGTTGGCACATTTTGAGCTTCTCTGGCTAAAGTTGTAGTTACTGGTATCTGCAGTTATGGACATTTCTGGCATTGTTTAAAGCAAAAATATTGGCCTTATGTTTCCCTCATATTTGCTGAATATGTATCGGTGTTCCATAATGCAGGCACATAGTGTGTTTTTGTTGGAAAATTACACCAATATAATCAAGTATGAAAACACTGTCATAGCACTGGCTACATTTTCATTTTATCACTAAATGCAACAAGCCTGATTTTGAACTTAATATTCATATATTCATAGTAAGTTATCATAGTTTATAATTTTGAGGCTGGTTAGGGTTTGATCACAGATATGTTTGCTTAAAAGTCAGAGTTTCATTTACATGCTCACATGTGAGTCAGTTTACATTCTTTTCTAAGTCAACGTTTTAAGTCCCTCTACCACAGCTACAAAAGCTGGTAAGCAGAAAAAACCCACCTGCATTTAGCTCATGGCAGATGTCATTAAATATAGTTTATATAATAAACACATCACAAGCTGTACAATTTTTACAAAAAGGTTGGCGGTTGTTGTGACAGCTTAGTGAAACTAAAGTCCTCCCTCCTTTCCATTCATATTTTTGCATTTAAGACATGGTTCTCTCATATTTGATTAAAAATGTACAACAAGCATTAGCTTCTGTATTTTAAGAGTCCTTAAAAAGCTCCAAAATGCCTCAATAGCAAGCAATTGTGGGTAGTTTTGAAAATGTAGACTGGCATAAGAGCCTCATGGACTTATCCCGGGGTCTACAAATCCCCAAAACCATCCTTGTTCCCCACACTGACACATTTTAATCTGGTCACAGCGGACGTGCTTCCCCTGGTGTTTGTGCTGTTTACGCAGACAGCCATTTAAGGTTACACATTTCCATACGGGAGCGACAGTCTCAGTGTGTTTGCATCCTTGCCCTCCTCAACCCAGAAAGACATTTTTAGAGCAGAATCACAAATCGTGCTCCTGAAAACAGGGGCGTTCATCTCAGTACAACCAGCTGTTGTGCAAGATGCAGTGTGCAGTGTGCTGTGTGATGTTCTGTCACAACATCTGATAAAGAGTTCAACGTCTGCAGGCTGCTGTGTCACCTGCTGAACAAGTGCTGTATTGGTAAACAAAGAAGAGGCTGATGTGCGACCATATGAAGTAAATGCTGGGGGTAAACAATATTGGATTTTTGTTTATTATCAGTCATTTCCAAACTCATTTAAACTAATATTGATAATGACATACCTATGCACCTTCTATTGTGAGGAACAGTCAGTCTCTCCAGCTCTAGATCTTAAGACCCTAAAAAGACCCCAGATTTTATCCTCAGTGAAAGAATGGATGTATTCTTATCCAAAACTAGACATTAAGTTGTAAAAAACTGAAAAAAATGTCTTTGGATTTTATGTGTTGTAGTAGGGATGCACAATATTTGATTTTTGGCTGATAGCCAATGTTAGTATTTCAGAACTTGCTTGTGCCAACACCGTTATGAAACCAATATATAGAAATACTGGGCAGTTTTCTTTTTACACCTACATTTAAGAATACACAGTTACTGGAACATTATTGGTATCAGCAGATTGCTGTCAAAAGAGTTGATTATCCGTGTTGTCAGATCTGAACATTTCTGCTGATATTTTTGGTAGGTATTTTTGCTGTACATATTGGTCATATATATTCATTATATTGGCTGTCATATTGGCAGAATACACAAAATGTACCAAGATGATTTGCCTAATTATCACTGAATGCCAACTTTTATAAATGAAAAGTATAATTTATTAAATGTTTCTTTATGCACATCTTTAAAAAAAAAAAAAGTTTTATATTGAAAGGAACATGTTCTTTTGAGAAAAGTGGAGGCCTTATGCTCTTAAAAAATGATCACTGTTATCTGTGACAGTGAGCTTGGAAACCTCAGCATAAAGAGTATATGCAAAAATCCAATATCATGCATCCCCACCTACACTGTATGCATTAAGTATGGGAATTGATATTTTTCTATCTATACCAATGCCATTATGCATTCTGATTATTAGTTGAATTCTTCTATTGAATCTGTTATCAATTCCAATGGATTTTCCATTTTATAAACTTGGCCTACCCAGGTTTTCAGGGTCAGCAATATTAAACACATTCCACTCCTTACATTGAACAGTGTTCAGTGTAAACAAGTGCTTTAGAAATGTTCTGTTGCTTCCACCCTCTCTTGAAATCCCACAGACACGGAGAGTAGATTTTGTGCAGGAGGTATCATACAGTGTCTTTCTATGCATCACTTTTGTCTGCTTCTATCTGCCGTCTGCCATGGTCACATCTTTGACACTTTTGTTGTTGTTCATGCTGGCTATTTCTGATGACATTGTGACCTTCTTTATTTATTAATGCATCCAGAACAAGGCAGAAGGATTTTTAAGGGAACTGTCAAGCAAAGAGACCAATTCTTCATTTTGGTAGCAAAGATTCAACTAGAGATTCCTCAGAATATTGGTCTGTATTGACATCATGGCATCACCGAGTTGATGCAGATTTGTTGACTCTGATGTGACTCTCCTGCTTCACCACAGCCCAAAGGTGCTCCGTTGGATTAAGATCTGGTTACTGGAGTACAGTGAACCCATTGCCATTTCAAGACACCAGTTTGACACAATTCCTGAAATGATGTGTTATCTTGCTGGACGTCCCAATCAGAATATGGGTACTCTATGGTCATAAAGGAATTCACATTTTTAGTGATGATAATCAGGTAGGCAGTAGTAAATAACACTGCTTTATTGATGTTAAGAAGCCAAAAGTGTGCTCAGCAAAAATCCCCCACACCATTAGACCACCACCACTAACAGTCTGAACACCTGATACTAGGCAGGATGGATAGATGCTGTCAGATTGTTTACAGCAAATTGTAAACCTTCCACTCAATGTGGCTGCCAAAATCCAGACATATCAGACCAGGCAATGTTCGTCCAGTGCCTTGGTTAGCCTTAGTTCCCTGTTTTTAGCTTAGTAGCACACACTGTGGTCTTGTGCCGTTGTCATCCATCTTCTTCAAGATTCTGTGTGTTCAGATGTTTATGCAGAAATGGTCCTCTGCGCACTATGGCTGTCTTATATAGTAATCTGAGTTGCTGTTGCCTTTCAGTCATCTTGAACCACTCTGGCCATTCTCCTTTGACCTCATACATTAGCAAGGCATTTTTTTCCTGAAGATGTGCTGTTTACTGGATATTTTCTCTTTTTAGAACCATTCTCTGAAATCACCTCTTAAATCACCACTCCTCTTCATTGTGATGCTCAGTTTGAACTTTAGCAGGTTGTCGTGACCAGGTCTACATGCCTCAAAACTTGCTGCCGTGTGATTGACTGATGGACAATTTGTATGACCTAATAGTTGAATGAGTGTACCTAATAAAGTGGCCTTTAAGTGTAGACTAAACATCTAATGATTAAGTTTAATAGGCATACCTTTAGGGCAAACAATTTTCAATGTCTTAAATCCTTAAGTGAGCTGATCATACAGTACATATTCCTTCCACCAATACTGTGCTGAGAATATCAGACGGCCTGGGTGAACAGCCATGAAAACCTGCTTATTTCCCATTTATAAAAAGCTATTTCCATCAAATGTTCTGAAATTATCCTCAAAGTTATTTCTTGTCACAACAGCTCTGCATGACAGCAGCCTATGAATTCTTTTGATAAGCTCTTGTCAGAATGGTTCCCATACTAAGTAATGACTGGAACTGGTGCCATCTTTGTCTTGCCATTTCATAAATTTTGTTTTGACCAACTCTAAGTGAGCTGAGGCCAAGTATGTAGTGCAGGGGGCAAGGATGAGCGCAGGCAGAGAGGCCTGGATAAAGAGCCATTTTCCTCCAATTAAGCAATTCCACTGTCCCTAAGCCTAATTGTGCGCACACTGGGACTCAGTTTGGGATGGACCATCTCCCCATTGGCTGCCTCCCATGGGCCCATTGTTCCAGAAGATGCCAGGGGAAAGAGCAGAGCCCTGCCAAGGCAGACCTAACAAGCCCCTGTGCTGGAGTGGAATAAGGCCGGATCATTAAAAAGCATTAGGCCGCAATGCACATCGAGGCACACTCAGGGGGCTGCAGTTGTGTTTTGGATCAGAGGAGGATGCCTGTATATTTCAAAGAGGGCTGTGAGTGCTGCTGCTTAAATAATATAACATGTGGATGTATTAGAGGAGCTGTCACACAGATATCATACAAGACTGGAGGAGGTCTGGCTGTGCTCCCACTGGACCTCTCTCAAAGTATGTGAGGAAGGAGAGTAGAAAGAGGCTGCACAGGCCTATACAGAGGGAGGACTTTGACTCCCTTCTCCTCCCTCCCCCCCTCCAAGGCCCCTGCGATTTAATCCATAACCCCTCTCTGAACTGTGAGCACAGGTGTTTCCCACATCCATGGCCTGCATTGTTTATTCAATCAGCTGATGATCAGTTCAACCTCAGGTCAACCATAATGTTCATCTGACAAAGTCTGGGGTGAGACGGGGAGGCATCCATCAACATGGACACACTGGCTGTTAGATGAAGCCTCTCTGAAGATCTCTGCATACCAGGGGGCTGAGTTTTACCTCAGACAGGGAGGTTATGCCTTTGACAGCATTTGTTAGTTTGTGTGTTCGCAGGACAACTCAAAAAGTTCTAAATGGAATCAGCTGAAATTTTCAGGTTAGGTCAGAAGCATAAGAGATGTTCTGTTTTTCACATTTCTGACAATAACTTCTGGACTATGTTGAAAATGCTTTGGTGGATACTTCAGACCACTTCTAGTTTGAATGCCTTTTTGGACTCATAATATTGAATTAATTAATTTAACAACACCTTTACCAAAAGCATCCTTCAAATAAATATGATTTAGAGTTTTTTTTATGTACCATATATGACAAACCTACAGACAGAATGAGTGAAGCATCATGAATGATGTGATGCAAAGGTGACACAGCAGGTACTTCAAGATCAGTAAAAAGAAATAGATGGACTCCAGTATTTTAGCAGAAAAACAACAACAAAAAAACATTAAATACGCATGCTTTATCAAAGCCATGGAAGCCACAGATCTTGGAAGTTTCAGGCCTGACACAGCTTCTTGGTGTTCAAGTGTTATCAAATGCATATCCAATATGCTTTGCAATGGCAGATCAGACTAATTATGAATAGTTACACGAATACATGCTGCAATAGCAGGACAAATGTCAGCTTGATTACATTGAGGCAAAGCAGCACAACATTTTTTACCCTGTTTCTATTTCCATCTGACTTGATTGCGCTGATGAGAAAAATGGAAGGAATCAGAAAGAGGGAGATTGGCGAGGTACTGGTGAAATTTTCTTTTTTTCTTTGGCTTAGCAGAGCTTGTTAAAGTGTTTGACAAAGGGTCGTTACAGTATGATTGTTTTGGTAATATTCATATCTTTGATTGAAATATTTTGCTGTAGTTGGAAAAAACACCAAAGAGAAACTTAATCTAGCATGAGACTGGTTTTGAGGAGCATTTTAGAGTTAAGATTTTGGCAATTAAAGCCCCACACTTCCAGATTTTAAGTTACATTCACTTAATGTTCAGTTTACAAATGGTCATATACACATGGGCATATATTCTATCTAATATAATTTACAGGACATAGATGTACATTAAATAATTAACTCATGTAGTATGGTCACCAAGTGTGCAAGGCTGTGTGAAGGTAAAACTCTGTTACACTTCCAAGAGTGTGAGATAATCTTGACATATAAACATTACCTGTTATTTTTGGAGGGAAACCGACAAAATTGAAATGCTAATGGTTAGGGGTGAAACGAAATTTCATGCCACAAAATTTCACGAAATAAAAAAATGACAAAACAAAATTCAAAGACGCACAAATAAAGGCACGGAATAAAAAACGCGAAGGGGCGCGCACACGACTGGCGATGTTTACCCTCTTCGCCTACTAGCAAAACACTAGCTTCAATACAGAGGAAGACGAAGTGGAGAAATTAGCTGACGCTCCTACGTCAAATAAATCGGTTGTGTGGACCAATTTTGGCTTCCCATGTAAAAGACGAGAGAACGATGAGAAGATTGCGGACAAATCAACAACCGTGTGCAAAATATGCTGCTACAGTTCGCCGTATACTGCGGCGAGTACAACTACCAACTACCAACTACTTTGAACTGGAGACAGGCAGCAACTGTATGGTTGTGTAAGTCTGCATAAAAAACTAGAAAAGCACTCGGAGAGTGCAGACCTCTGCTAGCGCCACAGTCCTCACCCATATTGTGATTTTCACCATAAATATTAGTCCTACCTTTATTTCATTGAAATATTTAGATTCCTTGACCATGAAAGCATACCATTAGCAATTGGATTCATAATGATATCTATTTTAGTTCAGTAGTTATTCACAAAAATCACATTTTTCGTCATGGCTGCCAGACGCTGATCCAGATCAACACCAAAATTGAATCAATTCTTCCTTTTCCCATGCTGAACATTTCCTGAAAATTTCATCCAAATCCATCCATTACTTTTTGAGTTATTTTGTTCACAGACAGACGGACGGACAGACAGACAAACAAACTCTTCCGAGAAAATAACCTCCTTGGCGGAGGTACCAGTATTTAATTTTTGCAACTACTGTTGAGTTGACAGAATTTGATCATACTTGAAGAGCAGAAGTATATGCACTGTTATAGGCTAAATATTATAGTTCACAGTTCAGACATTTATAGGTCTAAACTGCAGCTCTGAGGACTGCTATTTGTTTTCCTTTTCATTCAAGAATGTACTTATCCTGATTGTTACAACAAAGCACTTTTTATTGAGATTTTTAATGTTTGTATTTGCACTGTAGTCTAAATAAAGGAAAAAAGTACAATTTTGTCTTTTTCAAAGAGCATTTATTTTGTACTGATGCAGCAATATTTTTTGTATGTCTGCATTAGGAAGGAAATAAAATGAGATTTTTACACAACTTCCTACTGTTGGAGATTTTCTATAATCTTTATTTTGTACTGTGAATATTTCGTAGCGTGAGCCCTGTTTCGTATTTCGTATTGTTTCGTGAGTTGACCATTTCGTTACACCCCTACTAATGGTACACTATGTCTAAATTAGCAGGCTTCAGCATCCCTACCACTAAGTTTATGTTATATTTACATCCCTGACAAAATCTGTTGTCTAACAGCTAATTAGCATCCCCGCCTCAAAGACACAAATGCTTCAAAATTCACAAGTAGGAAAGTTCTAGATGAATTTTATGTTGCAGAATAAAGTCTCTTAAACTTGTGTTAACCACGGGTATATTACCAAAAACTGTCATAAACCTCAGGACACTGGATGTGGAAGTGCTAGTTCTTTGCTACACTGTTGGACTCTACAGTGAATCCACACATTAAAATGAAAACATATTTTTACCCAGGGCTTAATTCTTAACAGAGGCAGGCAGTATGTTTACTGTAGAGACCACATCTCTGAATATTCAAGCAACTCTCTAAATTTCTTGGGGGGGAACAACAAAAAGCAGAACCGTACCTGTGTGGAGAAAGAAACAGACTCTCAGTCTAAAGGCCTTCAAACAGCTATTAGTTACTGCAGACTTTCTACTCTGCCATAACACCAGATGTCTGCTGGGGTCCAGCTGTGTGTCCCTGTGGTGGCATTCCACACTCACAGGGTGTGTGCGTTTTTGTGTACGCAGCCTTTTTTTTAGCTGTACATTTTCTCGTCCTTACTGCATGCTTGGCCAGATGTAAATTTGTAGACAGCTGCAGGGAGCAACAGCTTGCTGTTTTCACACCAGCTCGGCTCACCTGCTGCATCAAGTTCCCAGGACACAGTTTAACATGGAGATTTCACATGATTCTTGTGCCTCTTGATTCAAATCACAAGTGAAGTTGTCACCTCCCCTCCCCAAATGTTTCTGTGACTTCAGATTATGCCCCACACAACCACAAATGCGTGACATCATGAGGTCCCAAACAGAGAGGGAAAGGCAGCTGCTTTATGGTGGAAAAGGTGGACCCTAATGGCTTATTCCTGCGTCAGAGAGCAACCACCAGGCATGTGGTGGAGGGATGGTGGGAACCCACAGTGCTCCTCTACTTAATGCCTCCAAGCAGGACAATAAAAGTGCCCCGCATCTGACATAAACAGTGAAGGAGTTTGTTTTTGTGAATATGCTGTTACAAAGAGACTATAATATTTTCACATATGCTGGAAATTCCTGAAAGTGTCCAGAAGTTTTAGGGCAAACACATGTGAATATTCTGCTAACCCTGTTGTATATTTTCAATGTGAAGTTGGGGTAAGCTTTTGTGAAGTAGCAAGAAATTTCCAGGAAATTTTCATCACAGCTAAGCAAGTAGGGGTGATGTTTTCTTCATGCACCACGTGCAAGACCAAATAATGTCAGATATGGGACAAAATGATCTCAGTGTATATTGAAATTTTCATCCTCTACGTTTTTCACTCACTTAATCAGAAGAATTTTTCAAAAATTTCAGAATAACTGACCAGGGCTGTCACTTTTCCAAAAAAATCAAACTTGCAAACACATTAATAATCAAATATACTTGTTTACTAATCACTATAGATTATTTACCCCAAACACACACGCAAGGCATTTCCATCAGATGATTTAAATAGTTACCTCTCCCAAGGCCACATGTCCTCACATATGAAGCTTGCAATCTTGTCTGGCCTTTATCTGCACCTCAAGCCTGCTTAGGAGGACTTGGAGGTGCTGGGCTATGCACCTGACAAGGTACTGCCCGGGCCTGGATTTGCTGAGGTGGGCCAGTTTCTTTGCACATAATCAACACACAGAGAAGCCCAAAGTGTTTCCACACTGCGCTCCTCAAATGTCTCGGGGATGTTATTGTCCACTCAAAGAAGCTTTGCCAACCCTCCGTTTCCTTATGGTTTGTTTCTTGATCTGTTTTTTTCCCAGTAGACTAAATACTGTTGCTGTTGAGGTCAAGAGAGCATGAGCGGATCAAGTTGCACTGAATGTGCCCTCTGCTTAACTGCTCCAGACATCCCAGCTGTGTATGTAATATTAAATATTTTAAAGGAACACTACACCCAAACAACGATTTGGCCTCATTTTCTACTCACCCTCATGCTGAACAACACTGTGGAGTAGTTTTGGAACATCTAGGATACAGCCGGAGATCTGGGGGTATCTCTGTCCAGCATTGATATCATGACTTGAATCTGAGCCGAACAAACAGTGTCATAAAAGTCCACAGTCCAGAAAAAGTCGGCATTCCTCCATACTGCTTGTGCTGTAATCCAAGTGTCCTGGTAGATGCGTCCACCATTTATGAAGCTTGACATCATAGCACATGTTTATAGCTAAACAGTACTACTTATTTCTATGATACTCTTTGGTATAACGCGGATGATAAACAAAGGCAGCACTCTGCAATAACTAGGGCGTAGAAAAAGTACGCAGAAATATTCTGCTGACTTGTGTCTGTACGGCTCCATTGGTCACAGCAGAATGTGGATTTGTCGCTCCTAGTTATTGCAGACATTCCTTTGTTTGGTCATCTGCGGCTCCGTAGGACGTAAGTATCATAGAAATGAGTACTGTTTAAGGCTATCAGCGATCTGTTTTCCTCGATCATGTTAGATCTTCATGTTGTGTTTTAAGACATGAGGGTGAGTAGAAATGAGGCCAAAATCGTTGTTGGGTGTGTGTATTGTTCTTCTCTTTGAATCTGTTTTTTTTTCCATTCACACATGTTCCAAAAACTACTCCACAGTGTGTTTCAGCATGAGGGTGAGTAGAAAATGAGGCCAAAGTAAATTTTGTGAATGATACTTCTACAGTTTTCCAGGCAAACAGAAACAGCAAATTTTCTCAACTAGACTTTTTCCACATTTCTTGTAATCAGTACCATGTCAAAATCCATTCTTACATCTGCCCACCCTACACAGCAAACCGAGAGGAGTTAACATTTTAGTGTTGAAAATTTTCAGATCGTGTAGAGTTAGTTATACTCTGGATGGAGTCAAAACAGGAAATTTACTCCCAGTAGAAAAAGAGTTGGTGTCAAAAAGAAGTAAAGGATGTTTCAGAAAGTCAATTCCACAGCTGTTACCGTAGGGTCTTTCACTGTGAGCTTTTCTCTCTGAACTTGTAAGCAACAATTGTGGAGTCAATCATCCTACCCGCCTCCCATTATTGAACGAACAATAAATGCCAACAGATGCCGCAAGCTCATGTTATGAAAACTGCAGTGCAATTTTTTCTTAATATACGTGCTCTAACCATACATGGTATCTTTATTTCAGCTAATTTTCACCATAAATATGCAGTAAATTAATACAGCAGTGTTTATACTTTGCAATGTAAATATAGAGTAAACACTTAAAGCTGTGGTCTACGATTTGAAACCGCAGCCTGCCCCCCCTTCCCTCACCTCTCCCCTCCGTGTTCCAAGATCCCGCCCCCAGCTCGTGTCGCCTCATAATGGCAAGCCCCCTCAGACAGAGCTACGAGCGACTAGCATAATATATCAGCAGCAAACTCAATCAAAAACAGCTCAGCTCAACTAAAAGTATCAAACATGACAGACATCCCCCTTGTAACACACAGCAGTAGCCATTTCAATTGGACCGGCGGCAATGCGGGTCTGGCGCCGCCAGAGCCGATTGTGGGTGAGGATTTATCTTTCTCGGCCTGTCCTTCCCAGCTCAGCTTACAATGCTAACGATTAGCGGCTAACAGGCTAACCCGCTCCGCTACGAGTCATTAGCCAGGACAGGCACAGACTAACCAGAGTTATTCAGCAGACATCTCCCACTGTAGTAAACAAAGCCATTACCTGATGAACCAGGGGCGAAACTGCTGATGCTGAAGGGCTGACGGCCGACTGGGGCCGTTCGTTAGCCGTTAGCCCGCTAACAGGCCTCAACCCGCGGGCAGAGCTCCGTTGGGCCCCGCGGGTGAGGGAAGCGGCTTCCCGGTTTGCGGCGCTAGGCTTTTCCGGCTAGTTCAGTAGCTAACGCTGCTAGCTGCTCACCGGACGTAGAGGGGAGGAGGCGGGACCATGGGGCATGACGCTGCGTAGTGAGGGAGACAGGGGATTGGATGGACTCACGGACCAACTGAACCTTATCAGGCTTCTAGGTTTGATTGGTCAGCTAGTATGCAGCTTTTCAGCGGATATACTGAATGGATTTTTTTCGTTCTTTTTGGTCTTTATATTGCGTAGATAGGACCATAGGACCATAACAGCCTTATAAACGGTGTTATTAAGATGTACAAAGCTTCCAAATCGTAGACCATAGCTTTAAGTAGTGAAGATATAATGAGACAGTATATTTCTAACATTGCTATAACTATTGATCAAAATCCACTCCATTACATGTTGCAAAGTCTTGAATTCTAACTGCAAATAGAGGCAATTACACTTGGTTAAAATTGAAGTACCGACTCTCCAAAAAGAGTGAAAACCAATTTTCTTACATCCATCTTTCATTCAACTGTCCATCTCAACACCCACCTTTCATTTTTCCTTGCATCCATCCATAGACTTATATACTTGCAGACAAAGTGCAAGACAACTTTTTGGCTGAGTGTCAACAAGCATAACATGCAATTTAATGGGTACACTATTCTGAAATTGTCCTGAAAACATCAACACTGGATGTGTGAAAAGGACAAGACAAGGGGTTAAGAAAGAAAATAAAAAAGCAAAGTTGCGAGGATTTTTATTTTTTTGAAATTTAGTATTATTCACTAATACTGCGCCTCTGGGTTAATCCAGAATACTTTTAGTGTGTTGTACTGGTACTATTAGAGACCTGTTCATGCACGTTGAATAAAATGCACTTTTCCTGAGGAAAAAAAAGACTTAAAGTGGAATAGAACTACTTCAAGCGAGTGGGTGAAATCTAAGTGGCAAGTGAACATAAGTGGTAGCAACTACCCTGGGAGAGCCAGTGTAAGTGTTTGAATTGATATCACAGCGGGGCTCCATCGCTGCTGGGGATTACAGTCAAGCTGAAAGAGAACTGAGCAGCAGGGGATGCAGGATTACAGTGGTCAGTGAATGAGGCTGCGTGCAGCGAGGACATGGCACCTGATACACACTAAGATTTATCTCCACAGGGATAACAGACACTTTATTATAGATTCCCATGAACGATTTCTACCACTTTGGTTTCATTATACAAGGAGAACCCTGAAGCTGTTGATCAAATTTAAAATCATAAAGTGTTAAAAGGAATTTATTTGTCTGCTCACAGATGGCATACATAATCAGAGTTCTTTAATGGGGCAACAATAAGCCAATTGATTAAGTCAGAGAAAAAGCTGTTGTAGAGCACTTGAGGAGAGTTTTAAGGAGTACAAATTCTACTTTTTGGTCAATATGATGCTCTTGAGTCTTACTGATCCTGAATCCAAAGGGCCTAAAGATTTCACTTACAATTAAAACCTCAGGTTTTCTGCAAGAGTGTGTTTAATTGGGACAGCTTTGGAGCTTTGTTTTTGTCTAAATTGCCAGTTTAGGCATTATTTACATCCCTGTGATGTTTCTGCTTTAGTATGAATGCTGAAGAGAAAAATTGGTGGATGAAGTAACCCCCAATGATTCAGAGGGGGCACAAGAGGAATATGTGGGATAGGTGAACTGTGAAGATACATTTTGACTGTTCACTTGGTGACTTGCTCTTTTGTGCTTTAGCAATGCCTCAACATAATGTAAATTAACAGCCATGAAACAAAGATGCTGGTTTGGAGTCAAATTGTTAGCCAAAGGGTGCAATAAGGTTGGAGTCTTGCTACTGTGCTGTTGTAATAATCCACTGTTAAAATTGCCACTTATTACCCCCGCTAGAGAGATTATGTTTGTTTTTGTTTGTCTGCCCATCCGTGAATAAGATACCTAAAAAAGTTCTTAATATGTAATATGATGAAATTTTCAGGGAATGTTGGTCATTGCACAAGGAAGATGTGATCTGAATATGGATGCGCAAACTGTATTTAAAAAAAACAAACATTTCTTAACATTGTGGAATGGTTTACATATTTATATTTTTTACTGATAACTCAAAAACCTTCCTGTTAATTTTGATGAAACTGTAAGGGAATGTTGGTCATCGTATAAGGAAGAAGTGGTTACATTTTGGTGGTGATCCGGTTGAGGTTATTGCTGTTGTAGACCATCTAGTGATGTTTTATTGAGAGATGCAGATCCTAGGCCTCTGACCCCTGATTTGGCTTTAAAATATTGAAGAAGGTGCATGTTGTAGTTGGACGAAGCCGGGAGTCCCATGGGTGAATTGAGCTGGTATAAGTTCTGGTTAATAATGTGGTGTCCATGGTTGGACAGCAGTGTTTAGAAATCCCTTGGAAAAATCAATTATTCTTGTTATTATATTTTTTTAAATTATGTAATGATATGAATGGTTTAATTTTAATCAAATTCATTACATATTTTTAAAATTCAGAATTCTCCTTACTTATTTCTACTAAACCTAATCTTGCATACTCTGCAGCTATTATTGTAGTGGAAAATCCTCTTGCCACAAGGAGAAAACACCACCTTGGCTCATTCCACTACAGTAGAAATAGACCTGATTCAATAACTAAACTTGTAGACAACTCCCTCTGCTCCTTTATCATTACAGTCCAGCTGTGGACTCCTTTTTCCACACAGAATCTTATCGCTAATCATTGCCATGTGTGCAGCAGTGGAGGTGACACATTCATGCTCTGGAGTGCTGGGCTGTGATGTGTCCATGCAAGTGACGGCCAGACACCTAAACCTGGGCGTTAAGAATAGCCGAAGTGGATGCAGATCTTGACTCACACCAGTTTGCCAACTAAAGACGACCAGTACATACCGCCCTGCTCCCTGGCTGGCTGGCTCGGCTCATGGGCCGTGCATTTTTCTACAGTTAAACTGTAACCACTAATCACCTCCCGGCCTCACTGCTTCCTCCTGGAGCAGACCATTCCTGTGTCCCCAGTGTGGGTTATAGTGCCCCCAAAGAGGATACATGTTCAGCCCTCATTTAAATCACCTTTGTGGGACTCCTTAAATGAGCACAGGACTCTTGCTCTTCCTGCAAGTATCCTTGGTGAAGTTAAGGGGTCAGTTCCTTCGCTGTAAGTCTGCAGGCTTGCATTTCCAAAATAAACACAGACAACTCAGTGCCTCGCTCCAGCTACCCCACCCTACCTCTCCTCATTCTCTTTAATGCTGCTTCTGTGTTCTCTGCTCGGTGTTTCTATCATGAGAGAATTTCAGCTCTCAGAGCTGTGTAGACAATACGCAGATCGTGTCTGGGGCAGGGTGCTCTTGATGAGGAAAAGTTAAAGAAAGAACACAGGAGAAGGCCAAAGACTCAAAAGAATAACAGCAATGTAAAGAAGCTGTCAGAGAAAGGGTGGACGGGAAAAAAGGAAAAACTGTTTTTGGTTCAGTTTGGATTCCTATCTGCCAGCAAACTTCAATAAATGACTTAAAAATAGAACAAAACTTGGTTGGTGAAAGAGTGGCGACCCACATGCAGCCCCTCTTCACTCTCCATGTTCGTATTAAAGATCCATAACTTGTAAAAGTTTTAAATACAAAATATGCCTCAGTGAGGTGCTTGTACAGTTCCATTCACAAAGATGAAATGGATTCAATCATGAAAAAATAAAGGTATTTCTATTATATTTTATCACATGTTTTTGGTTTATTGCTTTACATACAAAATTATTGGCTGTATTCTTAATCTCTAAAGACCTCATACATTAGAAATAATATTTGGAAAAGGGAGAAAATATAGTGTCACCACTCTAATCAGTGTCATTTTTAGAGAGCATGATGCTTGTTATAAGAGTTAACTTTGCTGTTAACCTGTGATATCTTTGTTGCATAGTGACATATATACCAGTACATGGAACTAGCTGCTGGAGGCTGAACCACAACACCAAACAAATGTCCTGAATTTCCATACATTTTAAAAAGTTAAAATGTCAATATCCTGCTATAAAGTACAGTATAAAAGGAAATAGCACAAGCATACCGGAGCAGCATCTTCAACATGCTTAATATGCTTAAAATCCAACTCACCCCTAATCCACTGATCATCATTTAAGGACTTTCAGACAGTTTCACAAAATTGAACAAAACCAGTCAATGCCCCATACCCTTCAGGCTTATAATCATTGCTAAAAAGTTCCTACTCTCACATTGGAAGGAGAAAAAGATCCTTTTTATAAAGATTTGGCTTAATGAACCCACAGACTACAGAGGGTGTGACAAATTTGCTTATCTAATGTGCTCTCCTCTAATAAATTTATTTGTGAGAGTAAAATACAAAAACGGCATTACACAGCAAAATGCCTCGGTATGTTGGTATATCATATTTTATTCCACCTCTTATGCTCACCATCATCGGGTTATCTTTCCTCAGTGTCACTCTTTTATTCCTGTACAAACTCTGGCTCTGACTAAGTGTTTTGCTTTCTTCCCATTTATTTTCAAGCACTACTGCAAATACTCTTGTGGTTTTGCTTTGCTTTACACCCAAAACTCTGTTGCTCTGTAATGATTTTAGTTAAATACAAATGCTACAAGTTTTGTCCATTTTCTTTTTATCGTTCCATATTCTCATGGCAGTAATTTGAAAAGAGTAAAATCTTTGTCTTTTGTTTTTGGTGGGGGGCTTACGTCATCACATCACAGCCAGCCTTCTCACAAATTGAGTCACTGCTTAATGGAGAGGGTCAATTGTCTCATAAACGATGATACAGATGAACATATTTGTTGTTGTTGGACACACTTTACAATATAAATGTTTTGAAAAAACTGCATAAATAAGGTGGATGTATCACTCAGAGGATCAGCCAAATGGCAAAGTAGAGAGCAGCTTTAAATTGAACAAATTTTCCTGCTTGAATGAGCTTGACTAAATTCTGGGAACTAGATGAGTCCTGGAATTAAACCATGTTGTCATGTCCTGTGATGATCTGCTGAGCTGATGGTAGGTAATGTTAGCCTGATGTGCCTGTGCAAGTGACTCTGTGGGATCCAAAACATTAGTAGTACTTTGTTAGTTAGCTGGTAGCCCTAATGCAATTACCATCACTAATACTACTGCTTACTGCAGTGTCATGAAAGGATTTATTATTACTACTTTTGTGTCAGTTGCAACATTAACATGAGAGCTTTAATTCCCCTTTAATTCAGAATAAAACTTAAAACTCTTTGAACACATTAAAAATGTCCTTTTAGACATTTAATTCCGAATTAAAATGACCATTCTGAATTAAACTTTGTTTTGAAGTAGGTGGCTGGTTTCCTCTGATCTTAAATCCAAATTGAATTATTCCTCAATCTCGTATATGTTCATTCCACTTCATTCTGTGCATGATCGTTCCCTTGTCTTGTCCGATAATGCACATATTCAAATCAAAGATCCATAAGCACATAAAGAGTGGAAGGATGGAAGCATTAAAAAATAAACCTCTTTAAAGTTGTAGCTTATTATGGGGTCTTCCATATTGTAGCCAAAAAGAAAGGGGGAACTGCAGTTTGTTTTCTCCTGGTACATGTAAATACATCACTTCACCCCTTGTCCAATCAGAACCATTCCCAACCCCCAGACCTTGAGCGGAATTGAATAAAGGCAAATAAATGTTTTTTCTATTTAAACCTTAATTCATAATTACAATTTCCATGTAAATGCGAAGGAGAATATTTTATTATATAATTTAATTCTGAATACTTAATTCCCAAAGAAAAAAAACCATCATGTAGCTGTGACCGTTGTCAGTTCAATTGTAACCTCATACCAAACCAACTGCTCCAGAGGTGGACTAGAAGCAAGCCGAGACCACTTCATTGAGGCAAGCTTGGTGCAGTTCTTTGTCCTGAAACATGGACCTACTGCAGCTATCATATAAATTAAAGTGAACCGTCAAACAGGTAACACCCACTTGTATTAAAGCAACTGTGTGAAAACAACTTTAAACTGTTTAAGTTTGACTGATGAAGATGTGATGTTTGTTGTAAAGCAAATAAGTGACCACCTGTCAGCCCTGATCTAGATGAAACATTTACATTTCTTGAGTCTCATTTGGAGGAGCTGTTGGTTGTGCATTAGTTTGCTCTCAGTAAAGCAGTGATGATGGTTCGTATTATTTTATACTT
Source organism: Scarus forsteni (assembly GCA_036419115.1). Taxonomy (NCBI): domain Eukaryota; kingdom Metazoa; phylum Chordata; class Actinopteri; order Labriformes; family Labridae; genus Scarus; species Scarus forsteni. The sequence goes on from JAZDUH010000342.1 coordinate 14,076,280, forward strand.
GCTTGGCCAACACCCTGAATGCTTCATTATACCCTCAACAGCACCACAGCGGTTCAGTACTCCTGACTGAGGTATGTATGTGTGTTCTTTAGGAGAAAAGAAAGGGAGGGCTCAGACAAGGGGCTAAAAATGAGGAACAACATGCAGGGAAGGAAGAATCAGTGGAGCAAAATCGATGGCTGGGCTTGTTCAAAAAAAGGGGTTGAGGGAGAGACGAGTGAGGCATTTCTGAAACTCACATACGGCTCTCATGTCTGGGCCTGGGCCTGGCTCCCTGTCTGGGCATATCCAGTCCTGTCAGTAAGCTTCCAGACTTTGCCCCCTTCAACCTCCCCCCTCCTTCCCGGCTCGCTGGGACTCCATCGCCTCCTTGCTTTTAACTCTGCTTCTGTTCTGTTCCATCTCGTGCCCTCCCTCCCTTATTGCGTCTTCATCTCCCTCTTTCCATGAGCCCCCAGTTTCATATGTGACGCTTGCATTATATAAGACATTCTCCATCCTATACACGCTGTAAAAGAGGGAGAGGGAGGGAGGAAAATTTGGCCGGTTAAGTGTTTACCTTCTCTGTGGTGTTGTAGAGATGTTGCCAGCACTAATTTAAATCATATGTAGCTGGCTGTTTTTTTCTTATGTTGGAGCCTTATGTATTTGGATGTGTTTAAAGTTTAATGTTTCATTTGGTGGTATCAGACGTACTCTGACCTCTCTTTGTTCTGTTGTAGTAGCTTTACTGTTTTCACTTGGTTGCTCAAACAGAAATTACAACTAGAAACCTGAGCATTTATAAGTCCTATTGATAATGTGGTTTAGAGGAGGTGATGTTTTGGATGGCATGTGTCTGTTTATTTTGTCTTTTTGTGTACAATACAACTGGAAAAGTTATTGACAGATTTTGATGATTTTAATAATGCTAATAACATCAGTCATGCACTGAAAGTATTCATGTGTGTCATTTAGGTCTGGAAAACCATAGCTAAGTGTGGGTCCTGATCAAGGTTCAGATCTGATGTTTTGTGTTGTGGACTTCAGTCTGAATCAGGGTTACATGCATATTCAGCTGGGCAGCCATTGAGCTTAAATGCCTGGATGGATGTTTGTGCTTTCTGAACACTTCTCGTTTTGATTATGCCACAGCAAACATAGTAAGACCGCATTGCCTGAACCTGCACAGAGGTCTACATGTATCCTGATGTATGCCTCCTAAAAAATCCAACAATGTGTCACAAAACTGCAGACTACACATTTTGTGATTGATCTGCTTTGTAGCACCAAAAGTCTTGGAGATCTATCCACATGCATATTGGTTGTACTCTAGTATATGAAGCGAAAAAATATATTTGTCACATCTTCTTGCCAAGTGGCCAGTTATGCTATGTTCCTGAAAAGCATTAAATTGTATCCTGCTAATGCCATGACATACCAGTGACCAGGTCAGGAAAAAGTCTATCGCAGCATGTCTATAATGTCTGTAGTTTGTAGCTTTTTTGCCAGTTGGCCAGAGGTCTGACTCAGGGATGCCTGTGTGTCTGTTAATAACTTTATTTAAAGCTGGTTTGAGATACACCCAATTCACAGTCATGATTCACTGTAATAATTAGGCCCCTGTGATGTTTTGCCTGGACTCTGAACATTACCAGGACAGAATGAGAGGAATAAGTTGACCCCCATTTGCTAAATCTCCAGCGATACTATCAGAGGCTTAATACTGGAGTGTGAGTGCACATTCACACTAGGGCCATTGATCTGTCCCATGCTTAAGCACGATGCCCCCCCCACCCCCCCATTACCAGTGCCTTTCAGGCCCACACTTAATTGGTCCTTCCAGAATTACAGTTTTGCATGATTATGTCACATACCCTACATGTGCATAGCATTGAGCAACACAGAGACATGGATAAAAGTTTTTCTTTTTTGTGCAATTTTTGAGTCATTTTGATTGAACACAGCCATCCAACACTCCACCAATTTAGTATTGCTACTTGTAGGAGTGGTAAAGATAGTGTCTCACCTGAGCAGCTGTATGCAGTGAAATAAGAGAGAAAGGCATCTACTGATCTCCTCTTGTTAATTCACTTAAAAGAATTTATTTCTGTTTTAAATGTGAGCCTTTCTAGCTTTCATATTTATAGTTATTCACGGATAATGTATTCCGTGTGTTCATCTTGTTCTGTAATGATGCATTTTGCGCATCAACAAAAACTTTCATCCACACGCAGATGAGCTGATGGAATAACTGAATATTGAGTGACACACATCCCTCCTCCTTTGTCTCCATCCCTCTGTCCACCTGTGATTCCTAATGCATAAGTTCTCTTCTGTGTAGTCCAGTTCATGGGGTTACACTCTCCTGTTCATAACTAACACATCGATACTGGAGTCAAAATACCTTATTACTAGTTCAGTTTTAGTGAAGTTAGTGTTTGTTGCTTCCCATGATGACCTGACCAGTTGATGTGTAGCTGTTGAGTAGTTTAAACCTGTCAGTGGGTTAATTATGAGGCTTTAGGTGGCACCATGTATTGCTATGCACTGGCTAGCCTCTGTCTCCCACCTCTCCACCCAGGGCAAAGCTCACAAGTTCCTATATTAGCTCTCCTATTTACTGCACCCTGGCCCTTAAGAAACCCCACTTCAAAGAACCTGAACTAACCCTTTAACAAGTTGACAAAGTTTAATCATTTTTATGTGTGTGGATGCACCTCTGTGGGAAGTCTCTGGCTTAGTCATATTTGGAGTTTAAAGTTGTATTATATGAAATGAGGCTGACCTTGACCTCGGCTTGGTCTATTTAAATAGCTTCCACTGCTTTAACTCAGCTGCCTAAAGTCATCATAATTAAGTTCACCTTGAATGAGTGTCTACTATCTTAAAGTAACATGTCTCTTTCTTCTGCAGCACCCAATGCTTCAAAGAGTTCATGCTCCTGGTTTGCTCAGTCTTAATAAACACCACTGTCAGTCACAGCGAGCGTGGCTGTATCGTAATTGATTCTAAATGTCGGTATTGATTCAGGACAGAGGAGTGTGTAGGAGCATGAATATCTCCCTGACCTTCTGCTCTAATTGAGTCCGTCTCTCTGGCTCATCCTCACCAAGACTGCTGAAATAATATGCAAGACTGTGTTTGTCCACGGCGCATTTATTAGCCCCTGCTGTTTAGTAACTTTCGCCAAATGAAAAAAAGAGGAATCGGCTCCAGTTCTCTCTGAAGATTCTTTCCAGCAGATCACACACATCAGACATAGCCAGCAAATTTAAATCAAGAGTTGAGTGCTTCTGCGTTTACAGCATTATGCTCAACTCTGTCTGTCGCCATCTCTGCCGCCCTCCATCTGTCCCTTTGCATCTGTCTCTCCCTGCTCTCTTTTTTTCTGCTCCTCTCTCTTGGATGAAGCTGCTAAAAAAAAAAAGATAAAAGCTGTAGGGTGGAGCCTGTCACTTAGTCGTGCTTGAACACACGGATACAGAGAGAAAAGCAGAGAAGGAGGGAGATCAAGAGAGAGAAAAGACTGTCATATTGACCTTGTCTAACTGCAAACCATGGTGGGAGGGATGGGGGTGCACAGGGTGGAGGGGTTACGCGGAGAAAACAGGCGCTCCGTGAGAGGAGGGAGAACACAGAGCTGCCGTTAAGTTGGCACGGCCTCACAAGGAAAAGACAACATGAGCTTTGTGTGTATGTGAGATCACCACGGAGGGAGGCAGAGGGCCCAAACGGAGGTATATAGGAGACAGTATGGGGGACACGCCCAAATTTAAAGAAGCAGGAGCTCCTCGCCCCGCAAAGCACACAAACACACATCACGTCACTTTGTCTAATTGCTCGCTGCTGCTTTGCATTTCTCCCTCTTTCCTGTTTTCTTCTTTGGGTTTGGAGGCACAAGCTCCCCTGCCCTGTTCCTCCTCTCTCTGTACATAAACATACTATAGAGACCCTCCCTGTGCGGGGCACATCTGGCTTTGTATGTAAGTGAAACACCCCCCTTGCCTTTGCTCTGTCCCGTGCAGGATGGCTGGTGCACAGGTGTCACCCAGGCCTCTGCAGGGACAGGGAGGGGCTGTCCAGGAATCCTGGGATGAAGAAACAGAACAGTTATGACGTGGTAGACGAGTCTGCCAAGGCCTTAAACTAGAGTTGGGCAGTAGATGAAGTTTTTAAGATTTATGAATGAATTTGTAAACAAGATGAAAAGCAAGATAGTTCTGTTTATATTTTCAGTTAATTGAATGTGAATCTTCGGATATGCCACAGCTTAATTCTGCTTTGTTTTGGGGTAACACTTTGATTCAAAAACAATTTTGTACTCAATCTGACTGGAAATTCACAAAATATTCCCTGTTTGTCAAGAAAGATGCTTAATTCAGGACCATACTGAGTGATGAACAGCAGTGTTAGTTTATTACACAAGACTTCATGCAGTATTTGCACACGGCAGCACCTCAGTCATGCTTAAACTTGATCAAATTTCAAAAAGAAAGCTGTAGTTTAAAGTGTCTGTTTACAAAGACATAAATGACATATAGATAACACAGGATCACAATGTCTGTTGAAAAGTATTGACAGTAAAACCATTGTTTTTCCATGTCACAGCATACCTACCAGATATTTTGAATGGTTGATTTCTTCAATATTTTTACGAACACTTATTGATCTTCATTTCTATTTTGAAACAAGAAAGCATGAGCACACTAGGGGGCTGCGCCAGAATTGGGGGATAAAATCTGTATAAATAAAAGCTGTATACGGGATATTTCATAAAACTCTGTCTGAATTATGTTGGCAACTCTGTAAAAAGTGGGTTGAGCTATAGAAGCATGAGGTTGCCTTGCTTTTCCCCTCTCATTGTGAAAAATGTCAGTGCATTACTGCAATTTAGACAGTGCTAACTGTCTTTTATTATGTTGTCATTGTATTTTACTGTCCTGCTTTTTTTCACTGAATTGATGTTTAATCATTTTAAATGGCATTCATTAGAGTGTTACAAGTTCTGATAGTTAAATGCCAAATGTTGGCATTGTTTTTGTAATTAAGACTGAGTGCTAGAGTGCCACTTTTATTAATCGTAAAGGAGAAATGGTCAAGTGTTGGATGTTTGGAACTTCTGTTAGTTACCGTGCGATACAACAGGTATCAGTTTTAATTGAATGCCACTGTCAATATAAACATACTTCTGACTTTGTAACAATGAATTTTTAGAGAAAAACACATCCAAAAGCTCATGCCTTGTCATGCAGCTTGAAACATGATGTTTGGTTGGTATTTCCCAGCCCTACCTCAGACCCACCACTTTGCCCCCAGCCTCCCAGAGGCCGTGTTGCATAAAGCTGCTGTTGGGATCATATTACTCTGGCTATTGAATAAGGAGACTTGCTTCCCAGAGAGTTCACTTTGTGCTGCTGGATCACTCAGTTCAGGCAAAAAAGAAAGTGGCTGGGGTCAGTGTGCAAAGACGAAAGGGGTTTGTTTCTCATGCGTGTGGTGCCATAATATTCCCGTCCAGGAAATGACTGTGAGGCAGGCACACCCCTCCCAAAGCTGGAGTGGTACCACAGCACTCTGAACTGGTCTGAACTCCACAGCACAGCCAGCATGCTGCGAGCTGCTGCTGCACGGCTGTGCAGGCAGTATGTTTATACATGCATGAAGTAGAATGAGCAACATAACTCTTGAAGAGGGCCACAAAAAAGTTATATCCACTCTTTGAAGGCCTTATTGTTACAAACTGAAGGATATTCTCAATTAGTACAGAAGATTTACTTCTGAGTTTGTGTTATTTAAAGTATTCAAAGTAATTTGACATAATGAGCGAGTAGTGAAAAGAAAGAGTGAGAATAACAGGGGAAGGAGTCCCTAGATGGACTTAAACCCAAGCAGCCTGCTTAGAGGATAATTACCAATGTTTATTTGGCATGTAGACACAACCTTAATGTTGGGATGCCCAAACAATTTTTTTCAGGACCCCAAAATCTAGTGCAAGAGAGAGTGGACCCGCCCCTGGTGTAATGTGCATTTTTTTTTCCTGTTCACTCCCCTTTTCCTTGAAGGTGTTTGGTTCTTTTTAACAGGCATACAGCATTGACTTGACATACCAGATAAACAATTTATACAGGATATATTTCAACAATCCCTCTGAGAAGCAGCCCTTTGAAAGTTTTTGTTGGACAGGACCTCTCAGAAAGGTAACTGGATAATTGTTCTGTCCATTACATTACAAATTTATGGAGCGAACACCTGTTAGGAGAGGTGGGAAAGTATCCTATCCATGGAGGACTTCTGTGAGTGTTGTCCATTGTTCTTTATTTAATAAAGAAATATTCTCCAGTTCTGATAAAGATGCTATTGATGAAGGCATTCATGCTAATCTTTGAACAAGCAGCTGTTGGTTTAAGGCTTGCAGCTGCTTCTCAGTGTCATCACCCTCATAGCTCCCTCCTCAGTCTCCTCACAGGAAGCTGATTAAGCAGTGCCTCTTTAGACTGAGTTCAGTTGTTTCAGGTTGAAGCTTTGCAAGATGGAGCTGCTTTATTACAGACATGGCTAGAGATAGATCCAGCTGCACTGCAAGGTTAATGCAGTGAGAAAAGAATAAAGGCCATAACATTTTTCACCAACTGTATTGAAGACTAAAAACATACTTTTAATTCAGCATAAATAAAACCTTATGGCAATGGTTATAATTCAGTGTCCTTCTGTGTTTGACTGTTTACATCATGTCTTGTTATCACCGCGCTAAAGCGCTATATAAGCTCAAGTCCATTCCATTTACCATAAATATCCTCTGTCTGTCAGTAAGATTACCATTAGGTGATACAGCTAAAGTTCTTCTGTATAATAACCATTAATTAAGATTCTTTTGTAAAATAAGACTGTTACAGCCCCCTTGATGGGATGACTTTTAGGCAATGTTTTTATGGTTCCGTCAGTTAAATAACTATTTAGTGATGTGTTTATGGTTCCTTCAGACATCTGACTATTAGGAAAGCAAGAAATATGAAGGCTCCATTGATCATTATCAGCTGCTAAAAATCTTCCAGTGTTGTCATTTTGATTAACAATGAAGTACTTTTGCACAGTCTTATCTGCAGATAATTGCCAAAAAAGAAAATTATTGATATCGGCAGATATGAACAATTTAGTAGATATTTACAGCAGATATTTTGCAAGTATTTTGGCTATAAATATTTCATATGTTGGCTTTAATGTCGGAAGAACGTACATGTTCTGCAGTGATTTACCTCATTATCGCTGAATGTTCGTTTTTATTCATCAGAAGTGTCATTTACTAAGAAATTTTTTTTTCTTGCTTCACATCAGTTTTTTACACAAATAGATGTGTATTGTAACATAAAAGGAACAGACCAATTTTTATTAACTGAAGGCTTACTTTTGAAATATCTGCATATCAGATACCAGCAAAAAATCCAGCTAGTTGTGTGTCCCATTCATTGTTATAGTAAGTACACCTCCTCCCCTCTAGCCATAAATTAATGGCTTGGAGAGTTGGACCACATTGGCCCAGCAACCTGAAACACAGACCGAGTTCACTGCTTATCGTACCACAGTTTCCATATGCATGTCACCTCTATTAATCTGCCCTCAGCTTGCTTTTAACGGCATGTGTGTGAGAGAGAAGGAGAGAAAGAGAGATTCCTGGACACCCTCCCATCCCTCCTACCCCGTGTGGCTTAGAGCTGGTGCTGGGCTTTCACCAGTGAGGGAACATTACGTTCATGTTCTGTTGAGTTAAACCACAGCTGCTCTGTACACTACGTTGAACTTTGAAAAGATCTTGAAGCTGAACGTTATACTTCCATGCATTTCTAAAGCTTGGTGCTGCACACCTGTATGCCTCATTTAGAACTGAAGTCATTTTTCCTGAAGCTTAATCACCACCCGCAGCGTCAGGGAGTGGTCACCCGCAGCCTTTTGTTTATGTGCAGAGATGAGCTGGTATTTTAAAGATTTGGGCAGGTGCCACTGCGCTCACATTCCTGACCTGACCTTGTGGTCATTTCTGCTGCCTTTAGGGGAGGTTTGTCTCCACACTGCGGGAAAACCAGAGGTGAATTTCATGTGCATGCTGTGAGATAAAACGAAATTAAAACTAAACCGAGTACTTAAGATACATAGAAAGATACTGTATTTTCAGTAAGACTGGGGGTTTTCTTACCTTGAAATAGTGATCTTGGATTAGTACTGCCGTTTACTACTTTATCTAACCTTGGTTAGTACAATGATGAAATGCTCAAAACTAAATGTAAGATAAAAGATGCCAGGGAAGTGCTCTATAAAATGTTTATTGTAAAAAACACCAACTCCAACAATGAAAATAGATCTTTTTTTAAATGTTCAGTCTTACATGGAAAAAGATGTTTAATTTTATTTATTTAAGTAGCATTGTGATGGTCTATAAAAATCAAACAATAAAGATGCCTGTGTGGTGCCAAGGCCCCTATCAAAGTTAAGTTTTTGTTTCATCATGAAAAATTGCAGTCAAACTCTTACAAACTGCCTGTGGAAAAGTAAAGTAAAAAAAGTCTAGAAAGAACCAAAACCTGGCATTATGCCACTTCTACCCACTTTACCAAATGTTGCCAAAACATTTGTGCTATATCAACACTTTGTGGGAGTTTTCTGAGGGAAGAAATGTTTCTGGTCTGGTTGATACCTTTATAATTAGGATAATACAGATTTATCATTTTGCTCTACATTGAAATAAAAACAGACAAAAATTAAGAGCTTTTATATGCAGACACATTGCTCACAGCTTAAATATATTTTTTTATAATCTAGTTTGTCTGCAATAAATTAACAAAAATGCACAATACGGTATGTCCAGTACTGGCATCAAACAGGTAACAGTTTCTTCTTAACCATATTCAAGTATTATAAATCTGGTAGTGTTACAACTATTTGTGATGCCTTTTCAGAGACAAAATATGAAGACATATATAGTGTAGCTAAAGCACTGTTTCACAGTTTCTACTCCATGTAGCCCAGCCCTACTTCAGAATCATATGGTTAAATCTTTTGCTTCTTTGTGCCTAATGTTTGATAACATCTCTATCTGCACACATGCATCTCCACAGAGAAAAGAGCTCAGCTTACCACAGCATACCACTGATACAAGATGAACACAGCACTGTTGCACGGTATATGCACAGGCTGAGCAGTATGGCTCAGATACATGTCTCCATTTTAATTCTAGAGGGAAGAATAAGTCATTTATATTTATTATTCTGGAATGAATGGTTTTCAAACTTGTTTTGCACAAGCTATTGAAACCATTAAATTTGACAAATTTATTCAACTACTATATTGTACTATAACTAAACCAGTGTTAGAGCAACAATATTTTCAGCTGTTTGTGAAATCAATGAAACTTGAGTCTTGATGAAAAACTACAGAAACTGAGTGAGGTCAGAAATGATAAAAACTGTTTTTTTGTTTTTACTTCATGACATAAACTTGCTGCTGTGTAGACTTGCATGTACTGGCTATGGATTTATAAATGATTATGTGCAAATTATTAATATGTAGAATCTGACCTGGTATATAAATGCCTTAGGCTGTAACCAAAATAAAATACATGAACTGCTGATGCAAAAACATCATCAACTGGGCTGCTACGTTGGATTCTGACTGACTGACATACATGCCACCCATGATGCTGTCATTAGTCGGATCTTACTGGACCCTTTACATTAAGTGGCTATGAATTTAAAAACTGATAATTTCCTGAAAATTGTTGGCCTAAAAATTTTGTGTCTGGTATGTAGAAGCCTTAAAGGATAAGTTCGGTTCCTGCAGCTTTCATATTGTTTATAGAATGAAGTAGAACAATATACTCACCCAGAAGGCTTTCCTGATCCAAACAGTGCTTCAGGAGATATTTAGATCCAAAATCTAGCAGCGGACATCTGTATAATGGTAGCACATAGGGCATACAGCGCCGCTCCTAAAACTGCATTAATCGTCCAAAAACTCATTACTTTCACCAATATTCCATTATGGTCCGTTCGGGCTACTCCTCCACGACAGTCTGTGTCACTCCAGACATGTTGTGTGACTGTACTGACCTCTGAACTTAAGAAGAAGAATGTATGCCTCCACACATGCGCAGTACTCTCTGGAGCGCTGCCTCCGCGTCCTCCTTTCGATGAGCTCCTCATCTGTATACTCTGGCTCAAAACTGTAAGGACACCCATTATATTCAAAGTTCTCCTCCACAAAATCTTCATCCGATAGATATTCGTCCATTTTGCACAAAACTGGAAGAAGAAAGTCGTTGTGTAGCTGGCGGTCGCCGCTGAAACAATGAGCCGTACTGCGCAGGTGCGGAGCAAGCGCTCTTCTTCTTCAGTTCAGAGGTCATTACAGTCACACAACATGTCTGGAGTGACACAGACTGTCGTGGAGGAGTAGCCCGAACGGACCATAATGGAATATTGGTGAAAGTAATGAGTTGTTGGACGATTAATGCAGTTTTAGGAGCGGCGCTGTATGCCCTATGTGCTACCATTATACGGATGTCCGCCACTCGATTTTGGATTTAAATATCTCCTGAAGCACTGTTTGGATCAGGAAAGCCTTCTGGGTGAGTATATTGTTCTACTTCATTCTATAAACAATGTGAAAGCTGTAGGAACCGAACTTATCCTTTAAGGCTTCATCAAAATCATCAAAAAATATGTCTGTCTTAAAATGTTCAAAACTACATTATTCTACTCATTGATTTGATGATGAAGGATGATTATGATGATTTACCAATCCTACTGTCACACACTTTTTCAAATACTGATGAAATACTTTTGCATTTCAATTTGTGTGCAGGAGTCTGACCACAACTTTGACTGTTTAAACAATAAAAAACCAGATTTTGGGTGTCTTAGCAATAGCAAGCTCACTTACTGTGCTTTTAAAAGAAAAAAGAGTTAACGTCATCTCAAACGGATGTTTTAAAAGTCTGTCAGATAAAATAGTTTGAGCATAATACTCTTACATCAGATACATTAAAAAAGGGACACAAGTAATATTATGATAACATAAAAAACACAAAAATGTGATAGAAAATCTTTAAAGACATGGCTGTACTCACCAACAAGTGACACAAGAGATGAAATAAAAACACAGAGTAATTACTAAAGAGCAAAAAAGTTGGTTTTAAGTTGCTTTTTAAATGTCGACACAGTTGTGATAGACCTCATGTCAGCAGGAAGTTTGTTCCAGAGAGAAGGCCCACAGTAACTAAAGGAGGGCCCTCCCTCCAGCTTTAGTTTTAATTCTTGGCACAGTCAGACTAGACCCTGATCTGATGACCTGAGGGGTCAGGATTGGTTGTAAACAGTCAGCATGTCAGAAATGTACACAGGAACTGAGCTATTAGGTGTTATGAACCAAAAGAAGGACTTTGAATGTGATTCTGTAATCCTGGATAATGGAGTGATTTGAGAATTAAGCCCCTGATTATTTGTTCAACTTTTCTTGTAAAGGTTAGGACTCTGGCAGCAGTGTTTGGAAGACTTGAGGCAGATTTATTGATTGTTTTAGTAGCCCAGCATACAGATAAATATATATGTATATAGCCTAAAGTGTCTTAGTGACAGTGAAGTAAGCACAAAAACAATTTGTATTTAGACTGAGCTTGTTAAATACAGTATCTGGTGGTCAGTGAGGGTTTTACTGTTCATTGTTTCATACTGTAAACTTTGTCTTTACCTACTATTATGTATGAGGCCTAATGTGACAAATGAAGATAAAAGAAGAATAACACAAGACAAACATCCCATAATGCATTTTATTTCATATATGATAAACTGAACATATTTACCAGTCCTGTATGTACTACCAGAGCATGTAAAGATGAAGAAGAGATGATTTTGTTGGAAAAGCATCATTCAGTAAAGAGAATGCTAAAATGCCAGCCGTGGTAGGAGGCCTGTTTAACCCCCATACTTGAATTTCATAGCGCCAGTCAAGCTGTAAGAATAATGCTAATGTCGGTGTGAGTCAGCTGGAATGACAGCATTTAGTGTGGGAGTAGCAAAGCACCATCACTTCCGAAACAGAGGCCCCATCCAGCAACCCTATCAAAACGGACACAGCTGGTTAGTGGGCTGACGGGAGGACAATGCTCTGGGATGCTGTGCCGTTTCTTCCTACAGAATCAGATCTATTTGAAAGTTACCTTTAACAGCCCCCGTACATTTCACCACAGACAAACACAAAGGCATGTTTACCCCAAGTTCAGCTGCCAAACTGTTAAAGAGAGCTGTAAACTTTTATCACTGTACTTTTTCTTCTATCACCCACCACCCGCTCCCACAGCCTCACACTGTTTTCCTCCCTCATTCACTGGCTCCATTCCCTCTTTTCTTTCTCCCCCCTCCTCTCCTCTTTCCTCTCCTGTTGCTTTCCTACTGAGTGTGTTGCGGAGACGCCCCTGCTTGGCTGGCGAGGCCGGCTCCAGACCCTGTGATTGCGCGCAGGAGTCGGAGGATTGCATCACCGCCTGTGGGGAGAGGCCACAGGAATGGACTGAGAGAGGAGGGAGGGGGTTGGAGGGGGAAGAAGCAGAGAGAGAGAGAGAGAAAGAGAGATAAGGGAGATGTGTATGCATGGAAAAGGTGAAGAGAGAGAGAGTGATGACAGACGATGGAGATATGGCTGGAGAGAATGAGGAGAGAAAAGAGAAAGATGAGAGAAGTGGAGTTTACTCTGAGATATTCAGTAAACTGCAGAAGAAGAGTGAGCAAGTGGGAGGTCAAAGTAAAACAGGATGGTGATGTTGATCAGATCCCTCGAGTGCAAAGACAGAAACAATGAGTGCATTAACATGCTGGAGGAAAAGTACATTCATTGTGGAAGGATGACTGCAATGTGACATGAAGTCTGGATCAGACTATACAGTTTACAATAACACAGTCAGATTATGTTAGAAAAATCTTATCCTGCCTTTGCTGGCATACTGGTGACAGTACTAATGTGATCTTGACCAACTGTAGTATACTGCTGTCAGGGAGTTATCTGCTGGCTTTGAGACTGTGCTTTGTTCACATGTAGGTGAGTATTTTTCATTTTATTCCTCCTCCATTTTCTAAAATAATCCCATCCATGTATGAGAAGTTTTCAAAACATCTTAATTTACGGGCAGCACGGTGGTTTAGCAGGTTGGTGTGTGTGTGCCTTACAGCAAGAATATTAATCATTTAAACTATTTATAAAGCACTTTTCCTACAACATATGTAATTCAAAGTGCGAATATTCCCCCATGCCGATCATGTGTGAGGCGCTTGCATGGTCTCCCTGTGCTTGCATGGGTTCTCTCTGAGCACTACAATTTTCTCCCGAGTAAAACATGTTTGTTAGGATCATTTGTGGCATCTAAATTGGTATGAGCGTGAGTGTGAATGGTTGGTCTGGTTTGGCTCAGTACAGTTTGGCACAGTTTGGAGCAGTTAATCCTGATCTTGTTCCTGTTTGCTTTGCCCTCTGTAGCATACCTGGACAAGCTACAGGATAATGGCCCAAAACACACAGCCAAAAACACCCAAGAATGGCTCAAATCAAAACATTGGACTATTCTGAATTAGCCTTCTATGATCTGAAATCTAAACCTATTGAACATTTGTGCAGGAGCAGAAACAAAGTCTCTGTGTCGACAGTTAACAGTGGGTAACAGATTTTTGGTAAAATGCTGATGATTTTACAGAACTCAGTTTGTTTTCACACAATCTTTTGATTGTGTGAAAAATTTACTGTATAGATTTTTTAATAGTAGGTAGCTGAAGCTGCTCTCAGGCTCAGAAAGGTTGTCAATCCCTGGTATAGAGCTAAATCAAACAGTATCTCTACTTAAGTGTGCATGTAAACATACTGAGCAATGACTGATAATGAATAAAAACACAGAGGAAGTGAGGAGGAAATAGAAAGAATGATGAGCGAAGAGCAGTGCGAGTCGGAGGAGGTAGACTGCAGGAGGGAGAGACCCAGGAGAGTCAGCAGGAGGTCAGGGTGCAGGGTGGGGATGTCGATCAAATCTCCTGAGTACAAACACAAACACATACTTTTCCCCTCTCCTCTTCTCTTCCTCTCATGGATGGAGGTAGGCCTCCAGCTGCGTTCATTGGTTCCTGCCCCCCTCTGCTCCCCTATGAAACTGCTATGTTGTGAAATGCCCCACGTTATTGTAAGATTACTCACCACTCTTCAAAGCCCACAATACGGCTGTGTGAAGTGCCTCAAGCGTTAGTGTTTGTTCGGTTTACTGCTTCGACACTCTGAGTCATCGACCCCGGCAGGGATTATCTGTTTACCCTGATCGGTGTCCTGATACTGCAGTATGGATTAAAGCTCCTCCAGTTGATTAAAAACTTACGTACATGTCTGAAAGGTGGGAGAAAAACTAACCAGTGACTGAAAACACATGTTGCTGCACGTGGGCTCTCAAATGTGTCCTGTTCATGTCATACTGTAGCTACTAAGGGGGCTAATAAATGGACTGAGAGGTTTCCTTGCTGCATGCCAATGTGCAGCTCTACCTGCTCTTCACTTTTCATGTGCTCTGTCAAACTAGTTTAAATGATCACAGTGTAGGATTTTAAATGATTCTTGCACCCTGCAGCACCGACTCTCCTCTTCAAATGAATTACAGAATACAGAAAAGAATCTCAAGGGCATTGCATCAAGGACGCCTCTGCCTAAGATTATTATTTCATTTCAGAGATGACGGCGTAGTTTGTTCCCAAAAGGCATGCATCATTCCAAAGATCTGACAATGCAGGCTTCCCTTAAATTTCAGCCGTCATCCTCTGCGGCCACTCATGTAAGAGTCGAGTCAGGTCACTGTGTCGTGCGATAATCCCGGGTTTAGCAGCCCATACGGCTCCCTGACACAATGTGAAATCTCCGTCAGATGGCTGTTTATAGATCATTTTGTAGCATAATCTCACTACACGCCAGACTAAGTGGAATTGGTGTTCTGCTCTGTTCTGTTGTCTTGTCTGTCTGCAGCGTTTTTTATTAAGATGTTGCGTCACACACTTCAGTTCCCATTTGATGTTGGATTTAGCCTGCTTTTACTCTTTGTGTTCTGAAATGCATAACAATTATTCTGTGTAGGTTTAAGAAGCATTTTTTATGCCTCCAGATCTGCATGCAGGTCTAGCAGCATGACTGTGAATTGTTGGAATGTATTTTCTTTCCGTTGTTGATTTCAGTTCATAACAGAGAGGATGAAAGTGTATTTCAAGCTGACATCCGCAAGTGATGCATTTAATTTGACTCCAATCAGAATGAGCTACATTTGTGTTCACTTATTGCAAAATAAATGAAGTTTATCAGGTACACTCAGACTGGACAAAACCAAATACACATTTGATCTATCAGGCCATAAGATTCTGCCATACAACTGAGGAGGTTTCCTGCCTACAGCTTGGTTGTTCTGATCCCTTGCAGTTTAAAAAATGATGCAGTTTGTATTTTTCCTTTACATCATTTCAGGATTATAAAGAAAGGCCAGCCACACAAAAGGCGGGAAGTTCCTTCGTCAGATGCCACGACCAGGATTTTTGTTGTAGTGAGATCATGTGTTTTGTTCTTATAAACAACTGATTGAGTGAATGTTCAACAGAGAAGTACGAAAGTGAACTTATTCACAGTGTAATGACTTATTCACTAATTTATGTACATTCAAAAAAATATTGACACTGTGTCACAGCAGTGACTGCATGTGCCTCGCAGCAAGAAGATTGCTGGTTCGCTCCTGGGGTCGGTCAAAGGGAACGAGACATCCTTATTGGGACTCTAATGGGAGGAAGAAATGTTATACAAATAAAAAAATGTGTGTCACTTGACTTTCATACGACTTAGTATAACACGTTTGTTTTGTGAGTAATAACAGAAACCAAGAAAGCTACACTACATCATGCTGTTCTTTTAATGGAGTGAAAAGGGGGTGAAATTGGCACCAATTGGCACTGATTGTGATCCAGCCCTGTTCAAAAATCTGTCAGGGCTGGCTTTGCTTTTATGGGTATGACTTATGGAATAAATGTTTTTTTTGCGTAATGCTACATATTGTGTCCGTCAAAGCAATTAGGATTGCTATGAAGCAAATCACAAGTCTTGAATGCAACTTGTTCTGAATTGGAAAGAGGGGGAAGGGAATTGCTGTCACTTTTAACTACAGTGGCATGTATGAGAGAATATTGTTTATACAGCCCCAGGAGGAACCAAAAACCCACCAGACACTGGTACAGCCACCAATGATTAATCAAGGGCTGAGAAGGGTCTAGAGCCCTCTTCACATATTCAACCCTGAAAAGTCCTGTCAAACATAAACAAGCTGGCTCTTTGTTTCAGATGTCCATCGAACTTAGTGACTCACCTTTACGTTTTTGTTTCCGTGTGGACAGGGTCAGAGAGGATAAAATGACTCTTTACACACCCCATACCGCAGGACAATCAGGCTTTTTTTGGTCAAAAGCAAAGATGTCAGTTGGACAGAAAATTGTACACTGTGTACCCCACTTAATTTACCAACTCAGAAAATTTCCTGACTTGCTTGTTCACACTTTGTCTTCGCAGCTTTCCTGCCATTTGAATGTCATTCATAAAGGAATGGGAGTTCTGAAATACTAGGGGCACCAGGTAAATTTCAGGCTAGTGTTTTAATAAAACATAATCAGCTTTTTGGTCCCATAGGTGCAGCTCATTTAGGTAAATTCAAGATAACTATCTCTGCTAAGATGGTTATGTTTTTGCCAGTGTTTGTCTGATTGTGTGCAAGTTAACTTAAAAACTTACCAACAGATTATGATGGAAATTTCAGAGAATGTGTTTCATGTCACAAGAAACAAGGGATTTAGGTTTTGGTGGTGATCCAAATTTTTGTCCAGATCCAAAAAATTGTAAAAATAATTTGTTAACATTGCACGATAATGCAGCTTTCGACATTTTCACTTATAACTTTGCCAATAAATGCCTTGGAAAAAGTGTTATGCTTTCTAGTTTCAGGATTTTTCTGTAGGTTTAAATGGGGTTTATCAGATACCACATTGCAGGGATGCACCATAAGTGTCTGAAAACTACAAACAGGGAGAAGTTGCCTTTAGAGAGCTAATGTCACCCACAAAAAGAGATCCCTTTGAGCGTTTGCTCTCCTTTTTTCATGCAGGAGTCCTCTTTAACAACAAACCACAAGTCCGTCCCGCCCTCCTCGTTTTCTCCCTCATACCCTTTCTTTCCCTCCTTCCCTCCCTCCCTCCCTCCTGGCACCTTCCCTTTCTGCCTGCCCTCCGCCTGGAATTCTTCAGTGTCTGAACGCTCTGGCTGGAGGCCATCGGTAACTCACTGAGAAGCTTCCTGTTTCTCTCTGTCCTCCCTCCTTCTATCTGTCTATCCCTCTCCTTTCCTTCACCCCTTTTTTCCAGCTGTATCAGAAATTTATCAGTTCTCACTGTTAAAGTCTTTAAATTAAGTATAAAAGCATTTTCTTGTTTTTTAAATCCTAAAAAATAAAAGGCAGCCTTGAATTGAACTGTCAGTGTTGAAGCATGTGAACGCACGTGTCCGTCTGCATCTGCAGAGCAGCCGTCTTGACTTCAGTGCTCCAACAACTGTCTTCTTCCTCAATAGCCCTGCCCAATGGCCATTACATAACACTGTGTACAATCCAGTGTGCTGTGTTTAAAGAGAGACAGAAGGCATGTTAATATTGACAGTAAAATAAAAATTGGAGCGTAAAATTGATCTTATTTTTTCAGCCCCCATTTATTTGGGAAAATGGTACGAATGGGAAAATAATTTTTCAAATATGTTTCAATCTGATATGGGATGCAAGGGAGGGCCAAAGAGTAAAACAAACTGGAGACCCAAACTGACAAATGTGAGAGTAAAATGAAAAAAAGGATGAAGAGAACGGGGGAATGCAAGGCCCAGAGGAGGAGGAGGAGTGGAAAGTGAGGTTTCCTGTCTGAGGAGGCAGCCGGCTAAGGAGGACAGAGGGGGGAGAAAAAAAAAGTCTCTCAGCTGTGTGTGTTTGTGTTGAGGGATCCATCAGGGGCGACAGGCGAAGGGTGTATGCGGGGGCTGCGGTTCGGTGTGTCAGCGGAGGTGGGGTCATACCGACTATTACCTCAAGTAACGTCAGTGGTGACAGAGGAGGGAGTGAAGGGCTGACCATGTTTGGGCCTATTTTCATGGGACTCCATAACAAGTAGACCAACCAAAAGAAGCAACATAACATTACCTGTCCTCAATTACTCCATTTCTTCTTCATCTACACATCTTGATATTCTCATCTTATTTCGAGTTAAATAAATCTCTTAACTGCAATGAGAACAGCTGTACTTTGAAATGTTAAACTGTTTGATCACGTAAATCGGCTTACTTTGACCAAAGGCTGTATAAACCATGCCCGTAGCCTCAATGACGTCAACCATCGGTTCCTGAGGAGACATTTTAAAGTTAAATGAAGGACGTCACCACTGTAGAAATGCTGATTCCAGCTTAGTAGTGTTTTCAGTGATACACTCATTCCTTTTACTGTACTTCACACAAATAGAGCCAGTGAACTTCACAGTGAAATCACTGGAACAATTACATAGTTGAAAGGCATTTTGGATTTAAAGGTGTAGTCAGCGATGTGGGGGAAAACGAGAGGAGGGTTTGTTTATATTCGAATTTAGACCCGCCTCCCGAAAGCTGATGGACGTGCATCGTCATGGAAACGGCCGTAGGAACTGCGTAGCTGACGTAGCTAAGGAAACCCCGACTGGTCAGACAACTCGACTGCCAGTATTGAAAACATCACAACAACAGTACATTCTGGCAGATTAGACAATAAGATGAATGCCTGACGGCTGCTACTGTTATGTGAAGCACCACGAAGCTAATGTTGCTTAGCCTACCTATCCAGCAGGCGGACGGCGACATCCGCGTCCGTTTTCAGGTCTTTCAAGTGGCGGAGTTTCCTCCACCTTCGGAAAACAACACCAATGTTGACCCGGGTCTTTGCTCTTTTGGTCATAGCCCTTCTTTTCCACTTTTCACTCCTCTGACCGCTTTCTTTGGGCTGTTTTCAGCCATTGCTACCGCAACTATTGAATCTCTCTCTTACGCTAACTGCGCACGCTACGCAACCTACGACTCCCCCTCCCCCTTCTGTCTGATCTGCGCATGAGTATGATCGCCACTGGACGTGGGGGGGGTTTACTTTGTTTTGGTAACTCGGTCCGAGCCACAGTATTTACCTGCTGAAATTCAGAGTCACGGCTGTATATTGAGACCGGATTTTTTTTCAACATGCTGTCAGTGGTGACATCTTGTGGATGGAGAGGAGACATACGGTTAATTTCACAAATAATGCATTAGATTAGAAGATCAGAAGATCGCTGAGTACACCTTTAAGGATTTAGCATGTATAAAAAAAAAAGATGTCTGTAATTACAATATTGAAAAAACCTACTGTGTAATAAATGCGTGTTTAAATACCTTTACAACCATAGAGAGGAAGACCCTCCTGAAAACAAGACTTCAGATTTCAAGGGAATATCTTCGATTTACATTCAGCAGAGTTAATTATGATGAGGACAGATTTATGCTCTGGGCTTCCATAGGTTTGTCACTATTATACATTTTTAGTCCCTCTGTCAGAAAAAAAGGTACATATCTTCGTTCACATCCATGAAGTTCTCCCTGCAACCCGTTTTAACTGTTTACATGTAGAAATCTTTAAGAATTTGCAGTTAGGGATGAGAAGTTGGATTTCATTTGCAATGTTTTCTTTACTGTGATGTCCAATAAAACACAGGCATGTTTTATAACTTTTAAATTGTTGTTTGAAAGTGTATTGACAGTCTAATTACTTGAAAAATAATGTGAAAAGCAGACAACAGTTACATACAGTATGTACACTGAAAACAGGTTATAAAGGACAAATATTTTCCACAATTTTACTAAAATTATTCAAAATGACCCACATCCATTGGATTGTAGGCTCTATGCTTCAACAACATTAAATATTATGATAATTCATTCATGGCTTTATTCAGTGTTACGGTGTGTCTAACAAGGAAACAACCAAACCACTAATGATACATGAAAAGAGTGAGTAAGGCACTAAAGGACTGTTAACTTTAACATGTAGCTATTTTATTACAGTTAACTCCCAGCATGAGTCAGTTTGACTCAGTACATATAAAATCTGAATAAAATTGCTGTTTGGTGAACTGATTTCTTTTGTAGTCATGTTATTCCAACTCTCACTGACAGCATGGTTATTTGACTTCAAATGATAACTTCCATGAGCTCTGGCCCTTTCATAAAATGTTTGTTTTTTTGTGCTTGTTTGTTTTTTAATTAAGACACCTATTGGCACATATGTGTGCCTTTACATGAGTGGGTTTAGTTGCTTGTATTATTACTTCATATGTAAGTGTTTTGAGTAATTAACATATTAGATGTTTGCATTTTCAGTTATTGCACCACTTTCATCTTTTGGTCCTCCAAAATGGTACTGACAACTTTCAGTTTCAGTTTAGAGGTCGATCTGTAGACTGAAAAAAAATTAAATTTGGCTCATATATTAGATTTCAGTGACTAGTTTTCAAATACTGAGTAGTGCTGATCCACCTCTGTGCTCACTCTGTCTAAGACTAACTTCTGTTGGAGTTTATGACTCTTTAAGCCCCCCTTTCTCCCATGGATCCAATCATATCTGATTAATCCATCGGTCCACTCTGTGGTATTTGTGGTCAGTTCAGTGCTGCTTGGTGCCATATTGTTAACAACACTGCATTCATTCTACTGACTTTAGAATCAGAATCAGAATCATTTATTAATGGCCACACAACAGAGTAGGTGGAATTCGTCTTCGGTACAGCACTTCATGCTCAACATTCTCCTGTGTCCTGTGCCAGTCACATTACTCTGCATAGAGTTTGCAAGCCCGAGCCAACAAGCATAAACCAACTAACCAATGTTAGGATTTCAAAGTGGTAGGTTGATCTGGGGTTCCGGATGAACAAGCCATTTCAGGCAGCTACTGGTGCTGTACAAAAGGGGAGAAGGTGCAATCCTGATGCTGCAGACTTGTCTTGTGTCTGGAAGTACTCCATCATTCACAGAGAACATTAGAAATACACTGGAGAGTAAATAGAGTGTGCATGTTTAAATGGATTCAGCTATATGAAAGGATAAATTAACTGTAGTCATAAAGTTTTGTTGTTACCTTTGAGCCTACTGTTGCTGGTCCATTAAAGTCAGAGATTGAAAAAGTTTAGAAAATCACTCAAAATAAGACAAGAAAACTCCTGAAAGTGATGTGTGCACTGCAGCCCTGCAGCCACCTCTCTGTGTAGTAAATGTGTTTGTGTTTGGTGTTTTAGTTCTTACAGCTGATGTGTGAAGACCTGCAGCTGCATCAGGGAGCAGGTCTGGACCTGCTGGTTTTTCCATCCACCAGGTGGGGAGGTTGGGGTTAAAGGTCACTGTGTGAGGTGTGGGATTAGTGTGACCTCTGACCCCTGACAGTTTGGTTTCACTTCTGTAACTAAGGCTGGTAAACAACTTGCAATAACACTGGGATAGTGGGTAGTGTAGTTCTTTTTGGATTATCCCAAGTAAACACAGTGTTTCTCAAAAAGTGGTTGAAGTAAAAAGGCTTGTGTCTTCCACTAGAGCAGAAACCATTGTTTCATTCACATGTGGTAAGTCCTCTAAGGTTACTTATGACATTGAGGCCGATCATCAGATCCACTTTGGAGAAAAATAATGGAATTTTGGTTTCTGTAATCTCACTGTTTAGTTGTTTATCAGCCTTAGTTACAGAAGTAAAACCCTGCATAATTATGGTAAATTATTGGGTTGGCCCTGGCATGTCATGTGTAGTGAAATATTTGTGTTGGCTCCAAGCATGTTGAGACTTTTTAAACATAAAATCTGATGTGAAGGTCTAAACAGACCACAGCCTCCAATCAGGCTTCATTCAGCTTTTAGACACTTTCAAAGAAAAGCTCTACTAAGCTCAGTGGGGGAACAACAAAAATCATGCTTTTCGGGGTATAAAATCTGTTATTAGCCACAGGGATGTTTCTTTGTCACCAACGTAAAGAGTCTGTTGTCCCCAGAGCAGGTGGCCTAGGTTTAAGGCATGTGCCCTCTCGTCTGAATTTCCACCTCCATGGCTGTATCTGAATCTATATACTACACCAGATGTGCAAACTGACTGCCAAACACAAACATCTGCAAAATCTTCAGTATACCAAAAATACTTGGATGTCATACTATTCAGGAAAAATGATCAGAATGCATCTGACCAGTCTACCCTATGCACTGTTTCCCCAATCCAAAGCACCACTGGGTCAAAGGTTAAAATGGTGGGCAGCAAAGTGAAGTATGCATGGCAACAGCTTACAGAGCATTAGCATTCAGTCAGTCAAATAGACAAATTCACATTTTTTGTGTTGTTTCATAGACACTTCACATTTAAAATGAAAATTCTGATGTGGAAACCATAAAAATCTTCATAAAATACTTGCAGTTTTACATTTTTGGGAAGAAACTACATCATTAGATTATTATGTGTGCTTAATATAGTTTTTGTAATGTAGAAATTGCCATAGACCCACATATATTTATGAACGTTAAAAGACAGTTGCCAACAGTAAGAAAACTTAAAAATGAAAGAAGATGAAAATCAGTTAATCCATCCATCTAATATTTAAACTGCTTATCCCTGCAGGGTCATGGGGGCTTGAGCCTTTCCCAGTTGAGAGGGGAATACTCAACAAGTCTCTTTTTTCTGCATGCCTCGCAAATCAAGGATGTTACACCGTCATCAGAGGCAGTCAGCAGAAATGAACAGATGTGTGATTATGTTTACAGTAGCGTTCAAAATTATGATTTGATTTTAAAATGAAAATTATGCGAACACATTCAGTGTTTGTGTGGTTTCAAGCAATGATCAAAATAGCATCAACTTGCAGCAATCTGCTGCAGGGCATTTAATACCAGGAGTACCATGTGTCTGACATTTCTACCATGGAAACTGATTCAAGCCAACTTTTATTTCACAGAAAATTCATAGTAATTGGAAAGGGAATTGATAAGCATATAAATCAATAAGCAGGATTGATAAAGCATTGCAATAAATGCATTGTTATAAGGTATGCACAAAGTTATGACAAACTATACAATGAACCATCATGGTTTACCTCATTATTACTTGATGTCCAGTTTTAGAAATCAACAGTGTCATCATTTAAAGAATAAAGTGCTGTTTCATCTTGTTTCAGATCAGTTTCTTACACAAAAGCACCATGAAAAGAAATAGTGGAGACTTTGGCTTTGTGACATAGAATATCACTATCAATATTAGTATTGGCAAAATTAGTTTGGAAATAGATCAACCCTTTAAGGGCCAAGACCATAGATTATAGGCAGAAAATTCTAATTTTTTGGAGCTGAAATGCTTGTTTCACTTTCTGCTAAAATCCTAAAAATATAAAAATGTACATTAAATTCAACATGTAGATTTTTTTGTATCTCATTTGATACATAAGGTGTTATTGGCAACTGATAATGGTTTTTTTTTGTAATTTGTTGATCATATTGAGTAGGTAGAGGTATTATAAAAGTATGTATCAAATATGATACAATATGCTTTATAGGGTTAATATTAGATATCAGCATATATCCAGTACTGTGCAGTCCTAAATGTCAATAAAACCTTATCAACATCCATTCCAAGTCCTGTCCATAAAAGAAGGGAATAAAAACCTCAAAATACATGAAGCCCTTGATTTCTAGAGGGCTACAGTACTAAGAAAACATGCTAATGCTCCAGCAATTTAAGCCTTTATCAGAGGAGCTGCTTCAGTAACTTGTGTTTTTAATTTTTTCTAAGTATGAATCTGATATACATCTTTATTAAGACATGAAGTCCCTCACAGAGAAAAGAAACTGTGCTTTGAAATTTGCAGCAGTTGCTAGTAAATCTTATTGCATCATGATTTTTTAGCATTTTAATGCTGCATGTGACCCTCTCTCATCAGTTTTCAGAAGATGTTCTTTTCCTCTCACTGTCTTGGTGTGTGTGTGTGAGAGTGTGTGAGTGAAAAAGTGGAGAGAGCAAAGAGCCCTGGGGAGAGATGGCTTGCCTCCTACAGACCACCTCCCAGGGTCACAGCGGGAGGCAGATTAAGTTACAGCCAACCTCAGAGGGGGTCACACAAGACGTGTACACATACACACATACACACATTCCTTCACTTTCTAAAACCCTCTCAGAAAACAAAATATTATACAACACCATTTAATCCCCCCTAACAAAACCAGCTCATACCACACAGTTTTCTTCTGCCCTGGTTCTTCATGTTGGTGCTCATTTCTGCATCATTGAACAGAGGGGGTCAGACCGATCCCAATCAGATCAGATCAGGTTAAAGATCAATCGGTTGGAGTGAGGTTAAAAGTCAGCACCGATCCTCGTGAGCCTGGAGGTGTTGGATCACGTAGCCCTGCTTTGACCTGCATCAGCAGACTCACACACCCTCCTACATCAACCACACACACCCAAAGCTAGGGCTGGGGTATAAATATAATTTTTTAGATGTAACAGTGAATTTTTGGATGTGACTCAGGGTGAGATTGTATTGTATGTGTAATTCTTCTAACCTCACCAGGCCATTGGTGAGTGCAGTTTTTATGAATCCGTTCTGAAAGAAAGAACTAACATATGCCAGGTCTAGCTTCCTCAAAAGACTGTAAACTGTCAGAAATACTATCATTTCACTGCTCACTGACCAAAAATAATCTGCCTGAGGTGTCTAACTGTAGAATTTGTTTATTCAATTAAAGTCACAGTTTATTGATATGCCAGTTTGAAAACACAGCCAAAATAGAAGTCTCAAACACACGCTATTGTGTAACTTGCTGTTTTAAACTATCAAAAACATGTCTGTCCTCTTTTTAACTTGCACAACTATGAAGGCAACAACTGTAAATGTTAGTGAAACTGGCAAAGAGCGAAGGAATGTGGCAGTACGCTCACTTCTCCAAATGTTGCAAATGTAGGTCTGCAAAAAACATTGCTTTCCCTCTCGATTGAAGAAAAGACTGAAGGTCATCAAGTTTCTGTACTTTTTCATACCATCTACTTTAAAGATAATGGAGATTTTTTATCATTTTTAATGTTACAGTCTGTTGCACTGTGTGCAAGTTCTGTTCTATGTTATGGTGTCTAACACAGAATCCTTTAATGAATGACAGGAGCCCAGTTATTAAGGAGTTGGTTTAAAGTCAGGAAGGTATCTGGTTTACTCCCGAAGTACAATGGATTTCACAATGGAGCCATGCAGTTTAGTTGTTTCCCACGCATGAGCAGCATGCACAATTAATGTGCGCAGACTGTATGATCTGATCATCAGAAACTACCCCAGTCCTCATGCTGTAGCAGTGAAATCAGAACAGAACACTGAAACACAGTTTTGTCTGACGTACCTGTGGTTTCTTTAGCATGGCTCAAATACACACAGGGACAAAAACACTGCAGTAATGGGACACACTGCATCAGCAGCAAACTATCAGCAGCTAAGTCTTGAAAGCTGTTTACTGTCAGTTGAGTCTCTGCATACATTTCCCTGCTCATTTCGTTTTCTAAAACAAGGGGACGAAACCAGTGGGGATACATGCTCTCAGCAGATGCTGTCTGAAAGTGCTTACTGAGAAGAAAAGGGGAAGTCAACTCCTAGTTGCTCTCACAGTGTGTGGGGAGATATGACCAAAATATCAAAAATGTTAGAAATCCATCTCACTGGTTAAGAGCAGTTGATTGTACAGTTATCTTCAGTCATGTCTGTGTCCACTACACAACAAATAACACATGGTTGGGCTGATATCCACCCTGAATTTAAAGCTGGTCACACAACAAAAATTCAGGTTTGAATCACATTGAAGCTACAGCGTATGCCTGGTTTATATTGCCAGGGCTACATGACATGTCCATGTTTGTACCAGTTATGTTTGTCAGGTCTGTTTGACAAACAGAACAGTTTTTAGAAAAATTACAAGAGTAAAGATTTGATTCCCCCATGAGGGATAAATAAACTACCTATATCAATATTGTTAATGATTGTTAACATTGTTAAATAGCAAATATTTAGCTTTATGTGGCCTTTGGGGTATTCGACATGTCTAATTCCTGTGATGGAGCCTCTATGCACTAGACAGCAAGTCTTTGACATCAGGACTCATCCCTTTCCTCCCATTTGCAGCCACAGCCTCCCCATAGAGACCAATGTGACATTATGTGATTGTTCCAACCCTGTGCAGAGCATCAACCAATGACAGAATACAGAGCTGCAGAAAATATGTCCCTGAACAGTGCTGAACTGACCAATCGACATAGAGCAGATCAGTCAGCCAATAAGAACAGACGAGGCCTTTGAAGGGACAGAAGCCTTAAGGTGTCCGGAGCTCCAACAGAGCGTATCAGACGGAGAGAGAACACAGGAGGTTCAGGGACACTTAGTATGTCAAAACTAGTTTTTTTTGTTACATGAGAGATTGTGATATACTCTGATGGGGAATTGCATCACACATTTCTTTGAAATGAACCCATAAACTCTATCAAAGAGTAGTTTCCTAACTAATCGGCCTCGACTTTGGGGAGGGGTCACGCAGGCAAATTGTTGACAGGGTGTTTGCTAAAAGGGACATGCACACAAACCTCTCTTTCAGTCTCCTCTTCCTCCTCAACTTCCTCCTCCCTTCATCCTCACCCTTGTGTATCCTCACTGCGGCCCCTTTGGTCATCCCTCCTCTCCTTTCCTCTCCTCTCTTTCTCTCAGCTGCTGTTTACTCTGCTGGAGAGAGAGAGGGCCCGCAGAGGGGACAATGGCGTCTTTCAGAGAGACCGTCGACCCCACGGCTGAGCAAGGAAGTCTACATGAGGGCCAGCCAACACCCCTTCCACAAACTTCACAGCCATCCGCCACCGAGCTGCACACACACACACACAGCTTATCACACACAGACCACACTCAGACCCTCTCCGTATCACCGCTTCTTTCGCTCGCCCTCTCGCTTTGTCTCACATTTCCCACAGGCCCCCTCTTGGTGTCTCTGGCCATTTGGAGGACGTAGTCAAAGTCCTGAAGCTTTAGTCCAAAAAACACACATGGCGAGTCACGTCCAAGCCAGTTTCTAATTTTTCTGCAGGAAGAGAGACTCATGAGGGTGGGCTGAAGTGAAATCCAGCATGCTGGACGGATTCAGCGGGAGGGGCACTGGCAGACTCCACTGGAAACACATTAGTGTGGTATGGATCGCCCGGGGTGCAGTGGGTATTGTAGATATTAATGGCCTGTGGAGCTTCTCAGAAGCCGGGGCAGTTTCAAGGGAATTCAGTTTTTTCCTTTGTTATAATTGATGTCTGTTTCTTTGATAAAAGATATTTGAGAGTGAGCCAACACACAGAGCTCATATGAGCAAAATCAGAACACACAGCTCCTTCTCTGTAATCCAAGTTTCTTCACCAGATCCCCTTTTCATTAGGGTTTTGTTTGAGGCTCTATTTTCTTTTTACATGAATGATCATTGAAAGAACCAGACCATGTAATGAATGAAACAAAGTCATAATTATTTATTTATCCTGAAAAAGTGTATGTATTCCTCTCCATTTTATTGTATCATCCCAATTCAGCTCGACTCCACGCAGTTTGGTTTCTTCCTGCATTGTTTTCCATTACAGTATTGATTTGCTGTACCAATTTGAGGTCAGGTGATGTTGTTAAAGGTGGATGTGCAAAACTACAGTGGCATTCTCACAACAACAAAGGAGTAAGCAAAGGCGATAGAGCTGCCAACCCATGTGGGATTTTTTTATACATAGTGAGGAGATGAATTTTATTTGATGCAGTCACAAGCAGCAATACAACATACTGATTAAAGCAGATGGAAATTTGGAAAGTCACACACTATCACAGAGCCAACATGGAGGGTGCTATTTACACAAAACCTGACCCCCTCAACTGATGGCAATAGTCAGACCAGTCAGAGTTCAGCAGTTCTCCTGATCTCAGCAGAACTTGCTTGGAACCCTGCAGGAGGGAATGTGAAATCTGTGCTTGGAACTAAGTATGATCCCTAATTGAAAACAAAACAACCAGGTAAAGACAAGCTGAGTCAAGCTGACATCACAAAGTTGAAAGCTATATATGATTCTTATGAGGAACAATATTGACATCCGTACATGTGTATGTTCAGATGCCTGTGAATTTGAAATTTGAGAGGGTCTCTGTGGGATTGTCTTTAAACATTGCATAAATGTTCACCAGGATGCAATTGAAGTGATTCGAATTTTGAGTTTGTAGGCCAAAGTTTAGGGACAAAATAAATGCAATTGGCTTTGTATTTTATGTAATTGCAATACCTGATAAGTCACCTTTACAATGAGGTACAACTTGTGAGAATTGTGCATTCATCCAAAGAGCTGCACAGCTACACGTGTGGGTAGTGCCCAAATAGAATGTGCCAAAATCCCCTGCAACTGGAGGCCAGTGTTCCAGAGCAACAACATTATTTGGTGTCAGCCCTGGTACCATTTCTGTGTGTCATTTCTAAGTGTCAGTTTGCTGAGTGGAAACAATGGGCATAAAATATCATAGGAAGAATTTTGAAAACTCATTCAAGGTATTAGAACAAACTGCAACTTGCACTCAGAACAGATTAAACACCATTAATATGGATTGTATAAACCAAACAGTAACTTAAAGCCCCAGTGCTATCAGGCACTGTCATAGGCCAAGGATTGTAGGTTTAGGTCCCATCTGGGGTGCTTGGCAGCAGAGTGGTTCTCTTTGAGTACTTCGGCACCATCTAGACAAAAAAACATGCTTGATGGGTTCATTGATGACGAATTGCCCTTAAATTTGAGAATGGTTGTCTGTTTCTCTATGTGGCCCTGGGATGATTTGGTGACTGGTCCAGGGTGTACCTCGCCCCTCACCCAATGTCAGCTGAGATAAGCTCCCACCCCTCACGGTATGGGCATATGGACATATGGGACACATGGGCATATATATGGATGCATATTTACAGGAGAATTAGTTGCACAATTCAACTTATCAGTGGAGCAAAGAGTAAATCTTAAAGGATGCGTTCACATTAAAAAGGGGGAGGAACTAAATGAGAATGTTGTTTGAGTAGTGTAGAGTGTTAAAGTATGCTGGATTAAATTAGAGAAGATTAGTAATGCAGTACATTATGAAGATAAAGTAATGGCTCACATGTGTTGGAGTCTCCTAAAAAGAGCTTTGATGCATACAGAGACCCCCTCTGTCTGCCTTTGCAATGGAGATGAAGAATCATGTGATCTGAGTTGCCAAATTGATTTATATTCCAGAGTTATATATGGATCCAAAAGTTTCATATCTGTTCCTGGGGCTTTATAGCAGGGATTATAGCACTGATGGAGGGCCAGTTTTCTGTTTGGATGGATGAGAGAAGGATTGTAGCAAGGTTAAGCTGATTCCTGGTCTGTGCCTGGGGGTGAGGGCTTTACTCAGTTAAAGTGGATGACAGGCGATTTTCTGCTATTTTAGCCAAACAATAAAGCCAGAAAGCTTGGCAGTCTGTGCGGTGGGAGTTACAGTAAGTTAGTTCAGACGAGGAAATAAGAGAGGGAGAGAGAAAAGAGATGTGGTATTAACCGCAGATCATTTCACATCCACTCTGACTGATCAAACATGTTTGATTTTACTGCTAATGGCTGTTTCATCACATAACAAACTCTATATGGTCAAACAAAAAACATTACAACAGGAAACATTTATGATCCTCATTTATCACCGAACTGACAGGGGATGGGAAACAAGAATTGGTCCTAAGTAGTTCGGAAATTTCTCTTCAATAATTTTAACTTTTCTTTTTGCTGAACAAGTCCCTATTAATGCCCTCTATTTGCAAAATAATGGTATCTACCCTTCATGAGAAGCAGTCAGCATAAATGACAGAGTGTATGAGTCCAGATGGGGCTTGTATTCTTAGAAAGGGACGCAACAGTGCATTATTCAATGTTCAAGCTCTCTTAATATTTAATTTAGAGTTGTGAAAACAAATCAAAATTAAATACCGATATTAAGAGAGCTGTGCATTTGTCGTTCTTGACACAGAAAAGCTGTGGGCCTCTTTTTTACATATAGGTAGTCCACAGGAATTGATAACAGAACAATTGAATAAACACTGGATGAACAAATTATTGGCATCAATAAAATCAAAATCTTGATGTGGTTTAGTTATACCGGTTGGTGTAACTGGAATCATTTGTTAATTTGGGAAACATGAAACCTGATGAGATGCTTAGAATGAGGCCTTGTTTCTATTAAGTGGTTTGGTTCAGTGCAGTTTGGTACGGTTTTGAGGGGTTAACCCTACACTTGTTTACCTTCACTTGAGGGCAGGGATGTAAGCTAAGAAGAGACGGTCATGCCAGCTATGCAGATGGGTGAGGTCAAAGAAAGTAAGACAGTAAACATTCTTATGTAGAGCATGCATGTAAACAAAGAACAACTAAGAAGGACATCAAGTACTCCAGTACCTTTTTTTTTTAAATCGATCAACAGACTGCTGTACTTTTAGCTCCTCTCTTTAGTGCATGAATGCATTTGCTACCCATTCAGAGGCAGTCAAGAAGAGGGACAGCACTAGTCAGTTATTCGGGCACCTTTTCACTTTATTTGACAGTGAAAACATCTGAAATTGTGTACCATACTGAGCCAACCTGAACTGGACTGCTTGGTGAACAGGTAGTCTGACCATTTGGGAACGGAAAACGCACAAGTTGTTGATCAGAAGAAGCTGATGCTCATAGTTACCGATCAGAAATACTCTTGCGTCTGCTCTGCGCTCATTGTATGTTATTGTAACGGCTAGGAGTGATGGTAACCAATCAGCTATTCGTACATCTTCACTGTACATTATTTCGGTTTAGGTTGATGAAAAGGTTCACATCTGCTGCTGCAGGTAAACAGCGGTGTCAAGCTTCTGTGAAAGAGTTTCATAATGCTCCAAGTCTGGTATCATTTTCATATTCAGAATTGACCATTTTTGTATAATTTCTTTATTTTTTAATTCTAATATATCATTTTGTTTTTTACTATTTGTGCTCATATTTGAGAGGGCAGGAGAGTGAATGGACCTTTAGAGTGGGGACAGGCAGGGGGTTATTCCACAAGGGAAACTGCCAGGCTGAATATAAGAACACTAAAGATGGACCAAAAATAGATTTTGGTATTGGCTGCTTTTGTCAGTTTTCCTCTTGATATCAAACATTTCTGTCACGATAAAGATTCAGTTAAAACTTTTAGCACTGATGTTTCTGTTCTTGAACTCAAAATCTTGCAAAGCCTCCATAAAAGCAAACATCTCTAGAGTCTTTCTGCTCTTTGTGTTAATTATTACAGACATGTTGGTGTTTAATCATTCTATACATCACATCTGAAGGGGCCTGTGGGTCATGTGTATCTCATTTCAGCCTCTAATCAGATAAAAAACTAATGGTTATTTGTCCCACAATGTTTCTCTCTGTGCATGTGAGGAGGATCAGTGTATAAACGAATCGGGACAGCAAGATCTCTCTGATAACTCCATAAAGCTCCTCTGTGTGCTAGATCATACAGTATGTTCCTCTGCTCCCATCAGTACATGTGTGTATCATCATCTTATCCATGGCTGATTGGGTCTAAACACCCCCACTGCACCTCCTCCGGCTGTGTGTATGTGAGCTGGTGGCCTTCCCTGGTCAGGCTGCTGAACCTGGTGACCTCTATGCTCCGTGCCTC
This sequence comes from Scarus forsteni, assembly GCA_036419115.1. Classification (NCBI taxonomy): domain Eukaryota; kingdom Metazoa; phylum Chordata; class Actinopteri; order Labriformes; family Labridae; genus Scarus; species Scarus forsteni. The sequence goes on from JAZDUH010000342.1 coordinate 14,108,124, forward strand.
CCAGACACAAGAGCTTCTCATGTGGCCCCCGGCCAGCCGCTCTCAAAGCTCGCCATTCACCAATGACCGCAGCTCCTATGAGTGTGTGTCCACATGTGTGTAAGAGCGGGGGAGCATGGGGTGAATTTGTTGAAATTACAGTTTGATTAATGACTTTGGTGTGTATCTGTAAGAATGATTGTGTGTACGTGTGAGTGTGTTAGGGTGTTTGGGAGCGGGTGCATGTCTAGATTTTGTTGGTTGATGTGGCCCAACTTGAGAGCTGATATAGAAGAGGCAGCTCAAAGTTTTTGAGCACAGAGGAATGATCATACATTATATGTGCACTTACTTGCTGCTAGGGATAAGAATTGATCAGATTTAACCGATATCAATGTCATTAAAAATTCTGCTTATTGATCCAATTCTTTAACAATGCCCTCATTGATTCCTGCAGATTTTCTGTGGAAAAAAAGTTGTTTAACATTGGTTTTCAGTGGCAACAATGACAGACACATGACACTTCTGATGTCCAATGTCGTGCGGCATAAATAAATGCTTCTGCAAGTTGCTGGTGTTTCCACTCTCAAAAGTTTTACAGTAAATTTCTTATTGTCAAAATAAAAACACAATTTGACCACTTCTGCACTGGCATGATTTTTGACTTCTATGTGATAATTTCTGTTGGTTACCTCTGATGCCTCTGATGGTGTGTGTGCGTGTGGAGTGGGGGTGGTGGGGGCATCCATTATTTGCAAGATATATAGAACAAATTGGAATGAAGTTGATATGGGAATCAATAAGCAAAGACACATAGTGATTCCTTAAGGAAGGCTTTGGCAAGCTTCAACTGAAAATGGTTTTCAACTCCAATCCCTACTTGCCTTTTTAATAGGTACTCCATATGTGTATCATGTTTGACCCCCTTTTGCCTTCAGAACTGTTGCTATTCTTCATGGCAATGATTTAACAAGGTTATGGAAGCATTATTTAAAGATTGTGGTCCATGTTGACATGATAGCATCTCATAGTTAATGCAGCATTGTAGGCTGCACATCCAGGATGTAAAACTTGTTTCACTACATCTCAAAGATGCTCTGCTGTTGTGAGCACCAACTGGTGGCCTGGGGACCACATCAGGCCTTCCACAGCTTACAGTCAGGCCCCCAGGATGTAAAGGGGAAAACTTTGTTTGGGTTTAAGCTGGAAATTTTAGCTGCCTCATTTACTAAGCATTCCAGTCCAGTTCAGTGTACAATTCCACTGTTTCCACTGTCAAATAAGGAGACAAGGTACCCAAATAACTGACCTGTGCTGTCTCCCTTTTAGGCACCTCTCTGAAGGGGTACCAAACTGTACCAACTGTACAGCCCATACCAAACTATCCAGAAAAGGGAGGAGCTAAAAAAATCACTGCAGTTTTTCATTGGTTGCAAAAATCAACAATTCCCTTATGACTGTAGTTAAGATAAAAATAAATAAAAAATAAAAATAAACACCCCACCATGTTTCAAAAAAACTGCAGATTTAGAGTGATTTTTTCACTGCTGTTGCTGTAATAAAACTGTTCCACATAGAGCTGGAGGGCTGGAGGTCCTCCCATTATTTGTCTTTGTACAACAATCATGTGCTACTGCAGACCACTTCACTGTGTTGTGCTACTGTGACATCACACAACTACAGCATAGCTGGTGTGACCCTCTCTTCACAGCTCACATCTTTATCCCTGATTGAAGTCGATTGAAAAGCAAACAAGAGCAGGACTATCAACTGCAAACTGTACTGACTCAAACCAGACCACTCAGTGGAAACAAGGCTGTTTCTGCAGTTGGCCCTCTCGTCTTTTGGAGTCTTGATTGTCTCTGTATGTATACCTGCCTGTATATGGGACACGTTACAGGGGGATACCACTCAAGGGGACAAAGACATTGGGCTGTGTGTAACTACCTTGATTCTGAGAGTAAAACAAACAAAGCAAAAACCAAAATCAGTGTCAATGAGGTCAGACCTCATTATCAGCATCAGCACTCTGTTTCTAAAATAGTTTCCTCCATGTACTGTAGGAATGGGAATTGATAAGATTTTATCAATACCAATGCTGTTAACGATCCTGCTAATCGATCCAATTCTTTAACGATTCCCTTATCAATTCCAGCAAATTTTGCATGTGGGCAAATGGTCTCATTTTCAGTGGCAACAATGCCAAACATACATCACAGCATAGATAACTGCTTCTGCAAGTTGCTGGTGTTTCCACTCATTTAAGGTTGTGCAGTCGGTGTAATGCAGGATGAATCCATGCTTTCATGTTGTTTATGCCATTCCTGACCTTTTTTTCAGTGTTGTTTTGAAGCAGACCAACTTGAACATAACCATTTGTACAAGGTTGGCAGCAAGAGAAGAGGTGACTTCATGAGATGAAACAAAAAAGTTTATCGAATAAAAAAAGTCAAACTTTTTAAAGTCAAGGGACTCTTTTGTATAATTTAGGGGTGGTCATTGCGATTGTGCAGCACTGATTTGCTATGGTGTTGGGGCCCAATGTGTGCTTGTGTGTGTGTTTGTGTACATGCACACTCGAAGCTTAACTCAGGAGAAATGTAGGACACCATGCAACTGTGTGTACTTCTGTGTGTGGATGGAAAATGCTTTGAGATGTGTGTGTGTGTGTGTGAAATTGGTGAGAAGGCGCAGTGAACCCGAACACATTGTGTTGAATGGAGAGCTGGCTTTTAACAAGCAGTACAGTACGAGCACTGCCTGTACGTGTGAAGAAGTACCTGCTGGACCAAGAACTACAGCCAAAAATGTGTATACACCTGTTAAAAGAGTCTGACTTTTGAAATTGTGTAGAACATAAAAAGTCTTTTTTGAAAATAGTTTATCTCGATGATTTTAGTTAGCAAAAAGTTTACACCTTGTAGATGCTTCTATGATTTAAAGTCATGATTATAAAAGCTTCTAAAATGTTCAAGAGCTGGACACTCTAAGAAGTTAGGAAGATGAATGGAAGGTAAGACAATATCCTTTATTGTGCATTGCTTTATTGTTTGATTCAATATAAATATTAGATAATAATAAATAATATAAGGGGCTGCAGCATGCAAAAATGTTGCTGATTCAACTCTTAGAATATTTACAGGTATTCTGGTACCTCTCACAGACCTAAACACGCCCATTTGGTGGAAAATGCCAATAGATGTGGAAGCAAGTGTTCCTGGTTGTTTGTCTTTGTATGTTTGTATTAGCTCTGTGATTGGCTGACAATCAGTTAAGGGTTTCTCAAGGACAGTTAAGATAGGGTACCGTGTATTATTTTCACTGTAAAACCTCATAAAAAATATTTTAAAACTTTATTTTGGGGTAATATTTGCAGTCTCGGACGAGAGCAAATGACGAACAACAGCTTGATTCAGTTCAGTAAGAGGAAAACAGCTACAGGAACACAAAAGATTCAAAAACAGAAACACAACCAAGGGTCAGAACTAAACACAAACATGGAAATGTGCTGCAAATAAAATAACACACTGCAAGAATAAAAAAATAAATGTGTTAATGCCAAGTACACTTCAAGTTAGAGATGAAACACAGCCTAAAACAATCCAAAAACAATAATAAAAAAAAAAAACTGCAGGAGCAGAAGCACAAGAGGATCAAGTTCACCAACGGATGTGCTCCAGACCTGTAGCACTTCTGGAAGGCAGATTTCGGCTTTGTATCATTATTACCACTGTTTCTACCCTGGCACCAGACTCAAACTGCACTTTTTATGACTCCTTTGCCACCGAGGTTTATGTTTGCTGCCAGTTTTGCTTTGTTATGCTATCTGCTAATGTCATGGTGTCAAAATAAGAGGGGGGGTTCATAAGAGGGGGCTAAATTATTAAGAACTTGAATTTGCTCCATGTTTCTTGGGAATATAAAATAAAGTATTTTTTCACACTGAATATGTCAACATTAACTGTGAGTTCATCAAATGCTGCTGGTGCTTTTGAATTAACTCATACTACACACTGCACACATCACATTTTATTTATAAAGAGGAAGATTTTTTTTTATCAGTGTCAGTTCGATGGCAGAGAAAGACTAAAACTGAAAACGACAGCTAGATGAAGCATCTGCCTACGGCCCTCAGGCGGGGTCCAGAGGTCACTGTGTTTAGAGAAAGGAGGAGGTGGTTGCAGCAGTGCAGCTGGACTTGTAGGCCCAGGGGGGCTGCCGGTGGGGTCTTGAAGGTCCGTGGGGTCTGAAGGTGCACACTGTGGGGGTGGAGGTGATGTGACTGGCTGAGGGGTTTTGGGTGAAGCGGGGCGGCTGGTGAAGGTGACCATATGGATTGGATTGTAGACATTCCTTGAGAAGAGTGTGTGTGCAAAGGTCAACATGGAAAAAGAGGAGGGGGTCAAGCAGATCTCTATGTGTGCAAGTGTGTGTTTATTTTTCTTCGGCTTACACAGTGTTTCAGTTTACGACTGTGGCCAGTTTGCCATTGTTGGGTTGAGAATTTCTTACCCAGTGGGATTGAGGAATGTGAGATACTTTCCTGGGAAACGCTGCAGGTGTGAAAATCTGTCTTTTGCTCTTTGTCACATTTTCCTCACTGGAATTCATTTCTTGTAAATGTTGAATGAAAATCAGGCTGTTCTTTATTGGCCCCACTTGGCTTAACTTTGCCCCTCTGTTTCTGTTTGTGCAGGTGGGAGGTCAGCGGGTTGCGGTCATGCTGTCCCTGGACGAGCCCCTGGACCTGAAGCTCCCTCGGAGAGCCAATGGGCGGGACAGAGGGGCACGCTCACCTCCGCTTTCTCCACTGCACCCCAAGCGTGCTCGCCAGCTACGCATGGCAGATGATGGCACTGCAGTCATAGAGCCCGCCTCTCCAGCATCTCCACACACAGGTAGGTCACAAAAATCTTTTAGACTGCATGGTCATGGCACGTTTCATTTGACCTCAGGGGTCAGAATATCCCAGCTGCAAATTAAGATACATCACTAGGAATGCAACTTTTGGTTGAAGTTTCTACTTTAAAGTCAGAAAGCCTTCAGGTAACCAGACTTCACCACGGTCATGTTAAACTGGGATGTGATGCTATTCCCACTTCTGAGTTAAATGGAATGAATCATAAGTTACATTTACTCTTGGGGGGCTCAAAATATGACATAAAAATTAGTGAATAAAGGAAGGTTTCTTGGTGAAGAGAATTCAAATAAAATCAAGGGTCAACCTCTTTTTGTTGAAAAACTAAGTTAGTGTGTAAGTGCAAACAACTGCTGTTTATTGAGTGTCCACTTGAGGCTGTTTGCCAAAGCAGGGTTACCAAGTCTTACAAGAAGGTCAGGAAGTTTTCTGGCTGGGTTACCCCGTTTGTTTTTTTTTCTAGGAAATATCAGGGATGTATATGTTAAAGGGCTTGTATCAAAGTTTGGGTCTCATCACTTCAGGTTAATACTTTTGAGTCACTTTGCAGGTAGAGTTGTGTAATTATATACAGGGTGGGCCATAAGTTTCCATACATAGGAAGTAGGTGTGGGCCGGGATATGGGTTGACAGAATTACTGGACCAATTTTTGTCAGTGAACATCTTAATGCAAAAAGGTATTTAAACATGTTACAAGAAGAAATTCTTCCATCCCTGCTAAACGAAGGAGGTAACTACCTAGTTTACTTCCAGCAAGATGGAGCTCCATTTCATTATGGTCATCAAGTGCGTCGGTATTTGCATCAGCAGTTTCTGGATACTTGGATTGGTCTGTGTGGTCCTGTTGCGTGGCCTCCCAGATCCCTAGATCTCTCTCCTCTTGATTTCTATGTTTGGGGGCACTTGAAGACCATAGTATCATGTGAAGATATGAGACATAAATCATCTCAGGGAACACATCACCTATGCCATAACAAGCATAGCTTCAACTGTGCCAATACAAGTTCATGAACATTGGAAATCACGCGTTAACATGTGTGTTTGAAACAATGGTATTCATACAGAGCACATTATATAAATAACACAGTTGTCAAACATGAATGGTTATTTTTCCAAGGTTTGGAAACTTGGCTCACCCTGTAGACTCAATAAGTTGCTTTCCAGTAAGTAGTAAGTACATCAGGACTACTTATCCATATTGGAAGATGTCATATATTTATTTTTGATGACTGGTATGCTCATAGTCACTACTATAAAAAAAAGTCTTGTTTTTATAAAAAGCTCTAGTCAGCACTGATTGGGTAGCGGGTCCACTCTGATGATTGGTCAGTGTAGAGCTGCTCGGTGCCGTATTGCCATGGCTTGGTCTGCCATATTGTCACCAGCTGATATTTATTCTTACATCTTTCTCTAGACTGGGCTTGGTATTATAAGCCAGTGATATTGTGAGGCAATATATACTTTAAAAGGCAGAATATTGGCTCTTCAACTGGGTTATACTGGCCTTTATTTAGCAAAGAACAGCAATGGTAAAGTCCTCTTTCTTATGAAATCCTGTTGATTTGAAAGTTTAAAAACTGTATTAAATGTTAAAATATGTGCTGAAACCAGCAGGATAAGACTAGGCTGCATTATAATGATTTTAAGGCTGGTAAAATGCTTGTAATCTTAAAATAATGTCAACATGATGTATTAAAAGATTGAGTATTTATTTTTTGAAGGGAATGAAATGAAAAGAATGTTTTCTGTATTTTAATCTCTTGAAATATGTTTTAATAGCAACAGTTGTCCTCTGGGGAAACAGAAGGTACATGTCAGCCCCAGCAGGTAGGAGTCACCTGACAGGTGTTTATATGTGTTTGTTTTCCCAGGTGTGCAGGTGGTCCCCCATGACCGAACAGACACCCCCACCCCTCCCGCAGTGGACCTGAGTATGTCTCCCTCCTCTCGCCACACCCCCAGTTCACCAGAGATGACAAACGGCAACTACGTCCCCTCAGGGGTGAGTTAGGCACCCACACACATATACACACCAGGACAGGTATTCTTCCTAAATGAGATTTCATTTAGCTGTTCGCTTCACCTTCCTCTGGCTAATAACTCCTCCTGATTTATATCTAACTTGTCGAGAGAACAACAGTCTTCCAGTGCGGAGTTGTCCACACTGTCCTGTCTTCAGCAGAGATTCATCCTGCTGCTGTCAGCAGATCAGGAACAACATGAGTTTGTGTCGACCTCTCTGTAAGGGAATTAGGCTATGTTCAGGGTGGGAGGCCTCTGATTGTGTGTTTATGCGGGTGACTGGGGAGGGGGGCACTCTTATCAAACACCTCTTGTGTCCCCAACAAGTGCCTCTGTCTGCACTCACTGGCCTCTCTGGCATGACGTGTATTTGTGTGTGTGTGAGAGTGTTTGGTACATGCATAATCGGATTTAAGTCAAGGTACAGCCACGCAGACCTCACGCCGCCTAATTCAATTCCTTCTCAATTGAATAAAGGCAGACTGGCTGAAGTCGTTGAGCCGCCCCAATTCTAGGTCCTAGATAGCCCCTGTCCCAGTATGATATACATACTATTAAGGATGGGGAATGAGGACTAAACATGAAATCCCAATAACTTATTACCAGGTGGTAGTAAAAAATGTATCCCTTTTAATGTAAGAAAATAAAAAAAGTGTTATCACTGTTAGGGATGGGAATTGATGCTAGTTTATGATAGCAATGACATTAACTGTTCTGCTTATAAATCTGATCCTTAAACAATTACCTGATGGATTCTTGTGGATTCTTTGTGCAGAATTAAGTTGGCCATAGTTTTTTAGTGGCAACAGCGTCCAACACTGACCCTGATTATATAATTCTGCGCTGCATAGATGAATGCTTTTACAAGCTTTTGGTGTTTGTACTTACTAAAAGTTGCACATTAGGCACCTTTGAACAGTATCCTAAGAAACAGCACTGAGCACTTTCTGCCCACTGTCTGCTGTCTGCATCTGTAGTTCAAAAAGTGGAAGCAATTGATAAGCAAAAAGACTAATAATGTTGATTCCTTAAGGAAGTAGTTATCAGTACTGAACTGGTATAAGTTTTCCATGCCCGCCTCTTGCCACAATACAAGAATTACAAAATTAAAATCATTCCATTCAAATTCAAACAAAATTGTTGTAGCACTTTATAGCACATTGTTTATATCACAAAAGCAAGGCTCATCTGTCCGTCTGTGTAAACTTGTAATTGTAGCACTGACTTTCATCATGTCTTCTGCACAGCTTTATTTGAAGTAGATCCCATTTCCTTATATCTGTGAAGCCTATATATAGACATACATATGTATATATATATATATATATATATATATGTATATATATGTATATATATATATATATATATATAAATATATATATATATATATATATATATATATATATACATATATATATATATATATATATATATATATATATATATATATATATATATATATATATATATATATATATATATATATATATATATATATATATATATATATATTTTTGTATATATATATATTTGTATATATATATATTCCACCTGATATCAGCCCATCTGTTTGTTCATTCATACTTATATCCATCCCTGCATCACAACACAAAAACAGAGTAAAAGTATTACAAGTGAGAGCAGTAGTCAACAAGAGCTGAGTGATAAGGCAGCTCTGCTTACTTGGTCGTTGCCGGGTAAGTGGTCCGGGCCTCGCTGCGGACGCCCTCACTGGTCCAGAGTGCACTCTCCAGCTGTAATTTGCCTTCTTCTCTATCCTCTGTGAAAGTTATTCGGTTTTTTCAGAGATTGTAAGGAGTACAATAGAGCTGGTTAATGAACCATCCCACAAAAACACAAATCCAGTTCCTGTGGTTCACAGTCACAGCTAGGCTCCTGCAATATAATTAAGGTACAAAAAAGGCATTTTAATTTTCACTCTTTAATGTGGAAAGCTGTCTCCAGTACTGCTACTGCTGCTCACCTGGCCAGGTGCACTTAATCCACTGCTAAGCAGGTGCCTGCAAAAAGTTGGCAGGAAGTGACATCAGAACCAAGAACCTTCAGGTGTGGGAGTTGTTGTTTTTCTGAGACAACACTTCGCCTACAATCAGGCAACAGTACACAATGCTATAGCATCCAGTCTATCTATCTATCTGTCTGTCTGTCTGTCTGTCTGTCCGTCCGTCCGTCCGTCCGTCCGTCCGTCCATCCATCTATCTGTCTCTCTTTCTGTGTATTGTAATCTCTTTACATAAAGATGTTGATATCTTTTTGATACAACAGCAGGACAATTTTTGATTTAAAATGTCTACACTGTACAAATTGCGAAAGTTTAGAGTAAAAATTTCCAAAATGAATAAATGATATGTGTTTACGCCATTTAGGACAGAAGCTTGATGAATTTCTGTCATCATTTAGCAACATTTGTCAAATGATGTGGATTCTGTGTCAGTTTCAACAATTACCCCAAATATTGACATCAAATCTTTACATATTAGTAAATGTTAAGGGTTTGTAATAATATACAACAATGCATTTCTCTACATTTGGTTTTCAGGATTTTTACATTTTAGTTCTCCTGCTTTTAAAAGTTATCAGTATTGTTTGATTTTAACTCTTCAGCAAAATGCTCCTAAATCAAACGAAAAGAATAAAACACAAGCTTGTTTGGACTTCACATTTTTAACACATTAATATGTGGTCAATATCAATATTTCTGAATTTTACTGAAAAAATCTAAAGATGCTTTGGGCCTGTCATTTACTGTACTTATCACAATAATCTATTATATAAAACAATAATTTAGCAAATTTCACATTCAAATAAGTCATTATATGTTAAAACCTTGATATATCCCCCAGCCCTACACATTACTCTCCATAAAGTGTTTCTTCAGGAGGAACAGCTGCACTCACTCACACTCACATGTTCTCTCCCCTACAGCATCTCACAAAGCGACTCACATAGTTTTGCATGCAGAGGCAGAACCGAGAGCAGGGGATTGGTCTCATTTTATGAAATTTGTCAGATACACATTTCTGACATAGCTGGAGAAGAAGAGACAGCCACATTATTGTGATCCATTTCCACCCTGATTTTCTCTCTCTGTGTGCCTCTCTGCTCCAGCCAGGCGGCTCAGACTTATGTGTCACTTACTCTGTATCATCTCATCATCCAAACTCCGCTCTGTTTTCAGCTCAAGATGAGTTTCAATAAAAAAGTGTGTGTTTGAGTGTGATTCAGCAGTGGTTCAGTGAATCTCACAGCTCTCACGCTGAGCACGGGGATGTAGGGAGGTTTGTAGCACACAGCAGGGGGACTGCGTGACAATAAGAGAGAAGTGGATTTTTAAAAGAGGATGGGATCAGTAGTTCTGTACTCCACTGACAAAAAGAGAGACATGTATGTCTAGACATTCAGCTACACAGACTCACTTTATCATCAGAAAGAAACTGAACGTATTAACTGCACTGAAGTTAAAGTCTAAACTTCTTTTTTTCACTTTGAGATGGACAAATTATCCAGTTACTCTGCCGTCTGTTTCACTTTTGTTGATCAAAATTCTTACATCTTACAGGCTTTTCAGTTTTTTGTGCCAATTGGAGCTGGGGCAGGACTTCACCTGCCGTCCTCCATGTTCATTGGCCAGACAAACGACAAACGAGCCTCTCCTGACCTCTCAGCAGATGAACAGTTGTCATGCCGCTGGAAGAAGGTAAGATCCAAGACAGAGTAATCTCCTTTTCAGCCCATGTTAATATGACAGTGTTTTCACCAGAAACTGATTTTTTTTCCTTTGCGTTTTCAAACTCGATCCATGTTCAGACGGAGATGCTAGAAATGACTGAAAATGCAGTAGTATGCATGCCAGTCAAGTAGATGGTGATGTAGGTTTGCAGAGATGTAGGTTGGCTGGCATTACAACATACAAGCATTTTCAAAACGCTCCACTCTAGACCCTGGTATGAAAAGTTTGTGGATTCAGGCACTCCAGGCACCATTCTTGTGTAAACAGGAGGCAAAAACCCACTGAAAACGATCAGTTTGAGGCTGAAAGCGGAGCTATGTGAATGGCCCCTTAGTTTTTTGTACTATTAATCAGGTGTAGCCTCTAAAATCTGAATGAATGTTTCTATCCTTCAGTGCCACCTGCTCTTTGACTCCCTGCAAGACCTGGTGGACCATGTCAACGACTTCCATGTAAAACCCGAAAAGGATTCTGGGTACTGCTGTCACTGGGAGGGCTGCGCTCGCAAAGGGAGAGGATTTAATGCAAGGTTTGAAACTCCTAAATGCTATTCACCTAATCCCCAAAGTCCTGAACATGTTCTTCAATGTCTGTTTTATTTTGGTGTATTAAGGTTTTCGAGCATTGCAATACAGTGACGTTTTCCACATTTTTGCCAATAACTCGACTAAAAATGTCAGAAATGTCTTTGCAGAGATTTTCGTTCTCTGGTTTAGGCCTGATTTTTGGCTTTTATATCTAAATGTTACATGTTAATCTGAACATGCTAGGTGTATGTGGTTGAAATTAAGTGTAGTTAAATATTCATGAACTAGAAATTTGAAAAATACACTTGCTGATAATTGTGTTTTTGCAATATTGGCACTCTTTCAAGGTTTATTGACAGATGACCCTGCTATATTGATTTTTAATAATATATTTGTGGGGCTGCAGGTACAAGATGCTCATTCACATTCGCACCCACACTAATGAGAAGCCTCACCGCTGTCCCACCTGCAACAAGAGCTTCTCTCGTCTGGAGAACCTCAAGATACACAACAGGTCCCACACAGGTCAGTGGGTGACATGTGCTTGTTTTAATAATCAGAAGGAAAATTACTGTGCAAACTTAATACCTACAGTGTTCTTACTTTTGGATAACAGAGCATATCCTGTCTATTCTGCATTTGACCTCACTGTAGGTGAAAAGCCCTACATCTGTCCCTATGAGGGTTGCAACAAGCGCTACTCTAACTCCAGTGACCGCTTCAAGCACACTCGCACGCACTATGTGGACAAGCCCTACTACTGCAAGATGGTGGGCTGCCTGAAGCGCTACACAGACCCCAGCTCTCTCCGCAAGCATATCAAGGCTCATGGGCATTTCGTGGCTCAGGAGCAGGGCTCCCCAGGTGGGGTGGGCTCCCTGCTCAAAGGGAGTCAGAGTGGAGGGCTTACCAACGAGGTGGGGAAGGATTCAGACCTATCCTACGTCAGCGCCGCCCACATCATCATCCCAGGGGCAGCGGCTGCTCTCCTCGGAGGCCACGCCCTCCAGGGTTTTGGCGGTGGCCTGCCCATCTCCCCGATCAGCCCTCGGCCACTGGACCTCAGCACATTGGGCTGTCCCAGCTCACCTCCAGGTGCCCTGGGAGGAACTTCCATCCTGTCCTTTAACGGCTCCCCTCTGGGCCTGGCCAAGACCCCTCTGCTCTCCCCGGCATTCCCCTCTTCAGCCCTGGGCTTGTCCATGGTGCCCATGCTGGGGGCCTCGTCTGAGCGCAAGGCCCAGGGTCAGCAAGGAAAGAAGGGGCGGGCTGAGGAGACCAAGAACGAGGTGACTGGGGGGGTCCTGAACCTATCCACAGGAGGGTCTCATGATCCCTTGTCCTGGGTGGTCATCCCTCCAGGCACTGTGGTGCTCAAGCCAGCTGTGGTCAACTGATACTCACACACGCTCACACACACATTTACTCACATTCCAGAAGAGCTCAGGGGGTTGGGGTGGGAGGATGAATGCCATAGTGGGGGTACAGGCGGTCAAAGGTGATGAGGATCAGCTCGCACAATCAAATCCAGACAATGCAATCAGAGAGGGGTCTGAAAGGGGGTTTATGTTGAAAAACTTTGTACAATCTTAATAAACAAAACAACAGAGTGCTGCAGTGATTAGTGCTACAATGCAGAAATGAATTAGCATTCAGCACTTCTCGTTCCATTGTTTCAAAGATAATGAGATTTCTAAGAGTTTTGGTTCAATGCCCAAAATATGTCTGTGTTAAACGCAAGATTATGATATTTTAGCATCTCTTTCCACAAAACAGAATACATACAGAAGTCCCCACACTGGTGAATCCTGAAGATATTCCACATCTTACTAAAGGCAGTGGCTAACTCGGACCACATGAAACAAAATCACATCAAAAATGTTAGCTTAGAGGTGATGATGCTGAGGTCAGCCTACTATGGTTTAGTTCATGCAAAGCCTTTTGGCTTTTTACTTTTGCTAATTGCATTCATGGTTCACCAGTAATGAAAGTAGTGTCAATTTGTGTCGATTATCTTGATGAGCAAAACCTGTGATGCCTGCTTCCGACTGGATGATGGTGTACTGAGTGATGGCTGCTGTGTGCTGAATATCCTTTTTGACATGCATGTTAACAAGTCATAGCTTTCAGACTGCATCGTACATGCAGGGAATCTATAGAAGAGATAGGTTGCCTGTTTTTCCTGCAAGATGTGGGCATCAGAAATATACTAGAGAGCTGAAAAGAAATATCTAAGGCCACATTGGGAGAATATTGATGTGTTCCATGTAATTTCAGGGGTCACAATTTCCCTGTTGCAAATAAAGAAATGTCACTGGGGATGCCCCCTTTGTTGGCAGTTTTTACTCAGGAGGTTGGAAGAGCCTCAGGTACCCTGAGTTTACCAGCTCGTAACTGAGAATCATTGACCTGGAATACAATGTTTTAACCAGTGCTGACATCCAGTTTGGAGGTAATGGAGCACACCCCTGTCGGAGAAAATGTAAACACAGAATGGTTACACTTCCTGTTTGTTATTTTCTAGATGAAAGTGCGGTTTGGTAGAAAAGTACATAATACTTTTATTCTGATTTTTGTTTTTCATTTAAAATGTTAAATATGATCAAAATCAAGTTAAAAGACAAACAAAAAGAAATTGTGAAAATACTCACCCCTTCAGAGAAACCTCTCTTTATTTTTTTATTTTTTGGCTTAAGCTTAAGTATTAAAGTAATTTCAAAGCAACCCAGAAATTAGCTTAAAGCCCAGTGAAAATAAAGCCCCGACCAACCTGTACATTTTGTTGATATTTATCAACAGTGTTCTAATTTATTAACCTGACATGTCACATGGACTGTTCATTATATCTTGTCCATCTAGAAAGAGCCCATTGAAAGTGTTTAGGAATGGGCAGAGACTTTCAAAGGTATATCAAGAAGGTGACTGGATAATTGTTTCATCACTTACATTCAACAAAAGCCAATCAGATCATGTAGTATATGGGTGCTTCTACTGATGTATAAAGGGACAGAATGTCAAGTTTGTAGTGTTGTTTGTTTTAATTTAATCATGACATGTGATTCGGAGCTGATAAAGCCGCTACTGAAGCTTGTTATCATCTATGCTGATCTCTTCCCACCTCTTTAAACAACACTGATTGGGCAGTACCATTTTGGGCCATTCACAATCGTTGTAGATTGAAGCTTGACAAGAAGATCTACATGATTACAGACATTTAAACATTGCATGATTATTTATTTTCTGTTAGACACATTTCTTTTTTCCCTACCCTGATCATAATCTTTGACATTAGAATGCAAATTGAATAAGAAATCTTTCCCTTATTGATGTTATTTAGGTCAGGATAATGGAGAGAGACAGGGCTATGACAAAAGAGAGATGCAGCCAACATGCAGCACACACACCTGGTTTGAAAGCAGAGACATTGCAAACCCCATGCATCAGGCCGAAGCATCAGAAACCTTTCTCACAGAGCTTATTCCAGCAATGATCCAGAACCCAATGAAAAAAAACAGTATTTTTGTCAATGGAACTTGTGCAAAGCTAACTCTCATGTTGTCCTTCAAAATTACTAATTCCTGCAGCACTCTGCAGCTCACACTTTACACCTCAAAAGAACTGAGTACACAACGCAAGCCTCTTATTTTATGGGAAATAAAACTTGGGGCCCAAGAACTCTGTTGAAGACTAAATATGGTTCTATATTTCAATCACAAGGCCTCGCAGCTGGCTTCTCTCTGCTCTTGTTTATTTTTGTACTTTATTCATTCCTTCTTCTGTGGACAGGGACCATGATGGTGACAGTCTTAGTGCTCTGTGTTCTTACAAAAGTCCTAACTCATTAATACGTATTTATACAACATCTATATGACATATGTTCTTTAATGACAGTGTGCCTGCAGCATAGCAGTGAGAAAGACACACCATGAAGCTAAACGACGCTCTCACCGTTAGGCTAAGATACACGTAACAGGAAGATTCTCCATGCTTGATTTTAAAGTTATGACCTATTTCTCACAGGACATTGTGATTAATATGATTCAGACAGGCTTGCCGTACCAAAGCAAGTGAACTCAAACTGTCTTCAGCTCTGAGACGGTTCAATAAAACACAGCACTTAACAGTAGGGATGCATGATATTGTTTTTTTTTTTGATGACACATAATGGAAAGGGAACCCTGTGAGAAAAGAGCAGTGCCAGCATCAAGTGATACAAAATGTAAAAGTAAAGAAAAAGTCCTTCTGTGGTCAAAGTTTAAGTACCATATTTTTCCTCTGTATAAGGTCGTATCTGTATCTGAAGTCAAAAGGTGTCCCCTTGTCATATAGAATTTAGTTGTAATGTCTGATATGTAACTTTGAGAGGTGTCATCTACAGATACTGATGTTTTGCCAATTTCATGCATCCCTACTCAATAGTGTCAACTGGTTATAGTACTGAAACCTCAAACCTGCTGCTAACCTCTCAGCTCCACCAGTGCATCACGAACTGGGCAGGAACACTTTTGACAATCTTGTCCCCGGTTTGGGGAAGGTGACCTATGAGAATGTGTGCAGACCAGGGGCTTCTCGTGCACAGAGCGAACTGAGGACTTCACACAGACAGACGGTGTTACATCACCTGGCAATGAGCAATCATCACTTCCTCTTTAACTCAAGTGAAACTGAAGGCACAAGTGCATATGGCTCCCCCTTCTGGCTGTGCATGATACTCAACACCCTGCTTGACATTTACAGAGCTTTCACTTTTGGATTGTCCAACTGCTTTCCTGTAATTGAATCAACACGGCCAGTTTGTGCATAAAAGAGCCACTGTGGCTATAAACACTGCTGTCCTGTGTTTTTAAAACTGACCTGACCCAAAACCTTCAGGGGAAACAGGTGGTTATCCAGTTGCAGCCCGACTTAGCCATGTGGCTTGAAGTTTTTTTCCCCAAGTTCAACATACCCCATGCAGCACAGAAATACCCAGAGAGGGGTGTTTCTGTGTGAGTGATGTACGTGTTGTGCCTCAGACAGACGGGGGATTCGATGCACTGAGTGCCACACACAGCTGGACTGACTACGAAGCCACACCATTCCAAACTGCCTCATTCAACACTGTCCAAAGGGGCAAAAAAAAGGACAAAAAAGACTCATTATGACGTCTGGGAAGACTCTTCTCAAGGTTCGATTAAGCAGTCAACATGCACTTAGCACACACTTTATTCCTTACATGTTTTATACAGCATTACTGCCAACTTACTGTTCCTTATGAAATATTCTGCTTTTATTTCATTCTTCTGTAATCTGCTGTGGGATTTCCTCAATGCTAATGCATGCATGATGTTAAATGTGCAGGTGAGGGGTCAGGGAGCATAAGGGGGGGTCATCACAACATGAGGAACATTCCCTCAAGAGACTGTCACACACGCACTTCCTTCCTCTCCCTCCTCCACATCTGCTCATGTTTGGGTCTTACTTTTACATCACCAAGTCTTAGACATTATCAGTTATTGCTGTTTTATATTGATGTTCTGTCTTTTTGTTTTGTTGCTGTTGTTCAGACGAGACATTTTTACTGATGTTGAAGTTGCTTCTTGTGTTCTGAGACGGCTGCTCTGCACTCAGCTTTCTGCTGTCATGGATGAGTCCAACCCCAATTATCATGTAGTCCAATGGCATAATGGCCCGTACATGGTTTGCTTCAGCCAACAACACCTCCTCGCCAACAGGAGGCGTATTTAAAGCGTCTGTGAGCAGGAGGTCACATTTACAATGATTGGTCAGTATTTTTAAATTACCCACCAACACTTCATGTTTGTTTTCCTCTTTTGGCCGATCTGCTTGCCATCTGAATGCTGAAAACAGATTTACTGAAATTCTCAAAGCAAACCAGCACATTGCGGTGCAGAATGTGGAAACGGGCAGATTGATGAGGCTGAGGGAGATGTGCTGCAAAGTGCCCAGGCTCAAACAGATGTAGATAGATTATGTGGAAACTGAGGGATAAGGAGAGGAGTTGAGTCTGGGGTGTCTGGGGTATTTCCTCAGCCAACCTGACAATCTCCTTTACTAAAGTTTATGTCAGTTGAACCCTGTTTTGGTTTGAAAAACCGTGCTAAGATGACTTGAAAAGATAGGTCAGACTTTGATGCGTCTTGTTGCAGTGAGAACGTGGACTAACCTCAAATGGTCTAACTGCAGGAAGCTTTGCAAAGTTTTTACAGTTTGAATTTTAGAGGCCAATGTTTCAAAGGGCTGTTCAGATTTCTTGATGTGAGGTTATTTGAGTTACATGGCATTAGCCTAGACATTAGCCACAGTGATGGAAATCTTGCTACTGTAAAGAAAGTAGCAAATAATCTAAAAAAAAGGAGTTTGGTAGTGAAAAAGTAAGCTGCCATCAATTTCAAATAGCATGCACTCATCCAACATTGTTTTGGTGGTGGTCCCATTTGCAGCAATATATAGCTTTAGCTTCAATGCTAGCTCTTCTGTAAAGATGCAGATCTGATCTCTCTCAATGTGGCTAATGTTCAGGAAAGTTCTACATTTCTCATACAACCTAACTTAAAAAATCTTGAGCAATCCCTTCGAGCTAAAACAATAGCCCCTGTGGGCCCTCTATATTTATCATTACTAAAAATGTCTGAGACCCCGGACAGACCTGAGGGATCTACTGAAACAAGCCTTGGATATCAGCAATTTAAGAGGATTGTCATGGACAATCTTCCCAACAAATTCAGAATTACTAAAAAATTTTGATGATCCCTGCGATTGCAAACAATATCAGGGCAAACATCAAAAAACCTGATGACCAAAGCTAACATTCATCTGCTTACAGTCTATTTGGAAGTTAAAGTGTCTATGAAGCAGCTACAGCTAGAAAAGGGTCAACTTGTCTGATTTGACTTCCATCATGCTGCCTTCAAGTAATTCTGTCCAATTAGGGAGCATAACTTTGGCCCACAAACTCAAGGTGTTCATTCGACAATGTAACAAATTGGTCCGTAGGATCCAGACCAGAGCAAACAACCTGTAGGTGGAGAAAGTGTTGTCCTCATATGGGAAGTCATGAAATTAAGGTGAAGAGTGAGTGGATGCAAATCCTCTAGAATATTTCCTCTCATAAAGTCATGAATACAACAAAGCTGGGCAGGAAAGGTTCATAAGGACTCTTTTTGTAAGCACAGCAAACACAGCCCCATTTGAAGGCACCAAAGATCTTTGATAGTTCACTAATGCAATAGTTTTCAGCCCTGGGTATCTGTGACTAATATATGGGGTCACAAAAGTGCAACGGGAACAGGAAAGTTGTTATTCAACTGATGCAGACTTTAATAGGGCACAAGATACTAATCCAAAGCTTACAGCTGTTTTTATTGAAAATTTGGTAGGTTGTCACAGCAACAGATGAAATATAAAAGAATCATGTTCGGAAAGATGGATTACTGACTAAATAACTTAATAGAGCCATAAGAAAGAGGAAAGAATGAATGATATAAACAACATGATTACATACCTGGAGGGAGGTGAATTAATCAGAACAAATGCTGCATATCTGACATGGTACCAAAACCGCCAGAGGAGTAAATAACAGCTACTGACTGATGATGTAATTAGGAAAAGGTGTGCAGGTGAGCACAGGTGTTTCTAATCAAGGAGTTTGAGGGAAGGTAGATGTTAAATGTTAAATTGACTTGAGCAATAGTGCTTCTTTAGTCTTTCTAACCGTTTAAAGTGCTTTTATTCTCACCACGCATCGCCAGTTTAATCCCCCTCTCTCTCACATTCACTCACTGATGCTTCAAAGTTTTGATGTAAGTTGTCAATCAGCTTTAGTTAACACTCTAACACTATTTGCTCTTCTACATCCATTTACACGCCACTGATGTAGCACTGGGAGCAACATGGGGTTTTGTCCAATCACACACTGACATGCAATAGTCAGAGCTGAGCTCACACCCTACACCCTAGCTCTACAACCATCCAATCAGTTGTAGAGGGAACTACTAGACTAAGCCACAACTTCTAAGTGATAAGTGGTTTTTATCATAACTTGAACTGGGAAACTATAACAAAACAAAATACACTGTTGATACTAAATTCTCTCTTCTGTTACTACAGAGATTGGCATAAAAGTGTTCTTAGGCATTAAATTGGAGAAAGAACCTCACAGTCCTTTGCAAAATTTGTTGCAGCAGCTCCATGGGTTTAGTATTTTTTGGTTTTTATAATCCTCTTTGGTTGAAACAGATCGTGCCTGTTTTTATTGAGCATATCCATCAGCTAAGTAGCAGAGTTCTATAAATTTCTGTGTTTAGCCGCAAATATTTTATCCAGTAACCTCAAAATGTCAGATTCAATGATGGGAATTCTCTCTTCTATACATAATCCAGATAATTTGATTCAGGCAGAAACGGACGGCTTCTTTGGCTCCCCTTTAACTGACAGTTTTTTGTTTTTTTTTGCTTTTATAAAGTCAGCCACATTTATCAGTGTTTTAACCTGACTGATGTGTATTTATGTATTTTTCGAAAGCAATCATGTAAATAATTATCATATGTATTGATCATTCTCAAAAGCCAGTTCTGATAATGCATATAAATTATCAGGTAGAACAACTCATCACTTGCTATACTGACACTTTGAGCAAGGCAGTACTGTAGGGATACAAGATATTATCAGAATGATACTGTATGAAAAGGAAATGGCAAAAGAAGCTTAAAAGTGATATCACCATATATCAACATTCCAACACATATTTACAACCCACATTACAGCCGGCATTTATATTGTCATCAATTATTACAAAATGCAGATGAAGCATGAATTTACAATTCACTAAAAAATACATTTTGTATTTGAAGTAGGTGTAATAAGGCAGCACGATGGCGCAGCAGATCGTGCTCGTGCCCCACAGCAAGAAGGTTGCTGGTTTGATCCCCGTCAGTCAAGGCCTTCTCCCTGTGCATGCATGGGTTCTCTACAGGTTCCTCCTATGGACCAAAAACATGCTCAATAGGTTGATTTATTAGTCTAAATTACCCTCAAGTATAAGTGTGAACGATGGTCCACCTCTCTATGTGGTCCTGCAGTTGGCTGGCAGCCAGCTCAGGGTGAACCCCACCTCTCGCCCGATATCTGCTAGGATAGGCTCCAGCTCCTACCTCCCTGAAAGGGATAAGGGGTATAGATAATGGAAGTATGGTTGTAGCTAGAAACCCATAAACTACTTTTAGTTGTTTTCATACATTGACATCAGAGTTGGTTAAAGTTTGTTTTGAAGTATCGGCATATCTGGTATCAGTAATAATCCAGTGTTGTGCATTTCTTCAGTACTGTATTGTTATTGAGCTTTAAGCCTCTTTAAAATCGCCTCACAGTAGTACTAACATGACTGTAGGCCTGAAATTATACCTCCCAAATCTAGTTTTAGGTCAGATGCTCAGAGTACATTCTACCTGATCAAATAGTTGTTCCTGATTTAAGGGGTCTCAAGCCATATGGACAGTGACCACTGTTCTAGGGATGGAAAGTAGTCAAGGGGGTATTAAGTGGACCAAATGACAATATGACAATCACACTGTTGCACTGAGGATCATTTAGAGAAGTGTGTGCTGTTTTAAGTGTCCTATCCACGTTAGAAGATGAGATTGCTGCTTTGTTCTTGCTCTCCTCTGACTCTAAAACCCACTGTCTGGTAAAGTGAACCCACAGAGGACTGTAAGAGGCTGATAACAGAGACAGTGGACTGTGAATGAGATGAGGGGAGAGGCTGTGAGCCAGCAGTCAAAAGTGGCAGAGGAGAGGGGAGCTGCTCTGAGCGGCCGCAGTCCATCTGGCGGACGGTGTCTCTGCTCTGAAGTCGCTGGCTGTGCGGCGCCCGATGTGGCAGCCAGTCACAGGCGTACCAGCCCGAGGAAAACTAGGCCACTGAACTCTGTCTGCCCTCTGTTTCCCTTTTTTTTCTCCTCTCCATGTTTTTATAGATTAAACCCAAAAGGCTGTACTCCCCCACCTCTCAGAGATTCAGCAAACAGGCAGGCTAACAAGCTGCATCACAGGGAACTAAAATAACCCCCCGTGTTTGAGGAGGAGCTCGGGCTGCCCAAAGGATTCACATTAGAGATGAGCTGCGTCTCTTTTTCTGCCTCTGAAATTCTCAGTCATCATTATCTGAAATCAAAATCCTCCTCAGCCTGCACACATCTGCCCCCGTCACAGGGTTCATCCCGGGTACTGAGGAGGATCTCCTGCTCTGAGTGGACCATCCCGGCCCGTGATGTCAGCAGAAACAGGTGTTAAGTAGGCTAGACACGGTATCCATGGCAACAGTGAACCCTCAGAAGCAGCGGCTCTCCTCCTTGTCTGTCTGTCTCTCCTCTGCAGGTTGATGCAGGGGACAGAACTCAGCACGACAGCAGAAAGCTGAACAGTCTGACACGGATCCTCACAGGGTCCAAAAGTTTTCCGTGTTAAATAAGCTGTATGATCCATTAACCCTTTGAGCTCAGCCTGTAAAGATGGAAGCTGCACTTGAATCCCTCATAGTTCATGTAGACATGGGGATGCTGCCACATCCTGACTCAGTGTAAAGCATCTGTTCTTTGGGAGTCAAGATTAATTGTAAAAAATCATCTTCAGTTGCTCAAATTTCAGAATTCAGTCTTATGTTTTTTAACTTCAAGCGGTACTTGCTCCTGGAGATTTTAATGTGACCCTGACTTAAGGCTACATCCAGGGCACAGAATTAGTGTTCGCTAGCTATTTCTGGTCAATGTAAAGGTGCCATTGGCTGAAGTGCCACAGTGTTGCACAAAGGGTTAATGATAAAGACTAAGGCCATTCGAGGCCTGTTCCAAGTTCTGTTTTTTGCACATTTGTGAGATATTATTGTCAGTATTTTGGTTTTTCCAAGTGCCTTTTTACTATAGGGTTAAATATAGAAGCTACGTACTATATGAATAAAAAATGATTATATGAAAATATATTTTTCTCCTGGCATCATGTTCTGTGGTTGAACATGCAGAATTTTAGAGTTGTAAAAGTCTCCAATTGGTACAACATAGCGGTGTTCTCCTGTTTTAGAGGAATTTTATTACGAGATTGATAATAATGTCAATGATAAGAAAAATGTTTAATAAAGCTGTATTTGATAAAAAAGTGTTTCATTTCTGACTCAAATACTTTATACAGACATGACATTATATATACACTCACTTTATGTTGCAGCAAGCTTTACCCAAGGAAAAAAAATAAAAATTATCCTTTTTAATCACTGAGCCCCATCCTTGCTGAACATTGGCATGTTGTAAAGTCATTTTCTGTGGCAGAGATTGGCAGTTGGTGGTCCAGGGGCAACATACAGCCCCCTCTCTCTGTTAATGTGGCCGCCAGTCAGTTTAAAGTATCAAAAATTATGTGTACATGAAGAACATTTGACAAAACTGATCTTTAAAATCGGATATCTTTTACTTTTATCTTTTTTCCTTAAATTGCCCATCCTTGGATTTCAATGATGGACAGCTTAGTAACAGGAGGGTAACATAAGCAGGCTTCTTTCAGCAGTTAGACGACCGCATCGTTCAAAAATGTAGGAAACAGCATTCACAGAATATTTTTATTGTTCATGATTAAACTAATACCATATACATTTATATTCTCATAAATCATTATAGTTTTAAACTCAAAAACTAACAGTAATGTTCAATTTAACAAGCTAAAAACACAATACCTTTCAAAACTTGTCACTAGTCACCAGTAATGAATTCTGTTTAGTTACATAAACTGTTTATCTACTGAAATGTGTATTTTAGAGAAATTATGAAAAAATGTTTTACAGGAAAAATAACTACGTTCTTGGTCTATTATGTTCTTCCTTTATATACTATTACTCCTGAAGAGACCAAGAACATTTTTATATAGAAAATAACGTTTTTTTAATATTTCATCATTTTTGTCAAAGTGTGGGCTGATCACACTGATTACTCAAAAGAGGTTCTTTACAATTAAAAAAAACTGTCTGATTGTCAACACATTTGAATGATGAGATGTTCATTTACAAAATCAGGAAAGAGAGAACCGTAAAACGACTCCGGGTCTCCAGAGTATTCATTTCTTCTGGAGCATTCAGTCCATAAAATAAAAGCCTGTGAGACCAACAGCCAATTCAGGCACTTCACCTTCTTTTCCACATTTTAATGACTGAATGCAGTAAATACTGATTGCTGCCATGTGATTGGCGAGTTGAACAGGTGGACAGAATTCAGTGATTTGTGAGTGTATGCAGTAATGTCATCATGTTCAAAAACATCAGCCTCTGTCCAAGAAACACATCTCATTCAAGACCAGAGAAAAAGAGAGGGTTTTTATTAGGGTATAATTTACAGAGGAAGGGGGAGGACAGACGAGACATTCATTATATACATTTTCATGTTTCTGTGTTTTTCTCCGATTGTTGTTTATCTTGAGTCTGAATATTTAGTTCCTCATCCAGACGTTCTTTTGCCCGCACCACCTGCACACAGACAAAACAATCATGAAAACATTCAGTGAAAACACAGCAAGAGAGAAAGAGAGAGAAAATATTCTTTAGTTACTGAAGAGGAACAATAATCGTGGAATGTATCTTTGCATTTGACCAGTATGGCTCAAACAAAACTGCTTTTCCTTTTAGCACCACCTGACAAGCTGCTATTAGAACTTTCTTTGGATACATAATTTAAATATTTTAGGGGTGTTTCTTTCTTTTTTGCTAACATGCTAAAAGGTTTTGATAAACTACTGAAACTGTGACGGCTGTACCTGCAGGAAACCGACACTCAAAGTACTGATTTTGCTGTAGCTTATGTTAATGCATTAGCTTTTAATGACTGCTTCTAAACTTCTAGTTTTCACATACTGAATACCCCTGACTTTGCTGCATTCTCTTTCTGTCTGTCACCCCCTCTGCTCTGTGGTGAATGTTTCCAGCAGCTCCATGCTCTGGACTGGGCACGTCAGCCAAAGCATATGGGCTCAAACTATGGACACAACACTGATGTCTAACAAGGAGGATGGAGGAAAGAGCTGTATCAGGCAGCTACTGTCACTGTAAACAGGAGAAGGAGGAGAAGTGTAGATGTTCCAGACTTCTTTTTTTGTGCAAAGACGTGCTCTATCACACAGAAGACAAGATGTAAAACTCACTAATGGGTATATACAACACAGAAGCAACAAATGGGCTTTAAAAAGAGGTCGCATCATATTTTTTTGTTTTTTAAGTTCTAAGGATTGAAAGAACTTGAATGATTGATTAATTTTACATGTCTTCTCTGCATGACAGAGCTTTTTCATGAAAAACTCATCATGTCTGTAGCATCAGTACCTCTCCCTTTCCTCTTCTTTGCAGCTCTATTAGCTTCCTAGTGTCGTTTCTCATGGGGCATAAAAATAAACAATCAGGTCTCTGTTAGGATACACTTGAAATATCTCTCCAACTTTTATATTTCACTGAACCAAAAGGCAATAACTCTGCTAAGCAAATAATCTATTTGTTTTTAAAAGATGAGTGACAAGTTTCCTTTTATACTGACCCTACAGCTAATTAGAATCAGAATTTAATAATAAAAAACTAATCATAAATACAAAACCCAAAACCAGTGAAGTTGGCACGTTGTGTAAATCGTAAATAAAAACAGAATACAGAATACTTTCAACTTATATTCAATAGAATACACAGTGAAGACAAGATACTTAATATTCAAACTGGTAAACTGTTATTTTTTGCAAATATTAGCTCATTTGGAATTTGATGCCTGCAACATGTTTCAAAAAAGCTGGCACAAGTGGCAAAAAAGACTGAGAAAGTTGAGGAATGCTCATCAAACACTTATTTGGAACATCCCACAGGTGAACAGGCTAATTGGGAACAGGTGGGTGCCATGATTTGGTATAAAAGCAGCTTCCCTGAAATGTTCAGTCATTCACAAACAAGGATGGGGCGAGGGTCACCACTTTGTGAACAAATGCGTGAGCAAATTGTCCAACAGTTTAAGAACAACAATTCCCAATGAGCTATTGCAAGGAATTTAGGGATTTCATCATCTACGGTCCGTAATATCATCAAAAGGTTCCGAGAATCTGGAGAAATTACTGCACGTAAGCGGCAAGGCCAAAAACCAACATTGAATGCCCGTGACCTTCGATCCCTCAGGCGGTACTGCATCAAAACCGCATCACTGTGTAAAGGATATCACCACATGAGCTCAGGAACACTTCAGAAAATCGCTGTCAGTAACTACAGTGCGTCTACATCTGTAAGTGCAAGTTAAAACTCTACTATGCAAAGCCAAAGCCATTTATCAACAACACCCAGAAAGCAGCTGCGGCCGCTGGGCCCGAAAGCTCATCTAAGATGGACTGATGCAAAGTGGAAAAGTGTTCTGTGGTCTGACGAGTCCACATTTCAAATTGTTTTTGGAAACTGTGGTCGTCGTGTCCTCCGGACCAAAGAGGAAAAGAACCAGCCGGACTGTTATAGGTGCAAAGTTCAAAAGTCAGCATCTGTGATGGTATGGGGGTGTATTAGTGCCCAAGGCATGGGTAACTTACACATCTGTGCAGGCACCATTAATGCTGAAAGGTACATACAGGTTTTGGAGCAACATATGTTGCCATCCAAGCAACGTCTTCTTCATGGACACCCCTACTTATTTCAGCAAGACAATGCCAAGCCACATTCTGCACGTGTTACAACAGCGTGGCTTCGTAGTGAAAGAGTGCGGGTACTAGACTGGCCTGCCTGTAGTCCAGACCTGTCCCCCATTGAAAATGTGTGGCGCATTATGAAGTGTAAAATACACCAACGGAGACCCCGGACTGTTGAACAACTTAAGCTGTACATCAAGCAAGAATGGGAAAGAATTCCACCTGAAAAGCTTCAAAAATTGGTCTCCTCAGTTCCCAAACATTTACTGAGTGTTGTTAAGAGGAAAGGCGATGTAACACAGTGGTAAAAATGCCCCTGTGCCAACTTTTTTGCAATGTGTTGCTGCCATTAAATTCTAAGTTGATGATTATTTGCAAAAGAAAATAAAGTTTCTTAGTTCGAACATTAAATATCTTGTCTTTGCAGTGTATTCAATTGAATATAAGTTGAAAGGTATTTGCAAATCATTGGATTCTGCTTTTATTTACAATTTACACAACGTGCCAACTTCACTGGTTTTGGGTTTTGTAGATTAAAATAAAAAGTGCTATGAAATAGAAGTACTCTTTTTAAAAGGAAATTCTTGTGAATTGAATCCAAAGTCCAAATACTCACTTTTGATTGCAGGTAAAACGAACCACCCACTGACTTGTCATTGACTTTAAAAAGGTGCTCGTAGTTCTGTAAGAGGGAAAAAGTCCAGGTTTAATCTGAGTATTATAAACATTTGATGCAGATACAAAATATGTGCGTATTGATGTGTGAAGTCATCTCCTGGTATACTAAGATTATTTACTACACTTAGTGGAATTCAGAAGACTTAAATCAACATCTCCTCCTATGTAGACAAAGCTGCATTTTACAAATACCTGCAGCACATGCATGTGAAAATTCAACCCATGTTAAACTGGTAACAAAGTTCTGAATTGACAACACATGGCAGAACTCTATGAAAAGGGTCTGTCGTACCTTCTGAATCTCTTCAGGACTGAGTGTAGAGATGTTGAGGATCTGCTGGGCCTCCTGCAGAGTCATCCCGGTGATGCTGGAGGCAGCAGCAGACTGCTGACCTGTACGGCTCCTCGCCCTCGCCGCCGCTTGACTGGCTGTGAGGGAAAACACAACAATCCCACAAGTTTACAGCTTTGTCTCGCCAGACAAGGGGAAAATAATATAAGAATTCTCCCATAACTGCCAATTTCAGTAAACTACAGGATATTTAAACAGATTTTGCATATATTTTCTTTATCATAAAATGATTTACACTGATACTGGAGAATACCTGCATTAACTATGAATGCACTGGAATTTTGGAGTGATTTCTGAATTCATTAATGCTGAAACTTGAAATTCTTTTTCAAGATTACAAAGTCTTCAACAGAACTGACTTGTTGCTTTCCATGTGAGAGTCTAGCTGTGAGGAACAGATATAGTACCAGAAACACAATATTTAACTCTTGAAAAGAATGAAACTCTTGACTATTAATTGTACCCCGTGGTGATGAGGTGAAGCATCATGATAAATTTATACATTAGACAATGTTTCGGCCAGATAAGTCACATTATGCTGATATATTTATTCTATATATCAGCCAAAATTTCAATATCGGCCAAGACCAATATTTTTCTATTTTAGCCAGTATCTGCAAATAAATACTTTATTTCAATAACATTGTGCTTTCGTTGCACTGACAGTAGCATCAAAAAGATAACCAATCTACTGATTTGTAGATCACTGATTAAGTGATGCAAACATCCCAAGTTATTCTTGTATCTAAAATCCAGCTAAACAAATACACAAGCATCTTTGCCTGTACCTCACTGGACTTGTCCTCTATAATTCTATAACATTTCAAAGTACTTATTAATCAGCAGATGTAAGAATTTTAACCTAAGGTAAATAAAACGTGAGTAATTACAGCCATGTGAGGGTCCTACCTGCATATTCCTGCTGTAGAGCTCGAGCAAAGGCACGTCCCACCACCTGAGCCCCCATCACAATGATCTGAGCCAGATACTTGGCCTGTAGGACAAAAACGAGAGGGAACAACAATACGATCATTATTGTTCAGTGGGGGGGTCCTTCAGCAAGAATATTTAAAATGAGTAACAAATAACATTAATATGTATACAGGTCAGCTCATATTTAACTCGACATAAAACTAACAGATAAGAACTTGAAGAATGAAGCAAAGTGGTGACAAAAACGTGTTAAGAGATATAGAAGACGTCGTCGTCCACATATCTCAGTATATGGACGATCCTGATGGTGTGCTGATTAAATGGCACACTGGTCTAAACCATGGATGTATGGTCTAAGCTCTTCACTCTCAGCCTCAGAGGTGATGAGCTGAAGTCCGCAGGCTGGAGGCTCCTTCACAGCTGATGACGGTATGACATCGCTCCCAAACACGTCCGCATCTTTCTTTTAAATCAATAAACCCAGTAAGTATCTCATGTCCTCTGAATATTGTAAACACATCTCATCTGATAGGGACACAGCTGCTTCACCTGACGTGACGGTAACACACCTGCTAACGTCTCGTGCTAATGCTGCCTGATACCAGGCCTCAGCCCTGCGACCGTGCGGGATGTCTGTGGATATAAAAACACGACCACAACAAAACGTCCACTCACCATGATGTTAAAACTAAACAGCTCCTCCGAACACTCTGTACCTGATGTTTCTTCACATGTGTGAAGGTTACTAAAGAGTCAAAGTTCAAGGAAGAGTCGACGGCAAGAATTAAAGACAAAACAAACCCGCTGTTGTGATTCACAGCGACGCCTGCAGGCAGGGAGGCCGAACTGCACCTTCTCTGTCATCACAGCCGTGCTATCGACTTAAAAAGGCCAGTTTTCTGACATCTATTTATATTCATAAATATATATATAAAGACTTCTTTTACAAAAGCAAAAAAAATCTTCTTTTTAATAAAACCTTTTAATTATCTTATTTCTTTTTATACCTGACTTTTTAAAGATCTATTCTCCTTGAAGATTTTTCTAGCATTTTCCTTGTTGATTGTATTTGTTTATTATTCTTCTATATGTGTTTATGTCTTTATCTCTATCATTCTCTTTATTTTTATCTCACAAACACTTTTTTAATCTGTGAATATACAGTTGTGCTCATAAGTTTGCATACCCCAGCAGAACTAATGATAGGGTAAAATAAATGTATTTAAATGTTACTCAAAATAAACTATCAGACAGGTGAGGATTAGCTATTAAAACCTGTTTGTGTGCATATTATCAGGCCAGAACTTCAAGGGTTTGTATACTTTGGATCAGGGCTCTCCAGCTTGTTACAGCAGGCTTTAAAATAGCCATTGATGCAACATCCCTGGGGATAACGTCAGTTGTAGAATCTTAATTTCACACAAGGACAAGGACATCCCTGATAGAAATTCTAATATCTAGTATTTGAGTGGACTTCATCCAACCGTTTTGGGACACCGGGGATTAGTGGTAACTTTCTGAACAGAAGAGGAGATCTTTCGGAGTATTAAAAAATGTCCTTTTAAATTAAAACATTCATGTCTTTATTGCGCTAATGCTCTTGTTAAGGGCCGAGAGAGTTTCCCATGAGAACACCATGGTTACAGGAGTCTTTCTGTTTTTGATTTAATTACAATAGGAAATGTCGAAATGGTTTCAAAAGGAGTTTATTGAAAGACAATACTGGAAAATCCACAAAGCATTACTCCAGAAGGACAGCATAGAACAAAGCTTCACCCACTGTATAAAAGGGAGACTTTAAACACAATGTAAGTCAAGCAAATCCGACCCATATAATAATCACGAGCACATACAGTATAAATCACAAAACACTGAGGACACCAGCAGTTCATGAGCACAACATGATGTGCAGAGAAAACATGGCTGAATCATGATTCACATCAGACCTGAGGCCTGGATTATCAACATAACTAAAAACCCTGATTGGACATGACAAAATGGCTGCACTGTAGATTTTTAACACTGTTTTGTTATTTTGTAATCAAGCCAGGGTGACTTAGTGCTAGTAAGTGTACGTTTTGGCAGCTATTTTAGTTTTAGAATATGTCTTGGACAAAAATTTGCTTGTAGTTCATTAATTTTTGCCCACTTTACTCAATCAAACATAATCTCATGAAAATTAGGAAAACCTAGGGCAAAGTGTTTGTATTTGAAGTGGATCATTTTCTCTGGTTCTTGGCATCAGTGCCCTTGCTCTTCTATAAATGAATCTTTTTTTGATACAACTAAAAACACTTTTCATTTAAACACCAGTGAAGCTCAGCCCTCACATTTTAGCCTTGTCTTGTAGTTGGTGTAAAGGAAACATTTTTCAGAGCTTCAAATGAGTTCATCAAATATTAGTTTTTAGCGCACTGTTTCTTTTGTAAAGAAACACAAGTTGTTTACAGTTTTATCCATATATTTGATCAAAATATCAGCACTGGTACTGAAAATGAGTCAATTTTTGTAAGGAATGTCTGAAAATGAAGAACAATCATGATTTAAAGTTCAAATGCCCCACAAATAAAAAAAACAATCATCTCTGAATTACAAAGGCCCCCTCTAGAAACAATGAACAGGAGGTGGTTTGGCTTTGAACACAGAACAAAAAACATCCCACTGACTTTAACCCTTAATATCAAGGCTAATATAAGACAACTGAATCATCAAACATTCTTTGATCCAACTGCGTTTATCATTGGCTAACAAATAAAAAAAGAAGCTGATTTTGTAAGAAATTCCAGTTCATTGAAAAGATGAACACTGGTGACCCTGTTGTATCCTCTGAGTGGTTTCTGTGCATGTGTGTGTTTGTGTACCTGACGAAACAGGAAGACGTTTGTTTCAGATGTTTGGCGTTCAATGAGAACAGTACCAGTTTTTCCCATTTTTAAGACACACTAAACTGAGCATGCTCAAACATCTGGCAAATAATAATAGAAAAAATGAAGCAGTGGTCCACAGTGGAGGTAAGTGTGCTCACAGACAGTAAACGTTGAATGTAAAAGTCATGACCCGGTGTCTTGAGATTTAAAACAAGCAACTGGGAACAGCAGAGCGTCATATTTAGTTTAAAAATAGAAAAGACAAGTAAGAGCTGAAAGGTACTCTCTTTAGATCAGTGGATTTAAGCCAAGCTGCAGATGAAAGTGTTGAAAAATGACAAAATCTGCATTCTTTCCAGAAACTGTCTGCAGAACAAGTTTGTTATGATTTTAGATTCTGTGATTAGTATTTATTTCTATTTCATTCTGACTTGCTGTTTGAATTTCATGTCTGGAATAATAGTAATCTAAAAGTAATCTAAGAGGAGATTGTTTTTTGGTGTTTCTTGGTGTGTTCTTTTAATAAAATGTAAACTGGAGAACTACACAAAATAGATGCTGATGAAATCTCAAGGGCGTGTTTTCATGGCACAAAGAAGAAGTGATTAGAGTTTGGTGGTGATCTCAGTCCACATCCAGGAGTTTTAAGAAGGATTTATTAACAGGACAGTTTTCAGTGTTTTAGCTGACCACTCAAAGGAAGTGTTTGTCATGGCTCTGTTAATGAGACGAAGAGGGCTGAGGATCTGGACTCAGCTTCAACCCAGGTAAAAGTCATACAGCTTCATCCAGGGGTTTGTGCATCTTTCCTCTACCAATGTCAGCTGAGCATCGCATCTCAGTGGAACTTGACAAGCAGTTCTCTCTCTCTCTCTCTTTACCCACCAAATCAAAATCACACTGCTCTGTTATAGTGATGATTTCTTACCCTTTCCATCATAAAAAAAAAATCTTGATCATTAATTTTGGATCATAAACGCAGCATATGCTCCTTTCATGTGTTGATAAAAAATAGTCTATAAACAAATTCCTCATTTGTCAAGAGGCTTAGGACCAATCTCAGTGCCATCATTCTTTGAGCATCTCATTATGTGCATGCACAAACTTTGGGCCCGGAAAATGAAGTAAATAAGAACATCCCACAAATATTATTTCCTTAACTGCTACTTGAAGCTGGCTGCAGGAAACCCAGAAGTTCTGAGATGACATGCAAGGTGTGAATGATTTTACCATTTAAACAAATTTACAGCCAGTGGGTGAGATTTTTCTGTTGTACCTGTTTCTCTTCTTTTTTTTCAGGATTTCTTGATTTGGAATTTGCTTTTGGGCAGATGGCCTAAAGTCCTGCCACATCCCAGTCTCTGTGTCCTTCAGCAGGCTGATCGAAAGTAAGTTGAGTAGTTGTGGACAGTATGGCTGCACCCACAGGATATGGGGTGTCATGTCTATTTTATGGCCACTTTACTGCCAGCTACTGGTGAGAAACTGCATGCACTGTCTTCTATTGCTTCTCCAAACGGCATTGGCCTGATCTTTAAAAAGCTTGCCTTAAATAGTTGAATCACATCGCCTTTACAGAATAGTCGTGTAGACCCTGAAAACATACTCGGATGTGTTTCAGCATCTACGGCTGCCTCCTGTTAAAGACTTGATTTCCACAGAAAATAGAGTAAAGCTTAAAGTCCACATGAACATGATGTGAATGCAAATCCATTTTAGTCTGTTAAAGAGAGATTCTTGGAGCTCTTTCTTGTCTTTTAGGTGACTGCATGTATCCTGTTCTAAAGAGCACCTCATGTTATAAACCTGCTGAGTATGAGATGTGCCTCTTAAAATGTGGACACCACAGTGTCCACATCCTTAAACCATGGCCACACAACACATAAAACATAAATAATTCAATTATTATTCCAGAAATCATTACAACAAAGATTAGATGATAATATGGCACTAATGAAAATATTACTGCAGTGATTGATCGCTGTTTAAACTTCACTTAAACTGACTCCAATGATTGTTCACCTGTAATGTGATTCTATAAATGATTTTCTTTTGACTTATTTTTGTATACTGGTATAATTAATTTAATCAACATAATTAAAATAACTTGATCACTGACTTAATTTAACTATCTGCAGTGTTAGATTAATGATATAATGATTCTGTTAAATTATAAAAATGACCTTAAAAGGAGTTCAAGATCAAATTCCATGCAACCAGTACAATAAACATCACCACAACGACAAGTCATTTCAATTTCTAACCCCGAACATTATCAAACAGATCCATATCAAAATGTGGTACAGTTTTTGTGATTCCTTTTTTTCCAGTATCATTTAAACTTTTACATTGTTCAGTATTCTGTGAGTGCAGTGTGCTGCATTCTGAGGTGATGTTCAAATCTTCCTCGCTGACAACAGCAGAAAAACCTGAAGTCTGGTTTGTTTTCCTCGCTCTGCTGTTGGCACCAAGATTCCACCAAAGGCAAGACGGTGTCCTCTTTAGTCATCCTGGAGGACACAAGAGTCACAGTTAGTAAATATGGACTCCATGATCCTTCTGCATCTGACCTGCATGCAGCTGAATTTAAACTATGACAGAGTGTTTTTCATTTCTCTTATTTATTTCTGGTTAAATAACATAAATGAATCCACCATACTTTCTTTTCAGTTTCTACATTAAACCCAAATTTATTTGCTTGTGTGACTTCCCCCCCCACCCACCCTGCTTCATTGCTATTGTACGCGAGCATAAATAAAGCTATTTTTATTTCAGTAAAGACAGAAAGTGCATTTTTAAAGTCAGTGCAATAAAGGCGATGTGCATTGTAGTGCAATTATGGGAATGTAAGAGGTATGTTCACTTTGTAGACTGCTGTTTGCCTCTACTGTACTTAAATGGCCGCTTATAAATCAGCTTTTTATCATGTAGTATAATCATTATATTGTATTTAACTATTGCTTTTGAATAAATCTTATTCTCTTGATTTTGTTAAACTAAAATGGATATAAAATACAAGGAAATGCACTTTCTTTACATTATATATGACAACAGAGCATAGTGCTGCTCAGCTGAATGTGACCCAAAAACAAAATAAATGTGAAACCTTATCTGAACTAATATACTACATTACAGCATTTTCACTAAATCAGCAGAAAAAAACATTTAAAAAAATGTAAAAATGTTTCATCCTGTGTCTGGGAATGTAAAAAAATGATTTTTTTTGTTGTTTATGTGACTAGAAACTAGATTAAAAAAAAATCACATAAGCAGTTCTTTCTTAAACTTAATTTGATATTTATCTCCACAGTGGTTTTCATTATATTCTCTTACCCACTCATCTTCGTCCACCCCCTCAAAGGCCTCCTGTGGCAGCGGGTCGTCCATGTTTCCCAGCTTTGCCACCATGGCACTGAGCAGCTGGATAAAACAAGCACATTCTTTATGCTATATTAGGGAAGTTATTCTTACTTAGAAGTTGCTTTATTCATGAAGACTTTTAATGGAGATGACTGATAAATATCTTAAGAAGCTCTATAATTAATATAAAAGATACGTAAGCTTCCCTGAATGGCAAAGCTCCTCCCTACCTCCTCCTTTTTCTGCTCATCAGTCTTCTCCTCCAGGTAAACAGACGAGGGGAGATACTTTCTGACTGGAGCCTCTTTGGGAGCCTCACTCACTGAATACAGAAGAACACAGTCTTAAAAGTCAGACACCTGTCAGGATGCTGCTGTAACAAACTTAAATCATTCACTGTTGTATCTTTATGTGTGTCCGTACCTGGCGTCATGTCTTTGGGTCTCAGACTCATCTTCCTGTGGTGGCCGTTGATGCCGGACAGCCAGGCGGAGGCAGTCAGGGCCGGCTCCCAGCACACTGCTGTGTCCGGAAACAAGTCATCCTGGAAAAACTCTTTCTATGCACCCAGAGAAAAATGAAAAAGTCTTATAACGTGCTGTCTGATATGAGGGAAAGTTTGCAGTACTCATTTATGTCCACTAGATGGTGCTGTCAGCCCACCTTGACTCGTGGCACTCTGAAGGCCACCGGCTCGATGGTTGTTTTGGTGAGCATTAAACCCACAGCTACCTCCACATCTCGCACATTACACTCCATTTTGGGAAGAAAGCCTAATCCCTGCAGAGAGGAAGCAAAAAATAATTTAGTTTTATTTCAACAGCAGAAGGACTATTCAAGACCTTGTGTTTTTGCAGTACACACAGAGTGATGCATTGAGCCGTTAAACAGGGATAAATGCTGAAAACACCAAGGAGATCCAGACCAGTACCTTGTGTGGCTCAGGAGAGTTAAAGCTGCTGCATTCCATAAAGTAGGGATCTTCTGGAGCAACTTCAAAAATGTGAACTCTGGTGTCACCCTAGAATCAGAAAAAACAGAATCAGCAATACTTTACCAAAATCCAAGAGGAAATTTGGTTGTTTCAGTTGCTCTTATATAGTAGAAGGCATATCAGATAAAGACATGGAAATAAGATAAGAGAAATTCAATAAGCCAAAAATGGCAAAGATCAGAAAGTTTAAGACCTAACAATTTCCTCAATGAAGGAGAAAAAATAAGAATAAGTGGGACTATAAACAAAGCCAAGGAATTTACACTCATTAACATTTACAATACAAACTATGAACATAAAAATGACACTATTGGACCGAAAGAGCACAGATTGACAGGAAGGATATTGCACAGGTATTACCTTTTTTTAAGGACAAATGTAAGAAGTATATGTCAGTTGATTGGAAGTACTCTAAGCACATTAAAACATAAATTAAGTGAAAACAGTGAAGCACAGGACCTGACAGAGCAAGTGATATAGTGCATAGATAGTGATGTATATAAAATACAATCACCTTAATTTTTCTAAACCTGTCATGTACTATTTGAGCAGTGCCAGCACATGAAGGTGTCTTAGTAGTTTTGCACACAAAGTGCTTTTATTATTATTATTTTTTTTTACCTCAGAACTTGGATATAAGAGGTGGGAATGACATCCCATCTTACTTAAAATCATTCCAGTCACTAGCTGGGGTGAAGGTACTTAAGGATCATCCAACTTCCAAGTGGGAAACATTGACCAAAGGAGGCATTCCCAGTGATGTATCTGATTTCCAGCTTGCAGAATCTAACTTTCAAGTGATGCTCTGATGGCTCATGGGCACATTGGCAGAGCTCAGGGAGTAGCCTGACACCTTGGGAGCAACTAGACTGAAGTCCAAACATGGTCTGGATGTGGATGCAGACCAGCCAACAAATATGGCTGGGCCCGTGAAATGGCAAGTTAATGGGCCCCCTCAAATTTCACTTAATAATATCAATACCTGGCAAAAGCTGGTGGCCCTTTGGTTCATATGCACAGCCATTTAAGGGATGTAGTTATTAATGTGACATGGTTTAAATGTGGCCTGTGGCACCTTTACCCCACAACATTTAACTTTCTGCTCTCCTGTCCTGGCACTCAAAGCACAAAAAGTAAAAATAATAAGGATGCATGAAATAATCAATACAATACTAGTATCTGCAGATTTTGGCCCAAAAAGCTGAATACCAGTATTTGCAATAATGTGTTTGGATATATCAGCATGTCAGATATTGGCAAAATTTCAATTCTGTGCATCCCTATAAAAATATCTATACAGTATGGAAGCATTAAAAAAAAAGAAAAAGAAAAATGCAGAGCTTTACATTATCCAATACATCAAACAATATTGTGCAAACTGCTAATTTCAATGGTCCCATTACATATTCATAACATTAAAATTCTCAAAAATAATAATAACTGTCCCATTTTAGGAGGTGGGGGTTTGCACTTTTACAAATTAAATGCTTTTATTTACTGCTCATTAATGCTTTAATGAGACATAGTGAGTATTTAGACTTTAAATATCAGGACATTCTGGTCTAGATATATGATGGACCATGCCCTTATAAGTCATCATGGGCCCCAACATGACCCTGGGCCCCAGAAAGCTTACCTCTTCACCCCAATTCGGGCAGCCAAGTCCCTGTAGGCTGAGCTTCTAACACAGCCTTTTTAACCAGGTCTAAAAGCATCTGAAAATTTTTTTTCTTTAATGCAGGGAATGTTTTAACAGTGGATGTGTCTGTTTTAAAACTCTTCTTACTTTCCCGGTGAGGATGACCACATGGGTGTCAGGGTCGTAGAAGGGGATGAGCGTGGAGGGGGAGACCTCTAAATTGTTGGTAGCCACGGGCCCAGAGGAGAGAGAGTCAGCAGAGTACAGGTAGAGTCCTCTCTCACTGCCGCTGCAGAAATAAAACAAGAAACAGTCAGCGGGGAGCGTTTTCTGACTGACTGACATACTTCTGCTCGGATGACACTGACTCTCGATGAGTTTGATTCTCATAGAGCAGACCATGATTCAAGTATTTAATCATTCTGGTCTGTCTTAGTCCACTGACATTATTCTTCCCAATGTTCATTACCTGTTAAATCCCGACACCAGCAGGTACTTCCCTTCACAGACCCAAACAATTCTGGCTCCTCGATGGCCCTCAGGACCCGGACCCTCCTAGAAAACAGTTTGTGTTTGTGTTTAAAAGGCTGAACTGAAAACTTTGTTTATGAACCAAACGGGACCAGCATTTTGTGGACATCAATTATGGCTTCTAACTGAAAATATATTCAAGTATCATCTTTTTGACTTTGCGAACATGCAAACATTGTTAAAAACACAAGACACAAAAAGAACATTACATGATGATATAATATCAGTATAAAACAAAACTCTTATTGGTGTGTTAAAACATAAGGATTATATATATTTGAGTAATTGTACTTGGGTAAGGCATTTCATGTGTGTGTGTATGTGTGTGTGTGGCTCCTGTGACAATATTGTAAAAACACTCAGCTATCAGGTGCAAAACGAGTACATACTCGTAAGGACCATCTGTGCAGGGAATGCACTTGCTTTATACCTGAATGCTGATTTGATATTTGATGAAATCTTTGTGTGTTTCTTAATTTTTTTGTGTGTTTTTCTGTCTTATCAAGATCTATCTATCTATCTATCTATCTATCTATCTATCTATCTATCTATCTATCTATCTATCTATCTATCTATCTATCTATCTATCTATCTATCTATCTATCTATTTATTTATTTATTTATTTATTTATTTTATTTATTTATTTATCTCAAACTTAAAAAACAGAAAACAAAAGGAAATAAAGAAATAACAAACAACAACCAAATCCAACAATTAATATGTAAACCAAACTGTACTGCTACAGTATATTAACAAAATAAGCATGTGAATGCAAACACATGCACAGCAAACAGTTTGAGAAGGAACAGAAAGAAGCAAAAAAGCTTATCTAGTCCTGCCCCTTCCTTACACAATCAGATACCATACTAAATTATAACTCAAAACCCGCTGTCATTATGCATGGAAACAATGTGAATTTATGGGTAATAGTAACCCCCTTCTTCATAATAATCACCACGACAATAAACAAAACATCCTCAATATAAGTAAGCACTTCAGAGAACTCATTATATACATTATATGTTCATATAATAGGAATCCATATATTGTTTATACAGTGTTTATGTAATCAAACCATTTTAAATGTCAACAGTATTCATAAGCATCCATCTCATAATTACTATAAAATTCCCCGTAGTATATCTGTTCCAACCTACATTTTAAGTTACTGACTATAATTACTTACATATGTTAATAGTTATCAGAGTTTTGGTCCAAGGCCATGTTATAAATTACCTGTATGAGTTTAGTAGTACTTTTTTATATTGTAATTTAAATATTTGCATGTTACTGCACATTTTTAAAGTGACATCCAAGCTATTCCAGAGTTTTACTCCACAAACAGAAATGCACAAACTTTTAAGAGTTGAATGAATGATTGGAAAAATGAAAATATGTTCACCCCTTAGATTATAGCCCCCCTCTCTGGTTTTGAATTTTTTTTGTAAATTACCGGGTAAATTATTGTGCAATGCTTTATGTAGCACTTGTGCTGTCATCAGATTAACTATGTCATAAAATTTTAGCAGTTTTGATTGTAAAAACAGAGGGTTAGTGTGATCTCTGTATCCAGCATGATTTATGATCCGTATAACTCTTTTTTGTAATGTGCAGATCTTTTGTAGATTGGTCTTATATGTGTTACCCCAGACTTCAGCACAGTAGGAGAGGTATGGCAGAATCATCGAGCAGTAGAGGGTGCGTAGTGATTTTTGTGGCAGTAAATATTTTGTTTTGTTGATTATTCCAATACTTCTTGATATTTTTGAGCACAAATATTTTATGTATGGTTTCCAGCACAGCTTATGGTCAACCAGAATACCCAAGAACTTACTTTCATAGACTCTATCAATAAGTATGTCATCTATCTTTCTATCAAACATTTGATCCAGGCTGTCAGTCATTTTGTCAGTCTGTCTGTCTATCTGTCAATCTATCTGTCTATTAATACACATACTGTAGAGACCCTGGCTTCATACTGTTATGTGTATGAATTTTTGCATATAGTCCCAGTCTCATAAGATCTTATTAGTCCTATGAATAGACTTAAAAAAAAGCTGCAGTGTTAACTCGCAGAGTGTGTTATTTAAGTTTTTTTAAACTTCTTTTTACAGCCACATGTCCTGCAGTGGGTAGATAAATTAAAGCTGCCTTTAGTGAAATACTGATACAGTGCCAAATAAGTTGTATCTCTTCAGGTAGGTTAAGCTGCCACACAAACCTTCACTGGCGCAGTGGACTTGCGTGGGTCATAGATCCGCACTTTCCCATCTTTGCACACTGTGGCTAAGAGTTTACCATCTGGGCTCCATGCCATTCCAAAGATCTGAAAAACAACATCAGGAAAAAACAAAAAAAATTAAAGGAAGAGAGCAGGAACCTGAAAACAAAAAGCTGTTAAGATGAACACAATGCGTGTAAGATAGCCACTCAAGACTTCTGTTATTTTTCTTTTATTGTTTCTGTAATGCATTGTGTTGGACTTTGGTTTCATACCTGGTCTTCATGTCCGGTGAGCAGGTTGACCTGATCTCCGTTCTCCAGGTTCCACAGTCTGACTGTAAAGTCGTAGGACGAAGACACCAGAAGTCCGCTAGCCAGAGGGTGGAATCTGATGGAGTAGATCTTCTCTGTGTGCCCTGCAAAAGGGTTGGACTGGCTGTTAATTACTTTAACTTTAACTTTTTCCTTAAAAATACTCCATCCTGTTGGGTCTTTCCAACCTTGTAAAATGAGCTCAGGCTCAGTCAGTATCTCTGTCAGCCCTCCCTCTGGTACCTGCCACACCCGGATCTTTGCATCATCGCCGGCTACAATAGACAGACAGAACACATAAACACAAATTAAATATCATTCACACAATACTGGAGAGAAATCCCACAGCCAGCTTGTGGGTGCTGCTAAACTGCAGTGGTGTCTTGTTACCTGCTGTTGTCTGCTGACTGTGACAGCAGCAGAGATAATTGGATTAGAGAGTTAGTTAGATGAATCCAGTTGAAAATTCAAACATAGGGCCCTAAATTAAAGTGTATTTAGTGTGAAAGACATTGTTTACTACAGCAACCTGATTTGATCTGTCAGCTGTCTATTTGTCTTGTGGTACAATGTAAGTTTGCATTGTTTTACTGCTTGTCAGTGCAATCATTCTTTGTAACTATGCAATTACATTTTTATGAGTGGTCATTACTAGAAATGCACAGTGTAATCAAAACAATTTATCTGCAGATATTTGCCTAAAACGTTGATTATTGGTATAAGAAGATATGCAATTTTTTGCAGATATTTACAGCTGATATTTTTGCCGTACAAACTGGCTATAAATATCTAATGTATTGGCTGTGTTACTGGCAGAATGTACAAATGTACCATAATTGTTTACCTTTTCATTTCCATATGTCCCCTTTTATAAATCAAAAGTCTGATTTACAAAAGCATAAAATGTGTTCTTGCTTCACATCTGATTCTTACATAAAAAGACTGGAACCATTAAAGGATGGGGACAGTTTTAGTTGAATGGAGGCTTGTGCTTGTGACAGAAAAACATCCATGTTGGCAATCAATAATTTGGAAATTCCAGCAATTTAGATATCAACAAAATCAATATTGCACATTTCTATGCACTACAAATGCATATATATATATTTTTGTTCAACTGTATTGGATCTGTAATTACTAAAGCAGCTCTTACCGGAGTATATTTGCTTAATAATACAAGAACGATGTATATAAGACTATTTAAAATAATCTGTAACTGGGCAAAATACCACAATCCACAAAACATCCGGAGTCCAAAAAGAGTTTACATTGTCAGTCTAGTTTTGGAGAATATATTAACTCCATAAGTCAGTGTGTTTTGTAAACATTAATTCACAAACTTTCCATTTTTTGATGCCTTTGGTTGTTGATGAAGTCTCTAACATTACTCAAAGAAAGTTAAAGTTTAAAGAAGAAAACATATATTCTTTCAATTAAAACAGTAAAATGTTAAATTGAATTGCAAATACATGGATGTTGGCTTTCAGTTTTTCATTTTGTACCTGTTGTGTTTATTCACAGCTGAAAATGTGACAACTTACCCACAGCAAGCCGGTGCGTGTCAAAGGGGTCCCAAGAGAAGTCGACCACGTTTACAGAGTTTTGGATGGTGGGCAAGGCAGTATGTGGTAGTTTACCTGGCTGAGAGCGCTGGGAAGGCAGTAAAATAAATCAATCACACAGAAGATTTATCTTACTTCCAAAAGAAAGTAAAGTACCAGTGGAATTGGGACACTTAAAATAGAAAAAACATTAAACCCTCAATTACCCACCGTAGAAATTCTAATGTCTGCACAAACTTAAGAAACATTCTTCTCCCTCTTCCCACTTCTATTCTATCTCCTGCTTTATTTAAAATGTTTCTCCATAAAAATTAATTCAAGAAATAATGCCAATATACAGAAAACATTAATCTTAGCTGATAGTCTAATTTTTTTCATTTATTCTGGAGCCTTTGCTCCTGTAGTTTTTGAAAGGACAGCACACATAGTCAGAAAGTCGTTTGAGAGAGTTTTAAATGTCATGGTACAAGGATTGAAAGGTAAAAACCTTGACAAGAACACTGAACATGGGACACACAGATGTAACCGCTAAGCTATCCCGCCTCTCATTTGCTGTTGTAAGTCAGAAGGATTGATTATTTTCCTACTGAGTCTGTTGCATAACTAGTTAAGAGCTCTTCACTGTACTTAGTTTTCTAAATGCTCTCATACCTCAAACACAGCGATCTGACCCCCAGAGATAGCGAGTGGCACTGCCACACGGTCACGGTTCACAGAGAAGCCATCACACTCTCCTGGTGTTGTCAGATTGAGGTTCTGTACGTTGGTGATGTGTGTGTCCCGGTGCATCACTGCTCCCTGGATGTGACGGAACTTGGAGGTCGGCCCTGGATAATTTAATGGAGATAAGACTTTGTTACAACACATCAATTTTTTAAATGTTCATAAATATAAAAGACTTCAGACTTTTGTGTAGTCATACCCAGCATGTTCTGGATGGCCCTGGCACTCTGGCTGGGACTGGGACTTGGGAGGAAGCCAGAGGAGAGGCCTGAGGTGGTGGAGGGAGAGCGTGAGGGGGCGGCGCTGCTGCTGGGAGTGCTCAGAGGGCTGCTGGAGGTGGAGCAGCCACGCGCAGGATCCTGGAGAACAGAGGCGTTGTTGTTCAAATGTACCACCAAAATCCCATAATTAGAACTACATTCTGGCTGTTATATGCCACTATGAGGTATAAAAGGACAGTGGTGGTTCAACAAGAGGAGGCTGGAGTGGTTTCTGTGGTAGAAATCTTATTTCTCCAACAGTGTGGGTCAGCTGTTCTAAACATGATTTTTTTGAGTCCTTGGTTACACCTGAGAAGAGTAAAGACCTCTAAAACCGACATGAAAAAAGGTTTATTCCTGTCCAAAATTAAAGAGATAGATAAGTGTTCTTCAGTACAGAGGTGAGGTTGTGTGAGGTTAATCTTGATGGGTAATAAGTCTGCCACAGTGATTCTGATCAGCTCTGCCCCTGTAAGAAAAAGTGTATGGCAGCCAGGCTAAACATTTCTACAGATGGGACCATGAGCTCTGTGTAATTTACTGGGTTTCAGATGAGAGAAAATTACAAAGAAACAGTGTTTGGGTGAATTTATTCACTGCTGAACAAATTTACATTCCTACATTTTCACAATGCCAAACCCCTTTGCATGGTATCAGCCCTGCACATCGCAAAGCCTCAATGTCCTTTTCACCTGGAGTGAAGAAGAACCAAAACAAAGGAGCTTAGGAGCTACAAATGCAAACTATTTCTGTTTACCTTTAAAGCCATTCATTAACGTTCCCCTCCATATCTTCCTTTAACATTTCTTTTATTTTTTGTTGATCTTATCCATGTTTGATTTTTTGATTGTTGAACGTTTTACAGTGTCCTTGAGT
Organism: Scarus forsteni; assembly: GCA_036419115.1. Classification (NCBI taxonomy): domain Eukaryota; kingdom Metazoa; phylum Chordata; class Actinopteri; order Labriformes; family Labridae; genus Scarus; species Scarus forsteni. The sequence goes on from JAZDUH010000342.1 coordinate 14,151,306, forward strand.
GTCTAAAATGGCTTACACTATCAATAGGATTTATTATTATTTACTGTTATTATTAAGCAGTTTGTATGAAATGCTAAATTTGACTCAAACCTGTCAGGGTCTTGCACAGCACCTGAGATCCCCCCCCAACCCCAATAGGGCACCTGGTTGGTAACCAGAGCAGAGCAGTAATTAACAGACTCAAAGACGGAGATTTGTCCTTTGCGTTTTCAAATTTTTCTGTGCTCAGACGATGACACTGTAGACATATGGACCCACTGTAGTATGCATGCCGGTTCAGTAGATGGCGCTGTAAGTCTTCAGAGAGGCAGCGCCATCTGCAATACACGTATGAAGAAGAAAAACTTTTCACAAACAACAATGGCGAATAGATGCACAGAGACGCAGGAGTTTCTTTAATGGACAGCAAATCAGTTCGGACAACAAATCTGGATAACAAACCGAGCACGGTAAGAGGCTCACACGTTACTCGGCAGATGGCCAAAGCTGTTGTCGTCCCTGGTATACGCGTGCAGCCTTCATCTGAAAGAGCACTGCGCATGCGGTGACGTCAGCGTTTCACCCTAAAACGCTCTGATGCAGGTTGACATGGAGCTGCATGGAGAGCGTTTTGGAAACTTTCTACTCTGGAGCCCATTTTCAAAAGTTACCATATTGAGACAATATGCAACGTGTTTCAGTGTAAATGCAAGGCCGAAACGCAACGAAAACTTATCAGATTTGATAGTTTTCAGCGCCGTGTAAACACAGCCTCAAATCGCTTGTATCTGTCTACTTACTTAGAAAATTGAAACAAGAAATTTCTGGTGGGTGTAAATTTCTCCACAACTTTAAAAGACAACCCTCTTAAGGAGTGTAAGAAAGTTACAATAAAGTGCAAGGACAGTATGTGAGGTCACGTCCACTTTATTCTTGTGATATTGTATTAACAAGATGTAGGGTCACAGTGACCTTTGGTACCCCAAACTGTATTCAAATATTCCTTGAAATATCGTAGGTATTGTACACATTTTGGAAAAAATCCCTGAATATGTTTTCGATATAGGACACCAATAAGAGGGCATGAGCATGATGCACAATGACTTTGTTCTTTGGCCTCCAGAATGGTATCAGTTCATCCAAGAGTCAGGGCGGACATTTGCACCAAGTCAAATAAGTAAATAAAGTCCCTTGGAGCTTTTTCAAGATTTTCACTGACAGCCATTGTCAGATTTTCCCGTGGATCCACAATGACCCAGAAACATTTCCTAGAGAAGATACTCGCCTCTTTGCTCCCCCCACTGGCCAGCTGCTTCTTTGCCGGTGAAGCCTTAGGTTTGGGCTGTTTGTCTGGATGGAGGCTGACTCTTCCCACCTGTGAGCAAAACAGAGAGATTTAAGCTGTGTGTAAAAGGCAGCTTCTCTCTAGTATGTGTCAAACTGTAACAGGATAAACCTGTTGAGAGTGGAGCAATGACAGCTCACCTGCTTGTTCCCTCCCTGCCACCACTCCTCAGCAGACATGGCAGGAGATGTGCCCACTGTGTCCGGGTAAAGATCATCATGAAACTCCTGACCTGTATGCTGGAGAGAAAGAAAAACAAGGAGACATAAAAACTCACACATTTCATGACTCTGCTGCTCATATTAAAACATCATCCTCATGTGACTTCACAAACCTTACGAGGGACCTGATAGCTGATTGGCACAATGCAGCTGTCTGTCAGCTGGAGCACACGCATCACCTCACAGGACATGACATCCAGTGCCAGCTTGGGTACCATGGCAACCCCACGTGTTGAGGCATCCGTCAGACAGTGACTTACTATTGAGATATTACCAAAAGGAAAAAGGAGAAAGGGAGGGATCATAAACTGAGGGAGAGCTGTTATAATTGTGGTAGAGAGGTAAAACAATAACCAAGCTTTACCTTGTGAGAGCAACGGCTCGGAGGACGAAACTTCAAAGCAGTCGACCACAGTGTCACCCTGTGCAGAGAAACACATAATTACTGCTACAGCAGTACCAAATGGATCCAATCAAGATGATATTAGGATTAACGCTTTCACTCTGCAATTTAGCGTTTGACTTCTTTTCAACTTTAAAAAGACTGAGATGAAATAATATATATATATATTTTTTTTTTCCTATTAAAGGTACTGTGAGGAGAACCTGTTTCCGGCGACATTAAGACTCTGCTACCCATGAGCACGCGCGGCAATTGTCGTAATGCTGCGTTCCAGTAACCTCGGAACTGGGAGTGACATCATCTCTGACTTATTCCAGTTGAAGTTGGAAAAAAACAAGCCGATCTACCAGGCTATTGTTAGCTGTTGTTAGCACGCCCTGTGTTGTGGTATGAAGAATGTGATTTTCACTATGGCAGCATTTTTGTAAATATAAGTCTAGCAATACTATGTATACAGCTGATCTAGAGTGACACATCCCAGTCAGAAGTGCAAATAAATTGATTATTACAGGAGCTAAATAACTGTTCACACTGGGGGCATCCATCTTTGATTGTAAACTCGGGGGTGGCAAGGTTTCACCGAGTTCCCAGTAGGAAATTCCGACTCCGGGGGACGTTCCAGTTGCAGTTTCCTACTCGGAACTCGGAAATTCCTACTTCTGACTACAACTGGAATGCACCACAAGCCAAAGCGTGTGTGTTGTGATGCTACTAAAAATGTAGTTCGGACCTTCCTCAGAACTCTGCATTGCTTTATAACTTCTTTTTCCAACAACTTACAGGATGCAAAGCGACGAGGTAATGTATCTCTTTCTAGTTACGTAGCGGTAGTTTTTGATGTGTGACAACAAGCAGTTTTTGGAAAACTTAGTATTGTAGTTTTGTAGCTGGCTATATATCTCTACTTACAGCCCGGTGCTCTAAGAGGTGTCAGAATAATATAAATTTGCTCTAGTTTTAATTGTCTTGTTCCCGAAGTTGAGTATCCAGGCCAGTCCAGCCCTGTCCGACCCGACCGGAAAGCTAAGGAATAGCATTTATAGATAACCTATTTTGATGCTATAAAACTCATCTTAAAGTGTGTATTTCAATCAGGCATATATCTAAAAGTGAGACTTTTCTGTAATTACTTAGAAACTCCTCACAGCCCCTTTAAATTAATAATATATAACAACTATAAGGACAAATTAACTTTATTTTAACAAAACACACTTTTTACAAATACAGCATTACCTAAATACAAAATCAACCTGTGCATTAGAAACATACATGAGGTACCTGTGCCTTATTTAAAGGATAAGAGCTCAGTGAAGAGCCTTCAACCCACTAATATCCCACTCCCATTTCTGAGGAGTTACTTAATCCATCACATGGCCTTTTGTTGCTACAGCATTATGACCTTCGCCTGACATGATACAAACCCCATGTAGTGACACTGCCAATGCTCAGGACTAGCTCTACAACAATGGCCTCTTACCAGCCCTACAACTACAACCCCACAATGTAGACTGATGCGCAGCAAGAGCTGGAACGTCACGGGCTCAGAACATCATTCGCTGCGGTCGAATACTCACCTCCTAAGTCCTTTCCTATCTACTTTTCCTTAACCCCGATGGAAAACGTCATGAGGTTAAGGAAAGGAGAAAGGAGAATTCAGAAGGACTTAAGAAAGGAAAACGGCTGTGCAGAGAGAATCCGACTACACTTTCACTACGCTACGTCATCATGTGACGGCGGATGTTACAGCAGCAGCGAAACTACAATTTTCTGACAGTGGACTACAAAAGACGCATCATGTATCATGTCTCATGACAATGTTGTTCCTTTCAGACAACACTGAATGTAATAACCTTGTAAAAATTACATCTGTATAACCAATGTTGGAAGTGAGGATTTAAATAAATCTGTCTAGTCATAATAAACATGAACACCAATCAGTCCATGAGAATAAAAGATACCTGAATGAAAGAAAGGCATACATTGTTAAGATCACAATCTAATGGTGTCCACATTATTAACATTGAACCATGTTTAAACATAACCAACATCAAATGTCTCATATCCTGCTCTCTTCAGAGAGTCAGACTACTGGAAAGGCACGCTTTGGTAAACTTTTGAAAGGATGAACAGCAGAGGTAACTCACACGGTCTGTGTGATTTGTTCGTCATTTTCGGTTGAATTCGGAAGCAGTTGGAATATGCGCTGTTTATAAAAGCTGTTGCTGCGGGGAATTTTGGGACAGAATATTCGCCTCTTCTTTTGTAAAGGATGGTCCGGTGTATCCTATGCTAAAGGAGATAATAAAGGAAGCATTGAGCCACCTTTCCTATGCATTTAAACTATTCAAACAGCTCTAATCACAAACTACTTCCGGTTCATTTCACTCGGTTAGGAACTTTCCTAAGCAAAAATGACTTTTCGACCGCAGCCATTGAGTGGGGACTGCTTGTCCAATCAGTAGAGGTGTCAAAAATAATCCTTTAATTGATGCATCATGATTCAGACATTGATAAAGATGCATTGATGTGGTCAATAATGGTAGACTACTGCATCAGTTTTGTTCAGAGCCATCACCCCTCTGTGCTAACTCTCACCACCCAACATGTGTACAGACCTATGAACAAAGCACCACAACTGATTATATATCACGTATATCTGTACCATCCACAGACAGAAATGACATCCTGTCGTGCTCTGTGGTGGAGGAATCATCATGGAGGAATGAGCCATGCGCTGGAAGATCTCCCATATTTGGACAGTATGTCATGGACAGGGCATTGGGCTTTGTTCAAAATTTAAGTAAGCTGCAGTAAGTATTAATACAATAATATAACACTAACATAAAATGTCATGGTTTGTTCAGAGTAAAATACCTACTCCACTGTTTATTATGCGTTCATTTTAATTGTCACAAACTGTACAAAAAAAAAACTCCTCAAGTCTACAACTCTATTGAATTACTAATCAATACAAAATACTAAATCAAATGATTTGATCTTACCATGCCAGCCAGAATAAACAGACCAGTGTCGTCATCATAAAGTGGGATCACTGACCTGGAGAAGACAAGAAGAGAGACAAACAGCAAGTTAAACATGTGTTGAACTTCAACAATAATAATAAAAAAGCCACTAGATGGAGCAGTAGCTTATTCTACAGGCAGATGTGACCTTGTCCAGCCCTGCTGAATAGGAATAGTTAACCAAATGCAGCCACACTTGGTTACATTACATTGTTAATCTGCACCATGAGACAAAGACAATAACTGTCAGAGGAAAGTCCAGAAAACTCTGTCGGATGGAGAATAATGGTTCCCAAAAGATGAAGATAAAACAGACCAAAGATGATCAAAGACTGAATGTTATTACATTAAAGCTAATCAGATTTTATTTGATCAATTCATGTACTGTTGCAAAAAGGAAAAGATAATTGTGGAAAACACCCATCATGTTTTTTCACAAAGCCAGGGGTGGAGTGTTTGAATGAAGGTCTTTATTGTTGACCTTTTCTTTCTTTCTCTGTTTAATACATTGTAGGATTGGAGGTATGCATTTATCACTGCACAGATTAGAAATTATGTTTGGAAGTTGATAGCTGGATACGTTCCATCTGACTTCCTGGGCCCTGCTGCAGTGCCCTTAAGCAAGGCACTTAACCCCAAAGAACTGCTCGGTAGGGCTTCTTCAGGAGTGGCATGCCATCCCTCTGATATCCCTCTGTTAATGTGTGATCGTAGGACTTGTTTGACTGTGTATGTGTATTTCAGTCTGTAGCATGTTTCAACAATAAATGTAAATTATTGAATCCCCATGAGGGACGAATGTAGATGTCTTTCTCTCTTTCTCATACATGTATGCATAATGCCTTTGTTATGCACTGAGAGCCACAAACATTTTTGATCAGGTTGCTTCTTTAAAGTCAAACACAGTCAGTAAAACTGAGAGATAACAGAGCCTTGGCTTTTTGATCAAAATTGGATTATGAGACAGTAATGAGGGCAATTTGCTTAATGATGCCATGATATGGTAAATACTTAGATGCTCTGATGATGGACAATTATATTATAATCTACTGTATTATCATTAGTGTTTAGTGATTATTATGTCACATCTATTTTGTTGAAAACGCTAAAAGATTGACAATAAATGGTTAGTAGAGTGGGTGGCAAAGTGACGCAGCTGGTAGTGCCACAAGATGAGAAGGTTGCTGGTTTGAACCTTGTGTTGGTCAGGGCCTGTCTGTGTGGAGTTTGCACAGGATCTCAGGGCACTTTGGCCTCCACCCACTGTCCAAAATCATGCTTATTAGGTTAACTGGTAAATCTGAATTGTCCTCAGGTGAAGCTGAGTGGGTGAATGGTTGTCTGTCTCTCTATGTGGCCCTGCAATCTGCTGGTGAGGTGTTCAGGGTGTACCTGCCTCGTGCCCTTTGTCAGCTGGTCTGTAGTGAAGGGATGAGATAATAAATCATTTGCACTTCTTTTCACTCCATTTTAAAAGTGTTTGACACATACTTAGGTGTCCCTTCTGTATTCATCCATATTATGATTTGATCTCTTTTTTATCGTATCTGCTTAAAACAAACATTCAGAATCAAAACCAAGTTAAAGCTTGATAGTGTAACTCTATATTTACTCTGACCCTCAGTCACCTGCCTCCTCTCATGATTTGAAGTAAGAAGATTGGAGAATTAGGAGAATGAATAAGCTCTAACTCAGAGGGGAAAGTACAGTTGGCTGTTGTAAACAAACCAAACAGGAAATCAGGGCTCAGGGCTCAGGGCTCAGGGCAGGGGCATTCTTACACAAACAGGAGAATGGATGCCAACACAGCCTAAGATTGTATTTGATCAATTCATGTACTGTTGTAAAAAAGGAAAAGATAATTGTAGAAAAATCTCATCATGTTTTGTCATAAAGCCAGGGGTAGAATGTTGATTGAAGGTCTTATTGTTAAATTTTTCTTTCTCTGCTTAAAACATTGTAGGATTGGAGGTATTAATCTTAATCTTTTACCTCCTCGTTCTCCTTCATTCTGAGGTTTATCTGAGTCTCTGTCTTCAGTAATTAGAGCTTCATACTAGGGCAGGGATGTGAGAAGCAAAGATCATATTTGCAAAGCACAATTTACAAAAGTATAATACAGCATTTTTCAACTAATGGATGTCACAATGTCAGGATCATAAGATTTGAAGTGATTCTAGGTTAAATCATTGTTCTTTGGTTCAGGTTTAATAAAAACAAAAACAAATATTAAATAATCTCTAATCATATTCTTTCTTTTATTTACTGCTGACAAGCTTCTATACACTGTCTATGTTCTGTCAAACACCAGTGTTCCATATTCTGAGGTTAGCTAACATTTTCTATGGTTTAATACCATGAGTTTAACAATGAGGGAAAAATGATTGGTCTTGTTTTTAACCAAAAGATAGACAGATCTCTGTATGCTCAAATATGCTATAAAATTTTAAGAAAGTAGGTTTAATTCCACTTTTTGAAAGAAGTCAACAGATTATTTTGCAATGAAGATGTTGTGCAGAAGTTTGCAAACAACTTTTGGATGATCAAAAACCGATATTGAATGTTTTGGCCCTTTTTTGTCTATGTATTGAGCTGGTGTTAATGAAATTTGATTTTCAACAATAACATAAATGCCCCATGAATAAAATAAGGCCAAATACAACATTTTTCATGTTCAGACTGATAAAAAACAATGTTTTGTTGCAGATATGCACTTATTTTAATACGATGCCTGCATGATGCTCCATAAAAGCTGGGACAGGGGAATAAAGACTAAGAGGACTGAAGAATGCTCAAAAAACATCTGTTTGGAACATCCTACAGGTGAACAGGTTAATGATTGAGAGTAAAAGAAAATCTCTGAAAGTCTCAGTAATTCACAACCAAGAATACGTGAAGTTCACAACTTTGTGAACACCTGTGTGAGCAAACAGTCTAACAGTTTAAGTACAATCTCAATATTTCCAAGGAATTATGGGATTTCACCATCTACAGTAATATTGTCAAAAAATTCAGATTATCTGGAGAAATCTCTGCACTTCAGTAACAAAGCCAAATCAACATTGAATGCCATGACTTTCACTCCCCCACGGGACACTGCAGTAATAAACAACATCACTCTGTAAAGGATACTGCCACATGGGCTCAGGAGGACTTATTAGATAAACTTCCTCCTTTTGAAAGTCTAATCGTGCAAATTTTGATACAACAAACAATAAATGACCAAATATTGAGCTTGTTGGTCCTCTTTGGCTTTTGTATCAAGTTGGTAATAATACAACTTGATTTTCAGCAAAAACGTACCACATGGTTCAAACATGAAATAAAAAAAAAAACAATAAAAATATCCTTCAGGGGTGCTGGTGTGGCGTAGTGGTTAGCACCCCATGTACATGCTTCTGCCGTCCAGGTTCAAATCCCGCCTGTGACCAGTTTGCAGAGTGTCTTCCCCTGCTCTCTCTCCCCCTTTCACAAGCCTATCCACTGTCTCTCTCCTATCAATAAAGGCACAAAAAATGCCCAAAAAATATACATTAAAAAAAAATATATATATCCTTCAAACCACTGAGCCTAGTATTTATTGAAAGAGTACATTTCTAAATCAGTTTATCTAATAGCTGTCAATGGCCAAATGAGGTCAGGCTAAACTGATATAAACAAAATGGTGTCATTCTATATCTTAAAAATAATAGTATATCTTAAAATCCCGACACACTTCCCAGTCCTCCTTCGCACTGTGTGTTATTTTTTCCAGACTGGAAAAGTCAAGAGCTTGTAGTGGCTGATTTTACCGCTGAATGTCACAAGCCAGCGACAGGCTCAGTGAAGTGGAGAGTCAGTTTCAGTGATTGGTTTATGATGATGACCTTGTGTAATGTTACTATTCCAGACAAACACCACAACATGCGCCGAGAATGACACACTCATGATGTAATGCTCCAAGTATGACAGTATAATGACAGACTGTGTTCAGATATCCTGAGGAGCAGTAAAGAGTGACACGCGATGGTCTGTGTACATGTGAAGGACTGAAGGAGGACACAGGCTGTCAGCTGTGTGTTTTTATGAATGTGAAACACAAGAGGACCTCATCTTTGACAAAGAACCACACAAGCTCTTAATCACTCAGTACGCACATGCGGCTGCCACGAGTCTGTGGTTGTATTGACTTATTTTCCTTCCATAGGGTTCACAGATGTTTACTGAACACTGCTGATTCATTTCCATTGAAGTCTTTTGCTTCATTTGAAACACAATGCAAGTTTTGTTTTTTCAGATTTAGGAGAAGAGCCAAAGAAATACAGGACTGAACACATCTATCAGACTAAAAACCAATGTAAGGTTAATGCCACAGCTGCCCTGAATAACCAGCACTGGTATTTACCTCTTGAATGAAAATTATATTTTAATCAGCCAAATATATTATGACTGAATTTCCTGTTTTACAAAAAACAGAAAAAATTGAAACACATCATAATCATTTCTTGATTATGATGTGGTTGAAAACAAAACCAGTCATGTAATCATACATAATGTTCATCTCCTTCTCCATTGCTGCTGATGCTGCGACTGAGAGCTTGATGTTTCCTGTTTTTAGATAGATTGTGAGTTATCTGTTGTTTACACATTGTGTCGATCTTGTTTGCTAAAACTGCGTGTTTTTTGTTTACTGTCTTGTGGAAAGTGTTATTTTAATTTGTTTTGTCTGTTTGATCACCTGCCTTAGGACAACGGATGAAATTTAGCTATTGAGCTAATTCCGACATATTTACAATGACGTGTACAACGAAACTGTTGATTGATGTGCACTGCTTTCCTAATCAAATAAATTAGTTAAATAAAAAATAAATTAAGATGTCCAATAACAGTTATTTATTTGCACTCTTGAACAGAAAGAAGGGTTGAATGTTTTGCTTGATTCATTTCTGACTTCTCAGAGAATTCTAGAGTGTTGTATGTAATTTCTAGTGAAAAATTTGGGTATAAAAAGGTGGATTTAGTTTAAAATTCCTTATGTCTGCTCTGAATGTATGACCAGTAATTATAACAATAGCAAAAACTGTGTTTGCATAGGGTGGTCTGGTTTGGGTCATCACAGTTTGGCACAGTTTGGAGCCTTGATCTTGTTTGCATTTCCATGATCAGCTGTAATCTAACCTGGGGGTGGTGGTGTGAGCTGGATGATAAGAGTCTCACCAGCTTTGTCCAAATCTTTCTGCACTTCCTCCTCTCCAACAATGGTGAGGATGGTGTGCACCTCTGAAGAACTTCATACGGCATTGTTCTGAACAGACATACCTTAGAGCAAAAGTAGTAGAAAAGTCACACAGTTTGATCCACAGGGTGCAATAGGTTGTTTTGCTGTTACTCAAGAAGTGAGGATTTTACATCTAATCAACAGACTGCAGTATTTTTAGCTGATTTGTTATTTGGACATGATGCTCCTCTCCTCTCAAATCTCCATTTATCCTCAGCTTGTGTAGTCAACAAGGGGCGTCCACACTTTGTTAGGGGCGACTTTGTGTTCCCATGTTGGTCAATCAGCAGGGAGCTCCTAAACACCTCCATTCCCACAGCCCTCTCTCTCTCTCTCTCTCTCCCTCTCTCTCTCCTTTCCTGTTCAACAACACTACAACCTTACACCCTGCCGTCTCTTTGTGCCTCTCTTCACAACCATTTCCCCCAAATTGCCTTCACTCTCCCTGCAACCTTATCTCTGTTTTTCTCACAGTGAACGCACAACAATTCAAACAGCTTCATTACAGGAGTGGAGCTTTATCACTGATTATGGGCTGTGTTTACTCTCGCTTTCATGCTTCACCTCACCTACAGCCCTTTTTCCCACACAGGAAAACACACACACGCATGCTTCTGCATATTCAGAACATAAATGCACAAAGAGTACATGTGCTAATATTAGAGCAGAATAATGATGTATGTGCTCATGCATTAATATGAGTGGGTGATGACAGTTAAGAAGGGGTGAACTGTGGGAGCGAGTGGGTTTGTAGTGCAGATTCAACGATCACATGGGGTGATTATGAATGAAAGATAAACTATTACAGGCCTCATTCATGGGAGGCTGTGAACAAATGTGCGTGTGCAGAGCTGAACCCCAGCTGACACACTGATCCAGACGTAAGCTCTTTCATTGTTTGGTGTGTGTGACTCAAACAGGCTCAGCCACACACTCTAATGCGAATTAATCATTCAGTAATACACTATTGTAGAATTTTAAACTGCTTTATGAGAGGAAATGAAAATCATCAAAGAATGACACTCACAGTGGTAAAACCCACTGCATTGCAGGAGCCCATGCACTTTTTGCACAACTGTTTGTTTATGCAAATGGGCTTTTGCAGTGTTCTGCAGCTTTACTGATACCTTGCAGCACAGCTGGATTCACCTTTTTCCATATTTGTTCTAAAGGCAGATCCTTCTTGTAAAGCTTCACTCCAATCAGCATCCTTTGAGGACACAAAATAGTAGCATTTTTATCAGAGCTGGATCTGTAGACATTAGGTGAAATTTCAAGTGAAGACCCATAATTAGGGGTTAAACAAACATTGATGTAAAATGATTTGCTTTTCAATGGTCCAATCAGTGATTGACCAAAAGTCAAAACATCCATTCAATTTGCTGTCTATTTGATGCAGCTTTATTTTAGAAGGGAGAGTGTTTGCACATATCTTCCAATATTGATTGGTGGCCTCTAAATGATAACAAATCGACATCGTATGTTTTTTTTTTTCAAACAGCCTTAAATCTGACGGCTATTTTGTATTTAGACCTGTGCTTTGGCTGAAGATGTGTGTTTGAATAAGCCACAATTTAGTCAGTCTTACCCTTCTTAGTAAAAGATTAATTACTGTTAAAAAATGTTGGGATTAGTAAGTAAAACTCATCAAAATTTAGTTATTAAGTCAAATCAAAGTTCATACCTTAAAAACTAATCACAACATTTTTATGAATGTAAAATAATTCAGCAAAAACAGTCTGTTGTAAGAGTGTAACAGGGGCCTGTACTACGAAGCTGGATTAAGTCATCCAGGATAACTCTGCGACAACTCGCTGAACTTCACCGGATCTCCGCCATCCAGATCTGCTGTACTACGAGGCTCGTTATCAACTCGATAAGTGAATCCGGCTGGGATCTGTGCGCGCACACATAAAATGGGCGTGGTTAGCGGCCCCGGAGCATTTTCCACAATGGAGAAGAGAGCAGCCTACTTCACGGCGGAGGAGCAGCAAATAATCCTGCAAAAGTATGAGGAGTACTGCAGTATTACCCAGGCCAGGAGCAACACAGTAAAAAACATGGCCTTACATTTTCCAGAGACACAAATAGCTGAAAATGTAATTAAGAACTCATCCACATTAAACCAAAATTATGTAATTAAATAGTCTTTTAAATGGTGATGTATAATTATTTGTATGTATTTTAAATGTAATTTAATTAGCCTAAATGTAATATTTAATTTCACTTTTATTGTACTTTGCATCTATAATAACATTTGTCCCACTGTCATGATCCACCGCTATTGGACAGTGTAAAACATTTCCTCTTTTTTGTTAATAAAAATGATAAATGGACAGTGTTGATAACACTGGGATAAATCTATGAATGAAATTAAACGTAAATTAGATATTTAAAAATATTAAATAATTCAGCTTGGCCCCATGAAATTCCATCCAGGCACTTGAATGATCCCCACCTCAACAAAAGGGCCCAGAAAGGCTGCAAACGTTCTAAAAAAAGATAAAATATCTCCTTCTTCAGTGATTTCACTTCACAAAACCGCTTCCAAGTCTCACACTCTTAGCTCTCTCTGCACCCACTATCATCTCAACACCTTTCCAGCTCCTCTGACATTGTGCACTGAGCGGCCTGATGCTGCAGAAAATCCCCCTGGCTTCTGTCTGTCACTGACTCGCTGCTCATATCAAGAGTTTACACAAAACAGGGTGAGGAGAGAGGACACACCTCCCGCCTTGTCTGCCATCGCTCTCTCGCACAGAACCCAAACACATGTCAGAAAATGACCTTCTGGCTGTGACAGCAGCCTTCAGCACCAGCAGATATGACGACTATATTACTGCGTGATGTGTATGTGGGTATGAAAGGGTCTGAGTCAGTCCAGGTACATTATAATTATGAGAATGTGTTGTCATTTGATAATGTGGGAGATACTGTAAATCAGTGGAATAACTATCTAACAGAGGACCAGGCAAATAGGTAAAGGGATGACAGACAAATAGAGTAATAGTGTGTATTATTGTGAGTGTGTGTAAATGTTTTTATGCTGCTTTCTTCCATCGCTCTAAGGTAAACGAGCCTGTCACAGGTTGCCTTTCCACATGTAATACATCTAACATGACAATGCTACCTAAGCTTCCCTGCATGCATGCAAAAATATCCCAGCCTGTAGGGGTTATGTTTTTTTTCTCACAGCTACAAAGTTTTGTTCATGCCACGACCAGCTCAACTGCCCAGTGGTGAGCCACTCCCAACTTATTTTTTTGTACACATTAAAGGCCTGCACATCTAGGGTGATGCACATAAATTGCATGAAACTGCAAATATTTCTAAGGAATTTTGGACACGTTCTTCTACATACATTAAAAGCAATTTATAATTGTTTAACATTTCACTGTTTCATTCACAAGCTTGAGTGTACCACAGCTGCTTTAAGACCATTTGTTCACAACAGTCAAATAAACACACGCATAAACACACTATCATCATAACGCAACTTCAACACAAACTTCCTCCAGACATTAGCTTCAAATTCATTATCCTCTGCATTTTTGTGACTTTGATCAAATCAAACGAAAAGCTTGGAAGTAACACCAGATCAAGCTGGCCACTATGTTAATTGTTTGGACTGACTGTGACAACAAGTGCTTTCATCAGACAGATGTAGGCTTTAAGACACAAAACTTAGGTAAAATTGTACACAGTCCAAAAATACAAGGTGCATCTGTATTATCTGTCTGACGTAAGCTTCATTAACATGCAACAGCTCAAAAACACTATTAAATGGTAAATAATTTGCAGGGGGAAAAAATGAAGCTGGTGTTCAGTGGCCTGATGGAGTATGGCATAAATCATGGTAATTTGCTAAAAAAAAATGCAGTAATGCTTGCTCAGTCTCTCATTGTCTCCAGTGTCTTGTGTCTTGATGTCTTCTTCATGGGGAACTTGTTCTGACCACAGCTTTACAGGACTGAGAAGCTGTCAGTCAAACAAACTTGTCCACACCAAAATATTCCTGAGAAGATGTCAAATTGCCAACGAGAGTGTGTTTTACTAACACCTGTGTGGGCTAGGACATGTTAATAGCATAACAATAACGACCTTTACAACCACATAGAAAGGACGGCCCTCCAAAAAAACCCAACTAAAAGCCACATTCCAATGGTCCACATTTAAATTTTAACTTGAAAGACAAAATTATGACAAGGACAAATTTATGATTTGGACATCCATGAGTTTTCATTTTAGTTTCTTTGTTTCTGCCCACCTACTCACTTTTGTCCCCAACACAGCTTTGATGGATGGATGTTCAGTATGAGTCTGGTTCTGATCAAGATAACTACTTAACAGGGTTTTTTTCCTGCCACTGTAACTGGTTCCGATTGTAACAAAGTGTTGTACTCAAGGTGGATTCATGTTGGGTTTGAAAAAAAAAAAAATAAATAAATGAATTAAACTTATAAACTGAGGAGTATGATATTGACTTACTATTTTGAGAAGTGTCTTGGAATAAAATGGGTTACAAATTGGTGCTATACAAATAAAGACTGATCGATTGAGTACTGAACCAGTGTCTTTTTTTTATAACAATAACATTGTGCAACAACACTTAAATAAGAAGAAAAGTAAAGGAGTGGACTCCGAAACCAGATTTGTTTTCAACATGCTGACAAAGTCCTTTCACTTGAAGAAAAATCAAATGCAGCAAAAAAATACAATATTAAACTTTTTGTATTGGGAGTAGGACTGGGCCATACTGTCCAAATATAAGATCTCTACAAGCTGAATACAACATGTGCCTCAAATATTCTGAAAAAAAGTTCCAAAAGAAGAATTATGAACTCAATTCTTGTAAAATGCAAACAATTTAGATCCTACTTTGATACAGCAGTAACAAAGATAGATCTTCAACGCACCCTGTATTTAAAATTAAATTGAGCATTATCATGTATTGATAATTAACTCTACACACAAATTCAGTTGTACAAAAATATTGGCATCACTTCTGTACCTATAAATATAATTTCTAAGAAATGATCTTCATTGGTTGATTGATTGCTGGTAGATTACTCGGTGATCCTAAGTCATATTTTCAACCAAAAAAAAAAAGAGAGAGAGAGGGCACTGTCTGAACGGCACAAGTACATCTGCAAAGTTTGGAGTAATGTATGGTACTGGACTTTTCCAAATGTTATCAAAGTATTTGTGCCATAAAAACTGTAAATTACCCAGTATCGAGTGCTTGGGCCTTGACTTATGGTATCAAACCGTTATCAATATCAGTTCATTGAAACAAGTTATATGATGTTAATGCTCCTAAATACATCTCAACAGATAAATGATGAATCTGGTTTAGATTTTGTGGATAAAAAGAAAGTGCTATGCCATGATGTAGTAGCTAAAAAGATCGCTGTACCTGGTTTTTACTGTCAACAAACTTTTAACTGAACATTAAGCCTTTAATCAATAGTTCATAAATATGACAATCTATTTCTTAAGTGCTAAATAAACTCCTACCCATCAACTCTTTGGAAAATACAGTTTTATTTAAGAAAACCTTCAAAATGTACAGCCCATCCCTACTGAGAAATATGCCAGCGTAGCGCCCCTATGAGCACATACAGGTACGTCCAGAGGCACTGATAGCATCACACGCACAGTAGAGTATTATATACTGTACATACATAGGTGAAGCTAATGGAAGCAGCCTGCAGAGGTATAAGGTTATTGGGTTGGACTATGACCAGATCAGTATCAGTCAAAGGGACCTTTCTCTGCTCTGTGAGATCATGGCCTTAAGCTAGGCCAGCCTTCCTGCTAAAAACACACATTAGACAGCACAATAAGCTCCAGTCGACAGGTAGGAGCTGGCAACAGAGCCGAGAAGAAAGAGACAGGAGGCCTTTGAGGAATATGAAACCAAAACAAAGCAGCTGGTTGTCTGCCTCTTAAGAGTTTTCTTTCCAGCTTACCCAAGATCACTCTTAGATTTTCTGTGATGGGACAAAGCTAAGAAAAGACCAAAATGAACCACTGACAGAGATAACAGTCTGGAGTCGTATTTTCCTGCAATTAACTGCATTATATATATATATTTTTTTAATATTGTAATGGATGTGTATTAGTCTGCCTTAATTTAATATTCCTCAGTCAGTAAGTCTACTTCTTTCATAAAATTAAAGTTGTTCTTGTACACAAATCAACAGTTCAATTACAGAAGGTGCTATTTATAATATACATCTTTATTTGCCTAAAGAAGGCTTTCTATTATTTAGTGATCAGTGTTTGGGGTTATGCTTGAAAATAATTCTTAATAGGACTCAGCTGACTTTTGTTGCAACAAGTAATAAAACACACAATATTAACAATTCAAGTTATACTAAATCAGTTATTAATAATTTAATACAAAGTAATGTGTAACTTATAAAAAAGTTGCATTATGGTCTTCTTGCTTTTGTTAAAAAAAACAAAGAAAAAAATGGCGGAAGCATTGTCACAGCTCCCTTTTCTGTCCTACCTGCTGAAAGGTAAACACAGCTGTGTCAGTGGCCATGCAAATCTTGCTAATGGAGCTAGTGGGATGTAACAAGAGCAGCATTTATTACAGAAATGATCACATTTCATTATATCTTGGGAAAATAGTGAAAATATTTTTTATTGTAACAGCTGTGAGTTATGCTGTATATCTCAACTCAATTTATTGTAAGACTGTGGGCATATTTAAAGCTCAATATCATTCAAATTACACTTCTGATTGTTTTTAAAAAAATGCGCCCCTGGCCTTTAATGAACCCCCAACAAGACAAAATTCTTTCATCTACTTGTTTTGCCTTCCACACTTTTCTGAAAGTGTTTGCTCAAACACGCCATTTGATAAATCTTCCACAAATTATGTCACCAGGCTTTTGTGTGTTTTTTTATACTCTGTGTCAACTTAAAATTGAAAATAAAAAAGTAAAAAGTAATATTTAGCATGTTTGGCAAACTTTCCCTACACAGACTAAAGCCTAAATTCCACTGCATGCGTATCCGGTCCGTCTGCGCTCCGCTGCGGCAGAGGAGACGGACCGTTTCCATTATAAGCAATGCGTGTACTTCCACCAGCAGCGGCACGGCTACGGCACGGCTGCGTATCTGCTACGCCAGCCTCCGGCAGACGGAGCAGATACGCAGAGCTTCTATTTTTGCCGGATACCAGACCACGGCGCAGCAATTTAGCACACAGAATATCGTGTGGGACAGGAAGTTGAGCACAAGCACAAAATAAAACATCCTTAGATGTTTCAAAATAAAATAAACCGTGTCAACAACGGAAAAGTACTGTACCTGAAAAACGTCATTTAGGGCGGAGACAGACCTGGTGTCAAAGTTCAGTCTCACCTCACTTCACCACGGATGAGGAGTTTTTGATTTTGGAGGTGCAAAACCACAAAATACTTTATGAGCTCGTTGACCCGCTGCAAGGCGGAGCCGCAATGCTTCGTACCGCAGACGGATCCAGTGGGAGTTGACGCGCGTCAGATGACGGAGCAGAGCGGAAAAGGACCGGATACGCATCCAGTGGAATCCCCCAGTGACTCATAAATCCAAGTTTAGATTTGTCACTCTAGATTTGTCACTGACTGCAGCTATAACAGCTATATTCACAGATAATTCTCTTTCTCTTAAATCCTTTTCCACCCCTACCTCATCTTTTATCAGCTCTCTGCTTATGTCATCCTAGTCAGTAGGAGTGAGTGAGTGGTCCTGTATTATCAGTGCAGGTGAGGGGTCTGCTGAACTGTGAACTGTCCCTTTATCAGCCCTCCTGCCTGCAGAGACTGAGAGCCTGCAGCCTGTCAAACTGTCCCGTCCCCCGGCCTCAGCTGTCCCTCTGCTGGCTGCTGCTCAAGCTGCCAAGAGCATAAAATAATGTTTTTATTATCACACAGAGTCACGGAGAAACAGAGCAGTGGGTGTGTTGTTCTAATAGAGTTTAAGAGTAAATGTGCATATTAGTTACTCCAGTCACTCTGATGGGCCACTTCACATTCATAACTCTCACTGCAACAGTGAAGTCAGATGAAGTCCTGGCATTTAAACTCTTGTGAGAACATTTTGACCGCTGTTCGTGCTTTTTCATTTGAATCAAAGCTTTGAATTTTTTTCTAAAAGCCAGTTTATTTCCAGAATGTAATTGGTCTTGACAGAAACAGCCTGGAGGTTATTAACAAGTATTGTAGCTATATGTTTTCTGCACCTGCCTCATAAAGGACTTTCTAAATTATCACACATTCTGAAAAACACTTATGTGATTTTTTTTTTTGGGGGGGGGGGGGGGGGGGGGGTGAAGAAAGTTTAGAGGAGATGAAGGGAAAATGCTAAACAACTTTATTAGTAGCATGGGAACATTGGATAATATTGGCAGAATTTATAGATGTACCATAATGGTTTACCTCACCATCATGGCCAATTTAAGAAATCATAAGTGTAATCTCTTAAGAATAAAATGCTGTTTTTTGTCTTAGGTGTACTTCCAACATAAATAGACTAACAGCTAAAGACGCAATGTTTATTTGAATTAAAAGGAGGCTTTTTTCTGTTGGTAAACAATATCAATATCAGTATCAGCAGTAATGAGTCCAGAAATATCGGCATATCAGATGTTTGGGAAAGTCCAATAACATGCATCCCTACCTAAAAAACATAAATACATCTGACTATCGTTCGCACAGAAACTTAAAATCTTAGCAATGCTCCTGACTATTTGATTTACTCTCTTTGGCCTTTTTAATCCACACAAAACTAAGACAAAATGCATCCAGTATTCTTAACGCATAACCTGCTGTTATGTTTAGCATTTGATGCTTTAATACAACAAATTCATAGTTAAAACGTGACCGCCCTCACATTCTCCTCCACACAGAATCATTATAAGCATCACATTGACTGTTGGTTTGTTGTGTTGTCGTATTAACTTAATCAGTGAAAATGCTAAAGAGTTAGCCGTAACTAAGCAGCTGTGTCTCCCCTCTCAAACTATGACCATATAAGCACATGCTCTTTCATTGAGTTATTTCCTTAATCACAGTCTGATGATGACAGTTCATATGACTAGCAGATTATCCGTTTATGCTTTTGAAGACCAGGCTCTCCCTTCCTGTCTGCATTGTCCGTCATGAAAGAAAACACTCTCTCTGTTTCGGTGGTATTGCTCTTGTGTGAAGGGCTTAGACACAGCTAATGGTTTTAGGCACACTCTCTCTGCAGGCCCATGGATGTTAGCATTACACTGACAATAGAGGGACTGGTGCAGAATAATCCAGCGGTGATTAAATGAGATTCATAACAGAGCAACACTGGACTTTACTGCTGTCTCCAGGATGGTAAATCCTTGGTTTCTTTCTCGTGTTCTGCAAATATGTGGAGTAAAAATAAAGTGTCCATGAGGGATAAAGGAGTGAGCATAACGCTGCTGTCCTTTACTTAAGTATTTTGTCTGAAAAAGGACTACCTTTATTCCACTATATTAAAAAGAAAACTCAGATTTTATCTCCTCTGTGGTATATTTGACTAATGTGAACAGACATTTAAGCCAAATAAGAAGGGATACAAATTATTACTATTACAATATCACTATCTGCAAAAGTTGATCAATGGTATCAATAGATTTGAAATGTATGAACCAATATTTACAGCTGACATTTTGGTTGTACATTGTGGGCAAACATATTAATTTTGGAAATTTCAGTTCTGCAAAAAATCCAACACTGTGCATCCCTATTAAATAAGGTAAATATGACACTCCAGTCACCATTGCTTTTATATTTGGTTGAGATATGTTTGTGACTCACAGTTAAAAATGGCGATCTTCAATTCTCTAGATTGTCTGCACAAGAGAAAAGGTACTTGTTCACTTTGTCATCAGAATGAAAAGCTGTTCCACAGCCAACACACATGCAGATTAAAATGATCTGTTCTGTTATAGCCAAGGCCACTCAAGTAGTTGGCTATCTTGATTCAAAGATTCAAACTATTGAGGAGGTGAATCAGGATGTTCAAAAATGTCAATGGAGGCTCTGGATGAGGCAAAGGTGCAAAAACTTGGACCGTCACTGCAAAGCTCTATGACGAAATTAGCTCAAGACAAATTATCTCGGTGCGGACGTTACATATTAACTTCTCTTACTTTATATTCAAATCTAATGTTTGCTTTCTTGACTTCACTCATTCTTATAGCTGTTTTAAAAACAAGAACTCCAGTGTGTCAACTCATGTAGTAATTTGTCAGAACAACTTCCTCGTGTATTGGAGAAATCTTTGACCCATAGTTGCCTGCGCTTTGACTCAAGTAATGAAGCTGAACTTTGTCTATAGCACTGGTACTCATGAGAATTTGTGAAAGGCTTTGAAGAAAAGCAAAAAACACGGATTGCCAGTAGTCAGTCCTTTCAAATGCTGTGTGTTAACAATCCAACAAATGTGACCAAAATGTGGCAAACGCAAGTAAACAAACAGTCCATCACAGCAGAAGAACTTTGTCACCTTCATAAACTCACAGGATTCCCAGATGAATCAAACCTCTTCACTCGTGCTGTCTCTTTGTATATAAATGTTTTCATTAGCAGCATCAGTGCTCCAAAGCACAAACCGCAGAATCCAAACCACAGGGTCAGAGCGGGGGCAGCTCACATCTCAGGTTTCAGCTTACAATAGTGGAAAGCTGCGTTTCTAATTTAGTTGACTGTCTTCACTTAAGACTGTCGGAGTTAATTTTATTGACATGAGTGGAACAGAGTTTTAGAATTAGTCTTACTTAATATAAATGGAAGTCCCTGTCTCTCCTGTTTGTATCTGGACACCGGTAACAGAAAAGGATGACCTCTCCTTAAGCACACTCAATATTCTCTTTGTTGTGATGTCAAGGAGCAAGGAGCAGGAGGAAAATACAAAATACATCTGTTTATTTTATCAGCCAGAGCTGGAAAAGGGGAGATATTCAGGGTTTTACAGCAAGCCAGTAACCCCAAGCAAGACATTAACACTAATTCTGCAAGCATGTTATATTTGGGTGGATTAAAAGTACACTACAGCTCTACATGAGAACAGAAGCTCCAACAGAAAGTCTCAGGAAGGGTGAAGATAAAAGTGGATAGGTGTCTAAAAAACAACAAGGTTTTTTGAACATTAGTGATTGTGAACATGGTCCCGAATTCAGTGGTTGCAAAGGTTTTGTCTCCTGGGTCTTAGTACAGTTACTAAAACTGCAAATGAGTACTAATAATTAAATATGACATCCTGGTGAGTCCTGGAGTTTAGTTCATCTACCAGTTGGTGGCCTTATGAGTCCCATCATGAGTTTTGAACACGGTGATATGCTGTAAGCTATTTTAGATTAAGTCCCAGAGTGTGGTCAAAAATGTATAATAATTTTAATCACAATTTCTGACTGGCTTCTTCTTGACTGAATCCTGGTGCGTGAACTGGTACCATGAAACTTTATTCTACTTTTGTAAGTAAACAACAGTTCATTGCCAAATTTTCAAGTTTACCACGTTGAACAGTGGAAAAGAGGTTAATGCTGTTCCCCTACTGTAGAGAGTCATCTCTCCATCCATTATTTGTACCTCTTATCCCTTTCATTGTTGCTGCGGGCTGGAGACTTAATCTCAGGTGACATTGGGCAAGGGCAGGGTACACCTTGGACTGGCTGCCAGCCAATCACAGGGCCAACATAAAGAGCAATTTAGAATCACTAGCTGACCTAATGAACATGTTTTGATCCATATTGCAATCAGACACATCACCAGGAACAAAACCTTTGATTAGAATTTTCAACCAGGAAGTCTGCTGATCTTCAGGTACCCAGACTTGACAAGCTCATACCTGGAACATGCTTCTCTGGGATGTGATGTAATTCTCACTATTTGGCACGAAGGTAAATGGAACAAACCTATACAAGCTCCAAACAGAGCGGTGCTGGCGGACACAGGAGTTATATCAGAAGCCCCTTGCTCTGAGGCATGAGCACTATCCTTCCAGTAGAATCAACCTTGATATTGACGACTTAATGTTAGGAAAACGGTATAATTGCTTTATGCCTCCGTACAGAGAGCTACAGCATACTGGCATGGAGACATATCAGTTAAGCCTCAAACTAGGCATAACTCTTGGCCTTACCAGTGAGAATGAATAAGCTGCACATGAACTACTCACAATAATATCATTACTTAAAGCAGACTGGAAAAGATTTTTGCTGTCAAAATGAGCAATCTAATATGATATATGTATTTGACGTCTGATGCCTCTGGAGAGTGTCTCAAGTGGACAATTGAGGAACTGCAGTATTTTACACTTTCTCAATGGTGGTTTCCAGGCATCACTGTTATACTGTGATATCAACACTTGCGTCGATATCTGTTAATTTTTTACAGGGTTAATGTCTATGTTTTCAATCCTGGTTTTGACAAACCTGGTCTAAATTCAACAGATCATTTAAAGAGTCTTTGTTCACTAAGACTTCGTATGAGCCACTTCCAGACATTATTAAGTCTAAAAATCATCCTTCAGAGCTGCTCCTTAGCTCTGTGGGTTAGACTGAATGACAGAGAGGAGGCTTAGGGAAAGTATTGTCCATTCTTCTGTGTCTTAACAGCTAAAACACAGCTCTGGGATGGGTGGTCCTGGATACACCTTTCAGTCATGACGAGTTCAGTGATCCTCGGTAGGTGTCTCCGTCAAACTGCTCAGACACCCTCCTGAGCAGTGAAATGTACTTAAGAAGAACAAACTTTCTCTGCTGTGTTTGAGTGTTCTGTTGCCAGTGTGTGTGTATTTAATAAAACTGTTGGTATGCCTGCCTCCACTTCCAGTAGCCAGTTCATTAGAAGGGAATTAGAGCTGACGCGCTCAATCCCAAGAGAGGAAGAAAAGCCAGGATTGTTGGTGAAGGGGGCCAGCTGTGGCCACGTCTTAGCCCCAGTGACGAGCCTCTCAGATAGGCTGCCAAGTGGCAGCTTTCCCCTCTCTCCTCGCTTCACCGGGCCCCGTCCCCCGGCCCCTGATGGCCAACACACATGTGCATACACTCATGCTCTGGGTTTAATTAAACTTACTCAGACCCATGTCAACAGGTCTACAGTGACCTTTCTGACACCCCACACAAAGTGCGCTCCTAATATAACACACGACCATGAAGTGCTGGGTGATGCACAACCAAATCAATGGTATTTTTTAGCTGATCACACAAGATATACTGTATATCTCAACTTTTTCTTCTGTAAAGATACACTCACCAGCTGCTTTGTAGGTAAACCTTTCTAGTTGGCTGAGTTGGCCTTTCTTATACAGAGTAGCCCCATATTATCCATTTACCCTGAACAATTCATTAGGGGTATGTTGTTGTCAATGCAATTCGTACAACAGACACTGAACAACAACAGTGCTAGCAGGATTTTCGTCTGACGTATGCTTTGTGTTAATGTGGTACTTTCAGATGTAAATGCTTTGGTGAAAAGAAACTCCTTCCTGTAGAGTGTGTTTAGAACTGAATTTCGTTCCACGGTTGGTTGGTTATATTTTTCTGTCTTGAGATTTCCTACCAAGAGCCATGGCCACTGTGCTGTCTAACTTCTTTCAGTCGAGTTGGTTGGTTCTTCGAATCAACTGCCCATTTGCCCATGTGCGGCAGCATGCACTACGACAACTTTACTGGGACAAATTGTCCAAAACACGACCATGGAGACATTTAAGGGATTACGGTTTATTGTGTTAATTTTTTTTTAGATCAGATTAATCATTATGATGGATAATCCTTGTTAACGCGTTATTTTGACAACCCTAATAGATATATTATAAAATGCAATACAGTGACCTACAACCACAGGCATCTATCCCAAAGTGGAAAAACTCGAATGATTCCTCGACTTCAGAAAAGAAAAACACATCGAGATCCTTCAGACTTGTCATCACAACAGCTTCATCTTCACATTGGCACAAGCAGACGAAAAAAGCTTTTACGACCCTCAGTTTATCCCCCTCTGCTGAAGAAAACAGTGAGCCCACAAAAAGACAGTCCCTCAACATCAGCCACATGTCAGATCAATGTAAATATCAAGAATGTGCCTAAAAACAACCTCAGACACTTGAAATCATGTCAGGACAACTTAACACATTCTGTAGTGTGACCACAGGATGGATGCACAGCTGTTTTGCATATTGTTGAGATGAAGAATGTAAGCCAACTTCTTTATTTTTACAAGA
Organism: Scarus forsteni; assembly: GCA_036419115.1. NCBI lineage: Eukaryota > Metazoa > Chordata > Actinopteri > Labriformes > Labridae > Scarus > Scarus forsteni. Next base: position 14,175,775 of record JAZDUH010000342.1, read on the forward strand.
GGGGATGCAGCAAGAGAAAACCACAAACACAAATAAACTTTAGCTAGAACTGCTGCCAGGCTGTGATATCCCTTCAGGAGGTTATGCAATTGTCAGACAGTGAAGGGTAAAGAAGAAAGGCAGGGGTTGTTTTTGTGGTAGCGTGATGTTGCAGAGATCATAGACCTCCAAAATCTACACAGGTCACCCTGGAGCTGACTTGCGTGTGGTCTACAGGATTCATCAAAGTTTCCTGGAGATATTGCATTATCTAGAAAGGGATGAACGTGAAGCAAAAAGCCATCCATCTTTGAACTTTGACTCACTGAAGCTCTTCATCCTTGAAACAAACTGGACATCATGTACAATGTTTTAAAACAAAGGCTCAAAGTTTAGGATATTGTGTCTATTAGAATGGGCTAAAAACCACCCATCCATCCATACCGCTTATCCCTGTCGTGGTCACGAGGGGCTGAAGCCTATCCTAGCTGCAGTGGGTGAGAGGTGAGGTACACCCTGGATTGGTAGCCAGCCAATCGCAGGGCTACATAGAGAGAAGGACAACCATTCATGGCCACATTCATACCTAAGGGCAGTTTAGAGTCACCAGTTAAAGGGACAGTTCATTTTTTTTGAAGTGGGATTGTATGAGCTCCATATGGTCACTAAGGACATTAGATACAATAGAAAGTTCTCTCCTCTCCCTCAGTAAGACACAGACTGTAACCGTCGGATAGATCTGTACACACAACCTGTCAGGTAACAGGTAATGAGAGATGCATTTACTATACGATGTAACTGCATGCTCTCCTTATGCAGATGAATCCTGTGGAAGCTGAGTTCTCTATGATGCACATCTGTTTCTGCATCAAGGGAAGCATCACAAAAACCCATCTCAGAAATATTTGTGCTTTCAGTTAGTGTAAAACAGTCTCTGAGGCCGCTAGCTAACTACGGCGGAGTGATTTAGCGGAGGGACACACAACATGAGTTAGCTAGGTCCGGATAAACTTTAAATTTCCGAAATGTTTATGAACTTAAAAACAATCATATGTAGCGTACTCTTAAACTGTGGTATTACTTGTTGATTTGAGTTCTTATAGGTGAAGAAAATACCCTTTGAATTTGGTACGGTACTTTCCAGTTAGCGTCTTTTTCTCGTCTCTGACGGTTACAGTCTGTGGCTTACTGAGGGAGAGGAGAGAACTTTCTACTGTATCTAATGTCCTTAGTGACCATATGGAGCTCATACAACCCCACTTCAAAAAAACTGAACTGTCCCTTTAAACTTATGAGCATGTTTGATGCCTATGGGAGGAAGCCAGAATGCCTAGAGTGAACCCACGCATGTAAACTCCTTGGACCCTCAATTTCGAATCAGTTCATCTTCGAGTCAGACGAGACACTTTCTCAGGGCTCATAGAAAATACTTCAAGGTGTTCTTAAGATATTGCCTTCATCAGCAGCGAATAGTCATGAGGCCCAATAATCATTACCTTCATCTACAAAATATCATTACACTCTTCAGTCAGGGTTGGCACAATTAAAAGAACATCCCCAAAAACAATTTCTGAGATATTCCCTTCTTAAGAATGGCTCTGAAGGACACATGGGTTTTCATAGGATAACTGAACTGAAATCTGAAAAAACATAATGTCCCAGGCCCTGACCCTAGCCAGAGTGAAAACATATGAATGAATATCATCATCTTTATTTCATAGAAACTACTAAGAGAGAACTACCACAACAAATATTCTCCCAGAACACTCAGACAACTGTGGTGTTTCTTATTTAAACTTGAAACTCCTCTTAGATCACACTCGGTCACGTCTATTCAAACACTAACAAACACTCAGGAGGGCCCATAAATGCTTGCTTAACTGGTCCAGACAGGCTGAGCCATAAAGCAGCCGGGTCTCAGGTCATAAAGACGCTCGACACCCGGTGCTGCTCCACAGACCAGGAGGGTTCAGGGGGGATGTGATGGGGTGGGTTTGTTGTTATATGTGGGTGGGCATGGGAGTGAAGTGGAGGTACGGATGTGAAAGAACTATGAGGGAACATAAATCCTGAAACGCTCAAAAATATACAGCTCTGTAGATGCTGATGAAAAAATGGTTAGTTGCTCAGATTTTGGCATGTGCTAAGGATTGTGTTTTAGTCTGTGTGATGAAGGATTTGTGTCTCTTTGGTTCTTGTGGCAGCTTGTTGACGACTGCTAAGCTCAGGAAGAGATGCGTTCCACGTTAACCCCAGGGTTCAGCATCAAGGGCTGGTGCCAGATGACCATTATATGACCTGTCGGCGGGGGCCTGGGAACCGATCACCAGCCTAAATGGCTCAAAGATGAGACCAAGAGGAAGTGAGGGCACAGACAACACGAAGAACAGAGGTGAGGGTCACGACCAAAACGACCCTCACTGCTGTTTGCCCACCGGAGTAAAGTACAGCTCTCGTCACAGTTGCATTTTAACGCATAACACAGACAGAGTTACACATGCGAAGAGGAAGTGAGGACAGAAAGAACTGTTTTGAACTGTCGAGCAGCAGGTGATGTATTATCCACCAAGATCAGCATGTCATAGATGTACTCTGAACAGCAAAACTCTGCCCTTAAACCAACATCATGGAGATACTTGATCTCTGAATGCCACAACACTGATGTAAGAAACAGTGCTGTAAGGCCTCCCCCTCTGTAGACAGCAAGAGTTTGTTGACAGATAGTTTGAATTTGATAAAAGGTCTTTAAAGAAGAACCATGGTAACAGTCAACACTGTAGCTCATCACCTGTTCTCATGTGGAGTATGGGTATTGTGCTCCTATAATGTACACACAGTGGCTGAATAGCCTCACTGAAGAAGCTAATTCAGAACAAGCAAGCCGAGTGCAGTTTGTAAGGTTCCATATTTACGAAGCTATCTCACCACCATCCACAAAGAAGGAAAGAATTATTTCAGGTATCTACCCAATTGTGTGCTGATATAAAACACTGGGGCTTTGTCAGGGAAAAGTTAAATGCTGTAAAGAACCTTACAGTAGCATATTGTTGAGCCATCATAGTTTTTGAATAGTTTTGACCTATTATACCCCTTTTCCAATGGCCATGACAACCTGTTTGAACATGGTAACAATCGGTTCCTACTGGCGGTGGGAAAGGCTCTAATTTGCATTTAGACCTGGGTCAACTGACCCTGCAAGCGACACGGGTTTCTATCGGCTCACCTCTAATCGGCTTCAGTGGGAACATAACACCAGGCTGAATACATTAATTGCAGGATGATGTTTGCTTAACTTGACAACAGCATAATATCGCACCTGTCTCTACCGTCTTTGCCATGTCAGCAACAAATTCCATGCACCCCTGTATCATTAGCGCTCGAATGTCACTCAGTCTGTGCTGAGTTTGTACATTTGTAAAAAGGGACAAAAGTAGGAAGGAAAACAGTTGACCCGAGTGTCCATGGCTTCGTCGCGCGGATGATCATCAACGTGATGACATCAGCTTGACACACCAGAGGACAAAAACCAGCAGCTCGTCTGCGGACAATGGGAAAGGAGTCACTTGCCGATGGCTAGCGGGTTTAACCGCGTTGAAAAACCTGTGTTTACCTGCTTATTTTCGTGGAAAAGTGGTAGAAGTGGATTGATTATGGGCTTTCGTATGAAATATGAACTGCTATGTATTGGCTACAGTCCATCCCTGGATAACTCCCCTCAACACCACTTCAAAAACCCAAACTAACCCTTTAAGCTATGAAGTGCTAAATACAGGCAAAACAGCTGCTTTAAAGGAAAAAGGGAAGAGATGCCATTCTTTCTATGTTAAGTTATTACCTCTGCCAAAGAGGTTAAGTGACCCTTCTGTCCTCCCTTCAGCACATTAACAATTGCTGAAAGTGGCTACTTGTCAGTTCAGTCCTGTGGTTGTATGTGAAAATAACCTGACAAAGCCTAAAACAACTTTTTTATTTATTTATATAAAACACTGCCATACCATGCCGTTTCTCATTAACACCTTTGATGCTATCCATTCAGTTATCCAGTGTCTCTTCTTCTCTGCGTCAAAGGCAGCAGCTATTATGTTAAACTACAGAGGTGATCAGTGTGAGCAGCTGTATTACAGCTTTGACAAAGCATTTGACTGAGATTTTGGGCCTGTTAAATTAAATATTTAGGCTACTATCTATACACATCTCTTAATAAGATGTCTGGGTGGATTTTTCCTCTGTGAAAGGATGTTTTTCTTGCATGCACAACAAGACTCTTGTTACTTCATTAAGCAAAATTACATTATTTATCAGTTATTTTCTCAGCTTTTATATTCATATCTGTTAAAACTGAATAACAAAGCAACGTTGAAAAATTACACTCATCTTAAGATACATGTACCAGGCAGAAAACTAAAATATCCACATATATCTTTTTTTTAAACAGAGGTATATTGCTTTAAAGTTCAAGAACTTAAATTTGAATTTTTATTTTTATTTTCCACTTCTTGTGAATAAAGCTGCATATCACATCTTATTGCAGGTCCTATCTTATAAATGTGTAGGTCCAATCTGAAAGCATCCGCTTTCTTTTCAGAAACTAAACATATAACTTGCTGTGAAGATTTGCAGTGTAAAATGTAAACAAGGGCCGTCTCTGCAGTCCACTGTAACTCACTTTTCTGACGCCTACCAGGCAGCAGCAGCTGTAGATATTACAAATAACTATGAAGAAATATTCAGTCGTTGCTGTTGGTCTTGTTTTCTTTTGAAGGTCATAGAGAGGCATCAGCAATAATTTTAGGCTTTCATAACAAGCCAGGGATCCCTCATAAGAGCTTTTAGAATATATTCAGTAATGTGTTGCCATGAACCTTGATAAGTGTGTCTGACTTTTTCCTTCAGTAAAACCCTTGCTTTGTTGACAAGACAAAGTGGTGAAGAGAATTGTGCAAACATTCAACATTTTAAGACAAGAAACCTTAACATTTGTTTTGGTGACAACTGAGGCCAGTGTAACCTCTGAAAAAAGAGTACAATATGTGGCCTTTCAAGACTTTTTCTTTTACATGCATGCAATAAAACACACATATTATTTCACCAATTTAAAACGAGACATCATTGAAAATTTTGGTTATAAAACTGGATTTCACAAACAAACCATAGATGATAAAATAAATGTATAACAGGAATAATGGAGAGGAGCTTTTATGGTATAATGAATATAAACTGATTCACTGGTTTCTGGAAATTTTCATTGCCCATCAGCTGTATTAGTATCTAGTCTTGAAATACCCCCATATAATCCATTTATATTCAGTGAGTAAACCACAAAATAGAAATCTCATGCTCTTGATATCAAGAATTGCACAGTGATTATCTGCATACCAGGAGTGCAACTTCAAAGTTATGATCTCATGTTTGGCCCTGACTTTGAATTGATTTTTTCTCCGTGAAAAAAATAGAAGATAACGTCATGGATGCATTTTTGTCTATTTTTCTACTGAAAAGGTTCTCGCATACACGGACTGAAGCACTTTGAAAACACAACTCACTAATAATAGACTCAATGAATAGCTTACTGCTATGTTGAAACCCTGTCCAGTTTATTAGACCTTGGTTAACCCCCTTCTTTAGGAGCACTTTGCAGATGCCAGAGTGGAACCGTGCCTTCACATGATCTGGTTATTTATTGATCAAAATTTCAGGGGAATGTTGCTCAGGTTATTAGCCACAGTTCTCTCTAACAGTGGCACTGCTTGACCTCAAACCAAACCTAAAATGAAAAATCCAAAAGACTCAGATTAACATGTATAACAGAGTTTATATGACTTCTCTTCATGGACTGCCAAGATGGAATTATTGGAAACGCTAGAACCATAAAACTGAGCAACTTACAGACAAAAAAAACATGACGTTTGATGTTTGTTTCTCCTTCAGGTCTTAGTACGCGTGTGAGAGGGTCAACTTGAGAGGGGGAAGGAGAAAAATAAAGAGAGAAACATAAACCCTAAAACATCTCTTTCAGGCTTGCCTTTTTTCCATTGCTGCTGAAGTAGAGCTACAATAACATTCTTGAGGTGTTTAACAGATAGCCTTTCATCGATCGTTGCTTGATCATGTTTTGACTCCTCAGTGTCTTCCAGCTCTGCTTTATCAGTCTGTTAGTGGAGTTTATCAGACCTCTGTGTGTCTGCCAGTCTGTAAGTCTCCAATCTCCCAGTGACACACATCTTGATGGCTGCAACTGTGTCCACACTTGCTCTTTATAATGAAACTAAAATGTGCACTTATCACCCTTAACCACAAAAATGATGTCTCATGCTCTTTATCACAAGGAGGAATTTCACTCAACTTGGACAAAAAACTTGTATTTTTACCTCTCGAAGGAAAAAAAAGACACTTCAGGTCTTTGCAAATACAAAGTAGGGTGCGAGGGATGTTAAGAACTGAAAAATCTGTTTTAACTCGTTAGGGGCATTAATACTGTTTGCCTTATGCTTTGCAATTTTCTGATCAATTCCTTTCCAACAAGTTCTGCAGACCCTGCAACACAACGATGTCTCAAACTTGCAAGAGGCCATCAGAATGAGCAACAATAAGGAAGCTGAAGAAGTTAAGATGGAGACAAAAGACAGAAGTAGTTTTAGGTTAAAGCTTTGCCAACAATGGGATATTTCTGTGGCTGTGAAAATCATAAGCAATATGCTAAAACTGGGGCTGTATGACATTGGAATTTTTTGTTAACAATATCTGATATACCAAAAATCCATAACTTATTTAAGCCGATAATGATATCAGTACACCATAAAGGGCATTATTTGAACTCTTTAAGGAAGAACCAACTGTAAAAACAGGGTCCTTGCAGCTTCACCTCCATAGCTGTGGCCAAGTTCAACTACATTTCTCTTGTGCAGGCTCCAGAATTGCTGCGTGAATGACTAATCCTTGTCCAGCAGAACCTTTTCAAATGCTCAGTCCAGTACTTCAGAGGCCTTATCAGCAGGCTCCCTGACAAGAAGCAAGGCCATCACAGACAAGATTGCAAGTTTGGTATAGAAGAATTGTGGCCCATCAATGTGGTCCCAGATGAGGTAACTCAATCTGATCTAATGGAAATGTGTTCATGTGTGTTGCAGCATACACATTAACTGGATATTTTATACATATTATCAAATAATAACTTGCTATTAACTTGTATGCTCAAACAGCAATGGAGTTTAATTTTTGAAAAAAAAAGTGACAGCCCTATCTTCTACTTGGCCCCCTTTATTTAGTTCCATTTAAAGCCACGCCTGATCAGGTGAGATTCTGTGAAATTTCAGGTCTGTAGAATCAACATTGTGGAATCACTGAAAAAATAGCAGATGTGTTTTGTCTCAAGGTTTGGCTGAATCGTCTAGTGAGCGTCCACAGGACTAAAAATTTACTGTAAAATAAGTTCAGACTGTCCTTATGTCTGAGGTCTCTAGCGTTTTTAAAATTAGTAAATACTTGTGTGGTGTGTTGCCAGCCTTATTCAAAGTTCCTTGTGTAGCAGAGGAGACATTTAAAGTGGGACAAAGACATCCCTCTTTCCAGCGTTCTGAGGACATTTACTTTCCCCAGTTCTTGCCATGTAAACACAAGAAACATGGAAAAGTCCCCCTGGTCTCAAACCCAGTTGTACACAAATGTTATTCACCTTACATCTGCATCATAGTGTGGATCTGACCACCTTTTCAACTTCACATCCCAGGCCTTAATGTGGCCCCAATCCTTAGCCTCACCCTTTTCCCTTCAGTCCGGGGTGGACCGTCTACACGCAAAATATTTTACTGTTCGCATGTTTAACTCTGCCTCACTAAATCATCTGCTTTAATGACCGTAGCAGGGATACAGACAGTGAAAACCAATAAAAACCTCACAGAACAGAGCTGATTTACTGTAAGGGTGATGGTGAAAGACGGAGTGAGGGGGAGAAAATGAAGAGAGAAAGACCGAGCGTAGTAAAGAGATAAGATCACTATCACATCCACAAAGTAAATCACCACAGCTATATGTGTTTTCATACCTGTGTGTGCATACAGGAATGCTTTGAGCTTAATCGGGCTACATCTGGGAGAGTTATGGCACAGGACGGGAAGAAAGAGAAAGATAGAGATTGTTACAGAGACCATGAAGCCTTGACTTGGTGACCTTGATGAGCTGGTACGATGAGCTTGACTCCCTCCACTGCTTCTTCTAACATTCCCCTCAACAACAACATACACTCTTTTGTGCAGACAGAAACCAAAATCTGTGACCACCCATACAGACGAACCATCGCTAATGCAGAGTTTAGTATTCCTGTCATATGACGCCGACAGTGCTGAAACCTTTCATGTGTGTAAACTTTATACAAGATTACAGGTCAAAGAGAAAATAAAAATAATTCATGTCACAGGAATAAACACAAAGAAACACACTTTTATCGTCATCTTTGTAGCCACCAACTCTGAACAATAAACAGTGCTGACCAGACGTTTACAAGCCCACATCCAGCCTCAGCTCGGGTCCTTTACCGCTGCATGACAAGGCAACTTTGAGCAATTTGTTAACACAGCAGATACACATTTTCCAAAAGAGGAAGAAGCTGTGTGGAGTTTTAGTTGCAATAAATTTAGCTTGATTGGGAGATGTACCCCACAACACAAGCTGGACCTTCACTGAACAAAAAGAATATCTAAGATGGCGAAGTGTTGCATGAATTTCTAAGACAAACATGAAAAAGAAAATGTTTGAGCCTGAATCGTTGTCATTTCCTGAAAATGTCATCTAAATCTGTTCATTGGTTTTTGAGTTATCCTGTTTAAAAAAGAAACTAAAAAAATCCTGGTGAATCAAACCCTCCTCTATGGAGGCCACAAATACAGTTGTTCTTGTGGTTATCTGTTATTGACATATTCCTCAGAAGTTTTCTATATGGTTACGGCATACTTAAAATCTCTGTCAGTATCAGATATTCACAAACGATTTTCTGAAGTGTAGCCAGGCAGAGCTTCTGGTGTTGAAAAATGAAGCTCATGTGAAGTCACAAAAACTGCAGCTCTTCAATTGTCCACTTGGGGCAGGCAGCAGAAACATCAGTCGCTAAATAAACAGTACACAGTGAACTCCTGATTTTTACAGTAGAGCTAAAAATGTTTGCAGTCTGGCTCGAACGATGACTCAGGTCTGAAAGTAACAGTAGTAATGTCTTCACATTGGGTTTAAGTTTTCTTATCATCCTGTTTTGATTGAAGGTAGTTCTAGCCTTACAGCAAAAAGGTCGCTGGTTCAACTGCTCAACCATCGAGGGTCTTTCTGTGTGGAGTTTGCATGTTCTCTCTGGCCCTATTAACAGTGCCTCTTTGCAAAATAGCTGCAACAGGGCTTTTTTATATTTAAACATCGATATCTCACATTTATTCCACAAATTTGTAATATCTGTCATATCTGTCTTCTACATTACAGCTTTGAAGCATGTGAAAATGAAAAATGTTTTTTTAGGCAAACAGAGAAAGCCAAAACAGACTAAAAGGTCATAACCAAGAACTACCGTAGAACACATTTATTAACTAGCAACAGTGAAGATGTTGAGGAGTGCTCAGAAACTGAGGTTGTGAGCTCTGCCAGGACAACAAACACTGTTTGTGGCACAATTCAACTTTTGTTTGATCTGCTCTTTAAGTCAAGGCCTCCACATCCATCTTTCAGAGTTATCAGCTCTGGTGGACAGCCTGTTATCTGAGTGTATGTGCTTTTGTGTTTACTTTTGTCAAACCTCCTGTTTTTAAATAGGTAGGTCATATTCGAGCCAAATTACTTAATGATTTTTTCACAAAACCAGTAATATAACTGAGATGCTGTGGTAAAGTAATAACCACACAACACAGGCAAGCATCATTAAAGGAAATTAAAGCTAAATGGATAACAAGAGAGGAAGCACCACAAACCTTTGGAAATAATGAATCAGAGGCAGGACCACACACTTAGCACAATGGGGGAAAAGATGGTGCAGCATATCAATAAGGTATTATGATACTAAAAACAGGAAAGAGTCAGAACTGCAGAGGGAGACAATCTCTGTCTGAGTCTGTCTATGTCGAGGGTTCTTTATGTTTTGGCATTATTATCAAATTTTTAGTGTGTTTAATTTCATTCATGTTGCATTTTTTAGTGTTTTGCATCCCCAGTAGCTAACATGCTCATGACACAAAAACTGTATCTGTGAATCTGAGCTGTATTCATTTTTCCACATGCATGAGCCTCCTTCCATCCATTGCCTTTACTGCCTTTTCCTTTCAGGGTCACAGGAGGCTTGAGCCTATTCCAGCTGACATTTTGCAAGAGGCGATGTACACACTGAACTGGTCGCCAGCGAATCACACTCACAGCATTTTACCTCAGGGCAAATTTGAGTCAACAATTAACCAAAATGAGCATATTTTTGGACTGTGGGAGGATGTCAAAGTGCCAGGAGAGAACCCACGGATGCACAGGGAGAACATGACAAACACAAACAGAAAGGCCCTGACTTAAGGATCAAACCGAGACCTTTTGCTGCAAGCCACAAACACAACCTACTGAGCCACTATGTTTCCCAAGACAGTTCAGATTTACTGGTATTCTTTTTATGCTTGACTTAGGCCACTTTCAGAGAGGGCGTCAAATTTTAGCTTAGACAGCATTGGTATTATAACTGCTGTCATAAACCTATCAGATAAGATGTTATTTAAACAGTTCATAAGGGTCACACAAAACTTACTGCAAACACAAAACCCATTCACACTGCCATTTCAAGTGATAGTATTTACATTACTGTGATGCTTCCCCTCCAACATGACCCTTAAAGAGACTGAAAAGAGTGGTGCAGGAATGAGATTAAGCATAGAAATAAATTAGCATCTACCACCTCCTGGTCCGGAGGCTTGAAGTACATGGGATTTAAATTACATAATGGATGAATGGATGAATATCTCAGTTATTGTTTGTGTTAAACACATGCACACACGATTTTAATGTTTACTCTGTTACATAAAACACATGCTATTGCAAGCTTTTACATTCAAAAGCACTGTCATGTTTAAAACAACGGTTGCTAACAATCTGTGATTAAGGACTACAAATATGGCTAGGGACCCACGATGCAAGCATTTCTGATCATTTTCTAATAATCAGTGATTCTGACACCATTGCCACGACCATGATGACCAACTTGTTCAGGTCACTTGATTATGCTGAAATTCTCAAACAAGAGGTTATAAAATGATATATGTTGGGATATTGTACTCGCTTTAAGGTCAAACTACCATGTTGTAATTCAATGATAGCTGAGTAATAGCTTTTGATTCTCAACAACTACATTTTAGCTTAAAAAAGATCAAAGGGAGATTCATTCAGCAAGATTACATGTACATTCTGTAATGCTTATTATCAACAGAGATCCAAGAACACAGTGAAAATCTCACTGGCTTTTAGTCGAGAGAATCAGCACAATGCTAACCTCCGTGTGGGCCTACAAAAATAATCTATGGAGAAGTGAGTCAAACTCCCATTTGCTCCCTCTCCAGCAGTATCAGAGGCATAGCTCTGGAGAGAAGGGGGCACTTGGACTTATTGGGGGCCAGGGGTGCTGTATGTGTGTATGTGGGCCATGTTGGGATCATCCAAACAGCCGTATTGCAGTGTGAACCAACAGAAATGACATCCTCTCAGAATTACTGTGAATGTCCTGGAGTGTAAAGATGACAGGGCTTCATTCTGGCACTTTTGCATAAAGGGCTACAGATGCAGTGCTTGGTCTGTTTATTACTGGTCTTCACCACCATGTTAACTTGATGTGACTTTGCTTTTTAGCACAGATGTTCAGATCTCGCTACTGAAGTTTCTACAGTAGAACTGTTAAAGCAGAACACTCATAGTGAACATACTGTAGCTGAGCTGCAGTCATTTTTCACTGAACCACAGGCATGCTGTTGTTACTCAATACCTGACATACCAGGGAGTAAGCTGGGAGTTTCACTCAGTGGAAAGAATGGAGGAAATAAATGATGAGGAAGATGCTCTCCTGAGGTTTTTCTTAAACAATGACACTTCTTTCTAGAAAATTGCTTTGAAGAGCCACAGAGTCAACCACTACATCATCAGCCTGATGATTTGTTAGAGTGCTGTCAGACAACTTCTTCAAGGCTTCTGCCAGACTCTGTGCCCTGCTGTAGCACACTTCTCTGCCAATGTGGACAAAGTCTTTATGTGCGGTTTTTTGAGGAGTCTCTTCTGCCTGATTATTCTATGTCAAAAACTTGGAGGTCCATAATTTGATGTATTACTCAAACTGACCTCCCCCCTTCACCCTGTAGATAACACTTTAAACCCTCAGCTTCACTGAAGATTTGTTTTTAATTGGCTTTACCTTTTGATGTCACACAATCAACCACATGCCAGATTATGAGACTTTTAGGTGGGGTCTTAGGAGATTTTGACTGCAGAAGATAGAGACACATTATTTTTAACCTGAAATCACAACTACAAAGTCTAGAAAGAAATTTTGTCAAGCTCTTTCCTTTCAATGGGAGCAAGGCTTTTGTTGAACAATTTAAAGTCATGCCTCAGAGAGTTAAATTACATTACAATGAGACAGAGTTTGATTGAATCATAAGTCTTCATTTGAGAATATCAAGAATTGTTTCTGATTTCTTTTTAAGTTCAGTCTACTTAAGAAGTATCTATAAAATGGTAGAGGCTACTTTGGAATTAGAGCATATACCAACAGAAAAGTGTTAGGCGTAAAGGATTATACTCCAGCTCCCTGAAAGATTTTTTTTCATAAATGTATCTGAAGAATACTGAGGATTAATTTTGTCATCTAAAGGGTACTTTAGCAGTACTTCAGAACCAAATAATGAACAGAAACACAAATATTAAAGAGACATGATGAGAAAATGCAAAGATTGACCCGTCCACTGGCTCACCTAGGCCAGTGATGATCATGGGAAACCGTCACTGCGGGATGACCCCTGAGTAAAGGGGGGATGGGAGGTCAACCATACTCCCCCTTAAGCCCACCCTCTCCCCTCGTGGATCTCACCCCTCTCCTTTAGCCTCTCTGCACTCTCTCCTCTCCAATCAGCCTTATCAGAGCCTCTGTGATAAGTATAAATCCTTCACTTTTACCTTAAGACAAATGACTAGAAGCTCAACCTGAAACAACTCCCTATGGATCATGGGTGCCTACATCTGTCTAAATCTTAGGGCTTAACGGCTCCGACAAATTAAAATCATACAATTCAGGGGGACATGTTCTTGGTCAGCTTGATAGCAAAAGTTGGTACACCGAGGATTGTTTCCATGATGGATTCCTCCTTCTTTCAACAAGAAAAGGCACACTAATGGCCTGTCCAGCTCTGCGGCATGCGTGGCCCAGCTGTGCCGTCTGTCTCACTCTCTCTCTCCTTAATGAGAAGTGCCAGCGTGTGCAGAGTCAACAGCGTAGTAAACCTCAAAGTGAACTAAGCTCTGACCTCTCCAGGACTCTGTGTGCACGCCGTCTCTCCCTCCTCCGCATCAAATGAACCCCTGAAATCATTAAAGGCTCTGTGTATGGATTCTTGAGGTCTCTGTGTTGAGGGTAGTTTCATGTTGCAACATAACAAGTTCATATAAGGCTCTCAGACTGCTCCTATTAGGGCTAAAGCTAAAAGGCAGCAACAGAAGGGTTAAAAAATCATCATAGCAAAAACAAACACAAAAGCAAAACAATAAAGAGGCTTCATACAGGAGCCAGGGGTTTGCTAAGTGATGATACTCCATCTGTGTTCTGTTAAAATGGGCTGTTCACACTCTGTACTCCAGCAAGAACTTCTGCCTGGTGGTTACGCCTCCATATGGATAGTTAAGGTTTAGTGGTGGGTAAAAAAAAAGGCCTGGAATGAGTGTGCTGACCTTGACCTTTAGACCTCAAATGTGCAAACAGTGAAGAATGTCCTGAAAAGGAAAGAACATGACACTTATTGACTTCATCTTACACCAGTGAACTCTGGGTTGTTATCGATTGATAGTTAAGTTACTGTAGACAACAAATGTCCAAACACCTGCCAGATATGCTTCAAAAGGTTCTGTCTATTCTCAAACACTTTCTATGGACTCTTTCTCAGATGAACTAGTGAAATACTACTTCTTGGACGGGTTGTACTGTAAAGAAAAAAACTGTTGCTCTGTGCTTCTTACATGTGCAATGACAATAAAGTAATTGACTGGTTGATTGATTGAAATATATTGAGCGGTCCATCTGGTGAACCAGGTTACCATCTCCCTAATGCAGTCTCAAAAATAAACGAAACAATGCCCAGCAGAGTCACCTTAGGACCAGGTTTTAGGTGGTCCAAGGAGCTGTCATTGTCTGCATCCTCAAGGGAGCAACACTCCAGCATTGCACCCAACATGACACCCAGGAGTAAATGATCATTTGCTGCATCATGTCAAAGTTACAGAAGAGTCCTGCACAGCATGCTAACATGCTTTGCCCCTGGATATGATAGGTCCTCTAGAATTCAGCCAATTCATCATCCTTGTGCTAGAAGGGATCTTTGCGCAAATTTTGGAAAGTAAAACTCTTAAGGTATTGTTGAGATATTGAGTTTACAAAGTTGTTGATGACCTTGACCTCGGCCGCTCTGTTTTAAGTGGAAAGACCTGAGAAAATCCCTTAAAAGCATGTTTCAGATACTAAGTCAACAAGACAAGTCAAACTGGGATGGATTTACTACATAGTGCCTACAGCCATGTCAAACTCAAAGGCAGAAAAATGGAGAGACAGGGCAAAAGTATGTTGTGCCAAGCAGCCCTGAGCCCCTCTGGACCCTCAAAGGGACTCAAATATGGGGTAAATATGCTCCCATGAGTAACTTTTGAAAGGTAAACAAGGTAATAAACATACCCTTGTTTTAACATTGTCATACGTTCATGAAATGCCCCTCCATGGCAGACAGCTTTATGAGCAAAAGATTGACTTGTGTGTAAAAACTAGCAAGACAGGACAGGTGGGAAGAGTCAACATTTGTCTTTTATCAGATCCAGTGTATTTGATGATAGCATTATGAGTTTGTTCTCACACCAACAGTGACAACTTCTGCTTTGAACACACTCCCCTACTCTGTCAGCCATATTTCTTTTGTCACATCCAGGTTCCCATAGCAGCCACTAATTAACCGAGGCGCTCCTTGGTTCAATCCCTCCTCTCTGTCTTTCTTCCCAGGTTTCTTCTGCGTGACGTTCCCTCCTTCCCACGGATGTTTTGAAGAAAGAAATACCCGGTCGTGTCTCACGGCGGCCCACACATTCTGCCGTCAGAGTGGATTTACGTGTGACGGCAGAGACGTGGTTGTGGATGGAGGGGGACTGCATGCATGTGCACAAAACACACATGAACACAGATGCCGAAATATATGCAGATAATATGCTAACAAAGAGCGCAGTCTAACCTCAGTCCTTTAAGGACGCAGTGCGGCTGGGAGAATAATGAGTGAGGGTTGAGTCAGGACCCTGGATGATAATTCCCAGGGAGATCAGCGCCCTGTTTGTGCTCCTTAATTCTATTCTGTGCTGAAATATAACTAATGATGTACATTCTCATACTGCTTATAATGAGCTACCATAGAGGGAAAGCTAACTCAGATTTGAAATACAATCATAATCTATCCCACCACACATAAACTTCAAACTCAGCGATGTCCCCACAAAATCTGGATGCTGTTTAGAGCAAAATGCTCAACGTCTTTTTAAATGAGCTCAAGAAAAAAATATGTGGCACCCTCACAGCAAAGGATGAGGCAGGAAGGAACAAAATCCTTCTCTTATGGTTTTTGGCTTAATGGACACAGAATTAAATTGACAACTTTCAGGTTTTGAATTAAAACATGATAGACCTTTGGCACACTGTCAAAACTGAACATATAATGCAAACATTTGAAACAAGGAGGTGTACTTGGTTACTTTCTGGCACTTTTCCGAAGTAATTACGATTTGTTTGTGCCAATATGACAATGTGCAGGACTTTGTATCAATCTCTCATAATAATGAACAAAAAGTGATTCAGCCTGTTGCACCATCCATCCATCCATCCATTCATCATCTATATCCCATCAGCTAATCCTTTCGGGTCATGGAGGGTAAGAGTCTATCCCTGCTGACAAATGGGAAAGAATTGGGGTACACTTTGAACCAGTCGAAAGCCAATCACAGAGCTGCATAGAGAGCCAAATAACCATTCACGTTTCTTTTCTCCGGTCATTCAGTTCCTATAGCAGATTCCTCTATTTTCAATACAGATCAGTTGAATTCTCCATCTAAAGAAGTTTCTCTTGTGTTCACTTCAGGTCATACAGAGGAGCAGCCGCAGTGGGCGATTTATTAGCCTGTGATCGAGGACTGAGCAGCACAGGACATCCTTTATCCTCACAGGTATCAAAATGTATAACTCAGGTGAGGGCAAAGGCTCTGGGAGAGGTGTCATTGACCCCTGACACCCCACATGGATTCTGTTTATTTATTTTTATTGTTTGATTGGACATCTGCTATTTGATTTAGTCATTAGCTACATTTCTCATGTTACCATAATTGGTATGATGACCAATGAGCTACAAGGCAGCTTAATTTCCCCCATAAGGATTAATACCATATCTATCTATCTATCTATCTATCTATCTATCTATCTATCTATCTATCTATCTATCTATCTATCTATCTATCTATCTATCTATCTATCTATCTATCTATCTATCTATCTATCTATCTATCTATCTATCTATCTATCTATCTATCTGTAGTATGTGATGATCCCATGATGTAGTTGTGGCTTGTCTCCTCTCACGATTCTGTTAATAATGTGCGGAGTTCAGTACAGTAACATATAACATTAGCGCCTGTCCCGAGATTTTTTGAGCAGAGAGAGAACTGAGCTGTGACACATGTTCAGGCTCATGCCATATATATCATGTAACTCCACTTCTAAAAACTTAAACCATCCCTTTAAGTTCTGGAGTATAGTCAACACTTAACCTTGCCCTGAAGTTGTTAAGTTCTAAGTTACGATGTGTCTCATTTTGGTTGCAACAAGGAAATGTCAGGTTCCTCCTAACTAGTAGGGTGTAAACTGAGCAAAATATTGTCACAGGTATGAAGCTTAATTTAAATTGTCAAATTAGCAAAAAAGTATTCTCTTGTTCCCTGATAAAAGCGGTCATATTTGGTTTCAAAAAAGTGTTCCGAGAACTGCTTTAAATGCAGCTTTGTTCATTTCATGGAGCTATAAAGACCGCTGAAGAATTGAATCGTGGGGGTAAATGAAAAGTCCTTGTGGTGCACAATTTACTAAAGCATGCTCTAATTCTCTTTGACTCATTCTCTCATAACTCTTCTGCAGGGACAATGATCTTGTTTGTTGTTGGCTGGTCTGACCAGGTCCTTGTTGTGCTTAAAGTAAAAACCCACAGGCATGTTGTAAACAATAAAACACAATTACCTCAATGCATGAAAAGCGCTTGTGTTGGTGAGCAGATGTTCCCATAGAAATATTCATGCTGTGTAATATTCATTTAAAACAAATAACTAAAAAGTCCGAGCCACTGATTGAAATTTTACTCTCTGAGTGATCAACATGAATGGTTTGGAACAAAGTGAAAACCTTCCATCTCTAATGAAAGACCAAAATATTATTAGGGATTGGAAGAAAGCAATACTACTGAGGACAGAAGACAAAAACCCAACTTCATTACTGGAGTGTAGATTCATGGTAAATAAATACTCTAATGTAAATGGAAGCTTTTCAGTTTAATTTTTACTTGAGTTTAATTCTGTAGTAGTAGCTTTAAAATACTGTGGTACAGAAAGTACACACAATGTTATGAAATGGATTTTTCTTCTTAGATAACTTTGTCCATCCATGCTTTTTCTCTCCATCACCAAAGTCATTCTCCCTCTACCATAATTATATGGCTCACCTTAACTCAGATAAGTTACAGTTATTGCACAGATTTTTCTGACAGTGCTGATCAAATATGCCTTAAACTTTATACAGGAGCATTTATTTATGAACATACTTCTGCTTTATGTAATATCACATTGCTGTGTCAAAGTGTTTGTTCATTTTTTTAAACCAGTTCAAAAATAACACCAATAAGCAATCACATACATCACTCAAAACTGCATCATTTAAAGCATCCATCCATTATCCACACCACTTATCCCATTGGGAGTCACAAGGGGCCTTTCCCAACTGACCATGTGACCTTGTGTCAGTTGCCAGCCAATCATAATGCCACATAGAGGGACAGACAACATTTCACACTCATACCTAAGGATATTCTGGAGTCGCCAGTTAACTGAATGAGCATGTTTTTGGGAGGAAGTAGGAAGGCCCAGAGAGAACTAACACATGCACAGGGAGAAAATGCAAACTCCACACAGAAAGGCCCTGACTGGCGCACAAGGACAAAAACCCTTGACTTTCCAATTGATGGTGGATTGTATCTCCAGTCTAAGCCAGTCAGGTCCCTCTGCACTCTCTCCATCAGACCTCTGAAGGAATAAAATAAAACCAGAAGGAAGAAGACGAAACAAGAAGATCAAAGTTCGGCCTTAAACAGTTAAACTGATGCAGTAATCCCTGTCAGCTCCTCTTGGCACTGCACAGCTAAATGCCCTCAGCTCTAAACAGCTAGAAGTCTGTGGTAGGCTCAGCATCAGAGCAGACTTTACTGGGTCCCCCGGGCGGTGTTATTGGGCAGGCTGTGTGCCGCCTCACCATCTATTACTGAACCATGGTGATCAGGAGGCCAGCGTGCTGACGGCGTATGCAGTAATACTGTTAGAGCAACTGGACTGTGATTTACAACACTGAGAGACCGTTTTTATGAACAAATGTGTGGAACGGACTATAATAGGACTTCACTGTTGTGGTCATTTTACTGCTGAACTGAGGACTCAAGACGTCAAACTTGATAAAAAGGAAAGGACGACAAAAACATTGCGTTTGGTTGGATAATTGAATTAAGGGTTCTTCATGCATTATTTGTCCTACAACAGACTGCAGTATTCAACGAGCTGGGATGACTGTGGTTGTTATTGTCATATCTGTGAAATCAGAAATGGGCTTCTGATCCAAGCAGGAGGAAACATGCAGCATTTATTTAGTATGCTGAAGTCACAGGTCAAATGAATACATGTAAATCAATAATGTGAATCTCTTTTGTGGTTGTTAACATCAAAATGAGACTCTGAATTAGAGGTAGGTGCCGTATACTTAACATGAAATTTGTCTTGATGAGTTGGTGCAAAGAGGAATGAACAGCGCTTTATGAAAACAACTGGAAATACAATACTGTGGCTTTACTGAACCTTTATTTGAATGTGAGAAATCAAAAGGCCAAACATTTCTCACTACTTTACCCTCAATGTTTTGTGAGCCCTAAAGATGAATTTGACATCATGTAACTGATACAGCTAAGACAGGCTTAGCACGTATATGATTATCATGCATGCACTGAAATTGCTGAGTGATATTTTACACTCACTGGCCACTTTATTGGGTACATCTGTGAAACTGCTTGCTTACGCAGTCAGCTAATTAGCCAATCATAAGACAAGAATTTCATGCACTTGGCATGCAGAAATGGTCTAGAAATCATGTTGAAGTTCAAACCTAGCTTCAGGATAGAGGGAAAAAAATGATTTATGTAACTCTGAGCATGGCATGGTTTTTAGTGCCAGACATGCTGGAGTGAGTACTTCAGAATCTGCTGATCCACTGGGACTTGAGGCAGCTTTCTGGAAGGAAAACCTTCATTGCTGCCAGAGTTCAGGATTTCCAGGGTGGTTTGAGATAATAAAACAAGACAATAGTAACTCAAGTTGTAACTATTTGATTCAGAGTGGACATTTGTGAAAAGTTTGAATTATAGCAGCTTCAAAGCATCCTTGTTTGCAAGTATCTAATGGGCAGACACCCAGAAAACAGAACGCCCATGTCACTGCACTGTTGTATTGTGGACTTTGTCCTTTGTCCCATGACCCCTACCGGACAGGGACAGTCTCAGACTTGTAGGTGCATGTGTGAAAAAGCAAGTGAAGGATGATTTCAACTGTACCTTCCTGATGGCTTTTCTTTTTCGATATTTTAACTCTTGTACAAATTTGAGACTGGATGTAGGATTTTTCAGGAGAAGTTGTCTTTAACACTCAGGTCATGGATGAGTTCCTACAGAAAAATTACAGACTGCTGCAAGTTTCCAGTCTGGGACCTTGGGCACCATAGCTCTTGAGACACTCATCTTTCTTACCATCCAAGACACACATCTGAATGACAAAGATAAACTAGAAAATCCTACCTTTATTTCATCGAAATATTTAGATTCCTTGACCATGAAAACATACAATTACCAATTGGATTCATAATGATATCTATTTTAGTTCAGTAGTTATACACCAAAATCACATTTTTCATCATGGTGGCCAGATGCTGATCCGGATCAACACCAAAATTGAATCACTTCTTCCTTTTCCCATGCTGAACATTTCCTGAAAATTTCATCAAAATCCATCCATAACTTTTTGAGTTATTTTGTTCACAGACAGACAGACTCTCTGGAAAACATAACCTCCTTGGTGGAGGTAATAACTCCTACACAGTTTTACCTGCAGAGCTGCAGCTCTGGAGCAGTGGTTGGGCACAGAAGGTCCAGTTTATTTAGGTAGTGAGTGAGGCAGAGGATTAGGGGAGAGACTGAGGTATATAAGAGCTCAGGAGCTGATTTTGTGAGCCTCTTGCACTTGGGATAAAGTGAAACATGGTAAGATTTATATCTCTTACTCCTTTTTTTTATCCGTCCAAAACACGTAAAACTGAGGAGCCACATCTGGACCCTGCGGGACATGCGTGAAATCTTTTCTCTATTCCTGCAATTTACTGTAATGCCTTGCAGATGGTACAGTGCCTGACTTTGTGTGTGTAGGTGTGTATTACATGTTGTAACTCCTGCAGTAGGAGCAGGGCAAGGAGGCAGACTTTGTGGAGACTATTCAAAGGTAAACTGTTCAAAAAATGTCCCCATGCCTAAATAAGCGGATCTTTAACACCCATTTTTCCAAGGAAACTGCAGGTGGAGTTGGCGATACGTTGGCCCACTGCACAAAGAAAAATAAGATCTGGTTCCATTTATTTCTTGCAATTTATCCTTGTCAACAAGAGCAGGAGCGCAGCAGGTCAAGAGCAGAGTACACAGGAGTCTTCAGTCCCCTGGTCGATTCTGTGACATGCGGCTAAAAGTAAACATCTGAGGTGACACAGTTCCTGAGAGCTATCGTCTTACTCTACCTTGTTTAGGACCAACGGCTGACGCTGAAGAGGGCGGCCAGCTGCCAAGGGGTAGTTTGTCACTTATAGGAAGAATTCAATAGCTTTCTCAGCTGGAGGATGGCTCCATGAATGAAGTGACCATATGTGCAAACAAACATTACATGTGCTCTGTGAGGAGCATAGACTGTCGCTCATACAAACCCCACTTTAAATGAAGTTGGGACATTGTGTAAAACAACAACAAAAACAGAGAACAATGATGTACAAATCCTTTCTAACTTATATTTAACTAAATAAACTACAAAAACAATACATTAAATGTTCAAACTGATAAACTTAATTGATTTTGGGATCCATTCACTCATTTTGATTTTGATACCGGTAACACATTTGAAAAATACAATTCACTGCGTTACATCACCTTTCCATTTAACAACACTCAATTGACATTTGGGAACTGAGGACACTGATTTCTGAAGCTTTGAACAAGGAGATCTTTCCTACTCATGTTTGACTTCAGTTTCTCAATAGTCCAGGGCCTCCATTTTGTATTTTGTGCTTAATAATGTGCCACACATTTTCAGTGGGAGACAAATCTAGACAGCAGCAGGCCAGTCCAGTGCCTGCACTCTTTCACTCTGAAGTCAGCTGTTGTAACACGTGCAGAATGTGACTTGACATTGTCTTGCTGGAATAAACAGGGACGTTCCTGAAGAAGAGGTCACTTGGATAGCAGCATATGTTGCTCCAAAACCTGTGTGTACCTTTTAGCATTAATGGTTCTCTTACAGGTGTGCAAGTTACCCCTGCCATGGGCACTAACACATCGTCATACACCACAGATGCTGGCTTTTGAACTTTCCAGTAATAACAATGAGGATGGTCCTCTTCTACTTCAGCCTGGAGGACAAAATGTACATGATATCCAAAAACAATCTGAAATGTCGTCTTGTCAGACCACAGCAGACTTTTCCACTTTGCCTCAGTCTATCTCAGATGAGCTCGGACCCAGAGACAACTGTAGTGTAATTGGTGTTGCTGATATATAGCTTTGGCTCTGCATGGTAGAGTTTTAATTTGCTTTTGTAGATGTAGCGGCAAACTGTCTAAACGGACGTTTTTCAAAGTGCTCCTGAGCCCTCGTAGTAATATCCTGTATAGAATTATGTTGTGTTTTTTTAAGATCATTTTTGTGCATTTTGAGCCTCTGATTGATAGGGCAGAGAGTGACAGTGCATAGGGCTTTTGAAATGGGGTGAGAGAGAGTAGGGGAAGACATTTTGCAAGCTGGATTGGAAACCCAGGCCAGTAGAAGTACTGTATGTAAGCGGGTTGTGCCTGGTTGCTTACGACTCCGGCAAAACCAGCACCTTGAAAGTGATGTTGGTTTTTGGTGCAGTGCCACCGGAGACTCACCTGTTACTAATTATCCTGTTCACCTGTAAAATCTTCCAAGCAGGTGTTTTTTGGGAAATCCTCGACTATCCCAGTCTTTCTCACCCTTGTCTCAGTTTTTTTGAAACGTGTTGCAGGCATCACCTTTTAAATGAGTGAGCAAGAGAAAAAAGTGCATCAGGTTGAACATTAAATATCTTTTTAAAAACAACGTCCCAAAGTCATTGGTATTTGTGTTTGTACAGGTCAACATTAAATAAAGCCCTGACTTAAGGGTTTCAGAGATTAAAACGGACTGATTCTATTTTAGGAATAGTGTTTTTTTTTCTTGAAGCAGGTCGGTGTTTGATGAAATAAACTGCCGGCCACTGCTCCTCTCTGCACTCTCAGTCAGGCTGTAAAGGTGAGCTTCTATCTGCCCTCCTCTCCCTGCTGGCGCGCGCTCTGCTGCGGTGCGCCTCTCCTCTCTCCACCTCTCCTCTCCTTCCCCTCGCCCCTCCCATCCCTCCGCTTCAACTCTCCTCTGTGCTCACCAATAAAGCGCTTTTTGTCCAGGGGAGTCGGCACTTGAGCACATTCCTTGACGTGGAGGTCGGTTTAAATCTCTAAGGGTTTGATGAATCCCGTTTGTTAACAAGTTTAATAAGTTCACTGAAACTTTTTTATGCGTGTGGACGGAGAGAGCGTGCGGACGGAAAAAAACTACGAGGAGTGGAGTTATATGGTGGACTGCTCCGTTTGGATACAGACTTACGCGCGAGTGTGCTTCCCATTTCACTTCTTCGAACTTCAGGGTAAGACTTTAAAGCTTTGAGTAAAAAAACTGGGGAAACGATCTGATCGCGTCCACTTCTGGCGCTTGGGGCACGAGTGCGTAAAGACGCGTAAACAGCTTGTTGACGGACGCGCTGACATTAACGTGGAGGTGGAATAAGACGAATTTATGGTACATCAGAAACTGCCCTTGCTTAAATTTTAGGTGTAAAATTTAATATTTGCAAGAATGTTATGTCCATATCATCATTAAAAATCCACAAAACAGCAGCTCTATCACAAGAACCGATCACTTACTATTCTGCAAATTAAGCAACGACTCCAATGCTTTCCTCAGGTGGCTGTAAATGTGTAAAAAAATCCACATAAAACCCTAAAATTACGCACAAGGACGCTGCATTATGGAATAGAAATTGGCATTTAAGCATACTGGACCCAGAAGATTTTATTAGCACCATGGTCGCCCCTAATACCTCACATCATCGAGCCGTGACTGTAAAACACAGCTCATCTGTGTTTGGGTAAAAGCGTAAAATGCGTGCCGGGTGCGCGGAGCAGAGGGAGCCGTGGACGCAGTAATGAGGCGGCCTGGTGTGGGACCGCAGGACGCCGCGCAGCACGCAAGAGCAGCGCCGAGTGTCTAGACCGCACCGGGCAGTGGTCAGGGGCAGAGGAGAGGGGGGAGAGGACAGCTGATTTTGGAGCCCCTGCATTGAGGGTTCCGCAGACACAGAGAGCTGGAGTCTGACAACGCAGAGTCAAAACATTAGGCAGCATGCAGATGACCGTGTCTGAATCATATCTGGAGATAATAAAAGGGTCGTGATGTCCACAGTGTCAGCATTTTAAGGACTGCAGCAGGCTTTTGGCACACATTGCAAGTCACATCTTCTTCACCAGAGAATCAAAACGGCTGATGACAGAAGTTTAGGAATAATAAGTCCAATTTAAAGCCTCATGATCTGTATTTATCTCTCAAGTGGTCCAACCTCAGGACCCACATCCTCTTTCTTTAGATGAAAAATCATCACAAAACACATTTTTGAAAAGCTTGACAACTCAAATCTATCTCTGGCAAAAGTATTAGAATCATGCAATTTAGTAGAAGCACCTTCAGTCTGATTGAAATTTAACAAGAGTGTGTAAATCGCTGGTCTGATCTTTGCTGCAGTCAAAGTGAGAAGTAACTCATCTAAAGTTTGATCTGAAGTTTTCCAAGGACAGTAAGTTCTGCTACTTTTGACAAATACGTGGTTTTCTCTCATAAGCGATACAAATCTACCAAGTTATTGAACTAAAAGGATACCAGGATGGCAAAGGTTTAACGAACGAACAACAAACTCTCAATGTGTAGTTAAATAATTCTCTACCTTTGTGCACTGAATGTCCTGTGACAGAATCTAAATCATTGCTCTGTTTCTATTAATAAAATCTCACTCCTGATTTTTTTACCAGTTAAATTCAGTTCAACAAACTTTCTCTACAAGTTAATCCTCTTTTTATTAAGTTATTTGAATCAGCTTGTATTAAAGAAAACAAGGATGTGGAGTAAAAATAACAGATAAGTGAGGCTTAAAACCCCAAAACAAAGATTAAAGCAAACACTGATATGTGAATGATTAATAATTTTTTAAGCTATTAAAACAGTAAAATGTATCAGTCTAATAAAATGATATTCAATACCTGATTAGATCTTATTGAACTAGATAGCAGTGAATTCTATATCAAATGTAATGAACTCATCACTTCCTCTAAGTATTTCAGTAACAGTAAAATTACTGGTTTAAAAAAATGACTTGGTTTATAAGAGACGGGCTAAACCAAACATGTTTAAAAAGCATCATCACAAAAGCCCTGGGAGGACATACATGTGTATTCAGTGTTAATCCTTTGACCAGCATGTCATCCATATATTGTCTGTTTTAGAGATCTCAAGAAGTGAAGGCACAGATCCAGCTTTGTTATCCCTGTGCATCTTAAGAAATAAACTATATACAAATCATCACAGGACAACAAAATTAAAGGCTTCATCATTTTTCTCCAGACACATCTTTATCAACCACTGAAAAAGCTCCACAGGCCATTTTTAGGCTCTTTAAAGATAATGCCACAGTTTGAACATAAGATGGTGCATCAGGACAGAAATCCTATCCATGCATGCTCTTATCGTTCACTCTTAATTCCAGGAGAATATTTACACCCCCAGCTTTGTTTGCAGACATTAACACATGATCAATCTCTACTGCCTCTAGAAAAAACAAAAAAAACTACTTCAACTTTTGAGAAAACAAAAATAATCAACAGAAAAGTGATATAAAATAAAGTGTTTTTGTCCACTTGCTGATTCTGAAATTCTTGTTTAAACATTTAAAGAAATCAGAGAAGAAATTAACCAAACAAATGATTTTACAGGCTGAAATGAAGAGTTTTGAGCAACTTTTTCTGACTCTTCCCACTCTCAGAGGAGCTGTAGTAACAGTTCTGATCTCTGTAGTTTTGACGCAGAGATGGAAAAAAGAGTTTGCAGTAATTTCCGGAAAGTCCTTTTATCCACTCAATCTGCTGACTCTGCAGAAAGCTGCATTCTCCCTTTATTGATATGCTAACTCTGAGACCCCCTCTGAGTATTACATTTTTAATGGTATTTCAAGTTTTGTTTGAATTTGCAGTGTTTCTATTCATTTCTTGAAGAGCAAATTGAAACTGCTCAAAAATCCGTTAAAAGAGACCCTGCTACAGAGGTTTTGCCTCAGCATATTTATTGAATGCACATTCTCGGGCCCCTGAAAGCAGCACTTTAAGAAACCAGTCAATACTGACTTCATTCTGTAATTGGATGAGTCAATGCAGTGTCATGATTACTCACATCCCAAACAAATCCAGAGAACTGAACTCCTCAAATAAAATCATAGAACCTCTCAGCCAGCGATTTCAAAATAAAGGATGCTGCTGCTGAGTTTATCTACACGACTGCTGCTGTCAGTTGTTTGTCCTTCAATGAAAGCAGCGTAATAAAACACAAAACTTCCCAAACCAAGAAGAAAAGTGTGTCAAAAGGGGCAAGATTGAGGTTTTATAGCCAAAAAGAAGACAGGAAGTTCTGGAGGGTTTAATGTTAGAGCGGTGAAGGAGTAGTGAGGCAAAGGAAAATAAAATAAAAGTAGAGATGCGTTCACATGCATCTTTTAAAAATTGACTTTTAGGTTTTGAGAGAAAACTTTTTAACACAGTTGTTTGGAGGTGAAATGTGTTTTTCTAGCTTATTCAAACAGGTGTAAGAATAATACACAAACAGCTTTACTGTTAATTAAGCAGCAATATTTAAAGAAATGTATGGATAGGAGTGCTGGTAAGGATAAGCCCATTATGGATTATGAGCAAAGCTTTTATAATAAATAAATAACCATCCTTGGCCATGATCACCCCTATAAGAACCTTGTTTTTACTTTTTCATTAGGGATGCATGTTATTTTCAAAACAAGATAAGCAGATAATTACATAAAAAGTTGATTATCAATCATGGCAGATGGACAGTTTTTGCTGATGCGCACATATTGGTCATATATGTCTCATAAGCCGGCTTTTATACTGGTAGGATGTACAAATGTTTCCAATATTTTACCTCATCCTCTCTGAATGTCCACTTGTATAAAAAAACATATAATTCATTGAAGAATAAAACGATCCTCTTTCTTCACTTCTGTGTCTAACCCGAACAGACTGTCCCATGAAATAACAGGTCAAGTTTAGTCAAGTGGAGGCTTTGTGCTCTTGACCAAAAATGAGTTTGGAACTATCTGCATATTGAATACCAGCAAAAATAAAATACCGTGCGTCTCTATTTTAATGATTTCACTCACTGGCAGAGGAAAGCCTCCACATTGGACTGTACTGCAGTTTTTGAATCCAAAGTCAGATTTAGAGTCGAGAAACCTCATCATTCAAAATCTACCTGAAGGCACGACAGTTTATGAGAGAGCTAACTGCACCAGATGTATGAATAAGAAGGTACATACAATAATTAGGCAGACATCACTTTCTTCTGGCTTGTGAGCTGCAGAGCATTGAACGATGAGGTCAAATTCCTGGAAGATTAAATCTCAGAGTGAGTGACCTGCTCCAGCAATAAACTAGCATCCAATAAAGTGACATGACTCAACACGCTCTGGACTATCTCCGCTGCAAACGTAAAGATAGACAAGACAGATTAATCCGTCTTCTGTTTTAAACTGAGACTAAAAACTTTCCTAAATTCCTTACACAAACCCTATTTCCAAAAAGTTGTGATGTTTGTAAATCTAATGGTATGTTTCTTGATGTTTTTGCTCAGCCTTGGAGCGTAGCACAGCAGCAGAAAGCTCTTTTTGTTGCACAGCTCCACTCAGGAAAGTAACTCCACTCCCCTGTCTCCTGTATTGTAACTGTAACAATCCACAGCCTGAAAACTTGTCCACATTAGTGATGGATAATTGGCCTCCTGTGGCTGCTCTGCTGTGTCTGCCAGCCTAATACAAACCAATTACAACCATTATGCACCGTCACTGACACAGTAGCTTCTCCTTTAGCATAATGACAGGCTGCCTGTGAGGAAACACATGGCGAGGAAACAAGCGGAACACCGGTGTAGGGGTTAATAACGGGGCTATTGTAGCAGTTTTACACCGCCTGTTTTGCCCCCAGGAGAGATTAGGGCGACTTTCTGTGCCTGTTTGTGGGGGCCGTGTTAAAGATGGTAATCTGGCTGAAAGCTGGGGGGATTGTGGTCAGAAGACTGGTCTTATATGAAGTAAGCATCTAAGGCAAAGGGTACATGTGTAGAATTTTCAAACAGGTAGATGTGACCAGGGATGTTCTTATGTGTAAATAAAGAAACAATGCTTTCTTTACAGTTAACATTAAGGTATTCCTACATGAACCAGAGTTTGAATGGTGCTGAAGACCTTTAAAACATTTCAATTTTGTGTGTTTTCAATGTTCAGAAATATTTTGTTTCAAATGTATTCTTAATACTTAAGTCTCTTTGTCATGATAAAAAAAAAATCTGACCAAACAGTTTCCTTAGAGCAGGGATGGGCAACACTGGTTTCTAAGAGGGCCACATTAATGCCTTCCTTTGGCCTAATTGTCACAATGTGTATGGATACTCACATAGAAAGGATACAAATCAATAATACCCAGCAAAAGGAACAAATTTGTATCCATCATAAGAATTTTTTATGTCAATATTTACACATAACTCAAAAACAACTTGAAAAACACAGAATTCACTGTAGTTTCTGACACTTTTCAATTCAATGACAGAACATTTACTGGTTATAAAGTTTATTTTACTTACACATCTTTTGCATTTTATGAATACAGTTGCTCTTTTGAAACTTCAGATTGCTGCATAAGGTTGAAAGGGAAGGTGGCATGTGGACCTGGTCTACCAGTTGCCCAACAGTGGCTTAAAGAACTGATTATTTATACTGTAATATCTAATTTAATGTGATAGGGAGGTTAAATATTCACTTTGAG
This sequence comes from Scarus forsteni, assembly GCA_036419115.1. Lineage (NCBI taxonomy): Eukaryota > Metazoa > Chordata > Actinopteri > Labriformes > Labridae > Scarus > Scarus forsteni. Next base: position 14,204,780 of record JAZDUH010000342.1, read on the forward strand.
TATATACATCTGCTATCAAAGCTGTTAAGTGCTGGAAATGCTTGGAAATACACCTTGAAGAGCTTCATTTGTGCAAAAATTAGATTTATAAAGGGTGCAAGATGAACTTAAACCGACTACAGCAGCCATGCAGGGAGTGGAGAAAACCCCACCTTCATCACTAGAGGAAGTCAGAGAAATCATCTAACATTATTTGATAATAGTTCACTTTAGAAAATTCACTAAAATATCTCCAAAACATATTTCACAGCACTGTGTCAGCATTAAGTAAACTATTACATCTGTCAGTCATGAACTGCACATGTAGACATCAGCGCTCTTTGACACACATGATAAAACAGCAGCCTTGATTTTCCAAGAAACTAACAGAAAAGGTTGACACTGACTCAGAGTTCGTTTGAGATCTGAGGCAGATTCTGAGGTTTTCACAGAAATGTCACAGTGGTCTGTGTTAAACTCTTTTAATTGGGTTTTATGGCACAGGGCTCATCTTCTTAGTCATGCTTCCTCGTCCACAAACCGACATTTAAGGGTAAGAAAAATCCCGTGGGGTCGGATAATCCTCCCAATGTGCATACGAGGCTCACTTAAGGCTCACAGCAGCACGCGCCATTACACATTTTAAAATGAAAGAGCAGAGTGTTGCTGATACTAATGTCTTTATCACCTGTGAGTTTGACCCAACATGAAAACTGAAGAGTTCTTAAAGGAGCCTCTTTTATTCCTATCCTGTCTCCTGTCCTGTCCTCATTTAAAGTTGGACTTACTCAGACTTCCTCACAAGTCGCTGAACAAACACCAGTAGCTGTTAGGGATGGACAATGTATCATGTTTTAAAGTTGTATTAATATTTTTCAAAGAAGACATAGGGTAAGACAATAAAGTTTACAATGACACTCTGAATGTTGATATTAAAATGAAATACAGGCAATGTCTAATGCTTAGTAAAATGACCATTTACATCTAAAACAGTACCTGTTCATTGCTTATTGAGTACAAGGTAATTTATTCATTTTTTAATTCTCAATGTTGAAATACAACAGTATATTCTTTCCAAAGAGCATTCATATTATTGATAAGCGGTAAGTGTTTCCCACAGGGCTTTACAGATAAGGGGCCCCCTCAGTTCCAAGAGACCAAAAACAAAAGCAGAAAATAAGATAAATTTTATAAAGTAAAAGTAAAACTAGAAGTGCCCTGATAGCACAAACCTCTGCCGACGCATTTCTGACATTCTCAGTCAAGTTATTAGCAAAAATGTGAAAAACGTCCATATTAAGAAGTCCTTAAAAAAAATACATTTTCATTTTCCAACCGGAGGAGTGGTAACAATAATGGATAGATGGATGAATCATGGGACATGCAGGATTAGCACACATCTGCAAAGGTCAAATTCAAGCACTTATGAAGCACTTCCCTGATGGACATTCAAGATTTTACAGCATGTTATTGCTGTCAAAAAATGTCAATCTATTCAAACAAATGCCAGGCTCGAATGAGTACCTTGCCTCCTTAACATTGTGCCATTAATACTCCACAAAACACTAGAATATATGACTGAATTTGTATTTTGTCATGGCAGTGAAACATAAGGATGGCAAAATACAGTAAAACAAGTTTCATGCTTTGAAATGTGTCACCTGTTGACTTATAATCCTTTCTAGCCTGTTTGAATGAATATAACACGGCTTCCCAAATATACAATGATATTTCAAGCACTTACAAGCACTCTATTTGCAACCCAAGACTTCACAATCCAGTGCTTTAAAACCTTGAAATGTTATGTATACTGCAAATATTTTCCAGGATTTGTAGCACCTGTAGAATATCTTAATAGGATACTTGGTCCATCATGTCCAGCTACGCTGACATGAAACGCTCTTTAAAACATTTAAATCACGAGAGAAACAAACTTCTCCTCATCTAAAGGTACCACTCTCCTTCCTCCAAACTAACTGAAAGAAAAGCTCAGCTTTATTCCAATTAGGGGCAGAGCCTGGAGCATCTTCGCTTTTGCATCAGAAGGATTAGAAGGTTAAAAGTCAGGTGGAGAGGTGAGGAGGCCTGGGGAAGGGCGAGGAAGAGGAGGAGGAGGTAAAGGAGGAGGTAGAGGAGGCAGGCAGGAGTCGGGCACTCACCCAGCAGGCAGAGAGAGGGGAGTCGACGGGGCATAAAGATGGAATCAGTGTGTGTGTTTGTTTTTCTCAAGGACACGTGAGAGCGGGGGCACACTGTGATTAGTAACTATGAACTCAAGATGTGCAGAATCTGCAACTCAGGCTTAAAGTTGGGTACTCCAGAGAGAGAGAGAGAGACAAAGGAGAAAGATGTATTTTGGTAGAGTAAGGCGGTGTGATTCCTTCCAAAAATCAACTTAGGTGCACACAGAATATGACTTCATTGTTTTTCTTTTGTGAAAAATAAGAATGGTTGCATCAATACCAAAATAATAAACTCTGACATAACTCATGTCAAAATCACGTCATTTCAATACACCCATGACTTTGTTGGTTTTAACTAGGATAGTGTGCTATCTGCTGGCTAAATTTTCAAAGGAGTATAACAAAGTAGTTAACACAGGATTTACTAGTTATTAAATGCTCATCTTTCTACACATTTTCTTTTACCTTTATCTAAAGTTCTGATTAAACACCTTTTTCAGGCTGTTACAATCCATCAATCTTTATTTCGAATCAGTCATGTAAAATACAAATGACAGATTTGTTTCCTCAATAGTGGCTATTAAAGCTAGCTAACAGCCTTGCTGCTGAAATGCTCTTTGTTGCAGATGTAAACAAAGGATGTTGAACAAACAGACAGCATCAGTAGTACAAAGGCAGAAAAGCTGTGATTAAATACAATAATGTAAGTTCTATGGGCTTTCTGAAATTATACTCAGGAAGAGACACTTGACTGAAATAATGTGAACTTACAACCAGCACAGACATCAACCTGCACAGAGGCGAGAGGTGCTGCCACTGCTAACTTTAGCAACACTTCACCCGTCACACCATCTCCACATCACACCACCTTAACTACAGCCTCTGGCTTTGAGTCCTGTTAAATGAACAGCGCAAATCCAGACTACATATAAAGTGTTTCCTGAAAGCCCCACATTTGATGACTTTTCAACATGATTACACTTGTCCCAGAAAATGTCAGACATGCACTCATGAACACAATAATTGTTTCACCTCTCTCCCTTCAGGAAGCAGTTCTGGCATTAGCTTTCCAGGCCTGTGTTCTAATGTTTACAGTGGCTGCCTAAGTCGTTTTCTTCCACTGGTGCCGACTGTGAAATGAGCAAACATCGGCTCTGGGAATTACTCCCATCTAGGAGGCATTG